>CM076574.1:421431221-422111846 GCA_034641835.2 Pinus albicaulis
ACAAATGGTAAGTCATGACATGTGCTTGGGGGTCTTCTCCAGATTTGCCTTCAAATTTAGGACAATCAGCAGGCACCTTCGTCGGAACCAGAGGCCAATATGGATTATGAAGAATTGGATCATTGGTCAATTTGGACACATCCGGTAATTCCAATGTGGCGATGAAAGGCAATTGAGGATTGAAAGGCATGCCAAGTCCCCGATAAGGACCTGTACATGTACTCTAGCCAGGTCAACCTGTTCATCTAGGACAACCTGCACAACCAGTTAACACTGCTCAGCAGTCGATCTATTCTATGCCACAGCCAAATTGTTGAGGAGGTAAATCCCCTTAGCGAACAGAGGTGATCCCACTAGCCCAAATCGGGTCTAGCAAAAACCAAGTCATGCAATGACGTTGGTTCCTAGTTACAAAAAAACAAATATCGCGATGAGTAGCCTACCTCAAATCCCATGTAGTTGTCGTTGGAAAAATGATGATGTTTCCTGTCCCTCGCTTGACAGATCACAATAATTCCGTTTGACACGTCGAAACACCTATAAACATGCAGGGAAACAATGACATACAATGTAACATCTAAAGCATGTAACTATATATCAGTCGGAGAGGATATAATTCATTGCTTTACATAAAGAAATGAACACATGAATGGGACCAAAATCAGAGTTGCTTGTATTATAAATGACAAAAGGGAGATTACAACCTAATTATTTGACGCTATGATCTTCCTTCAGCAGGGCTTGCAGTGGAGCGTGTCTCAACAAAGCCTATCGAGAATCTGGACAAAGCTCTCTGTCTTATGAGATTCTCTTCGGCTTAGCTTTCAATAGTTACCTAGATATAGTTTCCTTCCAACCTAGTTTAGCTAGCTTGCTAATGGAGAGGGCAAGCTTTTATAGATGGAGGAAAGGAAGTTGGGATCCCTATAATCATGGGATAGGCCCTATCTGTTAGGAAGGTTCCATGATAGGTGGAAAACCTCTTCCTATACGTGGAGATCCAGAGCCAAACCACTCAACTCCTTTTGGTGATTCATTCTGGAGTTTGTTAGAATCAAACTTCCACCATTTATTTTTAAAAAACATCCCTTAATAAGCTTGGCGCGAGTGAAACACAAGGACAGAGCGCCAGTTGGCACGCCCTCTAGTGTAGATTTCCCCCATTGGTGCAAGGGATGAACTGGCTAGTTGCGCCAAGGCTAAAACATCTGTCTTTAGGGTTTTTCAGAGGAAATGTTCTTCAAGAGAATGTTTGTCCTTATGCAAGAGGATGCCATGAAGGTGGTTCCAAGACATTTTACTGTTCACAGGTCACGGGAATAGTCTTCCAATGTACGGGACAAGGGATTGCAGGGACAGCGACAAAATGTTGTGTAACACCTACATGCAAAAGGTGCTCGACTGGCCTGTGCTACTCTCCTATGACCCTTTGCTCCAGCGAAGAAGATTGAGAGGTATTTAGATGTTTTTACTTATCTTTTAAAAATATTGTTTTAAGGGAAAATATAGAGAAGTGAGGAGGGAAATCTTAAAGGGAATTTGACAAAGCCCAAGAAAGAAACTAAGGTACCCTTATTTGCAGACATAGATAATTGAAAAAACACCTATCCATCCACAAACTGCAAACACATTGAGGAGAAAAATGCCTAGAGAGGGAAGTGTTGACAGTGCTGAGGCAAGTCAAAGGCCTAGAGAACAGCAGAAGAAGGGTGGAAAAGAAAATAGGTTTGAGGCTATAAACATTAAATAATTTATAGCCTCTCCTACTATAGTTTCATATTTCCAAGAAGTAAGATTGTATGAGTTCTATGAGAAAGTGCAGGGAGTTCAAAGTCACCCTCAATTGACCAAATTTTTTTCCCTTAACCTCCATGACCACCATGTACATCTAGCTGGAGTGAATTTTGAGCTGACCAGCAATGCAATCTCTATGGCCATTGGGATACCCTGCATGGGGGTGAAATGGTTGAAATAGGTGTATCTGGACCTAAGCCATTATCATCCCTTATTAAAACCTAGTTACCAAGCTGATTGTAAGACCATTTTCCCTTTTTCTCATTTGTTAGACAGATATGATCCTTTGATGATGATCATTATGAAATACTTCACTTGTGAGGGTAGGTTTTCTAGAGTCTACTCCTACCTCATAAGACTACTCATGAATTTTACTAAAGAGAAATTGCTCCATTTTCCCTACTACCTTTGTAAAAGTATTGAGAAAATGTCATCCATTGTGCAAAACAGGCCTCCCTCCCAAAAAATGTCAAGTATTTTCCACCATTCCCTCATCAAGATTATTGTATTACACAAATTGGAGCAACAAGGCATCCCATGGGAAGTTTTCATTGCCCATGGTGTTTAAAAATGAAGAAAGTGAAAATGATGGAGAAGATACCAAGGACAGTGAAGAAGAGGCAAATGAAAGTATTAAAGATGACATTGACAAAAGCAGTGGGCTAAATGATGAATAAGGTGACAAAGAAAGTGATGATAAAGAGGTTGATGAAGAAGAAAATACTGACAAAGGCAGTGAAACAAAAAGTGAACAAGAAGACAGAGACAGTGAGGTAAATGAGGATGAGGAAGTAAATGACAACCCAAGTATAGAGGTAGACTTTGATGATCAAAATAATGAAGGCAAAGAAGAAAACATTGAGCAAAATGACAGTGGTAAAAGAAACAAAAATGAAGATGAAGATAACAGTCAAGAAAGTGGAAATCAAAGTAAAGATGAGACTAATTAAATTGCCTCTGACATTGACCCCACAGAAAATGTTAACAGTAAAGAAGAGGTAGAGTTTGAAAGTGAAAACAGTGGACAAATCAGTGTGCGTATAGACACACATAATGAGGCAGAAAATGATAGCCATGGTGAAGAAGAAGATCATGACAGTGCTCATGAACAAAGCAATGATAATGAAGAAATAAATTCTGAGGGAAAAGGAAGTGAGCTAGGTAAAGATGAAGAAATAGATGACATCCAAGAAACAAAAGAAGATTTTGGGGAAAAAAGAAGTCAAGATGAAAGAGAAAACAATGAGCCTAATGACAATGATAAAATGGGCAGTGACAAAGATGGAGATAGCAGCCAAGAGACAAAGGAATATTTAGAAGAAGAAGACATTATGCATGACAGTAAGGAACATTCAAACAGTGAAGAAGGTACAAATGCAAGTAGTGATGCTAGCATGAGAGAAAGTAAAAATGTCTCAAAAGGCAAGTGTTTTCTGCCTATAAGAGACAAGGTACCTTGCCATATACTTCAACTCAACCATTGGACAAAGGTAAGAAAAAAGTGAAAGAAGAAGAGGAAGATCATGAAAAAGAAAGAGAGTTTGAACTCATTCACATAGATAGTGATGATGAGAATGAAACAAGAATTTCAAACTCCCTCCTCCAAGACAAGAATGCACAAATCAAGGACTTGGAGACTAAATTAGAAAGAGAAAAGGATGTCATTCAATTTTATCAAATGAGAAATAAGAAAATGAGTGCCCAACAAGCCATCCATGAAACTAGAACACTCAGGTACCAGAAATAGGTTCAAAAGGCACAGGTGAGGTTGGACTAATTCATGGGCACTTATGAGGAGAGTAGTTATGAGGAGGGTCAAACGAGAAGGAGACCTATAACTATGGGTCTTAGGAAAGGATTGGAAAAACAGAGAGAGGAAGAATCAGACGAAGCGGAACAACTTTCTCTCCACGAACTCCTTGCACTAGAAATTGAACATGATAGGGAATCATGGCTTGAGAATGCTAACAGACACCTTGAGGCCAAGATGGAGAAGGCCAATAGAGACTTGGATCTACAAAGAAGGATGGCTAAGAATTATGCTCAAAGAGAACAATTTGCAAGGCAAGAACTCAAAAGGGCCAAAATTGAGATCCAAGCACTAAAGGAGGAAAAGGACCAAGCTATCCTTGGTATTTTGGCTCAAGCTTCTCTACAGGTCTCCCAAGACCCATGAGGCACTTGTCTACCAAATTTGGGAGAAATTGAACAAGTTTTTGTTTTTTGCAAATTTTGAGGCTAGGAATGCAACACACCTGGTGCTACGATATTTTTCAGGGAATCTTCAGGTGAAAATCCTTGCATTCTTGGATTCCCCGTCATGAGAGGAGAATTCTCACCAATTTTCAGCTCAATTGGAGTTGTTTTGATCCCCCAAAAGGGTAAAAAACACTCATTTTTTGACCATTCTGCCCTATTTTCAGGACATGTGCTGCGCTCCTACAAGTCTTGGAATTTTCACGTTTTTTACAGGTTTTAGAGGTCAGATAAGAAAACCAAGTATAAATATGGAAATTAGACTTCAAGGGCTTTCCAACGATCCATCATAGAGCCTTTTCCAACATCGGGAAGGCCTTCAAAACATGGATGTAAGGAGACCTATTTTTTTTGTTCCTATGCTATGTTCCTGGCATGAAAATTCAAATTTGACACACAGTGCTATGCTCCTGTGATTGACAAGCTAGAATTTGTGTTTGGAAATTTTTTGGAGGCTTTTCAGAGCCTAACAGTTATTTAATTACTAAAAATAGCTAGAAAGATATTTATTTTGGATATTTTGTGCCTTGGGCCTTGCAAGGCCTCAAGGACAATAGGGGTTGGACTTATAAATACTCTATTGGGTTTGTCTCCCCCTTGCTTGTTATATAAGGCATGAGGACTCATTGTAATAGTGGGATTTTGATGTTTTTAAGAGCAATACATGGTTTTTGGAAGTTGAAGAACAATCTAGTGTTGTGGAGCTTGTGGATGATTTGCCTTGGTTGATAATGATGAAGGCTTGCTTGCAGGATTCTTGAGTTTAGTTAATGGTGAAGTATCTCTTATTTTTTCATGTTTTTATTGTTTATCATATGTCCATGTTTCTATATTGCAATAGCTCAGAAGAGTATAGGATGAGAAATGTTGTTTGAGGCACCTCAGTCCTCCTGTTTGCTATTGTCTTCATGTTTTCCTATGCTGGGTTAGTTTAAGGAATTCTTAGTTGCTCCTTAGGCCCACCTAAGCTTGTCTATTTCATTATTGGATTAATCTTCTAGTTTATAAACATGATTCATGGTGAGCCCTACTTGTTTTATGCTATCTAACCTTTGTCTTGAAATCTCTCTTTTATGTATTGATTGATTAGGTTAAGCCAAAGAGGTCTTGTTTCGATCTTGCCCTTTGTAAATGCTTATCATTTTGCTTCAAAGTTCTTTATAGTTTAATGAATGATGTTTAGGAGTTCCCTATTCATTTATTAATGATATTTTTTTCTCATATGTTTTCAAATATTGAAAATAGAATCATTGAAGTTAGTGTTAGGTAAACATGACTCGGGGTAGAGTCAATTTTGACTAGGGTAATAGTAGTGGTTTTGGGGAACATGGTATTGTAAACCCATGGTTTTAGCCCATGGTATTGCATGTAATGGAGCCTATAAAAGGTTGAGAAGACTTCATTGTAATGTAGGCCTGGAGGTGAGCGGTGAAGGCTCACTTGGCTGGATTGGCCAGGGTTTTGGCCAAGGCTAATGAAATTTCATTAGGATGGCTTTTCCTCGGAGTTTGGGGTTTTTTCCTGGTTAAATATTTGTGTTAATGTTTATGATTTGTTGCTGGGTTCTTTATTTTTATTTCTCTCAGTAAATTTTTTTATTATTCCTACGGTAAATTTCTAACAAATGGTATTAGAGCTTGTGTTAACGTGTGAGAGCAAGCAGCAGAGACGTGGCTGTTGAACTGCGTTGCCGAACGGTTGAAGGCTACTATTTATTGGGTTTGCTGTGATAGTGGACCATGGCTGAACGTGGCAGGATTGGTGCAAATATTTGTATTTCGTGGGATGGCCAGATAAGAAGCTACGTGCTACAAATTCGTAAATACCGTTGTTTGGATGATGGTTAAATGAATGTGTTTGCATTAGTGCTAGACCGATGAGGATCCCATGCAAGCAAAGCAAAGCCGTGGGATTTCATTACATGCAGAGTCGTGAGCTGTGAATGCCGAGAAGCCATGAGTGCAGATCTGTGAAAACCAATGGCTGTGAGATCCCACATTGTGGGCTGCCCAGATCTGTGAGTGCCGAGGGCTGTGAGCTCCCAAAACTGTGGCATGCCTAGATCAGTGAGCGCAGACTAGAGCTGTGTTCTGTGTGGACCATGGACATGTGAGCACAGATCTAAGTGCAGTCATGTCTATAATTCGTATTGTTATAATGTGTTTGTAATGCTTATTTTTATAATGCATGGGTATTGACATCCAAGCTGTAGTTTAGCTGTTTAGATTGATATCCAAGCTGTGAATAAAAAAAATGGATTTAAAACTCCGTGTATAACCTGGTAGCAAGCTGCGTGGAGGAGAAGAGTTTCTGGTGTATGGGAGAGTAGCGATACCACTGCACTCTCATGAAGGTCATGAGATCTGGTTATTGTTGCGGGAAGAAAGAAAGTATCCACGTCAAAGAAAGGGTGCGGAGGGAGCACTAGAAAAAAACTCAAGATGTCACTGAGTCTCCTAATGGCGGCCACAACAAACTACAAAGATAAAACCAGTGCAAAGATACCATGTTTCTACTGTGTGTAGCATTTGTGGAGATAAAAATGCTAGTTATTGCTGGTGGAAACCATTGAGTTAGTGCAATGTTTGTGTAATTGTCGAATAAACTCTCAAAAATATTTTTCGATGTGGACATGGTGGTCGAGGACCGGTAGCAGACTACAAAGGAATTAGCATACAAGATAGTAGGAGCATGGCTCATGTATGAATGACTAAATTATATGGCTACATATATTATAATCAGCCACCGTGGTTGGATTTTTTATCAAAGCTCTCAGGAATCACGTTATGTAGATCTTGCATGAAGGAGTTAATGGAGGCTCTGTAAGACATACAGATAGAAACTCGAATCTGAAACCTCATTAACGTCTCTAGTATAGGGGCATGAAAGAAAATAAAAATAAAATAAAAGGAAACTATTTGTGGTAGTAGAGTTAGCAGGGATTGCGGGTTCAACATTATCTTAGCTGAAACATGCATGACCGATGAATAGATTGGACTGGTGACATGACTTAAGAGATCATAGCACTGAAGAGATGCAAAGCAGAGGCCGTGGAAACACTCATGAAAGATTAATTTCTTTTATTGCAGTTGATGGGCAGATTGATGTACAACTATGATCTCCTCTTTGGAGAGGACATCATGAATGAATGTAGAGAATGGTTATACAAAAGAATAGCAACAATGAAACAAAATATATATATATATATTTTTAATGGAGTTAATTTTACATGTAAATGGGCATACTGCTGTAAGACCTGGTATGGCATGCGTACCCCCGGATAATCACTGGTAAAGTCTGGGTTATACCTAGGTGATAGGGGGGATGTCAAGTTAACAATTACCCTGGGTAAAAATTTGAGGGGGGAAGAGCTAGAGTGAGTGGGGTTGTCTCAATTAGCGGGTTTGGCTGGATTTAGTCAATAATCCCCAAGTCAAGTTTAAGGGGGGAATTGTTAGGTAAACATGACTCGGGGTAGATTCAATGTTGACTAGGGTAATAGTAGTGGTTTTGGGGCACATGGTATTGTGCACCCATTGTTTTAGCCCATGGTATTGCATGTAATGGAGCCTATAAAAGGCTGAGAAGACTTCATTGTAATGTAGGCCTGGAGGTGAGTGGTGAAGGCTCACTTGGCTGGATTGGCCAGGGTTTTGGCCAAGGATAATGAAATTTGATTAGGATGGGTTTTCCCCAGAGTTTGGGGTTTTTTCCCAGTTAAATATTTGTGCTAATGTTTATGATTTGTTGTTGGGTTCTTTATGTTTATTTCTCTCAGTAAAATTGTTTATTATTCTTGCGGTAAATTTCTAACAGTTAGATAAGTTGTCTTACTTCATTTTCTCCACTATATTGTATATCTTGAATGTATTTTTGTTTAAAAGTATTGTTATTGAGTAAATGATGTTCCCTACCTCATGAATATTATCTTTTTCTTATCAGTGTTCAAGATCTGTCTGTTCATAGGTATTTGACAAAGGATTCTTAACTACCCTTTTCCCTACCTTGGTTCACAAACCTAATGTCCATTTCACCTCACACATAAAATTTAAACATCCATTAACTACAATAGATTTGACCTGTGATGTACCTCGATTCATTATTGAGATATCAATGAATTCATAGACTCCATATCCCCATTGATTTGATAACCTCTCACTCCACCTATCCTACTTGATCATCTTACCCCAACCAAAACAAACAACAAACCTACACTTAAACAACTAGCCTAAAATCAAACACTTAAAGCGAACAAGTTCACATCCTTCGCATAATAGAGAGAGCCCTCTCTGAGTCTAGGAAGGCTAGGTCCTAGGACTCCAAAGACTGATCTGATGTTACCCTGTGCATTTGGTCTACCTGTTGAGCTCCAAGAATGTTTTTTTTCTTCCACCACATTCCACTCCATTTCTTTTGTCCATTACTAATCCCAGGCTCAAATGATCAATGAAATTAGTTAAAATTTCTTTAAGAATGAATATCATGGCTAACTTGCTATGTTTTTATGATTTTGTCATTGTAGTACTTTTTGAACTGAAACTAGCTACAGAATGCAGACATTCTGTAGCTAGTTGCCAATTCTGCAGCCATCTTCATGTTTAAGCAGGTTCCAGTTGTCCTCTCAGGGAAAGCCACACATGGTCGTATTCCATGTCATGCCCTCAGCATTTTTTTCTCTCCATGAAGATCGAATGGAATTATGTACCTGGTTATGCACGTGAGAACTCAAGCTAGGAGATAGACTCCTAATAGGACAAGGACAGTCCAGATGTCCTTTGTCATATTACGATGCCACCTTTAGAGTTCTAGTTCGATTTTAATATGGAAAGATAGTAATCCCTGTATTATCTCAAGTTCTGTTATGTAAATTTGTTATAAATGTAGCTCGGGAAACCGAGAGACGAGGTTAGATTTTTGTTAGATTTTATGGTTCACTGCTAGATATTTGAAGTCCGAGAATACTATGTTTTGAAGTGATTCCTCTTTAATGAAAGAAGCAACATTTCCTTGAACGTGTTGAGTCGATCTTGAACTAGATTTCATGCTACTCTGGTGGTAGAGGGCCCCTGCCTCCTGAGCGGCCTTGTTTATACAGTAGATAAGTATTTTAGTTTTGTTTATATTTCTAGTTTAGGCAAGTTTCCGAAGTTTATGTTCATACTTGTTTTCGTTAATTATCACAGTTGGACTTACTCTAATAAGCTCTTCCAAAATATCATTATGATGAATAAGGCATAACTATGGTATTGTAGGTTTTAGTTGCTAGTTTACACTAAGTGGCATAGCCAATCTTACTCTTACAAAGCTCTTCCAAAATATCATAAACAATGAGTAAGAAGTAGCTGTGGTGTCTTAGATTTTAGTTGTATTTTCTTTCAGTCTTGTGTTTATGTTCAATTTCTTGGAATAATACAACCATACTTGTTCTCACAAACTCTTCCAAAATATCATTCATACTGAACGAGATGGGCTGTAGAATTCCTTAGGTTAGTAGCATGTTAACTTAGTTATAGCACTCCGGAGGTAGAATGCATGTGATTCAGCTCTGTCATTTCATTTCTAGTTTGATAATGGCTTTTCAGTCTAACATTGTTCACTATACTTCAAATAGACTAGTGGCACTCTAGTTTAGTTTTATTTTGCTGTATTAGCACTCCAGTTTAGTTTCCATCTATTGCATTTTAAATCATATTAGTTGTTAAATTTAAATACCATGGTCTTCATTATTTACAAAACTTCTTTTGTTCCAAACTCATATTAATACATAATCATTTGGAAAAGAGTTGGTATCAGTCTAAGACCTAGATTATTTTGCAACCTTTTTTACCATTTCACAAACAAGCCTTTTCTCAAAGACTATTTTAAAAAGAGAAAGCTATAACTTTTGAGTAAGGCCTAGTGGTGCTAGATTGAGTTGCAGAACATAATTAGAAGCTAGTTTAGAATAGAAATCTTATGGTGCTAAAAATGTTCTTTTACACATATATTCCAATAGACCTTTAATCATGGATGAGATGTTGTAACATTATAAGTTGATTGTTTGATTGTTTAGTTAGGGGAACTTCATTTACACTTAACTGTCCATCTCTCAATCTCTTCCAAAACATCGTTAATGAATGAATTTGACATTTTAAGCTCATGTTATGATTTATTTCCTTGAAGTCATTATCAAGCTTTGTATTTGTTGTTTGCTAGCCATAGTTAGGCTTTGTTCTGTTTTAGTATTTGCATTTGTCATTTGCCATCCATAATTTAGGCTTCACTTTGTTTTTAACCAATATCTTCTTCTCACCAGCATTTAATTCTTTCCTTTGTGAACATAAAACCATAAAAAACCAAAAACATCATAAAAACACTAGACACAACGTAGTGAGAAACAAATACCTAGGCACATATAGTGCACCACACTTCAGCATTTTACCAACCCTGGTTGACAATTAATGAACTCAATTTAGGAGACTAGGTTGAGCACAAACATTTTGGCGTCATTTCCGGGGAAGTGTAACTAGGTAGCCTTGTTTCTTAACGCCCAAAAACAATGATATGCGTAGAGAGAGAGAGACTGAAGGGGTAGATTCATAAGAAGCAGCAACAGAAGCTTGATCCCTAGAACAGCACTTGTTTCATCTACACCAAGACCCAGTACACCTCCAACTCAGACCCACAGTCCATCCTTTACTGATCCTAGAATCCCAGAGGACTTAAGATCAGATATTCCATTAGAAAGACCTTTCATTTCATCCACTGAACCTGCCTTAGAAGAGGATTCAAGGACCTCTGTTAGAGACACAAACTTTTCCACTTCTACAGAAGAATCAACTATGGCAGAAGAAGGAGGAGGAGGAGTCTTTAATGGAGAACACACATTATTTGGAGGGGGTAGAGGTAGAGGTAGAGGAGAAAGAGGTAGAGGTGCAGAAGGAGAAGGAGGTAGAGGAAGAGGTAGAAGAGGAATGGGAAGCTCTTTTGGGTTTCCTATAGTAGATGAATAAACCAATACAACCATGAAAAACATTTCACCCTCTGTCCTTCCAAACTTCTATGGACTTAAAACTGAAGATCCTGAAACCTTCTTATTTGAATTTGAAGTCCTATGTAGAACTTATGACTACTTACAAGATGCTCAAAAACTTAAAATATTCCCTTCAACATTGAAAGGAGAAGCATTGAAGTGGTTTATGAGTTTGATCAACAGTTCTATTAGGACATGGGAAGACATGAAACAAGCATTTCTAGAGAGGTATTTGGATTATTGTATGCCGGTCAATCATAAGGAAGAAGTGTTTAAGATGTTACAAAAAGAAGATGAAAACTTGGAATATTTGTTGGAGAGATTTCATTACAACATCAAAAGAGCAAAAATGGAAAACTTAGATCAAGACACCTTAAAAGCTCTCTTGTTGAAAACAATTAGGGATGAATGGTTAGATATCCTTAACATGATGGGAAAAGGGGATATATCTCAGCTCACATAACCTGAAATAGCTGAGTTATGTATCAACCTTTCAAGAGGGAAATCTAAAACTGTAAAAGGTCCAAGAGACCCTGCCCCTGCACGGGTAAGTAAGTCTGCTTCTGGGACAGTAAGTAGGGCAGAGATAGGGCATATGCTTGATGAATTCAAATCTGGCATCTTAGGGAGTCTTAGTGAACAAATAGACACCCTTAACTTACAAAACAAGCAAAAAGCTGAATCTGATGCCTTAGCAATATTTTGTCCCGGATGTAGAAAGAAGCATGCCCTGAGAGAATGTCATTTGGATGCAAAAGTTGTAGAGACCTGTGTCATTTGTTCAGAAAAACATGAGACCAAGAGTTGTCCTTCACTTCCTGGTCTTAAAGCTGTCTTTCAAGAAGAAATTCCTACAAGTTCCACAGAATCTCTCAATTTTGTCTCTAAAAGGCCTTGCCAAGGACCTCAAATACAAGGATTTCATGATCAAATGTATAATCAACCTCCATCAAATTGGAATTCTTGGCAGAAACCTTGGCCCCAATTTCAAAATCAATCTCAAGGTTGGGCACAAGGGGCACAAAATCCCTATGGAAGATACTCTCAGTACTATCAGTATCCACCATCCTATCCACTATATCCACATTTTCCTCAACAAAAAAATCCTCAACAAAATCCTCAAAATCCACAACATCAAAATCAACCACTTCCATTACCATTTCCTCAAAAATCAAATCAGTTGCCTGCTCAACCCATACCAAACCCCAAAAATAAAAATCCTCAGAATACATATATGATAGAAGGCCAACAGTTTCCAACTTATTTAATTACTCCTCTAGATCTTAGTGATGTTCAACTTAGGTCTGGAAGAATACTTGAAAAGAGGAAACCTTCTGTGATTATACAAGAACAAGACAACTCTGAGGAAGATTCTCTACGAGAAAATAAAAGTCTTGAAGAAGACACATCTTTTCAGGACCCAAACATTGAAAAATCAAAACAAAAAGAACCAATAATTTCAACTTTTGTATTAGAGCAGCCATCAACATCCACTCTTACACCTCCCTTGCCAGAAAGATTACAAATTGATAGAGGTGTAGAAAAACAAATTATGGTGCCTAATTATGATTTCCTAGATGAGCTAAGAAATGTTTGCATTAAGATTCCATTATTACAAGCCATCAAGGAAATCCCAATTTTAGCAAAGACAATAACGGAGTTGAGCATGAAGAAAACAAGAAAAAGAATAAGAGAGACAAAGAAAATTCAACTGGCAGGAAAAATAGCAGACATTATGATGGGTAAGATTGTTATTCCAAAGTATCTAGACCCAGGAAATCCAGTTGTTAAAATTCACATCAATGGAATTGAGATCCAAAACACACTCATTGATTTAGGAGCAGCAATCAATATCATGAGTAGACAAATCATGGATAAACTGAAACTTCCTAATCTTCTCTTTACACCCACATTATTACAATTAGCAGACAGATCTGTGATTAAACCTGATGTGGTAATAGAAGACATTCCAGTGTCCCTAGATTCTTGGGAGTACCCTGTGGATTTCATGATCGTAACTCCTAAGAATAATCTAGGAGGACACCCTATTATATTAGGAATACCTTGGTTAGCTACAGCTGATGCTTTCATTAGTTGTAGATCTGGTGATATGTACATCTCTGATGGTAGTTCAACTAAGAAATTCACTTTGTATCCTCCAGCAAGGAAAATTACAGATTTAGATGATACCCAATGGATAGAGGATGAAGAAGACTTACAACCTCTCTTCACAATTTCATAAATTAGTGAAGATAGTCAAATTCTGAATACTTTAGAAAACTTTGAATCCTCTTCAGAACATAAACATGAACAATTTCAAGAAGAATCCAACATTGAGTTTTTGTCATCAAGAAAAATGTCTCTTTATTCTATGGATAAATTTGGCAGCTCTACAAGTGAGATATTTCCAGTCAAAACTTTAAACATAAACAAGAACCTAGAAAAATCTCAACAAGAAGAGTTAGTCAAGATATTACAGAGACATTCTTCTGCATATGCATGGGAGTACACTGATATGAAAGGGATAAGTCCTAAGACTTGCACTCATCACATCTACATAGAGGAAAATTGTAAACCAATCAGACAACCTCAAAGAAGGATGAATCCAAATCTTAGGGAGATTGTTAAAGAAGAATTGCATAAATTGTTGAATGTCAACTTTATCTATCCTATTTCAGATAGTCAGTGGGTTTCTCCTTTGGTAATTGTGCCAAAGAAAAATGGTAAATGGAGGGTATGTATTGACTACCGAGAATTAAACAAAGCTACTCTTAAAGACCATTTTTCCTTACCTTTCATAGATCAAGTGTTAGATACATTAGCTGGCAAAAAGTACTTCTCATTTCTAGATGGGTTTAGTGGTTATAATCAAATTCAAGTAGCACTTGAGGACCAAGACAAAACCACATTTACCTATCCTTGGGGTACTTATGCTTACCGAGTATTGCCATTTGGATTATGCAATGCACCTGCAACATTTCAAAGGGTAGTATTAAGAATTTTTTCAGATCTAATACATGATTGTGTAGAGGTATATATGGATGATTTCACAGTTTATGGAAACACATTTGAAGAAGCTTTAGAAAACTTGGAAAAAGTTTTAAAGAGATGTCAAGAAGAAAATCTTTCACTTAGTCATGAGAAATGTTTCATGATGTTTACTGACGGTATTGTTTTGGGGCATCATATTTCAGGGGATGGGATTAGAGTTGATGAGTCAAAAGTTGAAGTCATCTCTAACTTATATATTCCAAGTTGTCAAAAAGATGTTAGGAGTTTTCTAGAATTTACAAGATATTATTGGAGGTTTATAGAAAACTTCACCAAGATGTCATCTCCACTCTTTAAATTGCTTACCAAAGACTATGAATTCAAATGGAATTCTGATTGCCAGTTAGCCTTTGAGACCCTAAAAACAAAAATTTCTGAAGCACCTATTTTAAGGGGACCTAACTGGAAGTTACCTTTTCATATTTCAACAGATGCCTCAGATACAACTCTAGGAGTAGTATTGGGACAAAAAGACCTGATTCCTTATGCCATCTACTATACCAATAAAAATTTGACTCCTTCAGAGTTAAACTATACTGTAACTGAAAAAGAGTTTTTAGCTGTTGTTCATGCCATAAACAAATTCAGACACTATATAACAGGCTATGAAACTTTTGTTCACACAGATCATTCTGAAATTAGATACTTAATGAACAAATCAATTACTAATGGCAGAGTTATAAGATGGTTATTGCTTTTACAAGAATTCAACATTACCATTCTAGATAGGCCTGGAAAACAAAACACGGTAGCTGATTTCCTATCTAGACTCCAAAACCTCAAAGATGACACTCTAGTTGAAGATCAATTTCCTGATGAATATCTTCTTGCAATTTCTACTCAGACTCCTTGGTTTGCTGACATTGCTAATTATTTAGTTTCAGGGAAATTTCCTTCAATAATGAATACAAGAGAGAAAAGAAAAATCATTTATGACAGTGCAAAATATTCATGGGTTGCTAATGAGTTGTACAGGACAGGTCCAGATTTTATCATTAGGAGATGTGTTCGGGAAGATGAGATGCTTGAGATTCTCAAAGCATGTCATGATGAACCTTGTGGCAGACACTTTGCTGACAAGAGGACAGCCTATAAGATCCTTCATTTAGGATATTATTGGCCATCCTTGTTTAAATATGCTAAAGAGTATGTAAAAAGGTGTGACAGTTGCCAAAGGGTAGGGAAACCTTCTCCTTCAGGTGAGATGCCATTACAGCCTCAGGTACATATTGAACCTTTTGAAAAATGGGCTCTGGATTTTGTAGGACCTATTAGTCCTCCATCAAGACAAAAGAGATATATATTAGTTTGCACTGATTATGTTACCAAATGGGTAGAGGCCAAGCCATTATTTTTTGCTAATGAAGCATCTGTAGTAATTTTCTTTTTGAGGATATTTTTACTTGTTTTGGTGTCCCAAGGGAAATTGTTACAGATCAAGGAGCTCAATTCACATCAAGGCTAGTGGAACAAATGATGGAGAGGTACAAAATTAGACACAGAAAATCTACTCCCTATCATCCACAAGAAAATGGTCAAGTGGAATCTACTAATAAGGTTATTGAAGGGATCCTAACAAAGACTGTCCATCTACATAGAAAAGATTGGGTAGATATGCTTCCTGAAGCCTTGTGGGCCTATAGAACTACATGGAGAAGCACAAAAAACCATACTCCTTATGAACTTGTTTATGGAAAGCAAGTTTTGTTTCCCATAGAGTTCCAGATTCAAACTTTCAAAATGGCAGTTCAGCTAGGACTTGATCTATCAGAGGCACAAAAGCATATATTGGAGTAGATTAATGAATTGGATGAGATCAGACAAGATGCAGTTCAGAAAACCAGTATAGTCCAACAACAGAGGGCTAGATGGCATGACAAGTACATCAAGGAAAATAAGTTCAAAGAAGGTGACTGGGCTTCTTGTTTGATTCAAAGTTCAAGGATTTTCAAGGTAAATTTCAAACACATTGGCTTGGGCCATATGAAATTGTGAGAATTTTTGACAATGGAGCAATAAAAATCAGGACAATAGATGAAGAAGAAGTTACTTTTCTTGTGAATGGTCATAGATTGAAGTTGTATAACAAACCACTCTCAAGAGAATAATTTGTCAAGAAGTTCCAGGAAAACAGTGATGTGAAGTTAATGAAGAAGAATCTTTCTTCTTCATCAACTTAATTGAATTTTCTGAAGTCAGACATATTGAAAAATAATAATAATAATAAAATAAAAATAAAAAGTATAGATATGAAAACCAATCACTGATTGGCATGTTTATACAGAAAAGATAGAGTGAAAATCAGAATCTTTGACACTCTAAATTTTCCATTTTTTTTTTTTTACAAGCAGCTGTTACAAAATCATAATTGCAGATCCATTTCACTTATGATCCATCTCATTTCACTTCATTTCATTCCATACTTCATTCATTTCATTCCATTCATTCATATCATATCTTATTCCATTCATTCATCCACACTTCATCCATTTCACTTCATGGTCCACTTCATTTCCATTTCATATCTTTAAGTTTGATCTCCTTTCTGCAATTGAATAATACATAGCAGAAATTGCAGGGCACTTTTTCACTCCATTTCATAAGTTGTTATCCATCCCACTCCATCATTCACTTCATACATATCCCATTATACTATATTTCATCATCCATATTCACTCATTCCATACAACATTCCACTTATATTCCAAACCATTCCATTCCATGTTTCAAGTTCTCTACAGGTACATTCTGCAGCTAATCAGACTTTCTGCAGCCAGACAGACATTCTGCAGCTACAGATCCTGAAGGCACTGACCAGAAATCATTTGATTTGCAACAAAATGATCCTGCATATCCATGAACAAGCCAAGATTAAGAAGTTTATGAAGACTCAAAAACTAATGATTTTCAGGAGAAAACAAAGCATATGAAGATCACAAGAAAATCAAAGCAAAGGCAAAGGTATGAAGTGATTATAATGACATATCATGAAAAATTTTAGCGTAGTTTAGTTCTATATTATTCAAAAAGTGTTTTAATTAATTTTGTTGATCTTGCTTAACAAATCTCCTGCAAAAACTTTGGATAAAACTCCTTCTGTTCCACCACCTCAAAACCCATATCCGATCATCATTTCAAAATCTAAACGGTTAAAGTGCTAAAGTGATTGGATTGGTCACGTCACTAAGCATTCAATGATGATTTTTGAATTCGTTACAAAATATCTCCGCGGTCTTTTCACTCATTGATTCGTTTGCTTCACCTCACCTCATTAATTCATTCTGTAACCACTCCATACCACTCTTTTCCGCAGCCAACTCTTAACCATTTCATTTTGTAAAAAAAGGTATCTCTGTAACAACCATTGTCACCGTGAAACAGAGGAAACATTTGGGGAGCAAAAACAACTTGTTAACGACCATTCTCACCTTGAGCAGAAGGCTGGTGAATTGAAGATTGAAGAAGAGTTATGGGCCTCATCGTGAGAACAGAACCAGTTGGCACTAAATACTTGGAAGGCTATCCCCAAATCCGAGAAATCTTACAACAAGCAGGATGGTTGCAATTCCTTGAAAAATTTAGTGGCTTCCACAAAGAAATTACTAAAAATTTTGCAAGATCTTTTAATGGGGCTGAGGTTGAAGTTGGAGATATTAAATTCACTGTCACAGAGGCTTTTATTGCAGAAGCAATAGGACTACCTAGACAAGGAGAAAGGTGGTTTAAGAACAGATAATTCCATAACAAAGCATGGAAACAGATACTCAAGTCACCAGGTATGGATGTCACTGTTTTTAAAAAGGGTATCCTTAGTTCTGCATTAAAGAACAAATGGAGAAACATGTTGCTTATCCTACAAAAATTCATCACTTGTGAAGATAGATATGGTACTTTCTATGTTTACCATATTAGGTTGATAATGCATTTCCTAGAAGAAGAACTTAATTTGCCCTATTTCTTGCTTCAAATTTTAAAGAAAATGACTTCAAGTGTTCAAAAGAGAATTCAATTTCTGGATACAACCTTATACCACCATGGTTTAGTCAAGATTTTGATTGAACATCTTTTGAGCAAAATAGGGGATAATTGGAAATAATTCTTGGTGAGAAATCACTTTGAGGAACCAAAAGAACCTTCACCTGAACATCAACCTACAAAAAGAAGCAGAAGATGGAAATCCTCCAAGACTGAAACTAGTAAAATAATAAAAGAAAGTAGTAAAGAAATCATCTTTGAAAAATTAGTTCAGATTAAAAAGCAGCTTAAGAAAGAGAGGATCATAAGAAAAGTTTCCAGAGAAAAAGGAGAAGGGCCATCTCAACCGAGGAGGAGCCACAGACTGAGGGGCATACTAAAGAAAACAAAACTTAAACAAACTGGAGTTATAAACATAGAAGACGAAGAAACACCTACTGAGGAGGATTCTGATGAAGTTCCAGAAATTGATCCTGCACAGCAAGAAATTTACAACTATGTTGAAACATTGGAGAGAAAAGCTTTAGAGAGTAGAGACAGAACCCCTAGTCCTCCACTGTCCGAAATAGATGTGCTAAGAAGAGATAGGTATGAGCTGGAAGTACTTAATAGACATATCAGGACTGAGAATGATATTCTGAGGGAGCAAGTTAAACTAAAAACCAGTATGAACTCAACCCTATCTCTACAAGTGGACAAAGTGGAAAAGGCTAATGAAAAGTTGAAAAAGAGGAACAAAAAGTTAATCAGGGCACTTACCAATTTAAGGTTCAAGTTAGTCATCAGGAAGCCCAGAAGGCCTTTAACTACCAGGCAGATCAGAAGAAGAGGGTTGGATGTTCTTACAGAGGTCTCTGAGTTCATGGAATAGTTGCATGAGGACATGCAAGAATCTAGCAGTGGGGGTATGTTGAGCTCCAAGAATGTTTTTTTTCTTCCACAACATTCCACTCCATTTCTTTTTTCCATTATTAATCCCAGGCTCAAATGATCAATGAAATTAGTTAAAATTGCTTTAAGAATGAATATCATGGCTAAATTGCTATGTTTTTATGATTTTGTCATTGTAGTACTTTTTGAACTGAAACTAGCTACAGAATGCAGACATTCTGTAGCTAGTTTCCAATTCTGCAGCCATCTTCATGTTTAAGAAGGTTCCAGATGTCCTCTCAGGGAAAGCCACACATGGTCGTATGCCATGTCATTCCCTCAGCATTTGTTACTCTCCATGAAGATCGAACGGAATTCTGTACGTGGTTATGCACGTGAGAACTCAAGCTAGGAGATATAGTCCTAATAGGACAAGGACAGTCCAGATGTCCTTTGTCATATTACGATGCCACCTTTAGAGTTCTAGTTCGATTTTAATATGAAAAGACAGTAATCCCTGTATTATCTCAAGTTATTTTATGTAAATTTGTTATAAATGTAGCTCGGGAAACCGAGAGACGAGGTTAGATTTTTGTTAGATTTTATGGTTGACTGCTAGATCTTTGAAGTCCGAGAATACTCTGTTTTGAAGTGATTCCTCTTTAATGAAAGAAGAAACATTTCCTTGAATGTGTTGAGTCAATCTTGAACTAGATTTCATGCTACTCTGGTGGTAGAGGGCCCCTACCTCCTAAGCGGCCTTGTTTATATAGTAGATAAGTATTTTAGTCTTGTTTCTATTTCTAGTTTAGGCAAGTTTCCAAAGTTTATGTTCATACTTGTTTTCGTTAATTATCATAGTTGGACTTACTCTAATAAGCTCTTCCAAAATATCATTATGATGAATAAGGCATAACTGTGGTATTGTAGGTTTTAGTTGCTAGTTTACACTAAGTGGCATAGTCAATCTTACTCTTACAAAGCTCTTCCAAAATATCATAAACAATGAGTAAGAAGTAGCTATGGTGTCTTAGATTTTAGTTGTATTTGCTTTTAGTCTTTTGTTTATGTTCAATTGCTTGGAATAATACAGCCATACTTGTTCTCACAAACTCTTCCAAAATATCATTCATACTGAACGAGATGGGCTGTAGAATTCCTTAGGTTAGTTGCATGTTAACTTAGTTATAGCACTCCGGAGGTAGAATGCATGTGATTCAGCTCTGTCATTTCATTTCTAGTTTGATAATGGCTTTTCAGTCTAACATCGTTCACTGTACTTCAAATAGACTAGTGGAACTCTAGTTTATTTTTAGCTTGCTGTATTAGCACTCCAGTTTAGTTGCCATCCATTGCATTTTAAATCATATTAGTTGTTAAATTTAAATACCACGGTCTTCATTATTTACAAAACTTCTTTTGTTCCAACCTCATATTAATACATAATCATTTGGACAGGAGTTGGTATCAGTCTAAGACCTAGAGTATTTTGCAACATTTTTTACCATTTCACAAACAAGCCTTTTCTCAAAGACTATTTTAAAAAGAGAAAGCTATAACTTTTGAGTAAGGCCTAGTGGTGCTAGATTGAGTTGCAGAACAGAATTAGAAGCTAGTTTAGAATAGAAATCTTATGGTGCTACAAATGTTCTTTTCCACATATATTCCAATAGACCTTTAATCATGGATGAGATGTTGTAACATTATAAGTTGATTGTTTGATTGTTTAGTTAGGGGAACTTCATTTACACTTAACTGTCCATCTCTCAAGCTCTTCCAAAACATCGTTAATGAATGAATTGGACAAGTTTAAGCTCAAGTTATGATTTATTTACTTGAATTCATTATCAAGCTTTGTATTTGTTGTTTGCTAGCCATAGTTAGGCTTTGTTCTGTTTTAGTATTTGCATTTGTCATTTGCCATCCATAATTTAGGCTTCACTCTGTTTTTAACCAATAGCTTCTTCTCACCAACATTTAGTTCTTTCCTTTGTGAACATAAAACCATAAAAAACCAAAAACATCATAAAAACACTAGACACAACGTAGTGAGAAACAAATACCTAGGCACATATAGTGCACCACACTTAGCAGTTTACCAACCTTGGTTGACAATTAATGAACTCAATTTAGGAGACTAGGTTGAGCACAAACACTACCAATCTGCTAAATCACGGGATCCTAACACAACCAAGATCCAAGTAATTCGGGATTGGCCGACCCCAACCATTCTAACAGAGCTTCATATCTTTCCGGGTCTTGCTAATTGCTACCACAAGTTTGTGTTGGGATTCTCTCATATCACTTGGCCTTGAGTCAAGTAACGAAGGTAGAAGTGAAATAAAAATTCTTTTCGTCAGAATCTCAACAGAAGGCATTCGTAGAAGTGAAACATCGCCTCTGCTCAGCCCCTATGCTCACATTACCAGACTTGCAACAACCATTTGAGATCGAGACAAATGCCTCTGACTATGCTAGTGGGGAAGTTCTTACTTAACAGGGGCATCCAGTGGCATATCACAGTAATACATTGTCCGACAAAGTCCACAAGTATCCCACTTATGACTTAAGAAATTTATTCCATTGTGTAGGCTTTCCGCCAATGGAAGCATTACATTTTGGGGAAGGAAACGGTCATCCACATAGAACACCAAACCCTGCAGTTCATACGTACACAAGGGAATTTTCAAAACGATCGCCATCAGAAGTGGTCCACATATCTACAACAATTAATTTGAACATAAATTATAATAAGAGAAACACCAATAATGTTTCAGACTGCCTCATCTGACCACTAATCGTGGTGCTAACCACCATTCTCAACTCTTGTGTGCACGATACTTCTGATTGGCTGCTTCTCTCGAATAACGACTCAGAATTCAACCACACATACAAGACACTCTTGGAGGGTACGCAAGTCCAAATTTTTAGGTCCATGATGCACTGATATGTCACCTAGGACACCTTTTTGTTCCTACAAGCGAGCGTACCAATATTATTTGGGAAGCACACTATAGTCGAGTCATTCGGGATTTCAGGTTTGAGAAAACAGTGGAAATACTGCAGAAGTATTTCTATTGGTTGAACCTTCGATGGGATATTGGGAAGTACATTAAACCCTGCACTAATTGCACCATTGGAAAATCGACCATCTAGAAACAAGGCCTCTATACCCCACTACCTACCCCTACTCGACCTTGGGAATCCATCTCTATGGATTACATGTTAGGCCTTGATTCTACTAAGCATGGAAACTACTATGTTTTCGTGGTCGTCGACAAGTTCTTGAAGATGGCTATTATGTTGGCCTGCGAGAAGAATATCACAATAGAAGCCATTGTTAAACTCTTCTTTGAATGAATGTGGGTGCACTTTGGGATCCCAGGGTTTATCATATCAAATCAGGACACTGGGTTCCTTAGTACATTTTGTTCCATCCTCTGGTTAATGTTCGACACCAAGCTCACCAAGTGCACAACTTTCCATACCCAAACTGATGGCCAGACAAAGGTCGTCAACAGGATGATTGTACACATTCTACTCATGTACAATTAAAAGAATCCACGCACATGGGATGAGATCCTTCCCTATGTAAAACATAGTTATAACCGGGCTCTCCATATCTCAACTAGCCATAGCCCCTTTCAAGTGAGCCTCAGGTTCTAGCCACTATGTCCCATTGATGTAGCCATGCCATTTGTGGCTACTCAGGGATGCTCATGTCCAGTTTGAAGCTAAAAAAGCAGACGAATTCATTGAGAACATTCAAAACATCCACCAACAGGTTCATTACATATTGGACAGAGCCAATGCTAAGTACAAGGAACGATGGGATAAACATCTGGTACCACAAAACATCCAGTTGGGCAATAAAGTGTGGCTACATTTGCAGAAGGATCGTCTCACTGGACCCCACTGCAAGCTTCTCCTACTCTGATATGGGTCGTACACCATCACCAAGGCTATAGGGAAAAATTCCTTCAAGCTCAATATTCCATAATTCCTTGGTCTGCACCCAGTATTCAATGTGGAATGCCTTTGACCCTACTTCCCACCTCTACTGGACACCTCCGACATTGCAAAATAGCTCACACCAACAGAGTTAAACCCAAATTTCATGGAACATGCCACCATCGATTGTATCATGGACATGCAAATCAAGAAAAAACACTAGCAGAAGATCCAACTGTATCGGGTTGTCAAAGTTGGCCAACTCCTGCACCAAGGCAAGTGGTTCACTAGGGACCAATTTCAGCAGAAGTTTCCTCATCTCATGGAGGAACTCAATGCAATGGGGACCATTGCTTCCTTGGGGAGGGAGTGGGGGAGTGGGGAGGGGTGGGGAATGATCTAGGTGGATATTGGTGGCCACCCAACTATTCCACTTGGGGCTGCACCATCGTTTCTTTTAGTTTTTCAATTTCCTTATTTATAGCACAGTTTAATATTTTTAGCATTTTTTCGGATCCTAAATTTTGGAGCCATTTTAAGGCACTAAACAGAGTTTTTTGGGAAAAATGGGAGCAACATAGGTTTTTGACCATGTTCTTACTCAAAAGTTTTATTCCTTGGATAGAACTTTCTAACAAGGTATTGAGTGTGTCAAACAGAGATCATATGCCAAAATTACGTCCCTGGGAATTTGATGTACCAATTTACCCAAACGGGGCCCATAGTTTTGGCGCTTCATCTCCTAGGGTTAGGTTTTTTGATGTTTGGGGTTTTCCATTGTTTCTCAATAATAATGAGGTCCTCGAGCCTTATTGAAACACACTTGAGAGGCCTGTAGCCACCACATCTCTTCTCAAAGATAGGCTACTAGCACCCTAGCTAGTTTATTTCCATTATGTTTGTAAGCAAATTTCAGTTCTTTGATATTAATGAAATGAAGTGTTGTTTACACTACATTTTTGTATTTATGGTTATATGTGTATTTTGTTGCGTTCTTGCATAAATTTGGATCAGTTATTCAAATATTTATGGATTCTCACCTAGCGGATTCTATAACCCTTCTATGGTTAGAGTAGGAGGTTCAGAGTCACTAAGGAAAAATTATGGTCAATTCCTACAAGGGGTGGGGTTTTTTGGTATAACTTTTCCTAGATTATTCATAATCCTATGAGACATGAAACAAGTCTATTCCTGTTTCTCATTTTTATTATTTTTTTGGATTTTTTTAGGAGAAGAAAAAATAATGAAAGGAAAAAGAAAATTAGAAAATAAAGAAACTATAATGTAATATTCCTAATTAGCTTTAAGCTAGTTTGAATATTAAATTTTTCTTTTGTTCATAAATTAGATGAATAAGTGGGTAGAGAGACCCTTAAATCTCTTTAGTAGGAATAAAACCACTTCTAGTGTGAAGGTGAATTAGTGTAGCTAGTTGAAACAAAGCAACCCTTGGTGTGAATGGGGTCAATGCATTTGGATGGGGTCAAGGGTGACAAAATCAACAACGTTGTCATAGAGAGAGTGGAGATAGTGGAGGACAACAGAGTTATGGTGGAGGAGTTTATGTATGGGAGTAGCATCTTTAATGAGTGGAACCAAGGGTGAGGAAGCTAACCAAGCATATAAGGAAGGGGATGAAAACCTTAGAAGGCATTCTGATTATTGTTTCTGTCTTGGCATTTTATGAATTTCTACATGCTTCAGCTATTTAGTGGAGTCTGTTGTGCTGTTTAGAACAAGGGTGTTTTCGGGCGGAAATATCACCCTCATCCTCGGGGGACTTTGAGTGCCCACTCAGGATAGGTACATTTGAGCTTCATTCCACCATCCAGAATCAGGCCAAGCTTCAGCCATATACCATAGCATAGTCTCCTTCATAAAATCTATTATTTTGCAGGGCAGTTGCAGTGGAGGGTTGAAAAATCCAGTTTGTGACCTAGTTTCCTAGTGGAGGGAGTGGCCCTTCATCCGGGAAGCTAGAAGGGATTATAAGCTATTTTCTTGTCATATCAGTCATCTCCCTGTATTTATTGAGTTGCAGAGTGTTATTGAGCCCTAGGGCTGCATTTTTCACGTAGTGTATTTCCGGAAACACTTTTTGGGTTGTCTTAGAATTGTGCTACAGAACCTAGATCTATGATCTCAACATTTTCTAGGCACTCTATCATCAACTCTTTGTATTTATATTATCCAGTTGCATTTATTCTCACTTGGAATACGCATTCATGGCATTCTAACATTTTGTGTATTACCAGTATTTCATAATTTTTTGTATTGGATCATGGGAGGTTTGTTGGCCTATCTTGAGTGACTTTTTTCCTCAATACATTGTACCTATTTTCTGCTATTATACATAATGGAATGGCTCTATGTTTTTCTCATATTTTAATGTATTGATATTTACTGCAATTTCCAGTTTTATTTTCAATATTCCTGTTTTTCCTATTTTGGAATATTAAAATGGTATCAGGGCATAAAATTTCCTTAGCCTGTTGGGCACTACATCTATAACATATGGAGCAATGGAGGAAATAGAGTTTCCAAAAATTCTTGTCCAGACTATGCAGAATATTTCCAAAGAGATCAAGGAGATAAGGTTATAAAGACATAAGGAATCCTTTAGAGGGTTTCAACATGGAGATAGTTTCGACACCTCACATTATTGGTGTGAGTAATCAACATTATAGCCAGTTTCATAATGCTCCACAATGCCTACATTCCTAGCAATGGGAAATGAGGTAGGAGGACCACAAGAGGAGGAGACTCTTGGTGATTATTTCCTAGAGAATGAATCTCAATCCCAGAGGTTCAAGGAGAACCTGAAATTCCAAGAAATTTGTCAGATCAAGGATAATAGATGACCCGACAATCACGATAGAGGTGGAGGGTACATGCAGAACAATGATCTACAACGTAATATTGGTAGATTATTTCTGCCCACTTTTGATGGGTCACTCAAGTGCACAACCAAGGCTTCAGTAGAGAAATTAGATATCTATTTTCAGCTAAACCGAGTTTCAGAGGTAGAGGCCATTAAAATAGCAGTGTTGCACCTTGAAGGTGAAGCACATGAGTGGTGGTTTCATGTTCTATATACACTATGGCATGCTAGTGTCACTACTTATGTAAAATTTACCTGAAGGTTGGTGGAAATATTTGACTATAGAAATCCAGAAGCACATTGTGTTGAGCTAGCTAAGCTCAATCAAACAGGATATCTAGAGACTTATATCTCTAAATTTCTAAAACTATCGGTTATGGTTTCCGATCTATCTGCAACTAGAAGAGTATATATGTTTATTGATGGGCTAATAGAACCTTTTCATGGGTTGGTAAAACCCACTAGACCAACTACGCTCCAAGAGGATATTAAGAGAGCTAGAGATTTGTAGCATGATTATCCAAGGGTAAAGGCCCCATTACAACAAAAGTTTTCCTCTCAGGAAAAAGGGAAATATGTGAAGCTTCCTCCATCAAAGGAGAACCAAGAAAAGGGATCTCTTAGTGATGATTTCTGGGGATATCTAAGGAGGAGAAAACTTTTCTTCTTTTTCCAAGAGCCATGGGCACCAGGGCATCGATGTGCTGCCAAAAAGGCACATTATATTGAGGTATTTTCTGACAATGAAGAGGATGGAGATAAATACTTAAAGGAGGATACCATAGCTGTAGCATCAAGAAGAGATCCACCACCACCAGTAGGTGGGAAGGGAGCATTTTATCCAACTGGAGTAGCCCTTGCAGCTTTACGGGGAGTTCCCAAGTATCTAACAGTGATAGTCTAAGGCATTGTTTAGTGGCAACGGGTGTTGGTATTGATAGACAGTGAGGTTACCCACAACTTTATTGATACTCAGTTAGTGCAGAGGAGAGGCATTCCCACAGATGATTTCAAGGGATTCTCATTCTTGGTTCCAGGAGATAGAACCATGTAGTGTGTCAAGTATGTTCCGAAATTGACTATCACTTTGGGGACTAGACATTGACATACCACTTCTTTTTGGTTGATATTCCAGACACCAATGTGATATTGGGTGTTCAGTGGTTGATCAATTTGGGGAAGGTCAGCATGGATTTGGAGACCTTGGAGATGGAATGGAAAGATAAGGAGAGCGATAAGAAGAAAATGATTATGGGCATGCACACCTATCCACCCCAGATTGTATCAGCACATAGGATGGATGTTGATTTGTGCAGAGGAGGCATAGAGTGGTTAGTGTAACTATGTATGTCAGAGGCAGGAGGAAAGCATGCACGAGTACACCCAGATGTGCAGTCTATTCTAGACCATTATTTTATAGTAAATGGGGACATACCACTGGGGAGGCCACCAGACTTGGGGTTTGAGAACATTATTGAGTTAGATCAAGGGATCCAAACAGTTATCACCACACCCTATAGGCATCCCAAAGCCTATAGGGATGAGATTAAAAAATCCATTTTGGATCTCTTGGCTTTATGACATATCTGACCTAGCACCAGCCCTTTTTCTTCTTCTGTGGTCTTAGCGAAGAAGAAGGATGGCACATTGAGGATGTGCATTAACTATAGAGCTTACAAGAAAACAATGAAGAACAGGTACCCAATTCCCAGGATCGGTGAGATGATGGATGAGCTAAGGGGAGAAAATTACTTCTCAAATATTGATTTGAGGTCGGGATACCATCAGATCAGGGTGAGGGATTAAGATATCCCCAAGATGACATTTAGATGCCATTATGGCCATTTTGAGTTCTTGGTGATGCCCTTTGGGTTAACCAATGCTCCGGCTACTTTTCTGACTTGCATGAACCACATCTTCCATGGTCAACTCAGGAAGTTTTTGTTGGTTTTATTTGATGACATTATCATTTACAGCCACACATGGGAGGAGCATTTGTAGCATATTGAGACTGTACTACGCATTCTTAAGGAGAAACAGTTCTATGCTAAGCTCTCCAAGTGTGAGTTTGGGGTCAAAAATATGCTCTATTTGGGCCACATCTTTGGAGGGGATGGAGTGAGAGTTTATGAGGAGAAGATCCGTGCTATTTGAGATTGGCATGATCCAAAGAATTTAACAGAACTTTGGGCGTTTGTAGGCATATGCACCTACTATCAGAATTTTTTCAAAGGATTATGTCAACTAGCATCACCACTCACATATTTGACCAAGAAAGGAGCCTTTAGTTGGATAGAAACATCGCAGAGGGCCTTTGATAGGCTCAAGGAAGTGATAAGTAGTTTCCTGGTGTTGGTATTACCTGATTTTATCCAGCTCTTTGTGCTAGAATGTGATGCTTTAGGGGAGGGCATTGGAGCAGTCTTGATGCAGGGGGGCCACCCCATAGCTTTTAAGAGTCAGAATTTGCTACCTCATGAGAGGTTGTACTCTATATATCATAAGGAAATTTTGGCTATCATGCATGCATTAGCCAAGTTTCGGTAGTTTTTGGTGGGCAATAGATTCTGAGTGAAGATTGATCACAATAGTATTTAGTTTTTTCTTGATGCAAGAGAGGCAACAAAAATGGGTTAGTAAAATCCAGGCATATGACTTTGAAATTGAAGATGTCAAGGGGAAGAGTAATGTGGTTGTGAATGCCTTGTCACGGAGACCAGAAGTGCTGTCATTGATGACAATGGATACAGATTGGAAGGCCCAACTATTGGTAGAGTATTCCAAAGACTGCTTTGTATGTGAGATCCTAGATGGATAGGTGATTGATGAGAGGTTTAGAGTGATGGATGAGATCATCTATTGCTGGGACCATATCTTCTTGACTAGAGATTCTAGGCTCAAGGAGAATATTTTACATGTGGCACATGATTCACCACTTTCAGGCCATCAAGGATTCACCAAGACATATCGGGCCATTTTGGAGAGATTCTCATGGAAGGGTATCAAGGAGGATGTGCTTCAGCACATAAGGGAGTGCGTAGCTTTCCAACAGACAAAGGAGAGAAAAACCATCATGCTAGGTTTTTCCAGCCACTCCCTACTCCAGAAGGAAAATGGGAGAGTATTTCCATGGACTTCATCATCGGTTTACCAGCAGTATAGGGTAAGGATTGTATTTGTGTAGTTTTTGATCGTATAACAAAGTATTCATATTTCTTTGCTATTTTTTCATGATATACTTCCTCACAGGTAGCCGAGCTCTTCTTCATAGATGTTTTCAGACTCCTTGTTCTTCCTAATACCATAGTTAGTGATCGAGATAACCACTTCATGGGTGGCTTTTGGCAAGAGATTTTTCGGTTGGTGGGTATGGAGTTAACACTGAGTACCAGTTACCACCCTCAGACTGATGGATAGACAAAGATAGTAAATAAGTGGCTAGAAGGATACTTGCGAAACTATGTCTTGGGGCAACAAAGCAGATGGCTGCGTTGGCTCAAATTGGGAGAGTATTGCTATAACACAACATTTCAATGTTGATCGACATGTCTCCATTTAGGGATATCTATGGGTATGATTCTTTATCATTTGCTGATGTGATGTTTGGAGCAAGAAAGGCTCCTAGAGCCAAGGAGTGGATCCAAGAGAGTCAGGATATACTCTGTGCTTTCAAGGACAACATTGCTATAGACCAGAATCAGAAAAATTTGTATGCAAACCGTGCTTGGATAGAGAGGCAGTTTGAGGTGGATGACTTAGTCTATCTCTGTCTTCAGCCTTACAAACAATCTACACTAAAGGAGAAGGGGGATGAGAATCTTAAGCCCCGATTCTATGGGCCATACAGGGTGATCCGTAATGTTGGGGAGGTAGTATATGAGTTGGAGCTCCCCATTGGGAGTAAGATCCATAATATTTTCCATGTCTCATGCCACAAGAAGGCCATTAGATAGCATGTGGTTGCCACCATGGATCTCACACCTAATGATGGTGAGGGCCATCTGGTTTTACAACCGGAAGTTATCTTAGACACTGGGGAAAGGAAATTAAGTAACATGGTGATTAAAGAATATGTGATTTGATGGAGGAATCTACCTGATCAGGATGCCACTTGGGAAGGAGAGAAGATTTTGCAGCATTTTTCTTTACAGTTGCTTGAGGACAAGCAGCATTTGGGAGGGGAGGAATGTAATATTCCTAATTATATTTTAGCTAGTTGGAATATTAAAATTTTCTTTTGTTCATAACTTAGATGAATAAGTGGGTAGAGATACCCTTAAATATCTTTAGTAGGAATAAAACCACTTCTAGTGTGAAGTTGGATCAGTGTAGCTAGTTAAAGCAACTCTTGGTGTGAATGGGGTCAAGGTTGACCAAATGAACAATGCTTTGATAGAGAGAGTGGAGATAGTGGAGGACAACGCAGTTATGGTGGAGGAGTGTATGTATGGGAGTATCATATTTAATGAGTGGGAACAATGGCAAGGAATATCACCAACCATATTATGAAGGGGATGGTAGCCATAGAAGGCATTCTGATTAATTTTTTATGTCTTGGTATTTTATGAATTTCTGCACACTTCAGCTGTTTATCCGAGTCTGTTGTGTTGTTTAGCACAAGGGTGTTTCTAGGTGGAAATCCCACCCTCATCCTTGGGGGAATTTGAGTGCCCACTTAGGAGAGGTAAATTTTATCTTCATTCCACCATCCAGAATCAGGCCAAGCTTAACTATCTACCACATCGAAACCTCCTTTTGAAACTTCATTATTTTGTAGGGTAGTTGCAGTGGAGGGTTGAAAACCCCAGTTTTTTAGCTAGTTTCCTAGTGGAGGGACCAACCCCTCATCCAAGAATTCAGAAGGGAGGAGTATCATATATTTTCTTGTCATATCAGTCATCTCCCTATAGTTATTGAGTTGCAAAGCATTATCTAGTCCTAGGGCTGCATTTTTCACATAGTGTATTTCTAGAAATGCTTTCTCGGTTGTCTTGGAATTTTGCTAGAGAGCCTAGGTCTCTGATCCTGGCATTTTATGAGCACTCTATCATCAGCTCTTTGTATTTCTATTCTCCAATTGCAGTTATTCTCACTTGGACTTGGCAGGAATGGAATTTCGACATTTTTTGTATTAGCAGTATTTCACATTTGATGTATTGGATCATGGGAGGTTTGTTTTCCTAGCTTGAGTGACTTATTTCCTCAAAACATTGTACTTATTTTCTACTATTATACATAATGGAATGGATCTATGAGTTTCTCATGTTTTAATGTATTTATATTTACTGCAATTTCCAGTTTTATGTTCAATATTCCTATTTTTCCTGTTTTGGAATATTGCATATAAGAAGAAAGCAACACCTACTTAGACACATCCCTCGAAATGATGCCAACAAATGATGAGCCTCAGTATTGCAACAAGAGTGTTTCAACTCCCAAGGATACTAGCTTTAATTATCAACTCAGGGTTCATACAAACTTAATAGGTGACAGTGTTATATGCATAGTAGGCTGAATTCCACTCAAGTCACTTTTAAGCAATGGACAAGACCAAGGTATACAAATACTACCCTATCAACCGAATCTAGATTTGCAAGAAACAAAATTACATGAAAGGAAATTTATAATATTGTTTGTGGAAATGGAAATGTTACTATATTTGAAAAAATGGAAATTCCACTAGCACAAATGTAAATACTAACCTATTTCCATAAATGTAAAGGATACACTACTTGCAGGAATGTAAACGTTAATCTACTTACATAAATGTAAAGGCTACACTACTTATCAAAATGTAAATAGTAATCTACTTGCAAAATGTGAATATTTCATTAAAAGGAAACCTAGTCTATGAAATTGAACTAACAATGCTTGAAAATAGAAAACCTAGCTCAAGCAACATAGAATACAGAAACAAAACCTAATATACTTTGCATAAAAAAAATAGGATGTAATAAATCAGTGCATTCCAAGTTTATTATATCTATCAATATATTTCATTAGATGTTTCATGAGGAAATCAAGAAAATCATCACTTGTTCTATCCAATTCATAAATCTGTCTACTAACCTTAATTGTTGAAATGTATTGTAGTGGTAAAATGGAAAGTCATAAGTGGTCTTTCGTCTTCCTCAATCATGGTTTCAAAGACTAAGGGACATTATTCAAGGTGAGTATGAAAAAATCAAGCTTCAAGGTCAATTCTGGTCAAGTTTACACGGTGATATAGGATGTTATAGAACTGCTACAAGATTGTTACACGATGCTAAAAGATTTCCCTGGTTTGCTACAAGGTTGGATCTGTGAGCATTCTGAGGGTGAAAAAGGCGATTCGAAAGTATGAAAGTGTAATTTAGGGTATATTAAGGTTGTATGAGAACTTTTCCAAGCCTAGTACCCTTTAGGGGTCCATATTGCACAAGAATCAATGCACAAAGCGGCCTTCAATAAGCACGAACTGTACTTACAGTGAAAAATGCTTTGAGGGAGTTGTTGAGGTTGAAGAAAATTAGGTGGTGGTGGAAGAAGGAATGTGAGTTATAATTCCGACCCTACAAATCAACAATAGTAGCTCCACACCACAAATAGCTACCCAATTTCACCAAAAAACTAAAGCATGTTATCAATGTAAATTGCATAAAATTGAAATGAAAGAGAAATGATGAATTGAATTTTATTAGAATTCTAACTATTGCATTGAAAAGGAAACCTCTCTTGAAATATGAAAAATTCCTACATCCACAAGAGGTTATATTTCATGTGCTCAAATAAAGTATTAACCAATCACTAGCTTGTAGAAAACAAAAATGCAAGAAGTGTACTAATATCAATTGAAAAAGAAAGAAACTATATATTTTTTCCTTTCTAATAAATTATCCTCAACCACACTTCTCACAAGAGAGGTGGTAGATAGACTTGTAGTAACAATTTTTATAAACGAATCTTGTTAATAAAGGAAGGAAATTTTGCTAAGACAAAAAATTCATAAATAAAATACACATGAGAGAGACTACAACCTCTGGGTTAGGCCTTAACCCAATGAGACTCAACCTCTAGAGAAATCTTAGATGGAGTATAACAAAACATTTCACATTAACATCAGATAATGCTCCAATACATGACAAAGAAAAGGAAATAACATGTTTGAGCTTCTAGCCCTTAGTAGTCTTTATCTACTACAAAAATTTTGAAACCTATTGAACCCTTAGGCTTCCTCATTTATAAAAAAGTGACTTAGGGGAATCCCTCTTGAAAAGAGGTCTAATTCCCTCCAAAATACCTAAAAATGTCAATCTAGCTCCCTGAGATCCTCCCAATCCTTGTGCATCAATTGCTAGGAGATCTTCAAATTGAGGGTGAGTAAATTTAGGGAGAAAATCGAGTTGTAGGGGAGTAAATGAAGTCCATATGGGCCATATTATTTACCTATTAATGAGATCCATCACTATTGCAGCTAGGATCTTTGAAACAAAAGGAAATGATTTTCAATTTTCCTTTATTTCTTTTTCCTTTGTAAACCATGCCTTTTGAAAGGAGGAGAAATGAAGTTTCTTCCTGTAACTATTATTTTGTTCATAGTCATTTTTCACTTTTTCAAGTTGTGTATGTAAGATGTCTCGATACATTTGAAATTTGAATATTAATCAAATTAATATTTTGTGCATGTTTGTAGCTTAAATGTTAATTTGATTGTGTTTAATGATTGTAGATTTAGATCTAATTCTTAAGCGATATTTAGGGAAATAAAGAGAATGAATTTTATTTTTTCCTTGAAATATTGATCTATTCACCATATTGTTTTATTTTTAATGTCTTTAAATTGATAATGGTATCATTATTATTTAAGCATTAGATCCACTCTCTTATTTTATTCCCAGAATTAGATTAATTTATATTTAATAGATTAGTTACCATTTCTTTACCTTTATCAAACTATAGTTAATGAAACATTTTCTTATATTTATTTGCATTTAGATCAAATTTAGTATCATTTAGATCTATATTTCATTTAGGTGTTCGAATCATTTTCACTTTAATGAATTATTTCTTGAAAGAGAAGGAAATATATGGCTAATAGAGCAATGAAACTCATCAGGAATAAGTACACAAAATGGCTTGGGTTTTTTGAATAACCTTAGTCGTGGTCGTCTCCTCTTGTTGAAGAGCTGTCATTTTTTCATGTCAACAAATGGAACTAGAAGTATGGACTGAGGTAAATTAAATAATTAAATCATTTATCACTCAGGTGTTAGTATTTATAGATCTATTAATTATTCCTTTCTATGTCATCATAAAACGAACTAGAAGGTAGGTTGGATGAAAATATAACCTTATCTAATTCAAGTTATTTATTGTTATATCTAATCAATGACTCTTGCATAATCACCATATGTGAGGATGATTTCATTCTTACATTACCCGACATTCCTCATAAGACATTTCATCTCTTGTCAAGCCCCCAATTTGACAGCTAAGGCAATATATTTGTAATGAAACATCTTAATAACTTTCGGTGTAAATTTATTAAGCACAATATTACTCATTTGAATGTTTTAGGTAGGTTGTTCGCTTTCACTTTTAGGGGTCGAATCAAAGAATGGTTTGAATATTTCCACCTCATTCTATTTCCACTTGGTTTCAATTTGTTGATGAATTTTCAGATGCCTTAACATAAGTACTCTCGTGCTTTATATCAGGGCATTGGTGAAGCAAGAAAGATTATAAGTTAGAAGGCAGAACAATAGAGTTATGAATCATTCCAACATACTGAGGAACAAGCTCGAAATTCTATATTTGAAATAATGGCATAGCGAAGGGAACAGATGAGTCGTTCCACATAACACCCAAATACCGAGCATAGCTCTTGAAGGATAGATTCAAGTTACTTAATTTGTTTTGATGTTAACGAGACAAACCGATGCCATCTAGAGATCTGAGCTTCATTACTGCCTTAAAAAACGAGGCACATCCAGAGATATCATCACAACATCGTTTTGACTTAACAAGACACATCCAGAGATCTAACTTTTCGTACTATGAATGACTTTTTTGTCTATTGGTAAGCTTAGGAAAATCTGGAAGCAATTACTCTCTATTCGACCCGAGAAGCTTAGAGAAATAAGTAAGCCATCGTCCATTGGTAAGCTTAGGGAAATTGGGAAGCAATTACTTTCTATCCAACCCAAGCACACACATGAAGGAAACTATCTCTCTATCCATCGGTCACTAATTGATAAGCAGTTGAACCATTACTTTATTTATACAATGAATCTATTCTTCAGTAACTGATCGATAGGGAATGTCACCAATCGAGTATTTGGTAGTGGTATGGCTATGCAAACCAATCTCTCAAATCTCAATTTCCTATAGCGTGATTTTACCACCCACCTCCCCAGCGCGCTAGAGATCCATGAGGTTTCTTGCGGAGTGGTTCCCACTTGTCCTTAGAAAGGATAGGTTCGTGAAAGAATAAAAATACAAGGAACAACCTTTACAAAAACCCAAGGGATTGTTAAGGTCTCCCTCTTGGTCATTCAATAGAAGGGACCTGACCATGAAGTTTCTTGCGGAGCTATCCCCACTTGAGAAAGGAGAAGACAAGCCAAAGCCTTTAGGAATACGAAGGGAAAGCTAAGGGGAATCAAATTTTATGGATTAAACATGTCATCTCTTTGAAGGGTGAAGTTGCAATACAGTGAATTTCAATGCCCATTGAAGCCATTTTTCTTTCAACCATGAACCACAATTAACCATAGTCTTGAGAGCAATGCCTAAGCCCAGTACACCTACTCTGTATTTTTTATTTCACTGTCCCCCCCTTTCAAATAGTATGGGAGGCTTGCCAACGATGTTGTGGGAGGTTCTCCGATGAGGGGGAGGCTTTTGTACTGGCTAGATTATCTATACTGAATAGTACTGGCTTCTGTAACTACCTCTCATATCTGACTGCCTCTCGTATCTGTCACTGAACCTGTTAAGTGTCACTGACCCTACTAACCTATTGAGAGACATTGGTATGGATGCTTTCTTATCCCTTCCCAAAACTCTATCCCTCAATCTTTGGTCAACGGTATAACCTCGCCTTCCCACACCTATTTCCCTCAATAGCTGATCCATCACTGTCTTATTTTTATAGCACTTGATCAGGGTATTCCCACACCTGTCTCCCTATATAAGAGAAAATTACCGTAAATTATCAAGGATGGTGTAGGAAATAGATGAGGTATCTTAAGAGGGCAGGTTGGCTATTTATTACGTATCCTTTTAGATCAAATTACAATTCTATCTGGACTAAAGGAACAACGCCCTACCCAAGACCTTTATGGAAAAGCTCGCTCCAAGACCTTTCAAGCCCACCAAAACCTTGATGGACAAGACCTACCACGCCTAGCTCATATCATTAGATAGAGGAAGGGAAGGATATATTATGTCTACTGAAGCCTAGTCCCAAGGGTTCAAGATTTGTCCCATCCCCACAACCTTACCGACTCCCCGCTTCGAAGGTCAGGAAAGATCCAGGCAATGAAGGTACGTGCTCTCTTATTGGCTGGGCTACACGCTTTCTCTACTCGTTGCATCAGGGTTAAAGGAAAGGAGAGATTCTTTTTCCCAACATCAAAGCATGACAAATCCACTAAAAGTTAGTTACTTCGTTCCCTATTTCTACTGATTCTAATCCCTAGGAGAACAAATTCCACCGAGCTCGAACAAAATGAAGATAGCCCAAGTAAACCAAAGTCATCATTCTATATCTATTCGACTTCAACCTGGGGTCCTTCCATCCATAAGTTGAAGGTTTAGTCACGATGAAAAAATATCTGTGGGTCCCTATAGATCTGGAATTTATCTAACCTTTCAAACATTATATGTCGTTATCTTGGAACCAGAAATGTGTTTCTCTTTCATCATTTCAGACCCAGATTATGAGAAGGTATGATACTCCTGGGTATTCATAGGGAAGGCTTTGAGCCTATCTAGAAATAGAGATTTAGATTATCTTTGATCCATGTAAAAGATCCTTCAACTATTCAAGTTGATAATGTAACGAATCACACTTTTACCACTAAACTATACCTGTAACGATCTGATTGTAACATACAAATCAATATTTTGTCCAACCAATAGGAAGATGAGGAGTTCTCAATCAACCTCTATTGAAATTTTCTATCAATCATTACCTCGTTTTCATAATTACATGAATCTCTCGTTATTGAATGCTTGACCCAATTTTTTTTTTCATAAATCACTCTGTTTGAGATATTTGACCTTGGAAATATCCATGATCCTAAATATGCAAGTTCATGTTACATGCCAACACAAGGAAATAGGTTGTCATACAAAATAATATAGGAAAAGTAACAATTTTCACATTTCAAATTGGCCCTTCCTTAATTTCTCGATTTTAGAAACAACACTGGATCAGTGGAGTATAAATATCTCCTGGAATAGATATGTATACCGTATGAAAAAAGAAAACTGACCACATTAACATATTGACCCATACTTATTTATTTAGACTCATTCAGATATGAATGAGTCTAAATAAATAATGTGGATATTTAGCACTTTGTTTCAGATGAAAATCTAACCTTATCTAATTCAAGTTATTTATTGTTATATCAAATCAACGACTCTTGCATAATCATTATATGTGAGGATGATTTCAGTTTTACATTACCCGACATTCCTCATAAGACATTTCATCTCTTGTCAAGCCCCCAATTTGACAGTTAAGGGAATATATTTGTAATGAAACATCTTGATAACTTTTGGTGTAAATTTATTAAGCAAAATATTACTCATTCGAATATTTTAGGTAGGTTGTTTGCTTTCACTTTTAGGGGTTGAATCAAAGAATGGTTTGAATATTTTCCACCTCATTCTATTTCCACTTGGTTTCAATTTGTTGATGAATTTTCAGATGCCTTTGCAACTTATGATTTTCATAAAGTATGTGAAGAATTAAAAAATTTGCTAAGCAAGGATGATATTTAGAATATTTCAACTAAGGTCAATCATATTCTTTATAGGTTTCATATTAATGATTTTTCTTGTGTACTAATCTTATTTCAGATGTTTTTTCCCATTTCACTGAGCCATATTCAATTGCATATGGTAAATTAGATAAATATCGTAACAAAAAATTGCAAGACAAATCTTGTTTACCATATAATATGGATCCATTACTTGTAATAAATCCTAATTCTAAAAGTTCCATCAAGAAATTACAAGGGGTAGAATTAATTGAACATAAGTCTATTGGAAATAAAACTAGCCTTTCTTATGAGCAATCTTCTACTATCACGGATGTAGTGGAAGAAAGTTTGATTATTGATAAATATGCATATTTTCCTAATTATTACTCTAATAAGTTATAAGATTCAATTGTTAAAGAACATAGACAATGATATCAAGTGTTCTAATGAATTAATAGAACATGTTAGGGATATCAATCCTCATATTCAAGAAGAAAATTTAAATATTAATTGTCAAATCATACCTATATTTGATAGTTCACCACCTAGGCATAATGAATATGATGAGATAAGCTAAGAGGGATATCTTAAAATTATCATTGATGTTATGTATGATAGTTCAAGAGAATCTTTTCATTCCCTTGTCCCCAATTCATTTTACTTTTTACATTGAGAATTTTTTATTTTTTATTTTATTTTATTTTATTTTATTTCAGATTTTGGTGTGCATAATGTTTAGTCTACTTTATCAAACATTATGTCATCACAGTATGATGATATGAAAATCATGTGTGATGTAATTTTTAAATATGATATTTATGATATTTATGAACGAAAAGATATATTTTCAGGATTCCTTTATTTCATTGATTTTTGATCATACACCCACTCTTTTTGAAATTGAAGTTTCTACATTTTTATTCATCCATTGATTGAATTAAATCTCCATGTGTTTACTTCACATTTTCAACCAATGAATTTAATCATTGGGAAGGTTCAAACCAATAATTCAATTTTTGTATTGAATCCTCAAGTGATGCATTTATTATTTGCAAATCTAATGCATCAAAGTTGTAACGTGCATTCTTAGTTTTATGATAGGATTGCAGATTGACTTCAGGATTTATATCTTGTAAATTTTAGAGAAAAATGATAAGGTTATTCTTACTTTTTTTTTCTAAATGAAGACCATGAAGGTAAGCATGGCCTATTTATTTTTCTTTTTGAAACACTCCAATCCTTCTTTCTAATTGGGGAATTTTTTTATTCTTTGTAGGGTTGGAGTTACTTTGATGGTTACAATGGAAATTCCACTTTTGTTAGTATTGTGACCATTGAGTAGTTTAGAGTAGGTTAATTAGTTGAAAATAATTAATATTATTTTATATTAATGGAGAAATGGTTACACAAGTTGTAATGTATCTCCTTAGTTTAGGATTAGTTGGAGTTGAAAATAATTAATATTATTTTATATTAATGGAGAAATGGTTACACAAGTTGTAACGTATCTCCTTAGTTTAGGATTAGTTCCTACAATTTAGGAGTTTGTTTCCAACTTCCTAATTCCTAGTGTTTTACTTAATGATGTAATTCCTCATTCATGAATGTAGAGTAAACTCTGAGTGTTCTCTCAGTTTGAGTGTAGTCTCCAGGTGCAGTACTCACCTGTGAGCTGCAACTCCTTCTTTTCATTTCAGTGTCATTTTTATCTTGGTATCAGAGCTCAGAGTAGGGACAGCCTTTTTTTTTTTAGGATGCATCATTGATTACAGAACTGTAGTGGCGGAAGAGCTTACAGAAGTTTTTTTTCATAGATTCAGGTGGACTGCAGTAACACCTGAAGGATAGGTCTCAGATGACTGATCATCTCTGAGCAGAAGAAAAGGTTGGCGCAGATTTTTTGTGAGTCACCAGCCCTGATGGCGAAAAGGCGACAGTACAGAGGGAAGAAGCCACAGCAACAACAGCAACCACAGCAGCAGCAGAAAGGAGCCAACACATTTCAGAAGAGACCGTTTAAAGGTATGTCTGCTAATAATTTTCCCAGCAAGAAATGTTTTTACTGTGGAAAACCTGGTCATGAGATTAAAGATTGTTATAAGAGGCAGGCAGATGAAGGAAGAAACAAACAGAGAAAACATAAGGGTTACTTTGTTGAGGAAGAAGAGGACCATAGCCACGAGCTTCGACTATTTACAGCCGATTGTGCCCTTTCAGCTTCAGAGGGAGATGAGGACGACATATGGTATGTCGACTCTGGCGCATCCTCACATATGACTGGTAAGAAGGACTGGTTTGAATGTCTTGAAGAAACTTCATGTGGGTCGAAAATTTATTTAGGGGATGATAGTGGATATGAGATCAAAGGATATGGTGACATTCCGGTAAAATTACCTAGCGGTAACATTAGACACCTTAAAAATGTATTGTATGTGCCAGGAATTAAGAAAAATTTGATCTCTGTCTCAATGATTACTGATCAGGACATGCAAGTTCAATTCTTTAAGACTAACTGTGTCATAAAGGATAGCCAGATGGAAACAGTTGCAACAGAAGTGCGCGTGGGGAGCTTGTACAGGTTAGACGTGAAAAGTATGACAAAGCAAGCAATGGTTGCAACTGGATCGACAGCTGAAGATCTCTGGCATCAGAGATTTGGTCATCTTAATCTGCAAGACCTCATCTTACTTCAGAGAAAAGGTATGGTTGATGGACTCCCTGTTTTCCATAATGTTAAGTTGGATTGTGATGGATGTGCATTAGGGAAAATGCATAGAGAAGAGTTCCCTTTGCATGTTAATGGAAAAGAAAGAGATGTCTTAGAACTGGTGCATACTGATATATGTGGACCTATGCAGACTAGGTCATTAGGAGGTGCATATTATTTTCTCTTATTTACAGATGATTGCACTAGGTTCTCATGGATATACTTTCTGAGTAAAAAGAGTCAGACCTTTCAGTATTTTAAAGAGTTTAAATCTATGGTAGAAAACCAGACATGAAAAAGGATAAAAATTCTCCGCTCAGATCAAGGGGGAGAATACAGGTTGGGAGAATTCATGAATTTCTGCAAGCAGCATGGGATTATTCAACAGTTCACAGTGCCCCACACTCCTCAGCAGAATGGAGTGGCAGAACGAAAGAACAGAACTCTTGTGGAGTGCGCAAGGAGCATGCTTCAAGGTAAGGGTCTTTCAAATGGTTTTTGGGCAGAAGCTATTAACACTGCTGTCTATTTAAAGAATAGGAGTCCTACTAGATGTCTAGGCTTCAAAACCCCTTTTGAAGCATTGTTTGGATTCAAACCAGCAGTGAGTCATTTAAGAATATTTGGGTCAAAAGCTTATGCTCACATACCTAAGGCAGATAGGAAGAAGTTAGATCCAAAAGCCTTGAAATGTATCTTTGTTGGATATGGCACTGAGTTCAAGGCATATAAGTTATTTAATCCTGTGACTCATAAGGTTTTTGCAAGCAGAGATGTCATATTTCATGAACAGATTGAAGAAGGAAAGGATGACTCTAACAGTGATTGGCACATTCCATTGCTAATGGAAGAAAACAGTGAGGATGATGAAGTGCAGGAGCAGAAACAAGAAGAAGAAGTAACAGGTAATGTAATCAATGATGCAAGCCCGGAGAAGGCTGAAACAGACAGATTTGAGGTAAGTCCCCTACCAAGGAGATCAAGTAGGAAGACTCGATTACCATCCAGATTGAAAGACTATGCATTAATGACAAACATTTTAAACATTGTAGAACCTGCAAATTATGAAGAAGCAAGTAAATCTGATGCATGGATGGCTGCAATGTATGAGGAAATAGAATCAATAAACAGAAACCATACTTGGGATTTGGTTGAATTGCCTGAAGGTAAAACCCCCATAGGATGCAAATGGTTGTACAAACCTAAAATAAATGCGGATGGGAGTATAGAAAAACTTAAAGCTAGACTGGTAGCAAAGGGTTATTCACAGCAAGAGGGAATAGATTTCGATGACACCTTTGCTCCTGTAGCCAAATTAAACACCATTAGAATGCTAATTTCCTTAGCAACAAAACATAAATGGCAGCTACACCAGCTAGATGTTAAGTCTGCATTTCTGAATGGTGACTTGAAAGAAGAAATTTATTTAGTTCAGCCTGAAGGTTTTGTGAAAAAGGGGCAGGAACATCTTGTGTGTAAATTGGAAAAGGCACTTTATGGTTTAAAATAGGCACCCAGGTCGTGGTATGAGAAGATTGACTCATTTTTTGTACAGCATGGCTTTCATAGGAGCTTGAATGATCCAAATCTGTATACCAAGTTTAATAAACAGAGGAAAATCATTTTGATTTCTTTGTATGTAGATGATATGATCATAACAGGGGATGCTAACAATCTGATCAAAGAAATCAAACAGCAGATGTCACAAGTGTTTGAGATGAAAGATCTCGGAAATCTACATTATTGCTTGGGATTGGAGGTATGGAAAGATTCTGGATAGACTTTTCTTACACAATGGAAGTATGCCAGAAGCTTGCTGGAAAGGTTCAGAATGGAGCAGTGCAGATCAGCAGCAACACCATTGTAGCAGAACTTAAAGTTGAGTAGTGACGATGGTACTAAAGAGGTGGATGCCACTATGTATAGACAGCTAGTTGGCAGTTTGATATATCTCACTACAACTAGACCAGATTTGGCATACTCTGTTAGTATGTTGAGCCGGTTCATGTCGAAACCACTCGAAAGTCACTGGGTCGCAGCAAAAAGTGTGTTGAGGTATCTTAGTGGTACTAGTAATTATGGTATTTTGTACACTGACAATTCTGATGTTACTCTAGCAGGTTTTTCAGATTCAGATTGGGCAGGTAACTTGGATGATCGAAGATCTATCACAAGTTACGCTTTTAGCATTGGATCCGGGGTCATAGCATGGAGCAGCAAAAAGCAAAGTACTGTAGCCTTATCTTCATGTGAAGCTGAGTACCAAGCATTGTGTGCAGCCACATGTGAAGCTATCTGGTTGAGAAGACTTCTCGACGATGCAGGAGAAGAACAGAAAGAATCAACTATCATCAAAACTGACAACCAGAGTACCATCAAGCTTGCATACAATCCAGTTTTTCATAAAAATACCAAGCACATCGACACTCAGTTCCATTTTGTTCGAGAGAAACTACAGTCAAAAGAGATATTTGTTGAATATTGTAAAACTAGTGACAATATGGCTGATATATTTACTAAGCCTCTTGGGCGTGTAAAGTTTGAATTATTTAGAAGGATGCTAGGAGTTCAGGATAATCTTTTCTCCATTAAGGGGGGGAGTTGAAAATAATTAATATTATTTTATATTAATGGAGAAATAGTTACACAAGTTGTAACGTATCTCCTTAGTTTAGGATTAGTTCCTACAATTTAGGAGTTTGTTTGCAACTTCCTAATTCCTAGTGTTGTACTTAATGATGTAATTCCTCATTCATGAATGTAGAGTAAACTCTGAGTGTTCTCTCAGTTTGAGTGTAGTCTCCAGGTGCAGTACTCACCTGTGAGCTGCAACTCCTTCTTTTCATTTCAGTGTCATTTTTATCTTAATTAGGTTAATTTTGTTGATTTTCTTTCATTTGCATGAATAATGTAGTTATGGAAGAATATTGATATAGAGATAACGGTGATCCATCATAGGGTACTATAAGATAATTTTTCTTTTCTTTCTTTCACTTTTGTATTTGTTTTTATAGTGTTTCCACTTAAGCGTTCCTTTAAGTCTCAATTTTTTAATCTTACTAAAAGAATATTTAAAGTGAAATAATTGATAACTCATAAATATCCCTTATCATTCCACATGAAACTTTTAAGGCTCTCATTAATTTCGAAGTGAATATCATATTTGCACATTTTCTTTAGATTTTTGTTTTTTTATCATTTCATTTTTTGATTTATTTTATGTTTAAAAAAAAGGTCAAATTAAGAAACATATCTCAAAATTTTTAATGGAACTTATAAACTCAAGTACATACTAACATCATTAAAACATCAAATAGAGACAAAATTATCAAACTTTCATCTTATCCCTCAACCTGTTTCTTTTTATTATCACCCTTGATATGATCTATACATTGCCAAAAGTGGATTTATCCATGGCCTATTTTTTTTTTTTTTTTTTCTTTGGCATCTTTAGGATTTCCTAATTTTTATTTCTGCTAAAAGTTTGAATAAAGTTTGATTTTGGTTCTTTTTGGGTTTTATCATTTAAACCTCAATCTAATATACTTATCGGTGAAAACAACAAATAATTTTCTATATAAAACTTAAGTATTACATTTAAGGAAATCTTAGAAAGATGTTCCATTTTTACTTACACTCAAATCCTATGAGTAGTTAGGTCCCTAATTTGAAAATTGGTTATGGACTATGCTAAAATTTCCATCCAAAAATTTTCATCATTATTTAAGAACTTTGTCTTTAACTCTAATTATAAAACAACAAAATATTTCACAAGATAATTTATTTTTCAATCCATGATTTCCTTGGGAAAGCATGACTAATCAGTAAATATTAGTAACTAATAACATTTTACACCATCCCTTTCTCTTAAGGAGCCTTTTAGATTTTCTTTCCCATCTATTAAGTAATCTCTTAAATATGAATAAAAATCACAGTTAGATATTAAAAAATAAGTTAAATTTAAAGATACAAGGTCTTCACTAGCCGGCCTACCATGATCATTGGTTCTAACAAAGTGACATTACCATTGTTGCTCGCCAAACCATTAAGGTAATGAATTTTAGCCATAAGACTGACAAGAGGTCTCATCAGAAGCCGACTTCTTCACTTTTGTTGGTTCTTGTGAATGCCACTAACATTAGCTAGATAACAAGTGAGGGTAATGACCTTGAGTTGATCGCTAAAGAAAAAGTTGTAAGTAAGAAAGTAAATTGATCTTGAAACTATGAATCTATAACTAGTATATGGCATAAAAGCATCTAGCCAAGTTAAGAGGCATCCATGTAGAGGTTATAGATGTATGTTAGCAGTAGTGGCCATTCATGTGGTATTGAAGTTAATTTAATTCTATAATTTACGTAGTTACCATGCCTTTCTGAAGACTAATTTGCGGTAAGTAAACTATTTTCATGGAAAACACATATATAATAAACGTTAATGGGTTTATATTGCACCATGTTTTTAATTACGATGAAAATGATTTGGGAAGTTCCAAATTTCAACATTACAAGAAAGGGACGAAGATCTGTAAGTTATTTGAGATCCAGTATTTTGGAATAATGTATAATCTTTATTCCTTGACTTTTATGGATTTTAAATCATTCAAACAAAGTTTATTGCTTCTTGAGTGAGTCACCATTTGTTGGCCCACCAATATCTCCCCTCTATTTTACCTAAAATGGAAGTAGCCCCATATGAGTTTTTGAGAAAATCACTTTGGCATCACTTTCATTGTTTGGTATTGAATGAAATTTCAACACATCCTACTCATGATTTATGATTTTAGAGTTTGATTAGTTCTACCACTTTGACACTTACTTGACTCGATCTTTTCTTTCAAGTTATCCGTATTTGAAGTCCTAAATTGATTTCATTATTTATGAGACTTAATTTGTTAAACTTATTTTCTTGATCCTATGTAAAATTAGTTTCCTCATGATATTCCCACTATCCATAATCCATAATAATTAGAAAAACATGTAAATATACATATGTATAAACAAATTATAACATATCTTAAAATTATATATTAATAAATATTAATGTACCACATATATATTAATGTTCGATGCAAATTTTACGTACATCGAACAAGTAAATATGGCGACCATATTAGAACTAGAAATTATAATGATCATCTAAAAAAATAGATGACATCATAACACATCTTCCTTATAATGATAAGGAACTTATTAGAAATCTAATATCCAACATTATTTTTATGATGTGTAATTAACCGAACACAGAATATCATACATAGATTTTCAAGTCGACCGAAGTTATGAGCACCTGTTTCTGAGTATTTTTGGTAGAATTTAGTATGATTCATTATTCGGTTATGAGATGTGATCAAAGTCCAGGATAAATGAAGAACAGGAAATGCTTAAGGTTCTGGATTACTTCAAATGTAAATAACATTTCCAACATCTAAGAGAAACTACAAAATATAATACTCTGTAGCATTCTTTTTAAGGGATATTAGTTATTGATTCAATCTGATTGGTGATTTGCTAGTATCTAATAGAAAATCATAACAACTTGTCGAGATTAGCCCAAGGTTATGGCAAAATGAATGACGAATTAAGATGATATCTTAGGAGTATATAATTCTCATTAGGAGAGGAGCTCCTTTTGAGCTAGATGCTTTGAAAAGTGCAAATGATATCACATCATTCGTGGGCATATCTAGAAATAGGATCGCTCTTTCTAATTTTTAATGATTTAATAATAGAGGGTCATTGAAATCGTAGAGGACCAATTTGTATTATGTAATGTCATGAGAAATGGGATCGATCCAGAATTATGTAGAATGTTAGGAAGTTTTGTATGTTGTTGTTATAGTTAGGGTGTCTGAAACAAAAGGAGAAGATTGTCATATTTTACCTATTTCTTTTTGAAGTTGTCTACTCAGGCAACAAAATAGTCTGCAGGACAGTTTTTTTGCAGGAATATGGTTCAGTAAAATTCAAAAAATGAGGTAGTTGCAATGTTTGGAATCCATTTTTGAGAGTAGAAATGAATTCAACACTATCAAAAACTCTTAGGACACCCAAAATACTGAAGTTTAACAACTGTAAACAAGTTTGGTTTTTTTCAAAATCTCTACCGGATTCTGGGCCATTCTGTTACTTTTTTAGACTACTACTCTTTTTTCTGCTTAAACCATATCTTTTCAAAGAAGGAAAAATAGAGTTTTTTCTTGCAGCTACCACTATTATTTTTTTCATATTATGTTTATTTTGCACCATATTCATTTTTTCCATATAATATGTCTTTATACATGTATATCTCTATAGATATAATGTTAATTTGATTTTGTTAAATGATTGCAGATTTAGATGTAGTGCTTAAGTAATATCCAGGGAAACAAAAAAAAGTCTCGTCTTGTTTTCTTGAAATATTGATGCCTCACCATATTGTTATAATTTGAAACAATATCATTATTATTTTTCATTAGATTCTATGTGTTAGTTTATTCTTGGGATTAGATTAGTTTAGATTTAATATATTAGTTATGATTTATTTACCTTTATCAAAGTATAGGTAGTGAAATTTTTTCTTATATTTATTTGCATGTACACCAATTTGTTTATCATTTAAATCTATATTGATTTTATGTATAAGAAAAAGTTGCACTTCATTTATTTCTTTTTCCAAAGATAAGGAAATATCTATCTAATAGAGTTATAAAACCAGTGAGGAACAACTACACCAAATGGGTTGGTTTATTTGAAAAACCTTGGTCCTAGCTATTTTTTCTTGTTAACAAGTGGTCATTTCTTCCTATCAACACTACCTTGCCACTAGTGAGACATCCCTACACTCACTTATCTCTTAACTTTTGTTATAATATTTATAGAGAACTTATTGTTGTATACTTCGACTTTTACAATTGTTGATCTCTAAGAACTATTTTTTTTTATGGTTTGGGGCTTGTATTTGAAGTAGCCTAGTATGCCCTTACCTTGCCTCTATGTAGTCAACACTTAATCTATTCTATTCCATCACTTCTTTTTTTCCATGTATTTCCTTGTGCCAAAACATAAGCCATTGGACCTAGACTAGAGCACTTTAATAGATACCAAAGTGATAAAAAAATAAGCCACACTAAACTAAACCCACTCAATAGATATGAAGGTAGCTAACAAAGAGAGCTTCTCTTTAGGATACATGACTTCTGAATGGAACTTAAGATTTATCTCTAAGTAGGGGCCTCTCCCAAGTATTTCATGCATGAGACTTATGAAACCCATCCCATGTTGTGACTGTGCTTGCTCAAGTTGGATACATAGTACTACATTTTTCCCCAACCTTGATAAAATATTATTAGACTAGTTAATGCCTATTAACATTAAGAATAGAAAAGAAAGACCAAAACATTATGGCTCAAGGCCCCCTTCTCTTGCTAGCCAATTGCCTCCACATGTATGAATTATAGTGATAGTTTTTGCACTTAATCATCTAATATCCTAACCATTGTTACCATACTTTAGCTCATTAACATCCCATCTAAAACATATTATTATCTCGATTTACAATAGATATATAAAATTTATATTTTAAATAAATTAAAAATATATTTTATAATTTTCTTAAAAAATTGAAGATAAATTTTATAATTTTCTTAAAAATTGAATTTGTATACATTAAAAGAGCTGATTATTATAAGCCATAAGTTTAAATCCAAAGTAAAATAGACTATGTGATGTATAGACATTTGTAAATTTCATTGAGCCAAAAGTCGTTCCTCAATGAATGGTTTGTTAAGATAACAGTTGTTTAAAATTTCCATATAATTTGTTTAATTTAAAAAGATTGTTAAAAATTTGTTATAATTCTTTAATTTTCCATTAATTGGTATTTTGATCCGTGGATTTGGCTCATGCTAGTTTAATCGGTGTATTTGTTGAATTTTAATGAAAATGGATTCGCGTGTGGTGTGCGGAAATACTTAATTCTATTGTAAAACAATCCTTCTGCAATAATAAATAACCCAACTATAATATAATAATATTGTATTTTATTGGCATGGATGAGAGGCCATATACGTCTATATATAATTTTCCAGAGTGGTAGCAGGAGGACCGAAGGAGGGAGAGGATTTTTTCCTGAGAGGAGTCCAAGAGTGCAGGAGAGCTGAGAGGAGTCGGGGAGTAAAACGATAGAAACAAGGAGAGCTGGAGAGGCAGCAAGTCCCTGCCCATAGTAAAACTTAGATTAAAAAACAAAATATCAAATCAAAGCAACCAAGGTAGTCTGATGTGTGGATCCCTGGACATGTTTCCGCAAGATATCATGGTTGACATCTCATGAGAACGTAACGTCACCAGAGTCTTAAATTTTTTTTTTTTCTGAATTCCAAATTTAACTCTAAACTTGCCAAAACTTCGAAATTTCAGATTGGTCAGAGTTCTTAATTTAAGAGATAGAGAACGATAAAATAACTAGTCTTTTACATACATATGTGTTTAATAAATAAATAAAAAACTACATATATAATTCTTGGTGGTAGAGATGAACAAGAAGAGCAAGTAGTCTCTGGAGCAGCAGAAGCTGTGGATTCACATGGCCGTCATTTGACAGTGCCTTCCAGTCTGTTCACCTCTGCATCATCTCAGATTTGAGCAGTTAAATGCATCCCCCCACTTCATTAAAATTAACCAACTATGATAGAAGAACAAGGAAAATCACGTGTTTAATTCCCAGGTTCAGGTCGTGGGTTGAATTCGTGAGGCAGGCAGACTATGAAGCTATTCACTCCTTGTTTCAGTATTTTATGTGGAGATAATAGGAATGAATGCATGTGTTTCTTCTCGTGGAAATCTCTTTGTTTTTTTTTTCTAATATTTTTGATTCGTTGGCTTTTAAGTGGAATTTTAGTATTTTATGTGGAGATAATAGAAATAAATGCATGTCTCGTGGAACTCCCTTGTTTTTTTTCTAATATTTCTGAATTTTGTTTTACTGGGTTATGAGTAGATTCAACTAAGTAAAGTAATTTTAACAGTAACATCAGGTTTATATCTGTCTAGGGGATCGATTTACTAAATGATAATGAGGAATATCATTTTACTGTGTTATCGCCTTTCTGCCTTTTTTAGATGCAAGATTTAGTATGTCTATCATGGGAATTAAATGGATAAATTGTTTGCAAGAGGACTCCTTATGTGCAAGAGGAGGTCAATATTGATAGGGGGCGCCTAGATTGAAAGTAAGATGGTTCAAGTCTTCGAGCAGTCAGTAGGACTTCATACACATAGTTACCTATGAGACTGCCGAGAACAGCAAAGCACAGACCTTGGTGATGGCTCATGGCTACCGGGCTCTGCCCAGAGCTTCTTCTTCAGGAACTTAGATGCACTGGCCAGTAGATTAAGGGTTATTGGCATCGACCAAATGGGGCTTGTAATCTTGTGTTTTTATATATATATATATATATATATATATATATATATATATATATATATAGCAATGGATGTGCTTTCTTGGCGTGGAATTATTTGTTTTAATGATTGATTAGTAAATGGACACAACCATGATTCGTGAGACTATAATATTATAGGGTAAGTTTCAAAACTGTTCCTAATAACTTTTTTGTTCGTGTTTGAATTGGGTGACAATGAAATTCAGTGAAAATTCATGAGGATTAAATATGAACTTTCCCTTTGATGATGTGTTCAGGAGGCGGTTGAGAGCAGGTTCAATGGAAGCCGGTATTCGTTCCTAGCAAGGTCACTCTAGGTTTTTAGAACTACGATATTTGTATTTGCTTTGTTGGTGCAGGGTTAATTGTCATTCTCTGTGTCTTGTTCTAGTTGTCTCATATCTGTTTTCGCATAGTTTTCGCAGTAATCCTGACAATATCATGTGTTAAACAGATATTCAGCTCTAAAGAGTGTAGGGTCTACACTGCGGCGTTAATTGCAGTTTGTGGTTCTAAAATCACTGGTAATGCAAATGAAGTAAGCAGCATGTTGGAAATTTAATAGTTTTGTTTTTCTAATGCAAATGAAGTAAGCAGCATGTTGGAAATTTAATAGTTTTGTTTTTCTAATGCAAATGAAGTAAGTAGCATGTTGGAAATTTAATAGTTTTGTTTTTCGATAATGAATTTCATTATTGCATTTAACATTATCAAAATTCTATAATGAATTTCTTTTTCTCAATAATAAATTGCATTTGACAACAACAAAATGTATCAAAAGTCACATAACTAATTGTTAATTGTTTCTAGTTATTCACTGTTTTTAGTTGTTCATTATTATTTTTTGTTCACTATTTTTAATTAGTAATCAATAATAAATTTCATTTAACAACAACAAAATGTATCAAAAGTCACATAACTAGTTGTTACTTGTTTCTGGTTATTCACTATTAGCTGTTCATTATCATTTTTTGTTCACCATTTTTTATTAGTAAACAATAGTAAATCAAAATAATATTAGTAAATCAAATCAAAGTAATATTAGTTGTTCACTGTTTAAATCAAATCAAAGTAATATTGCAACAGTAGTGTAAAAAAAATTATGCACTACCTTTCTTTCCATTGCATCTACTCCCCTCACTCTGCTGAGCCCCGTCTACTCCCCTCCCTCCAGTGTTTCAAAAGAGGCCGCTACTCCCCTCCCTCTAGTGTTTCAAAATAGGCTTCTGCTGTGACTTTTTCAAACCTTGCTTCTGCATCACCGCATGGACTATATTGCATCACTCTGCACTCTGCTCAGCCCCTTCTATTCCCTTCCTTCTAGTGTTTCAAATCTGGATTGAGATTATGGAAAAACTTGCATCACGACATGGATTATGGATCACCCCACGCTAGGGATTATGATGGATCATCGCAGCAACGAAGTTAACAATTCAAAACAATTCAAACAGGGTAACAAAATTCAGTCGGGAGAGTTTTTTTGTTAGGCACAGGTGTTAATATTAACAACCACCTGGAATCACAGAACCATAGCGTGAGAACCAAAGCCAGGTGCTCAAAAGCCACATGCACAATCAAACATTTGATTATTGAGGAGTAAATTCTCAATCATATACGTTTTAACTCTATGTTTTCTTCCTCTCTGCCTCCGGAAGAGGCCAAATAAAATCTTTAATTTTTTTAATTGGTTAATAGAAACATTTTTCAAATTTAATTTGTCAAAAAAATAATGAGATCATATACAAATAAACTTTAAATTTCTCATATTTCAATGAAAAAAAAGATTACAAGAGTCCCTGCGGACCCTTTGGGCAGGGACTAATAAGAGAAAATATCAACACTTTTTTTTGGAAAATTTTGTCTCTTAATGATGTCGGATCTGTCAATTGACACAATATGTAACAAAATTTACCCAAAGGCTCGAATTCCCATAAGGTTTCGTGTAATAAAGTTGGTCATAGTCTAAAAGTGGAAGCTCAAAACCCCATAACATTAAGGAAGTCGCATTTCCAAAAAAACCCGGGCAAGACAATTTATTGAAGTGCAAGTGATGAGAATTTTCGCATTTCCTGTGGCCATCAAAGCCCGAAAGTAATTTAAAATAGGAGCGAGGCAGAGTTGTGAGACTCATAGGTGGAGAAGTGTATTAGCATAGTTTTCCCATTATAAAACAAAATTTGGCCAATGTATAATAATAATGAGGAGCTTTTTTAAGTAGTCGATAGGTGGAAGTGGGCCATACCCAAGAGGTCGAGAGACCGTAACTATTTTGAAATTCGAATTTAATTGAATCTCTAGACATCCACGGTCATTGGAATAATATATAAGAGAACATAGGTAGAGGGGTGACGACTATTATGTGGATATTTCTTACATTTCCAACTCCACCCATTGTTAAATAATTTGTCCCATGCGATATTTAAAGAGTATTAAAAGCTTGAAGGGTTAAAGGAGCACTTATTGGAATTTCACTTTTCATTGGGGAACCAACTCCAAAGAGTCGATTAAAGTGAATCTAATTTAGAATTTACATCAATTGGTATTAGAGTAGACCATAAATCTTTTTCAGGTACAGAAGAAACATGTCACTCAAACTTACTCGAGGCACTCAAAAAGGTGAAGGATGAGAAAGACCTAGGACATCTTAATTGAGTGTTTCTTATGGTCTTTCTCGATTTAGTATTACACTCAACATTCATTCAATATATTTTGAGAAATATTGATTCAGAAGTATCCTTATTCAAGAAAATGCATTAAATTAGAAATAAATGATCATTCAAGGAAACAATAAAATATAGATATACAATATCCAGTCTCACTCACATATGGAATCCAGTTTTAAAATCGTCGATACAGATTTATGATAGACGAGACAAGAAATAGGAAAACTCAATTTAATGGGCTTAAAACTGTAAGAATCCATTATACCACGCTGAAAGCAAGAAATATAAAAAGCGTAGAGGAAGAATGCAAATATATATGGAGCGAAATTAAGGATTTCAGTTCTCATTAAACATGAAGTGAATTTTCATCAATTACTCAGTAAAATGAATCCATGAGTTCATAGGAACATAGCGAGCAGCTGCAATTACATAATATATGAGAAGAAATATGCACACAAATATGTAAAATACACGGGAATGATACATACTACAAAATGCAGAGGAGCCATAATTATTGTGACTGTATATTAATTTCCCTTGAAAGAAACATTCAACAATGAGACACAATATCTCTCTTTCAGGAACAAAATTTCTTGCCAAAATTCTGAACCCTCGTTCATTTTTACAATGGCATTCATATAGGCCATTACCAAAATATTCATTTCTTAATTTGTTCAGTGCATGATCATTGTAAAAACTAAGCATGCTTTGTAGCACAACTAGACTAATTGAAAACTAAACAAAGTGATCGTAAACTAAATAATTACATAATAGGTAGAAATAAAAGTGTCCGATAGACATGATCAAGAAATTTTCATCTATAGTAGTATGGCTGCAAAGTTTGTGCTAAAGGCTCAGTGATTTGCATGGTAGGTGGATTAACGAACTCTTCGCACCTCTCCCATAGGATTGGAGAGGGTGGGGGAACTTGTGAGTAGAACCAATATGCAATCGTGAGATGGGTTATCTCAGAATAATCGAGCCTAGGATAGAACAGAGAAATCTCCAAACCTTAGAGGTGAAATTCCCTCTTTGGTTAAGTTACCATTGTTTTAGCTCTTAGTATGAACATTTTCTCGTGAGTGGAGTCTTCTTTACTCTTTGTTGTCAAGATAAATCCCCTCTGCAGAAAAAGATGATCTCTATAGCCCTAGAGTGGGTCTAGAAACTTGAGATACTTTCTAATGCAAAGCTTTCTTAGCTAATATTCAAGATGTGATAAGAAAAGAGATAGAGGTACCTTTTTCCCAATGCTATGTTCAAACCCGTCAATGATGAACTTGAACCACGATCCTTTTGGGATTTCTCCTTGCTACTGGTGGCGCTTGAATACATGTGGATTATCAATAGGCAATAGGAAACATAATCCAATACATAATAATCATAAACATTAGCTATCTAGGAGATCAATGAGTACTAGAATATTTTCATAAAATATTAGACAAATATAGAAAGAAAACATGAGATGTTTTATTGATAAATATGAAAGGAATATCTTACAACCTAGGTGTTGATGTTGGAGGCCTCCCTCTGGTGAAAATACGAGTATTTCACCAAAGCTCTAACGAATTTCTTCTCCTGAACAACTTAGGCGTTATCACAGTGCAAGAAGGTAAAGGGAATGAGAATTCATACTAGCCCAACAATGACCAACCAATAGTGTAAAGATGGGGACCAATTTATAGGAAGGGAGAAGAGTTTGGGAGCCCTTGAAAGGAGGAGGAATGTCCACTTTCTATGGGATAAACCCCCATGGATGAGATCAAATCTCTAAAATTAGAGAGCTTGATTCTATCCACCGTTTAACAACAAACTTGCCTCCTTGGAAATTCTAGAGGTCGAGGCTTCTCTTCCATTGGAGGAAACACTGTGAGAAAGGGATGAACATGGTTTTCCAAGAAATAAGGGTGTTGGAACCTCTAAGCCATAAATTTCAATCTGACATCAGCGCGAGCATGAAATTAGAAAACACGTTAACTGAGAAAGCTAGGGTTTTGACCAAGTTCCTTGAGTAATCTTCCAAGGTATTTTTATTTCAGTCTTTAGGGGATTTCTTTACATATTTCTTCATGGTGGAAACATTTCACAGGGTCTTTCATGGGGCATTTCAGGATCACGGATGGGAAATGAGAATGGTGATAAATTACTGTGTAACAGATGCCCCCTAAACCGTGAAGGAAGAACGAGGAATGATGGCTAAAATGATTTATGAACCAAGGCAAAGAAATCACATCACTGCCAGGAAACCTGAAAATCAAAAATTTTACAATAAATGACATCTTTGATATGAGTATGCCTAACCACATAACTCTGCACCAGGCATCAAATAACACATGAACCCACAACATGGTCGCAACCATATGTCTAAAGAGATTATAGAAATGCATCTGTGGTATGGTCGCAACCATATGTATAGATAGGATCAGGTATATAATAATTAATACTCAATAACTCCACACAACGTTGATCAAAATCAGATGCAACCCATGGTCTTCACCGCAATCTCAATCAACCCAACGTATGAATCTAGCCATGCAAATAGATGTGTTGGTGTCGAACATGGTAGAAACCACCTGATTACCATTCAATGATGAAAAGCATTAACAGGAATGAGAGAGACCACCAATAATGGCGATGGACCTCAAGGTACAACAACACAATCTACATGTGTGAATGAATGTGTTGAAATCAAACAATTGCAGAATCATTCGATCGAAGGCCAATGATGTGAGCCTGTCATCAAACATGAAGAACTTGCCATCGAGGCATGCAAGCTCTAAGGTACTGAAAATAAATTTCTAAAACACCTTTCTGGATAATGAGTTGAAGTCGATAGGAAGTGATTCATCGAAGGAGGGCCATAATAATTCCCACATCATCAACATGAAACAACAGATATCTCAATATGATGGGAGTGATTAATCATTGGAACAGAGTAGGTCAGATAAGGAAATAATGTTTGAAAAAAAAAGACTTCTCTTGAACATATTGGCAGCATGACTCCATATTGTGGCAACATTTGACTCAAATGGGATTAGAGGTCATGATGAAAAAATATGGTGATTGAATAGGAGGCAGATGTATATACAAAACCCATTGAGGTAAAGTGATGAATGTAGGATGTCCCCAACCTGACACAAACTGCAGATGAGGGTCATGTTCAAGAGAGACAAGCTACCCAAAATATAGATAGCATGTTTACTTTCAATTTTCCTCCATTATTGCTAATGAGTACCTCATTATTTTATATATCCAACGAGAAGAGGATAACATATGTTGAGCATGTAACTACATTCTTAGAATGAATCCATGCTAGTAATTTTAACGAGCCCTAGGAAGAAGGAACTTGGTATCATCATGGTGAAAAGTCTTTCACCATTTAATGTTTAATGAGTCCAACGAAAGGAAAACTCAGTAAATTTTCATGTTTAAGAAATTTGAAAAGAAACAAAAATGAAACTCCATCATGTCCCTTTTTGTAAGTCATCTCTCGAATCTGAAAAGGTAGAAAACAATATCCGAGAGAACCTATTGACCATGTTTGATCAAGGCACTCCTTTTTTGTAAATAGTAAATCTCAACCCAAAAAATTGGTAAATGTATATTGAGACCACGTCAATTGATTCATTTTAACGAGTTTGAAATGGCAAGTACTCGTAAATATTTTCATTTTTTGAGAGTCAAATTAGAGATGAAAGTTGACTCCAGGGGGGTTTCTTTTTCATAAATGTTTACCAAGTCCGAAAAAGAGATAAACTAAAACTTGTTTGCATCAGAAATAATCACCAACAATGTAAAGGTCTTGTTACTGCACAAAAATGGAAAACATCTCTAATATCGAGAAAAAATAATAAAATAATGGTGAAAATATTTCAAAAATCTATAAATAGACAAAATAGTAAATTCATTTTGACCTTTCTATTTGGAGTAAATTGGAGAAGTTCATTTTACCCATTTTCCCTCTAAACTTTAGATCAGTGGTTCAACTGATCTAGGACACCATTCAATGATCTGTCAGTGCTAGGTAAGAGCCCAAAGCCTCCTCTTCATTTTAATTCCATTCTTTTAGCATTTATCTTTAGAAATAGAGAGATGGGGGGAGGATTTCAAACCTCAAAATTGCTCGTAGCTAGAACGGGTTCAAGCTATCAAACCCACGATGGTCGCGTTTAGCCTGTAGGGAAGTGCACCACGAGTATAAAATTAATTCGGACAATCGCGTCGGCTATGGGAAATATTTTGAAACAAGAAATATACCCATTTCCATGGATGTTTTCCAAAACTACTCTGACAAAATCTCCTAAAATGTCTTTTAAAAATATTTTGGAGGTGATTTCAGCAGAGATGGTCATCGAATGGAAAGAACGAGGAAACGAGGTGGAAGACCACCAAGCACTCAAGAAAAAAATTGCATAAATGAATTGTGCAATTGTGGATTACTGAAATTATTTTAGACATCAAGGCTGAGAGCCCAACTGGAGCTGTTCTAGTATTTGATTGGAGTCTGGGATGTGGATCTACACATATTCATCATCGGGGACCAAGAACTAGAATTATATGTCATGGAAATATATTTCATCACATGCTTGTCGAGAAGAGGTGAGATAATCCAACTCTCTGGAGCTTGCACATGGGGTGATATTACCAATATGCTCATATAGAGACACTATCCCGAGGCTTGAAATATTGTGAATGGGAAGATAGAGATATCATCTATTAGATTCATTCCCTTGCAAACAATCCTTCATTGCATGAATCGAGTGGTAGGAGCCTAGGTTTTGCATGAGGCAAAAAAATCCTGATTCCAGTACGTGGTGGATTGTCTGGCCCCTGCTATGTTAAACTGGTATGAGGGGTTATTGCCCAAAGCCAATTGACCAAGTGCAATACAGGGTGGCTGAAACAATTTAGGTACAGGTCCATTTTGGTGACCTTTTTCTTGGAGAGAGTACCATTGTTCTTGTATCAGCGGCTGGAGATCCATGATCCAACCTCGAGGGAACTGAGACTGATGAGGTGGTGTGAGATCATGCCCCGTCAGAATGGGGGCGAACAAAGGCATTACCCTAAAAAAAAAATTTAGTTGGATGTCGTGTCAAGTCATCATGGTTGAGGACTTTTCATATGTAAGCATCAAATTCATGGGAGATCCATATCTACCCATTCCGTGAGGCACATAGTGGAATGCAGGTAAAATATTTTTTTGACATTTTTTACTTTTTGAATGTTTTTTTCATGTATTGTAAGATGTAAAATTGTTATTTTTTTATAGATATGTTTCCTAAGAGACCACCAGGTATGTCACTGATCGTGAGGGGGGTAGCTCGCCCAGTGGAGGATGTCCCTTACAAGGAGGGAGCTGAGTTAGAGCAGAAATTTGTAGGCCTCATGAGAAGCATCCCAAAGTATGCTACCTTTGATGAAATTCCTCTTCGCTTTCAAAGGCATACAGTCAGCATTCCTGGTAGATTGTGTCATCTACTCTCGAGTTTGATCAAGTAGTGACCTACTATCACGAGCACCATGTGGGCCGATAACAACCCTGTTTTTACATTTTTGTAGCCATTTTTTTCACATAACACATATTTTTTGAGATTTTGATGTATATATATATATGCATGTTTCTACAACTACTTGTTTATCATAATGATGTGTGGTTTTTTTTTACATGTTGCACAGATGTCTATCTAATACATGATTTGCTAATTTATATGTTGATGTGTTTAAACATCTTGGAATATTTTGATATGTGATAAAATCAAAATTCCTTTCCAATAATTGAACATGCAAATACATACGCAAAATTTGAGGATTTCGCACAGAATATTAGCCATGTAATTGTAACAAAATGAGTTGTGGCTTTAATTTAACAACCAAATATATAATTCTGAGATCAATAGCATCTAATAATAGCTCGATAACAACACTATATGCGGAAATATTGTTAGTTGTTCGACCGAAAAAAATACCTTGTAAATTAATCAACTCGCCATCAGGGGAAAATTGTTCCCATGTTGTGGAACATGGGTTATGTGCGCTACGACAAGCGCCATCAGAAAAACCGATGTAATGATTCGATGACATATGAAAACCATGTGGAACACAAGGTGAGCAGAGGAAAAATGTATGAAAAGAAAACAATCACACCAAAAATTCGAATCAAAGCACACTAATCAATAAAACACCAATGTAAAAAGTGTCACACTCATGATTAAGCATAATGTTTTTTCAGATAGAGCCCATTTCGGGGCTCAGCCAATTGATTTCCTTCACCATCTGCTAGCTCATAGCCTCCTCTTTCCAATACTCATTGAATGATATAGGGCCCATGCCTCATTCGCTCGAGTTTTCCTACTCCCAACTTATTGTGGGCTTGGTCATAAAGCAAGACCATGTGACCTTCGGAGAAAACCAGAGGGTAGATGGATTTGTCATATTAAGATTTAACTCATATTTTGTTTCCTTCAGTAACTAAAGAAGCAAGTCTTCGGGTCTCATCGAGACGCTTGAGGTAAATAAAGCGTTCCTCTTTTACTGAAGTACCTGGAAGTACTTCAAAATCTAACTTCAGAGAAGGAATTTCACACTCGATCAGGATTGTGGCCTCTAGAAAATACACCAATTGGAATAGTGTGAATCCATTACCAGTCTTAGTAGAGGTTCATTATGCCCATAGAGCTGAGAAGAACATGAGATTTCAATATGGTTTGTGCTTCCCAATGGTGCGTTGAAGCATGGTAACCAAAACATTGTTGACAGCCTCAACCTGATCATTGGCGTGTGGATGAGTGGAGCTATTGTAATGTAACCCCAACTGAGCAGTGATCTATCTCATCATATGGTTGTGAAAATGAGAGCCATGATCAGTAAAGCACTTTCAAGACAACAAACCAAGCTATGACATGATTGAAAATGAATTTCGCTGCAGTTCGACCTTGATTATCGTATGTAGGCATCGCTTTGATCCATTTAGTGAAATAATAGACGGCCACGATGTGAACATTCTCGACTATCCCTGGTTTGACAGAGATGTCGATAAGAATTCTTGGAGTAATATTTGCAATTTTCCCTTCAGAAAAGACTTCATGAATCAAGGTCATATTCTGAAATGGTCGAGTCAGTACATACGAAGCATGGAATTCCAAACAAGTGGATATTTCACGTAGGGTTGGGAGAAATGAGGAACGATGATGTCCATCATCCCATGGGGTTTCTTCATGAGACATTACCTCCATGATAATTTCTTTGGTGGGGAAAGTATCATTCAAGGGATGATCAGATTCCTAGGAACCAAACTAGGGAGACTGCGCATAAGTGTCCAGAGAGGAAACCAATCGATCGTTGGTTCTAGATGGAGCCTTAGAAGCCATGAGAGTACTCTAATATATTTTTTCAGCAAGGCTCAAATGCATAATGTCACCAAAACTTTCGAGCTATTCTGGATTGGGAACAATCTATGGATCGTGACAAGATGATATCATATTGATAGTGGATACATTCAGAGGCAGGAGTGGAAATATTCCCATAAGGGATGAGTCTTTGAATAGACCCAACCCAATGTTCTCATAGACAGTATATGTCTTCCAAACACATGGAATGTTGCATGTTGATGAATCATAGGAAAAAAATATAACTAGTCGAAAGTCATGATTTTTCCCTCATGAGGAAAATGGAGGACACAAAAAAGGGTGGAGACCATGCAAACCATGGCATGAGTCCAACTCTGTCCAAGAAGGAGATTATAATTCAAGTTGGTGTCTACCACCTCAAATTCTAAATTTACTGTTTTTCCCTCCAACAGGATGGGAAAATATTTGATAATACTGTATGGATGAGAACCTCTACCGTCGAAAGCTTATAATTTATTCAAGGATTGAGTCAACGGATGAGAGTCGATGGCTTTCCAACACGCAATAGACATGATGCAAGTTGAAGAGCCTTCATAAAAAATAGTCTTCTGAATTTTTTTCCCATCACGGTAACTTGAATTAGAAAATCCACTTGATATGGGATGTGAGGAAAGAAGTTGTTAGGGTCCTGTGATTTGGCAGATTGGCTAAAAAAATGATAGGGTAACATCAGACCAGTATTTGGAGTCCTAGGACCTAGCCTTCTTGGACTTAGAGAGGGCTCTCTCTATTGTGCGAAGGATGTGAGCTTGTTCGCTTTGGATGATTGAGTTTATGCTAGTTGTTAAGTATGGGTTTGTTTGTTTGTTTTGGGATGGGGTAAGATGATCAAGTAGGATGGGTGTAATGATAGAATATCAAATCAATAGGGCTATGGGGTCAGATGAAGCCAAGGGTGTCTAAATGTTGAAGCAAAGTGTATTGTAGGGCCGATTTATAAAGGTTAATGGATCCTTAGATGACGATGAGGTGTAATGAACATTAAGTTTGGAAAAAACTAAGAGATATTAAACATATATAGTCTGAAAGCAATAACTCACGAGATAGGGAAAACCATTAATCTCTATGAACAATACTCAAACTGATAAACATGTAAGATGAAAAATCTAATGGTACATAGAAGCATTAGAACTCCTAACTCTAGAAATCCACCTTCAGCTTTTTGAGAAAACACATAAGATAAAAAAACAATTCAATATATGGAGAGGTAACTCCTAAAAAACATATATCAAACTATCGGGAACTCTAAAAAAAGTTGATGAGCATGGACAAAGGGAAAGATCGAAACAAGACCTCTTCGTATTAACCTAATCAATCAATATTCCATAGGAAAGTTTCAGAATAAGTTTTTGAAAAATTTAAATAAGCAGGGCATACCATGAATCATATTTATAAGCTAACATACTGATCATTCATGAAACAAAGAACAAGTTTTAGGGGGCCTAAGGAGAAGTCAATAATTCCTTAAGATGAACTAAAAGAAGAAAACATCAAAACTATAGCATGCAGGAGGTTTGAGGTGCTTCCATGAGCATAACTCAACCTATACTTTTCTGATCTATAACAAACAAGTAGAATGAAACAAAATGAGGACAAGAAAACACTAAAAAGTTATAAAAACATCACCATTCACCAAGCTATGGAATCCTGCAAGTAAGCTTCTCCAACATCAAGCCACACAAGTCATTCATTCACTTCATAAAACCAAATATCTTCTCCAAGCTCATAAACCATGTATTTATCTATAACACATCAAGTACCAACTGTTTACAATGAATCCTCGTGGCTTATATAACAAGCAAGGAGGAAGAGAGCTCACTAGAGCATCTAGAAGCCTATTAGCAAAAAACAAATATCCTAACTTGTCCTTGAGGCCTTGCAAGGTCCAAGGCACAAAATATCTTCCAAAATATCTTTTCCAGACTAAAATAGTAAAAAAATTGACTTTTATGCTTTGACATACATGAGGAAAATTGCCTAACGCACATTTTCTCAGTCACCACACAGGAACGCAACACTCTGTCTCAAATTTTGAAAATTTTCCAGGAGCGCAGCACCAAAAAAGGTATTTTTTCAACGGAGTTTTGCAGGCCTTCACGATGTTGAAAAAGGTTTCATGATGGCCCGTTGGAAAGATGTGGATGTATACTTTCCAAATATACCTTTTTTCCCTCAATCTGACCTCTATAAGTTGCCCAAAAGTTGGAAATAGTCAAAGCTTCCAGGAGCGGAGCACTTGCTCAAAAAAGAGGGTAGAAAGGTGAAACATTGGGTGTTTTTGAACCTTTTGGGGGACCAAAACAACTCCATTTGAGCTGAGAATTGGTGAGCATACTCCTCCTATGATAAGGAATCCAGAAATGTAAGTTGTGGCTTCTGAAAGTGCCCTAGGAAAAAGTGCAGCACCCAGGGTGCTACGTTCTTAGGCGTAAAATTTTACAAAAATAAAAAACTTGTCCAATTTTGCTCAAATTTGGTGAGTGGGTGCCTCAAGGGTCCTTAGAGCCCTGTAGTGAAGCTTGAGCCAAAAATCCAAGCTTATCTTGGTACTTTCCATCATTTGTGCCGAGCCCTCCCTTTGGGTAGTTTTGAGTTTTTCCCTTGCAAATTGATTTCTCCATTTGTAATGCTCAGTAATCTTTCTTTGAAAGCTCAAGTCTTTGTTGGCCTTCTCTAATTTAGCCTTTAAATGTAGATTTTCCCTTTCAAGCCATGATTCATTATTATGCTCAATTTCAAAGGCAAGGAGGTCAGTGAGAGGAAATTGTTGGGCTTGGGCTGATTCTTCCTCTTTCTTTTTTGCCAAAGCTTTCCTAAGACCCATAGTCCTAGGTCTCCTTCTTGTTTGCCCCTCTTCATCACTGCTCTCCTCATAAGCACCCATGTACTCCTGCAATTTCACTTGTGATCTTTGAGATTATTTCCTATATTTTAGTGCCCTTGTTTCATATATGGCCAGTTGGCCACTCATTTGTTTGTTTTGCACTTGGAGGAAATGAATAAGATCTTTTAACCTTTCCAGCTCAACCTCCAAGTCTCTGATTTTTTCATTTTGGTCCTCTAGGAGATAATTAACTATCTTTGTTTCATTTTCCTCATCACTATCTATGTGAATGAGTTCAAATTCCCTCTCTTCCTCATGATTTCTTTCCTCTTCTTCCATTGTTTTCTTGCCTTTGTCCTTCATTGGATTTTTACCCTTGTCCTTCATTGGTTTGGTGATTTTTTCCTTCACTGGTTTTGAGGAGGAGTGCATGGCCCCTTGCCTTTTCGAGGCAACAAACACTTGTCTCCTCCCTCTCTGATAAGTAATGGTGAAAGGTGCCATAAACTCTATTTGAAAACTTCGATTATTGACAATATTAGGACTGTCTCCTACTTGAAAAAGGCTCTGTGTGTGTATATCCTCCCTACCTTGCTGTTGGTTATCCTTTAGATCAACATTTTTAACATCTTTCATTCTTTTGTCACTATCAAGACCATCAACACTGTTATGCTTTTTTTTTGCAATATCAGAGGCATCTATGCTTGGCCTGTCTTCACTTTTAGGACCATCCTCCTCCTCACCCTTTGCATTACTATTTTCACTGCCAACTTCATCTTTTGCATCACTGCCTTCATTCCTTGGAATTTTTTCATTATCTTCTTTATCAGTGAAGACAATTTTAAAATCCGTTTGTGGGTTTCCTTTGTCATTTTGGTCACTGTCATGGATTTATTTTGCTTCCTCGCTCCTGCCTACTGTAGTACTTTTAGAGCCTTATTCTTCATTATGAGACCCATTTCTTTGGCTCCCTTGACCATCATCTTCATGACTACTTTCACCTTTGTTTTCTTCTTTATCTACATCCTCATCCATGCTACTACTTTGGTTGTTTTTCTCTTGATCATTGCTGCTTTCTTCTTGGCCATCTCCCTCTTCTTCATCCTCTCCATCTTCTTTATCCTCACTCTCTTCTTCATCTTCATCACTTCCTCCCTCATCTTTATCATCTTTTCCCTCACTGTTTTCATCATTTTGATCATCACTCTCTCCCACATCTTCATCATCCTCACTCTTTTCTTCATCTTCATCACCCTCTCCCTCACTATTTTCATCTTTTCCCTCATCTTCATTATCTTTTCCCTCACTGTTTTCATCATCTTGGTCATCACTCTCTCCCTCATAATCTTCATCTTCTCCCTTTTCTTCATCATTTTGGTCATCATTGTATCCCTCATCTTCATAATTTTCTCCCCTATCTTCATCACACTTTCTCTCACTGTTTTGATCATCTTGATCATCACTACTTTCTTCAAGGCCCCCACTGTTTTGTTCATATTTATCATCACTGCTTTCTTCATGATCATATTTCTTAGTGGAAGGAAAATGAGGAGGGTCTGTTTGAGGGAATAATTTATGTGAAGAAGATGAACGAAGGTTAGTGGAGGGAGATGGAGGTGTACGAGGAGGATTTTGAGATGATGATGGCATACTTTGCAGAGGGATGGGCTGTGGGGTTTTGAAATTGTCATGGGCAATAAAAACCTCTCGGGGAATGCCTTGTTTCTCTAGCTGGTATGAGACAATTACATTGATGAGGGAATGGTGAAAGAGGCTTGACATTTTTTGGGATGGAGACCTTTTTTGCATGACGGAGGAAATTTTCTCAATGCTTTTGTGAAGGTAGTAGGGCATGTGCAGTAGCTTGGTCCTGGTAAAATCCATGAGGAGTCTAATATGATAGGAATAGACTCTGGAGAACCTACCCTCACAGGTAAATTATTTTGTGCTAATCTTCATGACGAGGGCATATCTATCCAATAGATGAGAGAAAGGAAAAATGGCTTTTCATTCATCTTGACAACTAGGTTTTAAGAATGGATGATAATGGTTCAAGTCAAGATGCTTTTGTTTAAACCACCTTTCTCCTATGCCAAGAATTTCTATGGCCTCAGAGATGGACTTGGTGGTTAACTCAAATCTTACCCCTACTAGATGTACTTTATGCTTGTGAAGTTTTAAGGCAAATAACTTGGTTAACTGAGGGTGACTTTTGATCTCTTGCACTTTGTTACAAAACTCATAGCACCCTAACTCTTGGAAATAGGAAAAAATAGAAGGGGAGGCTCTTAGTGCTGTAGTGCTTATGGGTTCAAACCTATTGGGCATTCCTCCTTTCTTCTGATGTTTTCTTGGACTTGTCTCTTCATTTAGGTTAACCCTCCCTTCTTGAGACATGGTGTTTTCTTCACCCCTTCCTCCAACTCTTTAAACAAAAGGATTTGTTTCTTGTGAAATAATGGGGAAAAAGGTTTTTAGGAGATGCTGAGATTTTAAACAATGTTAGGAGACTTAGAAAAAGGTAGGTTAAGCTTCCTTTTAAATTTTTCTTCAAGATTTCTTTGACACTAATTTTGATCTACTTGGAACCTTTAACATTTAAAAAATCATGAGGAGATGATAATTTTAGGAAGAATACCTTTAAAATTGTCTTACATAGCAAAAAGATGCAAATTCTGAGATTTTTCAGGAAAATTTGGCACTTCTACAGGCTTTTTGGGCAGTGCTGCATTTTGACGCCAGGAGCGCAACACCCTGGGCAGGCCTGAATGAAAACGCGTTCAGTGTTGCATGCCCGTTGCAGGACCGTAGCGTCTTTGGCATGGGTGGGGCTGAACGCAGTGTCGGGAGATATATGCAGTGGTTAACGCGCAGTACTAGGGTGTCGATCCACCCCAAACGTGGAGTCGGGCAACAGAGAGTATGGTACGAGTGCAGCGTCATGGGCTCTGTTGCACGAGGTTTCGAGCGTCGGTTAGGTGGCCACTCCTGCACGTCGGGCGAGACTAGAAAAGTGCAACGCCCACCTACAGGCACGCAACGCTCAGAAGAAATTTTCACTGGTGGCAGATACAAGTGTACGACGTCCTCCTATAAGAGCGCAACACCTAAATATTTTTGCTCGAGGATGCCTGTGGAAAACAAAAATTCTTCATTCTGACTTGAAAAAGTTTAAATGAGGGGAAAAAGGAGATGTTATAGTATTTATAACATTCTTTTGAAATAATTAAGCTCTAAAACCCTCTTTCTAAATTCCTCTTTGATGAACCTTTTCCTCTTTTTCCGTTGTCTTTTTATTTCCATTTTCACCACTGTTTCTTTTGTAGCTTGATCAGTTGGTCAGATTCATGCTAATCCTTGTCTATCATAACCATTTTATTGGGTGATGAAAAGGTTTTTTTTACTTCTTATACCTTTAAACACACCTTTGACTATTTATTTGTGAGAAAACAAAGTCTTGAACTGATGCTCTACTTTTGTTAATGAAATGCCACACAATGCCTCAATATCTTATTCTTTGACCTTTTAAGACCTTAGAATTTATCTTGTGATCCAGTGTAATTGATGTCCCCTTTTTCCCAATCTTAGAAGATAGTTAGGAATTCCTTTTGACACCCTCTGTTGTTGATGAATGAGTTTCTCCTTGCCACTTACCATGACCATTTTTTTCATTCTCCCAATTTCTGAACCTCCAGGTATATTTAGAAAAACAAACAAAGTTGACCTCCAAGTCTTCAAAAGGAAATATGCATTTGAACTCACTTCTTATGCCCAATAAAGCCTGCAATGCTTATTTTGGGGGTTGGAGGAATTATTTAACTTTGTAACCTAAGTACTTTTCTACTGTTGGTCACAACAGTCATATATTTACATTCTCAATTATAGACACACCTACTGATCCTTTCATGAGTGTGATTGTCTTTCTTGATGCTGGTCTTAGTCTTTTCCTTCACCTTATGGCTCATCTGAAATATTTTTTGTCTTTTTGTAGAGATGTGGCAAAGGGTAGTTGTCCCTTTACCAGCTTCATGATTTGAGGCCAAAATCCTTTCCAATGATCTCCTTGTTGTAATGCATCATGTTGCTCATATGTTACTGTCCCTCTGAAATTTACATAGAACTTCTGATAAGCAGTAATTTTACTACTTATGATGAGCTCTTGATCTTCCTTGTAGCCTCCAGCTTATTTTACCTTTTTATCAACTGCAAATGACTTCACGAACTCTCTTAGGTGTCTTTCTTTCCATCTGTTTTGCTTTAGACTAATCTTCAAGGAATTCCTACATAAATTCTTGGATATGACAATCTATTCCTTTGCAGATTTGCTGATGGATCAAGAGGGTGCCTTTGGAGGTTGCTTAAGTACATCTTTAGATAATGATAAACCTCAAATCTATGCTCTCTTTAATTCATATTTGACTTCCTGTGGAAACAATGAAATGAGAATCATGATGGCGCATGACCTAGGGAAACCTAATTGACTTATTTGCAAGGTCTTAGAATGGGTTTGTTGAATGAAGGTTTGAATCAGGGTTTTGAATGAAGATACATGGTTTGGACACTCTACCTATGCACCACCATCCTAGACAGCTAGAAATCTTGTTTTACTTCAAAGGGATTTTTAGAAAGGACTTTTGAAAACACCACTGCTTGAGGTACATGGTGAATAGGGGAAAATGTTTGGTTGACTTGGCGAGACAAGGGGTGACAAATAGAAAGCTTAGGCAAAATGAGACAGAGGGTTATAGGTAAGGTGAAAAATATAGAGAGAGTGAGGGACACTAGTCCAGGATGGGGTTTTATCTGGATAAATATATTGGCCATGCTTGAACAGAGAGGAGGGATAGTGGAAATTTTCTCTTTGAGGAGATTTCTAGAAGACACAATGATTCTTGAATTTTGATTTCTAGAAATCTGAGACAAAGCATTTAGTAATCTAAAATAGGTGAAAATTACTGATGACTAACAGTGGCTCCACTTGGGGAGGGAAACTCCTTTTCAGGAGGTGTCCAAAATTTCAAATCTCTGGTTTATGAGGACCAGTGCCTCATCCATTGGGCAGATTCTCTCTTTTATTTTGTTGATGCTTTCCCTGAAGTAGTAATTTTGAAAATCTGAAAGCATGATTAGCTTAACTTTGCCTTTACCTACCCAACCTACTTTTCCTAACATTTTTTCTTCCTTAGGTGCACTTGAACTGGCAAACCCATTGACATTTTACTTTGAAAATGGAAACAAACTATCTACTTCTACACTTATCTCTTTCAAGAGTTTAGATTGAGCTGTTGAACTCTTTTGATTCTCTACCTAGTCTACTCAACTGTCGAGGTTAAACTGTTTGATAGGGTTTATTCACTACGCTAAAAAAATGAAATTGAAAACATGTCTAAATAAGGATTAGATAGTCTTATTTGTCTTGGGTTTGTGGCACAAAAACAAGCTGCACACAAATGTTATTTTTGTACAAAATAAGATTTAGAAAAATCAGGGCTAGGATACATAGTTTGCTATTCATCCCCATTTTCCTCTTTGGTTCTGTTTTGAGCATGTGGAACCAATATCTTCTCTCCTAATCTATCTTCTTCGACAAGTCATGCTTTAATAATTTGACCAGCATTGTCTTCACTAACTTATCAATAGTAAATTCAAAACATGTTCAGCCATGATTAGGCTAGATGACTGAACAAGACATTATTTTGCACTAGTAGTGGCATTTAGACTTGCACACTTTCAGTATTACTATTTTTTGGGTATGGGGTTGTACCTTTCTTAGAATCTACCCTCTTTTTCTGTTTTTCTTATGTTTTTGTGTTATCTCTTTTCTTCAAACTATGGTATGTACAATGAGTAAAAATTAAAGCTAGGAATATTTGCAGAAGTAGTGTTTTAGTGTCCTGCCATTGGTACGAAATCCAAATGTTTCAGTTCCATTAGGTTCTTTTAAAAACTAAGGCATTGTTTCCTATAGCTAAACAGATAATGAATGGACCTCTCCACAAGTTTTCAAACTTACCATGTTTAACTTTGTCTTCTCTCCTTGAGTCCCATTTTAGCACCTTATCTCCAATTTGGAAATCATTGTCTTTGGTTCTTTTGTCAAAGATTTTCTTTATATTTTCCTGCACTACCTGTGTCTTTTTTTACACCTCCTCTCTTCTTTGTTGTAAATGGATAGTTTGGTTCAGCCTCCTTTGCATGCCATTTTCCTCTGATTGTACTTATTGTAACAGTTTCATTACTGGGACTCCTAAATATGTCGGTAAAATGGAATCCATGCCATACACTAACTGGTAGGGAGACATACCAATTGATTTCTTGGTGGTTAGTCTATTAGCCCACAGTGCATGCAATAGCTTTCCATGCCATGCCTTTTGATTTTGTTCTAGAATTTTCTTAAAGATACTGACTAGGCTTTTATTGGAGGACTCGGCCAACCCATTACCCTGAGGGTAATAAGCTATGGAATGTCCTAATGTGATGTGATATTTATAGTATAAGTCAACCATTCTTTTGGATTTAAAGGAGGCTGCATTGTCCATGATGATTTTCCTGGGGAAACCAAATCTAGACAGAATGTTGGTCTCGAGAAATTTGATAATGACTGAATCGATGGCATTCCTAGAGGGGATGGATTCTATCAATTTGTTAAAGTAATCAGTAGTAGTGAGGATCCATTTGTGTTAGGCAGATGAAGAATGGTGGATCTCTCCAATGAATTCTAAACCCCACTATTGAAATGGAGCTTCAACAATGATCGGATGTAAAGGAAAATGTAAAAGCTTTCTCTTGCCATCAAATATTTGACATTTATTACAATTCATGACTAGTTTGTGGGTGTTAGGAAAAAGGGTGGGCTAATAGTAACTGACTCTAAGGACCTTGTTAGTTGTGGTTTTCTAATAAAGATGGCCCCACATTCTCCCTCATGCATTTCATGCATGATGTTTCCTGCATCATCCTCAAGCAAACATTTAAGCAGTATACCAATAGGATTCTTCCAGTATAGAACTCCATCTAAAATGTAGAATTTTAAAGATTTTTGTTTCAGGATTCTTTTTTTTTTTTTGATAAGGTAGGGGGAGCATTAAGATAGAAAAGCACATAAATAATATCAGCATACCAAGGTGAATTTAAAAATACTTCTTCAACATGAGGAGCTGTGCATTCTTCTTGTTCTTCTAAAGAGTGAACAAAATTCATATCTAATGCTTGTAGATTTGTTTCAGCCATGAGTTTTGCATGTCCTTGTCCCTTGACCAGTTTAGTGGGTCTGATTTCTAGATCATATTCTAAAATAATAGCAATCCACTTTCCCCTTTTACCATCGGGATCCTGATTTAAGATATTTTTGACAGCTGTGTGTGGAACAAAAGAAATAATATGAGAATGCAAAATATAAACTCTGAAGTCTTTCAGTGCTTTTATTAATGCAAAGGCTTATTTTTCCATGATGTTATATTTTAGGGGAGCATCCCTAAGGGATTTTCTGAAGAAGGCTATGGACTGTTCTTGTCCCATCGCATTTTTTTGTAATAACACTGTAGCCACAGTATGTTCATATGCAAATGAAAATATAGAAGCCTTTGGTGAAATCAGGACTTATCAGAACTAGTGTTTGGGTGAGTGCTTGTTTAACCAATTCAAAAGATTGTTTGGCTTCCAAAGTCCATTTAACTCCTACTTATATTTTTAGCATGTTTGTAATATTTATCAAGGGTCCTGCAATGTTGGGGATAAATCTTCTTAAGAATTTGATTTTCCTAATAAAGGATTGCAATTCCTTAATGTTTCTAGGATGGCTGATTTGCAATATTCCTTCAATTCTTTTGGGGTCTATTTTGATTCCTTCTTCAAAGATGATGTGGCTGAGGAGCTTTCCTTCCTCGAGACCAAACAATGTTTTCTTGGGATTCAAAGACAGGCCATATTTCCTACACTTTTTGAAAAATTTTCTAAGGTGGACAAGGCGTTGTTTTTCAGTTTTAGAGTAAACAGTGATGTCATCAAGGTAAATGACTATGAAGTAGCCTATGTCTTCTGAAAATGCTATGTCCATGGCCCTTTGGAAAGTGGCTCCTACATTCATCAACCCAAATGGAATTTTAATATACATGAATGTACCCCAAGGTGTGGTGAAAGCAGTTTTGTGTTGATCACTTGAGAATACTAACACTTGGTTATAACCGGAAAAACCATCAAGTAGTGAGATACTCTTTGAGCCAACTACCTTTTGAAGTATGTGGTCCATTTTAGGTAAAGGATAGTTATGTTTCAAGGAATACCTATTCAAATTTCTAAAGTCAATACAAGGTCTGATTTCTCCGGTTTTTTTCCTAACTGACACAAGGTTGGAAACCCATTCGGAGTATCTAAGAGGAACTATTATCCCGACGTCATACATATTTTTGATCTCTTGTTCAACTAGAGGTAATAAGACAGGGTTTATTCTTCTTAACTTTTGTTTGAAAGGTTTCTGGTTCTCCTTGAGAGGGATTTTGTGTTGAATAATTCTTGTGTCATAAGATTTTAAATCGTGGTACCCCATTGCAAACACATCTTTAAACTCTTTGAAGAGATCAATGTATTTTTGTTTTATGTGAGGAGGAAGGGTCTTAGAAAGTTTGATAATTTTAGGTTCCCTAGTGTTCCCTATGTTGTATTACTCTACATTGGCCTTAGTAGACTCTATCTTTGGTTTCTTAGCTACATCATTAAAATCAAACAACTCTTGCAAAGGTGCAAGGCTTCTTGGTAATGTGTCATTCTTACAGTGTAATACTTCAAGATATCTTTGGTCTAGGTCCTCACACATCTCAAATTTATAAGGATGTGTGATCAGATTTATATCAGCAAAAGAGGGCAACTCTGTTTCATGATTTCTATCTTCAGCAAGGTCATCTTTCCCATGTTCCGAGCTAGGTTTAGTCAATGTAAATTCATTCCTAGGTTGTAGGAAACCATCAATTTTTTCACCACCCTCAAATACCTGCTAATGATTAATGTTTTCGGGTACCGTAGGGTGATTTTTGACTTTGATAAGGTTTTGATTATTTGCAAGTGGCATTTTCCAATTACTGGCGGCAAAGGCGAGCTCGTTGGCAAGGCTATTTTGGGCTCTAGGAATGTAGGTGAGCTCATATTTCTCAAAATTTTTGAGGAGGTTTAGGGCTACATTTCTGTATTCTCTTAATCTTGGGTTCTTAGCTAAGTATTCAACTTTGATCTATTTAATGAATAGCTCTGAATCTCCTTGGGTTGATATTTTCTTAGCTCCTAAGTTTTCAAGCAAGTCTAAATCGAGGAGGAGAGCCTCATACTCTAGAATGTTATTAATACATTGAAATTCCAACCTATAAGAATGGCCCTCGTTTGTGTTATGTATCCAAACAATAGCCCCTGAACTAGCCTTGCCACATGGACTGTCAAAGCTCAGGTTCGAAAGTGTTTCTATTTCATGTTTATCACTAAGTTGTTGTTCAGGGTTGATAGAGTTTTGGTTATCATTTTCCTCTTTTGAGGGAAAATATGAGTGTTCTGGTGGGCCTAGATCTTTCTCACGTGCTTTTACTTGTGCACTAATATCATGTTCATTATAAAAGATAAAAGAATCCAAATCTAAATGTATGGAATAAACATGGGTGTTGTTCAACCTATCTAGGCTACTCACCATATATTTCATGTGGGTTTCTTGGTAAAATCTCTTGGTTTGATTGAAAACGGGGATAGTAGCATAAGACATGTTAAGTTGGAGGTTCACTAGAAGTTTGGCTCCCCAAGATTGGGACAATATCATGCCATATTTGGGGGAATGTCAACCACAACTATATCCACGACCAGGATCTTAGTAGGAATTTGTGCCAGATTGACACATAAGTCCTTGATCAGTCCTAAGCATTTAACTCTACTTGAATCAAAGGAATACAGATCTTTGTAGGGACTGGTTATTCCTAGGCCCAATATTTCCATCACTACCTTCGGCATGAGGTTGTGAGAGGCACCAAAGCCTAGCATGGCATGATGCAGGAATTTGTTGTGTATGTTTAGGCTAACATAGAATGGGGGAATGGATCCTTCCTGGTATTTCCATCTACTTTGGGTCTGAACAACAACTTTGGTTTATCATCTGTCAAGTTCAGAGTGTTGGTATCATTTCCTATATTCAAGAATTTCAAGACTTGGGATGGGTACATATCCTGAGTTACCAGTTCAGTGAGAGGGATGTTTATTTTGATTTTTGTGCTCTCTCCTTAAAAACTATAAGGTACTTGAGTTTTAGACATATTTCCATCAGTTTTATCAGTCATAAATTTCTCCACATTTTTAATTTTCCGATTTTGATTCAGGGCTTTGATAATTAGAGTTTTCTCAGGGCCACTAGCAGAGGTGTTAGGATAGCTTGTGCCAACATTTGATTCACTTGTTTTATTTGTGTTAGGATCATATTTCTTAGCCATGGTATTTTTATTATCTGCTGTTCTTTTAAGAATGCTTTCGAGAGTTTTCTTAACATCAGTGTTTGAGTTGTTTTTCCTAGAGTTGTCTTGGTTTTTCTTACTCCTAAGATAATATTTCCTATGGAATTCCATTATGGCATTTTCTAATCCCAATTTGTGATCTTCGGAATATTCATAACTTGTTTCATCTTGGTTTGAGGAGAAAAAAGCTTGTTCTTCTTCCATGAGAAAAACCTCACACTTACTATCAGATCCTATTAATTTTAGATGATTTTCATCTGGTTGTTCAATATTTCTTTCCCCTTCATCAACATAGTTATCTTGGAAGGGTGGTCTGATTTGTTGATCATTTTCCCTTGGTCTGTTTTGGGGCAGGTCTCTTCTAAAGTTTTGATTCCGGTTTTTGTTTTGGGGTTTTGTTTGGTTGTACCTAGGGGGTGTTCTTTTGTTCATGCTTATTATTTCCATCATTCTTTCCATGGTCCTAAGAAGGTTTTACATCTTGGAATCAGATGAGGAGGTGGAGGGCATGGTTTCGTCTTTGTATGTTACCCTCTTTTTTGAGCCTAGCTATTTTTTCAATTAAGTTGGCCTCTACACTTATAGCTCCTTTTTGCATGTCTTATAGAGTTAGGGGCTCTCTTTATCTTAGTTGATAGGTCATGTCAGGGTCAAAAACCTCCCAGAATTTAGCTAAGGCTAGGCCAAATGGGGGTTTCATGTTCGGTGGTAGTGCATTGTAAACACTATTGAACCTAGTGCAATAGTCTTGGACACTTTCCCCCATGTTTATTTTGAGGTTGCTATATTTCGAGAGGATTTGAAGAGGTTTTTTTTATTTATTTCGCCTTTTTTTATGAAATTTTGGTAAAGGGAAGGGAGATCATGTATACTATTGGGAGTTAGGCTTTTGAACCATTTCTTAGCTTCTCCTCCTAGGCTTTGGGTGAAAATTATCATTTTCATGGTTTCCTCTTCTAATTCCATGTAGTCAAAAGCATCATTCATCCTATCTACATGCTGTTGGGAAGTAGTGGATTCAGCCCCGGTGAAATGTGGGATTCTAGATTGGTAATCATTTGGTAAAGCTACCAAAGGTTGCGGTAATACAGGGGGCGCATACCATGCTGTCATGGTGGGAGACAATGGTGGATTTACAAGCGGAGGATTTGTGCTATGAGATGGAGTGGTTTGCACAGTGGTGGTGTGAATGGGTGTGGCAGAAGTACTTGGACTAGTAAACTGATTTTGAGCAGACTTGGGGTGGAAAGAGCTGAAGTGATGGAGAAGTTGTAGATCAGGTGGTGTGGAAAGAGAAGCTTCTCTGCTAGGAATCTGCTGCAAGTCTATGGGCTCAAGATAGGTATGGTCGATTTTACTTTGTGACTTGGTTCTGAAAATGTTTCTAGTATGGTGCAAGTCAAACTGGGGATCTTGCAATGCTATAAGATGTTCAAGTACATAGCTTGCTCTATGAATGGTCCTATAAGTAGCTAAGTTTCTAGTTTCAAAAGTTTGCCACAAAATTATTTCTGGGTCATCAACTATAGTAGGAGGGTTTGGGTCTGAATGAGATTTGGTATTGATTCTTCACAGAGCCAGTTTTCAGATTCAAAATTTAGAGAGGTTGAAAGTTTATGACTACTTTCAGAAGGCTGACCTCCCTATGCGCTATCAAACTCGCACAATGTGTGACTAAGGCTCTATATTTCCAGAGGTTTTTTTGATGTAGCCCTACAGGAGTCTATAGATACTTTAGCAAAATTTAGAAGGCCTACTGGAGGCTAGTGGAGTCGCCAGGTAGATATTTTTAGTTGTTTTGAAGGTATGTTGTCTATGTTCCACCACCAATACTGAAAAAAAGGCAATATAGAAAAATTTTGGGGTTTTTCTGAGTTTCTATATGCAACCCAAATGGTATGTAAGAGCGTCATATAGCTGAGTCATCATTTTGCTAGGATGGTGAAAAAGCTAGATTCTACTCTTAGGCTATCAATTAATTTTCTCTATGATTTGACGAAGGTTTCTAAAGTCCTAAGGGATACTTATATTCTTACTAAAATCATAGGTTGCATCATGATCACCATTGTATTGGTGAAAGTAATGAGGTAACTCACAAATCACAGGATGTTAAAGTTTAACAACAAACCCGCCTCCCTGGAACTTTTAGAGGTCGAAACTTTTCCTCCATTTGAGGAAAAATTGTGAGAAAGGGATGAACGTGGATTTCCAATAAATAAGGGTGTTGGAACCACAAAAACAAAACTTTCAATCTGACATCAGCACCAACATGAAACTAGAAAACATGTTGACTGAGAAAACTAGGGTTTTGACCAAGCTCCTTGAGTAATCTTCCAAGGTATTTTATTTGAGTCTTTAGGGGTTGTATTTACATATTTCTTCATGGTGGAAACATTGCACAGGGTCTTTCATGGGGAATTTCAGGATCACGGATGGGAAATGCGCATGGTGATAAATTACTATGTAACAGATGCCCCCTAAACCATGAAGGCAGAATGAGGAATGATGGCTAAAATGATTTATGAACCAAGGCAAAGAAATAATATTACCGCCAGGAAACATGAAAAGTCAAACATTTTACAATAAATGACATCTCTCATATGAAGATGCCTAACCACATAACTCTACACTAGGCATCAAATAACACATGAACCCACAACATGGTCACAACCATATGTCTAAAGAGATTATAGAAATGGATCTGCAGTATGGTCGCAACCATATGTATAGATAGGATCAGGTATATAATCATTAATACTCAATAACTCTACATGACGTTGACCAAAATTAAATGCAACCCATGGTATTCACCGCAATCTCAATCAACCCAACATACAAATCTATCCATGCAAATAGATGTGTTGGTGTCGAACATGATAGAAACCACCTGATTACCATTCAATGATGAAAACCATTAACATGCATGAGAGAGACCACCAATAATGACGATGGACCTCAATGTACAAAAACACAATTTACATGTGTGAATGAATGTGTTGAAATCAAAAAATTGTAGAATCATTCGATCGAAGGCCAATGATGTGAACCTGTCATCGAACATGAAGAACTTTCCATTGAGGCATGCAAGCTATAAGGTACTAAAAATACTAAAACACCTTCCTAGATAATGAGTTGAAGTTAATAGGAAGTGATTCGTGGAAGGAGGGCCATAATGATTCCCACATCATTGACACGAAACAAAAAATATCTCATTATGATGGGAGTGATTAAGCATTGCAACAAAGTAGGTCAAATAAGCAAATAATGTTTGACAAAAAAAGACTTTTCTTGAACATATTGACAACATGACTCTATATTGTGGCAACATTTGACTCAAATGGGATTAGAGGTCATGATGAAAAAATATGGGGATCAAATAGGAGGTAGATGTATTTCCAAAATCCGTTGATGCAAAGTGAAGAATGTAGGATGTCCCCAACCTGACACGAACTGGAAATGAGTGTCATGTTTAAGAGAGAGAAGTTGCCCAAAATACAAATAGCTTACTTTCAATTTCCCCCCATTATTTCTAATGAGTACCTCATTATTTTTTATAGCCAAGGAGAAGAGGATAACATATGTTGAGCATGTAACTACATTCTTAGAATGAATCCATCATAGTAATTTTAACGAGCCCTAGGAAGAAGGAACTCGATATCATCATGGTGAAAAGTATTTCACCATTTAATGTTTAATGAGTCCAACGAAAGGGAAACTCGGTAGATTTTCATGTTTAAGAAGTTTGAAAATAAACAAAGTTGAAACTCCATCATGTCCCTTTTCGTAGTCGTCTCTCAAATACGAAAAGGTAGAAAACAATATCTGAGAGAACCTCTTGACTATGCTCATTCAAGGCACTCCTTTTTCATAAATAGTAAATCTCAACCCAAAAAATTGGTAAACATATATTGAGACCACGTTAATTGATTCACTTTAACGAGTTTGAAATGACAAGTACTCGACAATATTTTCATTTTTTGAGAGTCAAAAAAGAGATGAAAGTTGACTCCAGGGGGTTTCTTTTTCATAAATTTTTACCGAGCATGAAAAAGAGATAAAATAAAACTCGTTTGCATCATAAATAATCACCAACAGTGTAAAGGTCCTGTTACTACACAAAAATGGAAATCATCTCTAATATCGAGGAAAAATAATAAAATAATGGAGAAAATTTTTCAAAAATCTATAAATAGACAAAAAAGTAAATTCATTTTCACCTTTGTATTTGGAGTAAGTTGGAGAAGTTCATTTTACCCATTTTCGCTCTGAAATTTAGATCAGTGGTTCAACCGATCCATGACACCATTCAATGATCCATCAGCGCTAGGTAAGAGCCCAAAGCCTCCTCTTCATTTTAATTCCATTGTTTTAGCATTTATATTTAGAAATAGAGAGATGGGGGGAGGATTTAAAACCTAAAGATTGCTCACAGATAGCGGGGGTTCAAGCTATCAGACCCATGCTAGTCACGTTTAGCCTGTAGGAAAGTGCGTCACGAGTATCGAATTAATCCAGACAGTTGCGTCAGCTACAAGGAATATTTTGAAACAAGAAATATACCCATTTCCATGGATGTTTTCCAAAACTACTCCGATGAAAGCTCCTAAAATGTCTTTTAAACATGTTTTGGAGGTGATTTTAGCAGAGATGGTCATTGAATGGAAAGAATGAGGCAATGAGTTGGAAGACCACCAAGCACTTCAAGAAAAAAATTGCACAAATGCATTGTGCAATTGTGGATTACTAAAATTATTTTAGACTTCAGGGTTGAGAGCTTAGCTGGAGCTACTCTAGTATTTGATTGGACTGTGGGGTGTGGATCTGCAGATATTCATTATCGGGGACCAAGAACTATAATTATATGTCATGGAAATATATTTCATCAGAGGCTTGTTGAGGAGAGGGGAGATAGTCCAACTCTCTAGAGCTTGCGCATGGGGTGAGATTACTAGTATGCTCATATAGAGACACTGTCCCGAGGCTTGAAAGATTGTGAATGGGAATATAGAGATATCCTCTATTAGATTCCTTCCCTTGCAGACAATCCTTCATTGCATGAATTGAGTGGCGGGAGCTAAGGTGTCGCATGAGGCAAAAAAATCCCAATTCCAGTACGTGGTGGATTCTCTAGCCCCTACTATGTTCAACTGGTGTGAGGGGTTATTGCCTAGAGCCAATTTACCAAGTGCAATACAGGGTGGATGAAAACATTTAGGTACGGGTCCATTTTGGTGACCTTTTTCTTGGAGAGAGTACCATTGTTCTAGTATCGGTGGCTAGAGATCCATGATCCAACCTCGAGGGAACTGAGACTGATGAAGTGGTGCGAGATCATGCCCCATCAGAATTGTGGCCAACAAATGCATTACCATAAAACATTTTTCAGTTGGATGTCCTGTCAAGTCATCGTGGTTGAGGACTTTTCATATGCAGGCATGAACTTCATGGGAGATCCATATCTACCCATTCCGCGAGGCACACAGTGGAATGCAGGTAAAAACTGTTTTTTAACATTTTTTTCTTTTTGAATCTTTTTTTTATGTATTCTAAGACGTGAAATTATTTTTTTTTTATAGATATGGTTGCTAAGAGACCACCATGCATGTCACCGATCGTGAGGGGGGTAGCTCGCCCAGTGGAGGATGTCCCTTACAAGGAGGGAGCATACCCATTAGCCGAGTTAGAGCAGAACTTTGTAGGCCTGACGAGAAGCATCCCAAGGTATGCTACCTTTGATGAAATTCCTCTTTGATTTTAGAGGCATACAGTCGGCATTCCAAGCAGACTGTGTCATCTACTCTGGGGTTTGATCAAGTACTGACCTACTATCACGAGCACCATGTGGGCCGATAACAACCCTTTTTTTACATTTTTGTAGCCATTTTTGTCACATAACACATATTTTTTGAGATTTTTATGTAACAAACTTGAAATACCCTATTTATATATATATATATATATATATATATATATATATATATATATATATATATATATATATATATATATATATATATATATATATATATATATATATATGCATGTTTCTACGGCTACTTGTGTATCATAATCATAATGATGTGTTGGTTTTTTACATATTGCACAAATTTCTATCTAATACATGATTTGCTAATGTATTTGTTAATGTGTTTGAACGTCTTGGAATATGTTGATATGTGATAAAATCAAAATTCTTTTCCAATAATCGAACACACAAATACATACGCAAAATTTGAGGATTTCACACAGAATAATGGTTATTTAATTGTAACACAATGAGTTGTGAGTCTAATTTAACAACCAAATCTCTAATACCAAGATCAATAACATCTGATAATAGCTCAATCACCGCACTATATTCGGCAATATTTTTAGTTGTTCAACCCAAGCAAATGCCTTGTAAATTAATCAACTTGCCATCAGGGGAAAAGAGTGCCCATGTTGCGGAAGACAGGTTCTGTGTGCTACGGCAAGCGCCATCAACAAAACCGACATAATGATTCAATGACATCTGCAAACCAAGTGGAACACAAGGTGAGCAGAGGAAACACGTTTTCAAAGCAAACAATCACACCAAAAATCCAATCAAAGCACACTAATGAAAAAAACATTAATGTACAAAGTATCACACTCATGATTAAGCGTAATGTTTTTTCAGATAGAGCCCATTTTGGGGCTCAGCCAATTGATTTCCTTCATCATCTGCTAGCTCATAGGTTACTCTTTCAGGTACTCATTGAATGATATAGGGCCCATGCCTCATTCGCTTGAGCTTTCCTACTCCCAGCTTATCGTGGGCTTGGTGGTAAAGCAAGACCATGTGACCTTTGGAGAAAACCAGAGGGTAGATGGATTTGTCATATTAAGCTTTAACTCATATTTTTTTTCCTTCAGTAACTAAAGCAACAAGTCTTCAAGTATCATCGAGACACTTGAGGTAAATAAAGCATTGCTCTTTTAGTGAAGCACCTGGAATTAGTTCAAAATCTAACTTCAGAGAAGGAATTTCACACTCAATCAGGATTGTGGCCTCTAGACAATACACCAATTGTAATAGTGAGAATCCATTAGAGTTCTTAGTAGAGGTTTAGTATGCCCACAGAGCTAAGAAGAGCATGAGATTCCAATATGGTTTGTGCTTCCCAATGGTGCATTGAAGCATGGTAACCAAAACATTGTTGACAACCTCAACCTGATCATTGGCCAGTGGATGAGTGGAGATATTGTGATGTAACCCAAACTAAGTAGTGAGCTATCTCATCATATGGTTGTGAAAATGAGAGCCATTATCAGTAAATCACTTTTGAGACAGAAAACCAAGCTATGACATGATTGAATAGGAATTGCGCTGCAGTTAGACTTGCATTATCGTATGTAGGCATCACTTTGACCCATTTAGTGAAATAATCGACGGCCATGATGTGAAAATTATCAAAAATCCTTGGTTTGAGAGAGATTTCGATTAGAATTATTGGATTAATATTTCCCATTTTCCCTTCAGAAAATACTTCATGAATCAAGGTCATATTCTGAAATGTAATATTCCAAAATTGGAACAGCTAGCAAGGCATGCCTGAAAAACACATTTTTCATGAATTTATGCTTCATAAAAAAATATTAGCCCTTGGATATATTATATATGATAATATAAGATCCAAATCCAAGAGGAAATCAGAAACCAAGCAAACTAGGTAAGATAAACAAGCCTCTCACACCTAGAATGGCTGGAAAATGTCCAATGAGGGACTGCAGCAATATAAAAAAATTGTATTGGAGTAGTAGTAGGCTAATAACACATGGGATGTGTTAATAAACCCTCTACTAACATTAATAAATACAACATAAATGAAATTTATCTATCCCTTCAACCCAAAGTGGGGAAAAGCAGTGATTTAAGCCCTAAAATGGTTATTTTCAGAAATTTATGTAAAAAAAGAGGAAAGTGATGGTTGGATATGTTATATTAGGTCATGATGGACTCCCATACCATATTTAAGCTTAAAAAAATAACACTATCTAAGTTAAATAGTTCCCCCACTCCCGAAATGGCTTAAAAATGTTGATTTCCCATGACCTAGAGTATGCAGAAATTACTGAGGCACAAACAACATGATTTTTGAAGGTGTTAGCTGTAATAGGGTCTTAAAATCAGTAAATTGGGTCAAGGATATGGATCAAACAATATACAAGAGAAAAACATAGGTTTAACATGAATAAACCCTCAAAATAAAGGTGCTACACCCTGTATGAAGATTGAAGAACTTGACAGCGTAATTTTCAGAGGGATGAAGTAGTGTTTTATTATATTTCATATCTAGGGCATATCCTTACATAAAAATATAGATATATTATAGATATATATTCCAAAGAGTCTCTTCTTTACACTCCCCTTGGGGATCTCAACAAAAGATGGATATCAATGAATAGATTTGAGATCTAAGCCACAGATCTGCAGAAATATTCAAAAATTTCTGAAGCATATGATACAAAGTAGATCAGATCTGAAATGGACATATATTGGTTGGCCAATCCATGGATCACCATAGTGAAGTGAAGGGTCCCTTTCATTAGAGATCTTTCCTCCAAACTGAAACACAAAACCCCACAACAACTCTGCCTGTAGAGAGGACGCAGTATCTTCAAGGAACTGCATTGATGGTGGTGTAGATTACTTTGGTCTGATGCCAAGATCAAAAAATAAAGCTCCAACAATGTATGCACTCTTCCAGGAGGTTAAAAGACACACTCACTAAGAAGAAGCTCCTATACAAGCTAGATATGAATAGATCTAGTTCTCCACTTACTGCAGCTTACAAAAGCAAGAAAACCCTCTCTGGTTCTGTGTTGCAGTTGGAAGTAGAATCTTGGTCTTCAACCAGATAGTGGAAAATCAATATAAGCTCTCCCAAGAGCTCCTCAATGGGAAGAGATGGAACTCCTAAACAGGAAATTCCAATGCAATCTAGGCTAAGCAGCCAAGAAAGCTGTTTGTCTAAACAGATAGAAATTCAAAAATCAAATCATGAACAACCTCAATATGTTTCCTTCCTCTTTCTTTTATAAGATGAGAGCTTTCCAAAACCCTAAACCACCTTCATTAATTTAACCCTTTTCACATGGAGGACCTCCTTCTAGAGCTGCGTTGATCATCAATGAGGTTCAATGTATCTGGACTATATTGTGATTTGGTCCTATTGACCCAGTCAAATAGCTCAATCCTGTTTCACACACAAGTGGATTTTATCAAGACATCCCAGATTTACCTCTATTCACATTTGGGCATGTATTTATTATTTTATTAGGAGTTTTTGATCCTCCTTTACATAATTATTATTTGAACAAAGAAAAAAAATGAAATTGAATACTCCAATTAAAATAGGAATATTACATGAAATGGTGCAGTCGGTACATATGAAGCATGGAATTCTAGATAAGCGGAGATTTCACGTAGGGTTGGGAGAAATGAGGAATGATGATGTCCATCATCCCATGGGGTTTCTTCATGAGACATTACCTCCATGATAATTTCTTCGGTGTGGAAAGTCTCATTCAAGGGATGATCAGATTCCCAGGAACCAAACTAGGGAGACTGTGCATAAGTGTCTAGAGAAGAAACCAATCAATCGTTGGTTCCCGATGGAGCCGTAGAAGCCATGAGAATACTATAATACATTTTTTCAGTAGGGCTGAAATTCATAATGTCACCAAAACTTTTGAGCTAGTCAGGATTGGGAACAATCTATGGATCATGACTAGACGATACCATATTGACAGTGGAGACATTCAGAGGCAGGAGTGGAAAAATTCCCATAAGGGATGAGTCTTTGAATAGACCCAACCTGATGTTCTCATCGGTGGTATATGTCTTCCAAACACATGGAATGTTGCATGTTGATGAATCATAGGAAAAAAATCTAACTAGTCGAAAGTCATGATTTTTCCCTCATGAGAAAAATGGAGGACACAAAAAAGGGTGGAGACCACGCAAACCATGGCATGAGTCCAACTCTGTCCAAGAAGGAGATTATAATTCGTTGGTGTCTACCACCTCAACTTCTAAAGTTACTGTTTTTCCCTTCAACAGGATGGGAAAATATTTGATCATACCGTATGGACGAGAACCTCTACCATTGAAAGCTTCTAAGGTATTCGAGGACTGAATCAATGGAGTAAATTCAATGGCTTTCTAACACGTGATAGAAATGATGCAAGTTGAAGCGCCTTCGTCAAAAATTGTCCTATGAATTTTTTTCCCATCACGGTAACATGAATTAGAAAAGCCACTTGATATGGGATGCGAGGAAAGAAGTTGTTAGGGTCCCGTGTGTTATAGGTAAATTTGGGCACCATTCCCAATGACCTAGTTAACTGGGCATCATCTCTAGGATCGATGATCAATGGTTATCATTCCCTATCATTTCAGTCACTATATGCCCTAAGACAAGAAACAAGACAAATCAAGCAACACTTTCATCAAGAAAAGTTTTCCATGGTTTGAAGCTTATTTGTATAACATATGAGAGCTCACCAACACAGGCTCTAAGGGGCCTAAGTGCATTGCATATGTAGGTATCCCCATGCAATACTTCCCTACAAAGCACTTCCCGACATTCACAGGTGCGTTGGTCACATTGGGAGCGAAATTCTCATTGTTCTGGAATCTCCACTTGGCTAGTGCCTTCTAGAAGAGTTCGCATGTGTCAAGATTCAGATCCAAGTGTCCATTTGACATCTACATGACTGGAAACATGTCTTGCCTTTTTTTGGAATTTTATTGATTGCAAAACAACCTACAGTTCATCCATATATCGAGCACAGATCTAAGTGCTTGAGAAGAAAGAATTTGAGTAGAGAAATTCTGGAGAATTTTCAATTGATAGATAGACTTATGAAGCTACTGCTAGAGGGATTTATACTATGATGAGGCTTGGGATCGTTGTTGGAAGGGTCACTTAAAATTATTCATTTGGTTGTCACCTCTCCTTCTATCATCAATAAACAATACAACTTATTTTTCCCTATATGCATATGTATTGGCTTTGATTTTCCATATTGCAAGATCTTAGTTGATGTGTATGGTTTATGCTTTACTAATTTAGCTAAATAACTTGAATAGATATCAATATTATTTCATATTTTTTTTTTTTCAGTGTTCTTTCTTGCAGGAAGAGTTCAGTCGACAAACCGCTTGAATTTGAAGCTGCAGTAGAAGCGACAGAAGGAGCCATTTGGAAGTGACTGAACAATTAAGCCTCCAATCCTCTCTGTGTATCTATTCTAAGTTAGGAGAAATAGGCGTATAGTCTTTCACATGTTGTTCTAGACTAGCACCTGTCTAGGGAAGCATGATTTATCCATAATTCACAATTCTGGCCCAACAAATTGGCGACTCCACTGGGCAGAATTTCTCTTAGATCTAGGTGTTAAAGCCTTTGATTTGATTTGTTTATCCACCCAGTAGTTATTTCACATAAATTTTAAACTTTTTTAGAGCTTAATTTGCAAAGGCAGTGAGTTAAACATTAGTATTTTTCTTTGTCTATTGCGCCCAATGGACCCTTAGATTGGACATAGTGCTTTGCACAGCATTGTCTCCCTTCCTAGCCTACATTGCACAGCACTGTCTCCCCTTGGAGACTGTGTTGACTCCTGAAAGTGACCAAATTCCCTTGAATTTGACTTTGCAACTTGCTTTAGTTTTTTTTGCTGTTGTGTTTTGAAAATTTTGATGCTAAATTGACTAATGACTTTATATACTTCTTCTCCTTTGACTGAAAATTTGTTCAATGTTGTTTTAAAAAAGTTTTTCATTATCATTGACAAGTCGATTTGAAATTATTTTTTATGGTCCCATTAAGAATCATTTGCTTTCGAAATAGGAAATTGTCCTAAAATCTTCATTTCCTTGATAGGATAAATTGTTGTTGAAATCCTCATTTTTCCTTCAAAAGAGAAATTGTTGTTTGTATTCTTCATTTATCGAAAAGTAAAAAGCATTTGAATTATTGATCTAGTGCACCTAGTTTCTTTTATGCATTCATAACATTAAGGAAACTGAAAAGAAAAACTTGCATTTGCATGTAGGAATGTCTGTGTTTTGCAAAAGGAACATTAGGAAATCTGCATTTAGTTTGAGATTCATTGATTTCTTTTGTTCATTGATTTGTTTGCTCTCTTCCCTTAGTAGCTAGGTTCTTCATTGAAAACGCTGAAAGTGAAAGTTTGTTTATCATTCTTAGCTGCATTTTGGTAATTTCATACACATCATCGTGGTGAACCTTTGAAAGGAAAATTGTTAATAAAGATCAACATAAAATTAATCTCAATTTACTTAACAATGCTTTGGAACCATAATGGTAACATTTAGAAGGTCTAGGCTAGAGATGTGTTTCAGTGTTGTAAAACATAGCAGCTGTCGTTAACTTGTCTGCGATATATTCCAACTGTGATACCTCACTCCACGTACGTAAGTATATTGTATATTGTCCACATACTTTCGGGTATATCAGGCGGTGTTACAGTATGATAAGTATAAAGGGGTGCTCTCACTGTGCAGTTTCACATATGACAATGCTAATATGGACTTGGGCCTCCACGTACCTTCGGGTATATTTGGGAGGACCAATTTTCGGTGCTATCCATCCATAGGTAACTGAGTCGGTCGCCTTGAAATTGTGATACACCAAACACAACATTCAGGGAGATTACCTTCCCGTACTTCTTGGTTCGCCAGGAGGTATTATGTTGTTCACAGTTTCTTGGTAAACCCTTTTGCCTAGCATTACCCTCTTTTTGTTTTTTTTTTTGGGATAAAATAAATTAGTAATCGTGGAAGAACACAATCCTATCCCCTGTCGTTCGCGTAGATTAGCTTTAGAACCACCTTTACCACCGGAAGTTACTTCTGGTAGATGAAGGCGATCACGATATGCCAAATCAAGTACAATTCGTACCTCTAGCGAAACATCATATTTTAACCCAGAGTTAGCTCAAATTGTTTCCACACATCCTGGTTCATCTACTGTTGTTGAAACAGATTTTTCACAGCTACCCGTGGTCACGATCCATTCAATCTCAGAGACCATACCTCCTAGACCTGACATTGTTCAATCACAAATTGATTCAGATCCAGTCTCTTCTTTGCCAGAACATCTGAATCCTGAAGTCAAACAACCAAAAGTTGTTCCTACCTTGGTCATCCCACAAAGTTTTGTAGCTATTTAAACTCCTATATCGCACAGTCAACTGTCTGAAATATATTTTGGGCCTGACGATGAAGTTCTTCCTCCTGGTTTAATAACGATTGAAGAAATCCCACAAGACGATACACCTTTAACTCCAACCCATTTTGTGGGGGACCTTTACCTATATCAGTATTTTCCTCAATCATTTCCATCTGATTTTGTTGATCCTATTTCCATTCAATCTCTCGTTGATTTTCAAGGGTATACATTTGGTTCGACTGTATCACTCCATGTCCTTGAATTTGACGGAAAAGGAAGAAGTAAATGCGAGGTAGACGACTTAAACCAACCGCCGAGATACGAAAATCTAGCCAATGTTTGTATCCGGAGGAGGGCTCTCTCTTTAAAATTTAGCTTGTTCTTTGAAAATATTAGGCTAGTTATAAGTCCAAGAGTTTTGTTTGAATTTTGAATGGTGAAAATCGCTCGACTAAGGGTACGATTGAGTATTTCGAGGCCATTGGGCTATGGAGTTGAAGAGGATGGCTTTCTCTTGGATTACTATTCTACACACAAGATGGCTTTGGAGGGGCAAGATATCCCAGAGACGAGAGAACAATTTTTAGAAATTAAAAGTGAATGGAATGGATTTTTGGAGGGATGAAAGGCAATTAAGAATATTCCGCAACATGTTCAAAAGAAAAGTGAATGATTACAAATAAAGAGCGGTTAAGAATTCTTTACTATAGTAATCGAAAATGTTTTAAACTTGACGAAACAAAGGCAATTAAGAATTCGTTGCTTATAACCGGTTTCAAGAAAAGAAAACATTTAGAATAATCACAATTGAAATCGAGGTGCACTTAACTAAGTTAGGATTTATTCTTTTATGTCAGTGTTCGAGAGAAATGGAACACGGTGATATTATAAACGGATACAAAACCTAAAACATAGGATAGAAAAAAGACTTATTGAAGCCAGCAATCTGACACATGAGATCACCAGAGTGTGGAAGCTTCAAATCATCATCCAACAAAGCCACGAAAGAATTTTCTCCAAAACAATTTTATTTGAAAAAATCAATGTTCATCGATAGTGAGAATCCACCCAAAAATACTTCCAAAGAGTGGAAGTATTTATCTCTAGTCTAAACTAAAAGTATCTTGAAAAAATATCAAAATTGGTTCACGAAATCTCTCCAACTATTTTTACATAAATAGAACTTAGAAGTAAAGGAAAACTAAAACTAATGCATCTATTTGGAAATATTTTTTATGGATAGGTGATGAAAAGAAGAAGAAATTCGAGTGTGAGTCCAACTCTTAGTTGATGATGAGGCATCCAAGTCGTCGCTGGCTTCCTTTCTTTGTGCATTATTTGCTCCAACGATTACTGCAAACTTGGGGTCCAGTGAGTATCTTTTTTATTTCTCAATCCGTAATATATATGTAAAAATTGAAAGAGGGTTATTGTGGATTAATACGTTTGGTCGAGCTAAACCTCTTTTCGTTTTCCTAAAATTCCTCTCCGGATGTACTTTCAATGAGGCTCTGTTACAAATATGTGTAAAACGAGTTTTCTACGAGTGCGAAAAATAGCTTTGTAAAGATGTCTGAGTGTCTCTCGTGTGAAATCCTCGCTGAGAAAACGTGAGATAATTTTTTGTAGAGGGGTCACTTAGGACTCCTTCGGTGTTGTATGATGTATTTACGATTGGCCACAATATTCTCTGCAAAAATGATAACTGCTTGGAATTTTACGCAAAAAGTGCTTTCCAACATTGTTTAATATTTCCAAAACCATAATAGGTGCACATCAGAAAAGTGAGAGATTTTTGTAGATGATCCTATTAAGAACATAAACCTCTTTCGGTTGCAAAATTTATCTTGGATTGATCACGATAGTCTGCTGCCAAAACAATGACTAAAACATGCAATTGCTGCAAAAAATGTTCGAAGTCTTGTTGTATTTTTCATCTTTTCACTTTTTTGTTCTTTTGACTATTTTACTTTCACTTTTAGACAAAATTTAATGTTGGTGAAAGTATTTTCATTTCTTACTACCATTTCTTGCCTGCTGTAACTTAATTTTTCTTGTTTACCTTTTACTTTTTTTCGCTCTATTTTTTGCTCTGTCTTCACTTTGTTATGAACTTGTATGTTCTATTTTGTATTTAGCTGTCTCCCTCGTTTGTTTATCTTCATGCTAGCTCAGTTACTTGCAGATTGGTCTTCAATGCTGATACTCTTTAATCACCGTGCTCTTTACATGGTATGATTTTACTATCACGTAAATTATCATTTCACTTTTACCATTTCTCTGTGCACATGTCATCATTCTAATCTCTTTCTCACGAGATTTGTATACTAGCTTGTTTGTTGAATGAATATATTGAATTAAAATATTTTTTGGAGGAAGAACGTTTCGAGCAGACGTGGGTGAGTGCGGATAATCTTTTGACGAGTACAAAATTTTGTGCAATTTGCTTCCGACAAGATAAAGGTTGGGAGACTTGGGAGGTGTGGAAATTCAAATTTGCACGCGTGGAAGAGATGTATTGTTCGGTTCAGTGCGAAATAATGAAAAGACACGAAAACTACTAGCAGAGTCAGACGGGAGGGAAATTTTATTATAATGGGCGGCGTCATTCGGTACGGGAGGGTGAGTCACGGAAGAAGTGGTGGCGGTTTCCGCACCACTGTAGGCGGCGAGCGGTTTCGGGCGAATGGGCGGTGAAGAGATACTGAATTGACATGTAGCATACACTATTTGAAAAGCGCTTTTCATTTCGCGCATTATCTTTCGGATGGAGGATGGCCAACGGAATTAACGTCAACGTCAATATTGGAGTGGGAGATCGCACGATGGACGGGACGGGGAATTGATGGAGGTTTGCTGATGTGAGGGAGCCCGTTGTAATTAACGGTTAATTAATTATTTCGGGAGGTGTTTGATTGGGCGGGGAGGTTATTAATTAACATGGAGGGTTAATTAATCATATGGAAAAAAATGGTCGGGGAGTGTTTGTTTTTGTTTTTAAACACATATAAATATATGTTTAAGATATTTTTCATATATATTTTTATTATATAGTAATTAAATCAATGTGACTTATTACCATAGGGGGAGGGAATAGATTAAATATTATATTTTAGCCAAAAGGGAACATATTGTGGGTTTTTTATTTTAATAAGTTGGAATAAAATATTTTTGGCTAAAATAGCTATAATACATGGGTTTTGGGGATATTATATGGAAATGAATTATATACATAGGAAAAGGTGATTTTCATAGGGAGTTAATATATAAATTAGAGTTAATATGACAGGAGACAATGTAAACTCAAAATACTTAAATATAACTAGAAAGTGAGAATTTAAAAAAGTAAATAGCATTATAATATTTTCATACTTAGAATAAAAAGTGAGTTTTTGAGGCTTTCATGGAAATATTAGAGGATTTTGCCAAAAGTAAAATGGGATTTACTTAGGGAAATATTTTGAGAGGTAAATGAATACAATAATGGATACTTCAAGTTATAGAGTAATTAGGTAGAGGGTTAGGACCCTCAAAAAATCAAGGAAATGCCTTGAGCCTTTAATGTAAATTCTCTTACCATGAGGGAAATTAGTAATTGTTATAGAAAAAAGTGAGATGGGAAGTTAATGATTTTGACCTTATTTGCATTACGAAGTCACGCGATAGTAGTGTTCTGCATGCACTTGGTGATGAAAGTAAAGATTACAAACATTTTAAAACCATCATTCATCACATGAGAATTTGCAATGTCATCCTACCCTATCTACTTTCTCTACCATTCTATTCTTTATTGAGGTGCACTTAGGTAGGAAAACCCTTATCAATCTTCTTTTCCTTTTACATGGCAAATCTATCTGTTTCTACACTTATTAGATCAAGAGGCTCAAATTAAAAGTATTGAGCACCTTTTATTAACTCACCTATCTACTTATTTGCCAAAGGGATTAAAAGCTGTTTGGTCAAATATTTGTTCTCTATTCTACAACATGAAATTGAAAAAATGAATGAGTCAAGTTTAAACGAGTTTGACTCTTCATAAATTGTGCAAAATTTTGACAAGCTACACACAATTTTTGTTTATTACAAAAAATGAAATAGTAGTGGCATTTAGACTTGCCACTTTCTGGTCTATTTTTGTTTTGGGGTTCCATTTATTTCACTTTTTTGACCATTTTATTCTTTTCACCCTTTGATTTCTCTTTTAGGGTATACCATCTTTACATTTTTAAAATTTTTTTGATTTTTTGATTTTTTAAGAATATGGAACACCTTTGCACAAGAAAAAGGTTTGAAAATATTGCATAGTTCACCAAGACAATCATGAAAAATGACACCTATTGGTATAGGAGTCTAACACTGGCTCCACTTGGGGATGGCTTTTTCACAGTGAAAAGTCAAGAACGACGAGATGAGATGCCCTCAAAATGCCTTTAACTAAACCATGAAATCTTCTTCTGCTTTCATTGGCTTTATTGTATATATGATAGTAAAACTTCTAAAGCTTAGGGCCTTCACTTCGGGGCTTCAACTTCGAGTAAGTCACCCATCTAATCCAAAGCTGTGTTTCCCAGGTTGGAAATCTTATGCCTTGGTCCAATCTCAAACATGCATTTGTTGTGGGTGAAAATCTTGAATTGAATATAGTCCTTTTACTGCACTCGAAATGCTGATGCGAAACTAAAACAACACACAAAAATTTTCAAACCAACTTAATGAAAAACTAGTGAAAATTGAAAAATAAAAAAAATGTTCAAAATTTTGAGCTTATTAGCACTCATTTTTCACCTACTCTAATCTACTAAAAACCTTATTGAATCAAGTAATACAAAAAATTCCAATGAAGCCAATCAAGTAGATGTAAAAATAAATGGATAACTTGATTGCTTGTGATCAAAATTGGAAGTATGTTATGATCATGTGCCTTTATAATAAATGATATGATGTGTAAAGGCCACTTTTTGATGTATTTGATCCTTATAGAAAAAAACATGTTTGCGGATTTGGGCTCAAAGATTCTCCATATAATGCGATATAGGATCAATAAAAGCATGATGTATGCTATTTACTTCTAGGCCTTCAATGACTAATTGTTCAATTGAATTATGAATATTAGACCATGAACTTATTTCTTGAGTCTTGTGTTTGAAAAGAATAATCATCTTCAATATGCAAGTCAAAGGATAACACAATTTCCTCTTGCTTTGGAGAAGGAAGATTTTCAAAGAATTCTTTAGGATTTTAGAAATTGTATGACTGAATTTGAGAATGCAAAAGTTTGATTTCATTTTCATAATTTTCAGAAATTATATCAAGAAGCCATTTTTTAACTTGAGGGGAACATTTTCTTGATTTCAAGCGAAGAAAGAAAGCTCTTAGAAAATCCTCATCAAGCTGAAGTTCTAATATCTCATCCCTCAAAATAGCTAGTGATTGTTCTAGGAAATTATTTTGAATTGGGAGAACATAATTATCATCATACTGATCATATTTAGGCAAATATTTAGAAGAAGGAATGTTTTCAGTTATAAATATTGGATCATCATATTTCTCTTCCAACAATCCCAATATGTCTTGATTATATTGGTTGCATTCTTTTTTAAAGTCATTATTTTGCTCAATAGGAGTGCTATCAAGCAATGGGCCTTTTTGGGAAAGTAGAATAACATGAGCATCAACTTGTTCTTCTGTCCCTTTATGGATAAAAAACTTTGTACATTCATGAACATTAGAAGAAGCAGAAAAAATTTCTTCATTATGTAAATATTTTGAGGATGTTTGCATGTTTAGAAGAAAACTGATTTCTTCTTTGGTGAGGGGGGGTGGGAATCTCTGATTTCTTAGATTGAAATGACAATTGCTTTTTCCCTTATCTAAAGTTGATCATGAAGTTGATTATTGTCTTTAACTCCATTCAAAACATTAAATGAAACATCATTTGTTAATACAGAGAGGGTTTTGTGGATCTTGATTTATCTCATGACTTATTTCATCTTTGTTTAACTCCTCTTGATTATTATGACATTTAACTTGAAAATGAAAGTTTTGGACTTCTAATAAATTTTCAGGAAACCAATTTCCAAAATCTTCATCAATATTTTTAAGGTAATTTATAAGATCTTCAGACTTGAGCACAACAATTTTCAGCTAATGATAAAGATGGAAAATCTTCTTTGTAATTCTCATAAAATACCTTATGAAAATCTTTTAGAGAAAACAAACTTGCGGGTTTGAGAGCTTCAGTACCATTCCCTTGCTTTTCCTTCTAAAGTTCCCATGAATATTTTCATGAGGCAATCCTCATGCCAATCACCCTTCAATCTTGATAAGTGTATATGAAATTTAATGAGATGCAACAAAGGATTATCAGTATTTTCATCTTGAAACTGCGGGAAAATTGCTACCCCAATTTACCTTTGATAGTTTGTGTGGAAATCCAGTATGTGATCTCTGCTCATGGGAGCATATCTTCGTTTTATTCTTGGATCATTTTGAAAATCAGCCATAATGAAAAGCCACTTTATCTGTACAACCAAGTTAGATCCATATATAAAATACAATGCATATTGAAAAACCTTCTTAAGGAGAAACAAAATAATGTCTTGGATTAAGATCCAAGTTGAAAGCCTAATATTTCCATATTGTTCCTCCAGGTTCATTCCTCCAGTGGAGTCTTGATTGTGAAATGGATTTGGAGTCGCCAGGTGGATGATTTTAACCTTTGTGTGTCTGATCCCTGTCCACCATCATAGATCGGATCCGAACTCAGTAAAGTATTTCTCGAAGAAAAAGGTTAGCCTTCCCCGATCAGTTTTCTAGATAATTTTCTTTTTTTAATTTTTTTGTTTTAAATAAAATGAAAGTACAACTTCACGCAAATTCTTCAAGAAAATTAAGATTTTTGATTAAAATTTTCTCAAAGATTTATTGAACTAGAGAAACTGATTGAATGTTTTGAAACCAAGGTTCAGATTTATTAGCTAAACCGAAAGAGATAGACTCGAAGTAGCATTTATTTACTATGCGATTTGCGAGAAAAAAGCATTTCAAAGGCTACCTCGGTTGTTCTTCGGACTACCTATAGCTTATAAGCAAACAATAGTAACAATAAAATGATTCAGTCCCCGGTGGAGTCGCCACTATGTTATCACTCGGATTTTTCCGTGAAGTTGTGGAAAAGGAAAGTAAATCCGAGGTAACCACAAACCAACCTTCGGATACAAAATCTAGCCATCTGCATCCAGGAGAGGGCTCTCTTTAAAATTTAGCTTTTGTTCTTTGAAAATATTAGGCTAGTTATAAGTCCAAGAGTTTTGTTTGAATTTGAATGGTGAAATCCGCCAACTAAGGGTACGATTGAGTATTTCGAGCCATTGGGCTATGGAGTCGAAAGGATGGCTTTCTTTGGATTACTATTCTACACACAAGATGGCTTTGCAGGGCAAGATAGCCAAACAGAGAATTTTTTTTAGAAATTAAAGTGAATGGAATGGATTTTGAAGGGATGAAAGGCAATTAAGAATATTTCAACATGTTCAAAGAAAGAAAGTGAAGGATTACAAATAAATAGCAGTTAAGAATTCCTTACTATAGTAATCAAAATGTTTAAACCAGCGAAACAAGAGCAATTAAGAATTCGTTGCTTATAACCAGTTTAGAAGAAAACATTTAGAATAATCACAATTGAAATCAGAGTACACTTAAGTAAGTTCTCGATTTATTCTTTTATGTCAATTATTCAGAAATGGAACACGGTGATATTATAAACAGATACAAAACTTAAAACATAGGATAGAAAAGACTTATTGAATTGTAGTCCGACACATGAATCCTCGCAAAAAAGTCTTGAGCTTCAAATCGTCATCCGACTAAGCCACAAAGAATTTTCTCCAAAACACTTTTATTCCAAAAAATCAATGTTACAGCGAAGTAGAAGAATCCACCCAAAATACTTCCAAGAGTGAAGTATTTATACAAATTCTAAACTAAATTATCTTGAAAAAATATCAAAATTGGTTCACAAATCTCTCCAACTATTTTACATAAATAGAACTTAAGTAAATGACACTCAAAATAATTCATCTATTTGGCACTATTTTTTATGGATAGGAGATGAAAAAGAGGAGAATTCAAATTTGATCCAACTCTTAGTTGATGATGAGGCATCCAAGTCATTAACTGCTTCCTTTCTTTGTGCATTCTGCTCCAACAATTCTGCAAACTTGGGGTCCAATGATATCATTTTATTTCTCAATCCGTAATAGATATGTAAAAAGTGAAAGAGGTTAATATGTATTGATATGTTGGTAAGATAAACCTCTTTCAGTTTCCTAAAATTCCTCTCCAACTGTGCAAAATAGGCTCTATAAAAATATGTGTAAAACAGAGTTTTATAGAGTCTAAAACATAGCCTATAAAGATGTGCATGTATCTCTCATTCTGAAATCACTGTGAAAAAAGTGAGATAGGTTTTGGTAGAGGGGTCTCGTAGGAACCAAAACCTCCTTCATTTTTGTATTATGTATTTCTGATTGGCCAAAATATTCTCTGCAAAATGATAACTTAACTGGAATTTTCTGCAAAACGTGCTTTCCAACATTGTTTAATATTTCCAAAACCATAATAGCTGTTAGAAAAGTGAGAGAGGTTTTTGTAGCTGGTCCTATTAAGAACATAAACCTCCTTCATGTTTTCAAAATTCATCTTGGATTTATTACAATAGTTTCTGCAAAACAATGACTAAAACATGCAATTTCTACAAAAATGTTCCTTCTTGTTGTATTTTTCATCTTTTTCCCTTTTTTTGTTCTTTTGATTGTTTTACTTTCACTTTTAGAAAAAAAATTCAATGTTGGTGAAAGTATTTTCATTTATTTTTTACCATTTTACTACCTCTATAACTTCATTTTTTACTGTTTACCTTTTACTTTTTACCACTCTATTTTTTATCTGTCTTCACTTTGTCATGAACTTGTATGTTATGTTTTGTAACTATCTTCCCTGCTGTTTATCTTTATGCTAGCTGACTTACTTGACTTGGTCTTCAATCTCATACTCTTTAACCCTGATACTCTTTAATCCTGATACTCTTTAACTGTTATGCTTTTACTATCCCTGTAAATTCTCATTTCACTTTTACCATTTTATCGTGCACATGTCATCATTCTAATCTCTCTCAAATTTGTATACAAACTATTTGTTGAATGAAGATATTGAATTAAAATATGTTTTTGGAGAAAGAACGTTTCGAACAGTACGCGGGTGAGTGTGGATAATATTCGAGCTGCTGGATCGGCAATTTTCTTTGACAAGATAAAGGTTGGGAGACTTTGGAAATTTGAAATTCAAATTTTCGCGTGGAGGATGTATTGTTCGGTTCGTGCGGAATAATGAAAAAGACACGAAACTTTTTTTTTATTAGCAAAGTCAAACTGGGGGGAAATTTTATTATTTTAATGACGCGAGGTCATTCGGTACGGGAGGTGAGTCACGGGGGAGAGTGGTAAGAGGTTTTTTTCGCACCACTTATGGGCGACATCAGATTTCGGACGGATGGGCGGTGAAGCGATACAAACATTAACACATAGCATACACTATTTGAAAATCGATTTTCATTTCGTGCATTATCTTTCGGATGGAGGATGGCGAGCAGAGTAGCGTCAACCGTCGATCTTGGAGCGAGAGTTGCACGATGGACGGGACGGGGAATTGATGGAGGTTTAGCGATGCGGGCCCGTTGTAATTAATAGTTAATTAATTATTTCGGGAGGCGTTTGATTGGCGGGCGGGTTCTTAATTAACCCTGGAGGGTTAATTAATCCCATCCGGAGAAAAAATGGTCGAGGAATGTTTGTTTTTGTTTTTTAAACACATATAAATATATGTTTAAGAGATTTTTCGTATATATTTTTATTATATAGTAATTAAATCAATGTGACTTATTACCATAGGGGGCGGGAATAGATTAAATGTTATATTTTAGCCAAAGGGAACATATTGTGGGTTTTTGATTTGAATAAGTTGGGAAAAAAATACTTTTGGTTAAAATAGCTATAATACATGGGTTTTGAGGATATTATATGGAAAGGAATTATATACATAGGAAAAGGTGATTTTCATAGGGAGTTAATAGATAAATTAGAGTTAATATGACAAGGGACAATGTAAACTCAAAATACTTAAATATAACTAAGAAAGTGAGAATTTCAAAAAGTAAATAGCATTATAATATTTTCATCACTTAGACTTAGAATAAAAAGTGATTTTTGAGGGCTTTTCATGAAATATTAGAGGATTTTCCTAAGTAAAATGGGATTTTACTTAGGAAAAGATTTTGAGAGGTGAATGAATGTAATAATGGATAACTTCAACTACTTAGGTTTTTTTAATTATTGGGCCAAGGGTCCCGGTCCCTCCAAAAGTCAAGGAAATGGCTTGAGCCCCTTTAATCTTCAAATTCCTTAGCACTTAGGGGAAATTAGTAAATTGTTAGGGGAAAAAGTGAGATGGGAAGTTAATGATTTTGACCTTGCTGTGTTCTGAAATTCTGCCAATGTAGTGTTCTGCCTTTGCACTTGGTGATGAAAGTAAAATATTACAAACATTTTAAAGACGTCATTCATCACATGAGAATTTGCAATGCCATCTACCTATCCTATCTACTTTCTCTACCATTTTCTATTCTTTATTAGGGTGCACTTAGACTGGCAAACCCTTATCAATCTTATTTTCCTTTTACATGGAAAATCTATCTATTTCTACACTTATTACATCCAAGGGCTCAAATTAAGCTCGTTGAGCACCTTTTATTAACTCTACCTATCTACTTATGCGCAAGATTAAACTGTTTGGTCGGATATTTATTCTCTATTGTACAACATGAAATTGAAAAATGAATGAGTCAAGTTTTAAACAGTTTGACTCTTCATAAATTGTGGCAAAAGTTTGACAAGTCTGCACACAATTTTGTTTATTACAAAAAATGAAATAGTAGTGGCATTTAGACTTGCACACTTTCTGGTCTATTTTTGTTTGGGGTTCATTTCTTTCACTTTTTTGACCATTTTATTCTTTTCACCCTTTGATTTATCTTTTTAGGGTATACCCTCTTTACATTTTTTTTAAATTTTTTTGATTTTTTTGATTTTTTTAAGAATATGGAAGACCTTTGCACAAGAAAAAGGTTTGAACATATTGCATAGTTCACCAAGACAATCATGAAAAATGACACCTATTGGTATAGGAGTCTAACACGAACAACCATGTCTGAACCAACATCTTCAATTGGGTCTACTGTTCCAATTACGTCAGCTCCTACCCTCACTACTCCGTCGATGTTTATAACCTTACGAGAGTCATAGTTGCATGGTGGCCCTTTGGTCCCAACAAGTTACAAATCATTATCTGGCACTTTCTCTGGTGCATATTCACGTTCATGGTCTTTGCCAATGTCATCATCTGGTGTTTTAACTGGTAGTCCTATAGTTAGTACCGAATGACTTGATTCAGTACATCCATCATCCTGGAAATATCAAGTCAGTCCTTTTGGGTCAATTCCTTTAAATACCATAACAACTAGACTTCCAGCATTCCAGGAAAAATATTTTCCATCTCATTATCCTCCTTATGTTGGGGGGAAACCTTTGGTTACACAATACACAATACTCAGTAAAATTTTGGTCAAGATAATGTTGACATGAATGTTTGTCAATGGCAGCCCACTCTACCTATCCAACTGCAAATGGTTGTACAATAGTATCAATCAGTTCAACCTGATACACCCACTTCATTACCACTTGTTAATACATCTATACCTTTGTTACAGAATCAAAATATTGTACATCAACCTTATCAAGCGAGTTCTTCAACTCAATATCATCAAATGTTGGGTCCACAAACTCAAAATCCTTTGGTTAATTTATAGCAACCTGTATCAGGAATTATTTATTCACAAGCTGATGTACCATTTTATGGGGTGTCAAAAACACAACCTGGTTATACATATCAACCAAATCCAACTTATGCTAATTTGGGTTATAACATTGGTGAACGGATCCCTTGGCAGCCACAGGTGCAAATTCCACAAACTTTATTTCAACAAGTATCATATCTAGGTTTTGGTCAACATAATTCTCAAGCATTTACCATGCAAAACAACCCCTATCTAGGCTACCAGTAGCAAATTACATATGCTGGTGCTCAAAGACTTGTTGCCCAAGCAATTCCATCTTACCCTTGCTATGCTCAACCTAACATTAATAGACAGTTGCCTTTTGTTGCAACCTTGGAATTACCATATTTAAACGGGTTAACCAATGATCCTATAAATTATGCTCCTTGGTGGCCGGTGATACCTCGTAAATTACCCTCTGATATTCCTAAATTCAATGGAAACCTTGGAGAAGATCCGTCGACTCATGTCATGAATTATGATTTATGGTGTTCATCAAATTCCCTGAATGATGATTCTGTTCAACTACATATTTTCCAGTGTACGCTCATAGGTCTAGCTGCTAAATGGTACATTGAGTTACCTAGAGCTTCTTTTGAAAATTTCATTGCCTTAGCTACTGCCTTTTTGACGCATTTCCAGTTACCGATCAGATACGAAACTAGAACAGAAATCTTGACCAAATTCAAATAGACTATTGCTACTCACATTTCCAATCATATTCATGAGTGGCATCGCCATCGACGAATGGTTAATACATTTGTTCCCGATCAACTCCTTGCTGAATGGTTCATTAAGTCCCTGTTACCATCTATAACTGAGGATGTGGCTAAAGGTGGCGTCGTCACATAAGAGAAATTTTTCTCTCGTGCCCAGTATTTAGACTTGATTTACACTCAGTATGGCATGCTCTATAAAAAATTCCTAATGTGCTGCGATCTAATTTCAATGTTCCTCCTCAAATAAAGGACTCTCATGCTAGAGACTACTTGATACGCACTGTAAACACACACCATGCTACTGCATCTGATCCTACTCCTACTTCCGAAATTAATGCCGTGTCATTTGAAAAAGGAAAAAGTGACAAGCAACCAGGAAGTAAGAAAAAAGGGAAATCAAAGAAAAAACAAACTTCTAACCTGCAAGAAAGATCATCTAATCAACCGTTGGGACCACAAAAACCTCGTTATCCATGCATAATCTGTAACGAGGAAAATTTTCTTAGGTATTTTCTTCACCGTGTAGAAGTCTCAAAAATCATCAAGACTTCCCATGCATCACCTGTGTTGACAAACCCATTTCCAAATCTAGACTCAAATTTGGTTGCTACAGATCCAGCTCCTAGTTCCCAAGTGTTAATGTTATCCACTACAAAACCTTCACAAGATATTTTGGTTTCGACGTGGAATAAATACTATGGTATTTCGGTCACTAATAAACCTACTATCTCAACAATGAATCCATATACTGAATTAGTACCACCTACTGTTATTCCTGAATTGACAATTAAGTCACCAAAGGGAGTAATTCATAAATCGACATATAATCCTCGAGCAATAGTTGCACAAAATTATAATATAGTTGAAGATTTGGCTCAATCCCCTTTAGCTATGTCTGCTCTTGAGGTATTATAAAATTGTCCCTCCCAGGACCAAGCTTTATTGTCGGCCATTGGTGGAATTGATCCGATTGATTCTAATCTTGTCATCTTTAATCATACGGGCTATGTGCCACAATTACCAAAAGAATTGGCATTCTCCATTCAAGTAAATGTTCTCAATCACCTTGTTCATCGCACTATTATTGATGAGTGAGAATATACGTGAATCATGTCTCTAAACTATTGGAATTCACTTGGCTCACTGCGATTATCACAATCATCAACGACGTTGAAGGATTTTGATGGAAGAACATATAAACCTTGTGGTATTATCAATAACCTGCATGTTGAATTAGGGGAAAAAAGTGAATATTGATGTTGAGGTTGTTGATGGACCCCTTGAATATAATATTTCACTTGGAAGACCATGGGTATATGCAATGACTTCCATTGCTTCTACATATTTTAGAATGATTGCCTTTCCACATAAAGGTACAATCATAGTCATTAATCAATTATCCTTCTTTGCCTCTGCCTCATAGGTAACTGGAAGCATTCCGTTTGTTCACTTACCCAAAATAGAAATCCAGAACATTGGTGTAGGACTCTTAAAGGATTCCACTCTTATGGGAACCTTTGTATTACCGCCGCCCGCGACATTGGTAGAAATTGCAAGTATAGAGACCTACTACATGATCTCTTCCACTCTATTTGGCTTAAGGGAGAGTATGGGTGATTCTGAATTTTCTACGTTGGATGATTTTTTACCACCCAGCCCTATTGAGTTGGCATAGCAATCAATCCATTTGGCTTGGGCATCAAATCCAAAATCAACGTCGCTGAGTGTTTGGGTTGATCGTTCCTTAGATTTTGGCACTCCATCTGATCCATTTTCCTCAAAATTTTTGACAGATGAAAATATTTTGGAAGCTATGATTTCAGAAGGAGAACCATGGAAATATTATCATCATCATTCCCATCTTCCAAATTATGAAGAAAATAATCTCAGTGAACTATATCACCCATCCACCAAAACTTTATTTTCAAATTATTTTCCAATTAATGTAATCGATTCTAGGCAAAACTTATCAAATATTGAAGAAATGATTTCTATCGATATTTTGACCAAACCTGGAATTGTAGAAAATAATCATGTCTATGTACCTTGTTCTCCATCAGAACTTGATTCATATTTCTCTCTTTTTCGTGAATTTTGTGACATATTCCCTTGGTCTTACAAGGAAATGCTAGGCATAGATATTAGTATAGTTGAACACACTAAAATATGTGTCCCGATGTCAAATCGGTGTGTCAATGGATTCCTCCTTTTCATTAAAAGAAAGCTGCTACCATCAAAGCAGAAGTTGAAAAGCTTTTGCATGTTGGTTTCATTTACCCTGTTCTGCTAATTGAGTGGGTTTCCAATATCGTTCCTGTTATGAAAAAACAAGGAACGATTAGAGTGTGCGTCGATTATCGGGATGTTAATCATGCTTGTCCAAAAGACAACTATCCTACTCCCTTTGTTGACTAGATTATTGACGATTGTGCTGGATGTGAAATATTCTCATTCATGGATGGATTTTCCGGCTACAATCAAATCAATATCCGCCCAGATGACCAACATAAGAAAGCGTTCATCTGTCCCTGGGGCATATTCGCATATAGGAAACTTCCGTTTGGTTTAAAAAATGTTGGGGAAACTTTTCAGAGAGCCATGGATTATGATTTCAATGACCTCAAGTACATTTTTCAACCATATCTAGATGATTTACTAGCGCATTCACGAAATTAGACTGATCACCCCATGCATTTGAGAGCCATTTTCTTACGCTGTCAACACTACAAGATACGCCTCAATCCACATAAATGTGTGTTTTTTGTTGGTTCTGGTTGATTGCTTGGATTCGTAGTCCCAAAAAAAGGAATTTGAATAGGCCCACTGAAGGTTCAGGCCATTCTTGATTTGCCTGCACCATAAAACTTACTTCAGATATAGAAACTTGAAGGAGAGGTTAACTTCTTGGGAAGGTTCATTCCACAATACGTCGAAATGGCTAAAGTATTTACTCGATTATTGAAAAAGGGGGTTCCCTTCCATTGGGACCAAGTTGCACAAGCTTCTTTTGATGCTGTCAAGGACAATCTTGTCCGAGCATCATTAATGTATCCTCCCAATTATCAAAATGATTATTTCCTATATATCGCCATGGCTGAAATGAGCATTGATATGGTTTTGTTCCAAGTAGAAGATGGAAATGAACATATGATCTATTATTTGAGTCGTAATCTCAATGATATGGAAGTTAAGTACTCGTACATGGAAAATCTTGCCCTGGTAGCTGTTCAGGCTGTCTAAATATTTCACCATTATATCCTACTCCGAAACACAACAATAGTTTCAGATTGAAACCCCATGACTTATATCTTATCACGTCAATTGCTGGGGGGAAATATTAAAAATGGATTGTCATTTTGCAGGAATTTGATTTGGAATTCATCAAGTCCAAGTCAAAGAAGTCCTTAGTTTTGGTTGAGCTACTCTATGACCTTCCCTCTGATAGTACTCCTACTACGTCGGAACCATCTATTCCAGACGAGTCTCTATTTCTAATCGGATCATATGATCCTTGGTATGGGGATTTCATCATTTATCTCCAAACCCAAACTTTTCTACCTATTATCTCTCACTCTGAACAACAACATATTCGATACCAAGTCAAATATTATATGATCGTCGGCGATACACTTTGTAGAACAATATTATCTGATCTGGATATGCTACCATGTAGAAGATACTTTGCATCAATTACTTTTGGACTACTATTTTTCGAGATTGCATCCTCACAGTCAGAAGTTGTCATGCATGCCAGATTTTTTATCATAAAAACTGAAAACCGCCAGCGCCAATGCATCCTGTTGTCTCTTCTGGACCATTTATGAAATGGGGTATTGATTTCATGACCTGTAACCCTCCTTCGTTTGGGGGCCATGGTTATATTATTTTTTGCAGTCTACTAATTTACTAAATGGGCCGAAGCGATGCCTACATTTAATAACACAGGACAAACAGTTGCATTGTTTTTCTTCAAACATGTTATTGCATGGTTTGGGGTCCCACAAGATATAGTTACGGATTATGGGAAGCATTTTCTCAACCATATGATGTCTGAATTGACCGCCAAGTTAGGATTTTCACATGATAATTTTGCTCCTTATTATCCACAATCAAATGGACAAGTTGAGGCTATTAAAAAAATTCTTAAACGAATGCTTCAAAAAATGATAGGAGTCTGTAAAAGGAACTGGCACTTGATCCTGTACTCCTCCTTGTGGGCGTATTAAACCTTGGTGAGAAATGCAATCGAATTTAATCCTTTTCAACTGGTGTCTGGTATGGAAGCTATCTTACCAATCCAATGCGAAATATCATCGTTAAAACTCACGATAGACTTGTTACCTGACACCTCAGAAGAAGAAGCACATCTCCTTAACCTCATCCATCTTGATGAAATGCGTCGTGAAGCCCAATTGGCCAAAAAAGGACACAAGAGACTTATAAAGGCGCAATACGAAAAAAATGTCTAGCCTGGCATCTACTCAGAGGGCGAATTGGTCCTTCTTTATATGTTGTTGATTTGCATTCACTATAATGTCATTTTTAGAGGTTTACTTGACGTTAGTAATCTACTTTACATTTTATGGTAGATGTATGAACCTTTGGAACCATTTTTGGATATGTTGATGGTGCTATTCGTAGTAAGTGAATTGATCCTCTATGACATGAGCCATCTCTGTCCAGCAGTTAGTGAGTTTTCAAGGGATTTGTATTGGTAGATAGACGAAAAATATCACTGAGTATAGTGCGTTGATCAAAATTCTCTCTGATGCCATTTCATTTTTTATTAACTGCATAATCATAAGGTTAGACTCACAACTCGTGGTATTACAAATTGCTAGCGTTTATACTGTTAGAAATCCAACACTTAGATTGTTCCTAAGATTTCAACTTTTGGAAAGACATTTTGATTTTTTTCAATATCAACACATTTCCAGAAATTTGAACACTTTAAGTGATTCATTAGCTAATCAAGTTTTAGACAGACATTTGCGACATAGGTAAAGAAAATATTCACAACATTGAATAGGATTGCACATTAAACATAAGAAAAGCTCTAAAAACATATAGATAGATAGTTATAGGTTTTTTACAAAATTTGTGCCCAAGACACATTGGTCGTATGACCTCAAAATGCATGCAAAAATGTCACAAGTAAACTAGTGGTGCTCATGGTAACATGCTATAGATCTACCAATCCTACGAAGCAACCACATCCAACGGTTAGGAACCCCAATTATGTGTCGCTACAGTCACATAGGAAGCTCTTCAATCCGGAAATCCATAATATCAAAGGTCAACCCCTCTATGTGTTGCAGAAGCTCAGCCAGAGTCTCAGCCATATCAAGGTCCTAAAGGACTGCTCTCCCGATAGCCCTCTCTGTTGGTGCATCTGCTTCGCGCTCTGGTTCCTCTACTATTTGAACACGAATGATATCTGTATTACATCAAACATTTAGTTTAGTCTTGGAAATAAATCAAAACACAAAAAAATTGTATAAACCTTAGAAAAATAAAAAAAACATGGTCAAATCATTCTTACCTATTGCACCCCACTAAGTGCCTTTTGGTAATACTAGATCTGGATCTCCTCGGAAGTCGACACCTGTGTATGCATACTCATCGATGGCGAAAATCTGTCACTAGAACCAGGTGAAGAATGTAGTAGAGAACACAACGGTCGATTGGCTTGCATGCCGACCCATGAGTTCTACCCATCTTTCCATTCGAGGATATCTAGGAGTAGATATATCCAATGTTACATGTTGTGGTTGCATCAGTGGAATCCATTCCAAAGAGAAGGAGATAAGGATTGAACCATAACTAAAATTCTTCTTCCTTCCTCCCTTTCCTCTATTTAGTTGTTCCTTTATCTGAGATAGAACAACTTGAGATGTAATATCCCAAAATGGGAATGCACAACAAAGCCTACTGGAATAACGCTCCCTTCACAAATTGGTGCACTGAAATGAGTTTTAAACTCCAATATACCTTAGACCAATGGATATAATTTCTAAATCCAAAAGGAGAGCAAAAAAAAATCAAACTAGGTGAGGTAAACAGACCTCCCACCACCCAGTATGGCTGAAAAAAACCCAAAGAATGGGGTTGCAGTCATGCACAACAATTATACTTCAGAAATAGCGAAGTCCCATTGAGTTAAAGCAGAATAAAAATATGGAGGTTGAATAATTACATGTACATCAGTAAAACAGATCTATAATGTGCCCCATACAATGTACAATAGAAAAATAGAAGATTTACAAGAAGAAACCCTCAAGATTGAGGTGCTGCAACAACATATTGAGACTGAAAAGCTTGACAGCGTTATTTTATGGGATGAAGTAGTTGTATATTACATTTCATATCTAGAACAGATTCATGTACAAAAGGATAGATGTATATAAGATCTATACACTATATGAGTTCCTCTACATGTTCCCCTTATGGTTTTGATCAAAACATGAGAGTACAAGAGTAGATCTGAGATCTAGAATTACAGATCTACAGCAATATTCAGAAATTAAATATTAAATAGAATCATAAGTAAATCATATATGAGACAAACATGGATTGGATGGCCAATCCATGGATCACCACAGTGAGAGGGAGAATCCTATCACCAGATATCTCTCCCCCAAAATATAGTCAAAACACCCTGCATCTAAATACTTGAAAATAACGCAGTTATATAAGAAAAACTACACTGTAGGCTCTAGCACTGATTTGGCCTAATGCTAAGGTCTAAAATGGTAGCTCCAATGATCCATAATTCTCTTGGCAATGGGATAGAAGGTTTTCCCACTGAAACGAGCCTCTATATTTGCCTAGATCTAAGTACATCTAGCTTGCACTTGCTGCAGCTTACAAAGACAACCAAATCCTAAATAGGATCTGAATTGTGGTTGGAAGATGAAGCTTGGCCAATTTCCTGATAGTGGAAAATATGTAACAAGACTCCTCCAAGAGCTTCTCAATGGAAGAGGCAGGATTCCCGATCAGGAACACCCTAGTGCTAAACAACACTATTCTCAGCTAAACAACTAGAGAATAAGGGATGTATAAATAGAAAATACCTTCAGAAATATCAAATCATCAACCCCCTCCTTGGTGTCCTCTTTATTTTATAATGTGGAAATATTGTCAAACCCTAAACCATCTTGATGAATTAGCTTCATTCACATGAGTGGCCTCCAACATGAACTGCGTTGTGCCTCTAGGAGATACATTGCATCTGGACAACGTTGTTGATTTGGTCCTGTTGACCTAGTCAAATGATCCAGCCTCTTTCCCACTTAAGTGTGTTTATGAAAATAGCTCAGATTTAACTTTGTTCAAATTGATCATTGATTTTTTTATTTTTTTAGGAGTTTTATTGATCCTCCTTCACAATTTTATTCATGAGCAGAAAATTTAAAGAAAAATTGTATATTCCTATTAGCCTGCTTAATGGGGTATATTACATCAGACCAGTTGAAGACTGTTGGCTCTAAGCACTCTAGTGCATACTGCATATATGATCTGTTCACTACATGTAGTGTAACGGTGCCAACAAGTTTAGCGATCTTGAAAAGGATGGTTCTCAAAGGCAAATCCTTGACATCAGATGTTTATTTTTCCATATTTTCTAGGTTCTGCCTCTAGATAGAAATACTACATAACATAATCCCTCATTGTATCTTCTCCAACAGTAGACCCTGTGAGAGAAATGGGCAAACCTTTCCTCGACAAACCTATGAGAAAATACACATCCTCAACTGTTATGGACAACGCTTGATTTTTTATGTGAAATGCCTCTATCACCAGATCCCATGATCGAACTAAGAACTCCAAGAGTTCTATTTGTTTCCTCATTCCTGAAAATTTGAAGTAATTAAGTAGTCTGAAATCACTTAAGGCTCTCACAGTACCCAGATCATTCAAGAAAATCATATCTTTTTCTTCATGTTCTCTTTCTCTCCATTTAATCGTCATTATAATCTAATGGAAACTTGAAATATAACCATAAGATCCATTAGGTACCATTCATTACAAAAAACTAGGCAAATTTTGAGCACATCATGAAAATAAAAAACTTGAACTACACTGAACGCACTCCCTGGGTTGAGACAGTGCATTGCATATGTAGGTACCCTTCATTGTACCTGATATGAAACACAGGTTTCAATATTCAAGGGTGCGTTGCCCTCATTTTGGGCAGAATTTACCCTAGGGACCTTAAAACCCTAAAAATTCACAAGGAATGGAAATGAAATATTACTATAAGGAGAGGAGGTTCATGCTACTAACCTAGATCAAACGGTGACGAAATCCGTCCACAGAAACGGCTGCAATCAACTACTCAAGTTCAGGGGAAAAATCAGGTTCAGAGCTCCAAAATGAAAATGATAACTATGGAATGGTAAAAATGAACAGTGAAACTACTTTATATAGTCATTTAATTGTTTGCAAGTTAAATTTATTGCTATGACTGTTAGGATATTCCGACACATAGGAAATAGTTAAGAATAACTTAGTCTAGTGTATAGTTAGGTAAAGTGTGTTTCTTTACCATGTACATTTGTAACTTATAATCTGATGGTCACGATTTGTAGTGATATGACGGTTATCACTCACCTCGGTATTAACGACACTTTATCCGTGGATTAACACCCGATTGGTCCATGATCTCTATTTAAAGAGCATGGAGGGTCATTTTTCCGGTAACCATTTATGAGAGAAACATATGTAACTTTTCTTTTTATATTAATAAATTCCATGAAGTGGCCGCGTTGGCTCAGCGCGTGGAATATTTCCCTATTTGAGGGTTTTAACCACGTGATTATACTGGTGTACTGATTTGTGATCTTTTTTTGAGTGGTGACCTTTGGTTCTTGATCTACGGAACTTACCCTATAAATTCCTACATGGTATCAGAGATATTTTGAGGGCCGCGTCTGTTGTCGATCAAAATCCAAAGCCGGTTTGACTATTATGAATGTCGTTTTGTAGATATAATATTTATGTATCATTTTGGGCTTGGAGAACTACTCGGTTGTGTCCAGAGCATATGTTACAGTGAGGAATGCCTTTTTTTTCATGGGAAAAGGTTTCCGCCTACCCAAGTTATGTCAGTTTAGATCTAGAGGTATAAAGCATCTATTTTGCAGTTATATTTGTTAATAGTTTTGCTTATTTCATTTTTTTTTCTGTTTATTTTCGGTATTAAGGTTCTATTTATTTTCCATATCTATACTCTCTTATATGTGTATGCTCTTTTTTGTGCACTCTGTGCGATCTCGACAAATCATAAACAAGAAAAAGGGATTTGTTTTGCTACGTATGCTCTTTTCCCGCGTCTTTGTGCGATTTCAGGAAATCAAAAATAGTCAAAAAGTGATAGTTGTCGGTAAGGCTAACTGAAAATCTAACACTCTTCCATAAGGCTTTGCATTTCTTTCTTTTTGTGTGTTTTTGTGTAGGAAGAGGAACGTACAACGAAGAGTTAAAAAAAAAAAAAAACCCTTCCTCCTTTCATACAATAACTTGATCCTTTTACTATCTCACTTGGTGAGGGGTTAGTTTATGAGAATAGAGGTGTTAGGTTCAAGTCTCCTTCTCAAGCTTCTTTTGTAAAAAATTTTTTTTCAAAGGGGCAGGATTTTTTTAAAAAGCTGCACTTCATCCCATTCCCGTAACTATTCGACATCTACAACTCAGATTTTTCAAAATGCATAACTTCTTCATATGGAGGCCATTTTTCGAGCCATTTTTTTTGAAATGGCCTAATTTTTCAAGATATTTCCATTGGAGCAGTTAGTCTCAACTTTTCTTAGCTTCATTTCAAAAAAAAAAATGGAAGGTGCTTGCCCGGTTATTCTTAACAGTGCCAATTATTTCTAATGGCTACCTCACATGGTAGATACACTTAGAAGTAAAGGGCTTTATAGAATAGCCACAGGACAAGAAAATAAACCTTCAAATGATGATAAAGTTGCTAAATGGGAAAATAAACAAGATCAAGCACGAGGGTTGATATGAATGTCCATTGCTCAAGATCTTTGATTTCACATCCTTGACATTGACACCCCTGATAAAGCCCTAGAAAAGCTAAATAATGTTTTTGGCATTCAAAATCAAATCACGGTCCACCAGCTTGAAAATGAGTTGCTTACTTTGGACCCTAATAATTTCTCCTCTATTGAAGACTTTTTGTCCAAATTCAAGACCCTTAGACTTCTTTTAGAAGGTTGTAAGGTCAAAAAGGAAGATGGTAGCCTCATCTATTGCATTCTTGCTAAGCTTGGCCCTATATACTCTGTATTTGTTTATGCCTTCCATTCCACTAGAGAAGTTCTCATCTCTTCTGGAATCACCTACAAGAATCCCTATTTTGACTCCTTTTGTGATTCTTTGATAAGAGAACAAGAAAACTTTTACACCTTGGTCTTATCACTCCTGGAAACGCTTCTAAGAAAGCCTTTTTTTTTTTCTTTTTTCTAAGTTATGCTAATTCTATTAGGGAAACATATTGTTACAAAACTGCCTCAGTTCAGCTGTGGGAGCCTAAAACTGGGCTTGATGTCCATGCTTTAACAGAACATCAAACTTCCCAGAATGGGAAACTAGTTCTTTTAGGCGAGGTTTCACTGCCCTTGAAAGGGAAACCGGTGTGTAGTTCATTACATATAACATAAGAAAACAAAGACACTTTAGTAGCATGCAGCTTCTGCTGCTGTAGACAACTAAGAAAACAGTGCATATTTCAAAATAGTGGAACGAAAGTACCTTGTTGAACCGAGGTTGTCCGGAGTTACGGCGCATGGGCTGGTGAAGGTGGCTCCTCCACAATGCGACATCCATATGTTTCCTCTGAATCTTCAACAACATCGTTCTGATCACCATCTTTGCCTATAGTCCTTGTGTCCACCTTCATTGAATGTTCATCCAAGGCAGGAGAAATAGAGGCAGGAGGAGAAATCAGATGTTCGGTGGAAGATGCAGCTTGGATAGGGCGAAGACCAAGAGGGGAGGGCGGAGGACCTGGCAGAGGAGGAGGGTGGAGATTCGACTCTTCCCGTAGGGTGACTGTGATAAAATCAGTGACATTGGGACGATTGAAAGAACAATCAAAGTGGAGCTCTGATCTCTACGAAGTTTTCCTCAAGATATGACTGCCAGAAGGACGGGGTGCAAGGGAGACAGGTCTCAAAGGGACAAAAAAGGGATGCAGAGAGGGATGATAATCACCTGGAGAGATATCATTCCCCCATTGACTGCGGTTGGCCTAACTTTGTCTCCCCTCAACATCTTCAGAGGAAGTCGCTTCGCCCAGTCTAGAGGAGGGATGAAAATTCTCAGGCCAGCCACGGGTTGCCCCACGACGGCATCTCATCTGGTGTCGGAGCCTGGGCATGGCGGACGCTGCAACTTGAAAAGGCCTGAGACAAATAGAACAAGGTGGGACAGGATTGAACCCACAGTGAGAGCCAGGAGGAGCCTGCAGACTGGAGTTGGAGTAACAGAGAGCATTGTGAGAAAAATGAGAACTGGGCGTGGTTTCAATACAACTGAGCAAGGATGTGGGTGTTGGGCTCGGCACAAGCCTCAGGGAAAATGCTGCAGAGGAAATGCAAATAGTGGTAGGCGGAGCAAGAATGTTCTGGATAGCTCAAGTCGTATGCCATAAGGAACCGATTGTGCAGGTTGAGGAGGAGAGAATGCCGGCGACGGTGAGTTAAAGATCTGAGAGCTAGCATATTAATTTCCAAATTAATGGAGCCGCAGGGGGCCATATGGCCATCCCATGGGAGTCTCCTTGGGAGCTGCCCCGGGACAGATGTATCATCATGCCATTGAATCATCCGCATCCGGAGACGGGCGATCATTGTGCACCAGCTTGAGATAATTCTGAAGGAGATCTCTGTCATGGATGATCTGAATAGGACCATGATGGAGAGTATCAATGCTGTCGACTCCTAAATTGTCTAGGAGATCTGCTACTTTGTTGCCTTCCCTTTCGGTGTGGATGAAGGAGATTTCCTAGTTGTGTTTCAGCCAATTGCTGATTTTTTCAATTCTGGAAGACATTCTCCAACTTGTGGCTAATTTTGCTGTGTTGGTGCCCTGAAGTAGTTGGTTGGCTAAGCCAATGAGAATATGGGAGTCCCCTTCCACGATGATAGGAGAGAGGTTGGAGAGATGACTTAGTTGCAACCGTTGCCAGAGCCCTTCTAGTTCTGTTGATTTGTTGGTGTCCCAACTGAGAGAGCCATAGTAGATAGCAAGGGCGTCTCCCTATGAGTTTCTGAAGAAGCCCCCAAAGCCAGTAGGTCCTGGATTGCCTTTTGAGGCTCCGTCAAAGTTCATCTTGAAAATTCCTGGAGGAGGAGGGGTCCATTGGAGTTGGGAATGATCGAGATTTTGAGCTGCCAGTTTTGCCATATGGCTATTTCCTTGGGCTGTTTGGGAAGTTCCTCATCTTGCCAAGAATGCAGGGCTAGAGACTCTTGGAGATTATTATTGAATTTGTTCCAGATCATGTCTAAAGAAGTGGACTGATTCTTGAAAATTCTTTTGTTTCTCTCTTTCCATAGAGACCAAAAGAGAAGCCCTGGAATGATTTGCCAAAGAGTGTTGAGAATAGAGCTGCTATAAGGATGACTGGGCCAATAGCGCATGATATTAGTTAAGTCCCCTTTCGGTTTGCTTTTTTGACTCTTAAAGAAAATATTCTCCCATAGAGTGCTAGCTAGCTTGCAGGAAAGCATGAGATGTTGGATCGTTTCGTTACTTTTCTCACAGTTAGGGCATTTTGAAGGACCATAGAAACCTCATTTGAGTAGGTTGTCCCAAGTGAGGATTCATTTGTGACTAAGAAGCCAAAGAAACGTTGAGACTTTTGGCCAGGTACCAGGAGACCAAACAAATTTCCAAATCGGATCCCACGGTAAAGGGGCTGGATGCATGAGAGAGAAGGCTTCTTTTGTGGTGAACATGCCTTTAGTCGTGTATCCCCACCAAAGAATTTCTGGTTCCTCCGAACATCTAATTTTCCGACGTTGAAGTTCCTCACTGAGAGCTTCCCAAGTGTTGTCCTCAGCGAGAGGAATGATATGAGACGGGTGCTTCCATTGTCTGAATTCATTGCAGTTAGAGGGGGTCCAGCACTGGCTGACTTTGACTTCCTCTGAACCAACGATCCTCCCACCATTGATGAGGGTGAGAGTGTCACTCAGCTTTGGGTTTTGCTGCCAAGAGTCTACCCAGAATCTGGCAATATGCCCATTGCGTATTTCCCAGAAGTTGTGTTGTTGTATGAGTGCAAAATGTTGCTTGGCTGCATTCCATATAAGGGAGCCAGAAATTCCAGGGGAGAGCCTGATCAGGTCTTCAGGAGGTCTATTATTAGCGTACTTGGCTGTCCATAGCTTAGCCCAGGGCGTTTGGGGATTCGAGAGCCAATTACACCATAGTCAGGCTCCCATGACTTTGTTGCTGTGTAGAGGATCCCTGAGCCCGAGTTCTCCTGCATCCTTAGGGGAACAAACCGTGTTCTAGTTGACCAAGGCCCATTTTTGGTTCTCGTTTGAAGACCCCCAAAGAAGTCGACGTTGTAAAATCTTGATCTGTTTGAGAACCCATTTCGGAGCAGTGAGAACTGAAAAGAGATAGAGGGGCATGGATTGTAAAACTGCTTTGATGAGAACAAGTCTGTTGACCAAGTTGAGTGCTCTGTAGGTCCAAGAAGAGAGCTGAGCTTCCAATTTTTCCAAAAGAATATTCCAAGAGGCATGTTTGATGGCAGCATCAATGAGTGGCGTGCCCAGGTATTTGGCAGGGAGGTGAGTAATAGAGAAACCAAGAATTCAGGCTATGCTAGCTTGGGTCATAGGAGGAGTGTTAAAAAAGAAGAGCTGGGATTTTGACTCATTGACAGTCATGCTAGAGGCTACAAAGAAAAGGTTCAGAATGGCTTTAAAGGTGCGGGCCTCTTGGGCGGACGAGAAGCTGAAGAGCATATTATCGTCAACAAATTGCTAATGGGTTGTGGTGGGAGAGCCATGAAGGGATATTCCACGAAGTTTCCGAGATAGGACAGCATGATGAATAAGTCTGCTAAGGCCTTCAGACATGAGAACGAAAATAAAGGGGGACAAAGGGTCTCCTTGTCTAATGCCTCTGGATGGCGAAAAAGGAGCGGAGGGGATGCCATTGATGAGGATGGAATAAAGGGGGGTCTAGATGAGGCTCATTATCCATCTTATCCACATTTGGTCAAAGCCAAAAGCACTGAGGATATGCTGTATGTAACGCCAACATAATTTATCAAATGCTTTAGATAGATCTATTTTAAGGAGCATACCTGGCTTCTTGGCGCTTTTGAGGGAATGAATAACTTCATGAGATAAGATTATGCCATCCAGAATTTGGCGTCCCTCCACATATCCCGTTTGCTCTATCGAAATGAGAAGCAGAAGAAGAGGCTTTATTCTGTTGGCTATGACTTTGGAGATGACTTTATAAATCACGTTGCAGAGAGCAATGGGTCGATAATTTTAAGGAGTGCTTGGGTGCTCTTCTTTTGGAACCAGAGCTATGAAGGTGGCATTCAGAGAGGGGAGAAGCCAATGAGAGACTCTTGACTCCTCAACCAGTTGCCAGACTTCCATTTTTATGAGATCCCAGAAATGATGGAAAAAATTTGAGGTGAAACCATCGAGTCCTGGTGCCTTCTCGTCCTTAGATTGAGCCATTACTGTTTCAACCTCATGAAGAGAAACTGGGCAAAGTGACATCTGATTGTGCTCTGCAGTGACAAGCCTGGGGATTAGCTGGGAGATTTTGTCGATGGCTGGTTGCCTATCTATAGTGATGTCTTCTTGCTAAATTCTTTTGAAGTGGTCCAGGAGTACTTGCTCGATCTCCTCATGTAGCTCCACTTGTTCTCCTTGTGTATTGGTGATGTGGGCAATGCGGTTTTGCATTCTTCGTTGAACTGTAGACCTGTGGAAGAATTTTTTGTTTCTTTCACCTTCCTTTAGCCAACATATTCTAGATTTTTGTTTCCACAATATTTCCTCTTGTTTGCACCTCTCTTCCAGTTTCTTATGAAGTTCCTGCTCTTTGGAGGCTAGGTGATCTATTCTTCCCTCGTGAATTATTTTTTGTTGTGTTTCTTCCATTTTGTTTTCGAGAATCTTTATCTCCTGGAATATGTTCCCGAAGACAGAGTAGTTCCAATGTTTGATGATCAATTTGAGGTGTTTAAGCTTTTGCTGGAATTGGTACATTCTCGATCCTGCAGGGGGAGTAAAGCTATTCCAAGCATTAGTGACCATGGATTTGAATGAGGGATGAGAGAGCCAGAAAGCTTCAAATTTGAAGGGTTTTTTGAACTGAGTGCCAATATTTTGCCAATGTAGAGAAATGGGCCAATGATCTGAGCCTGCCAGCGGTAGTATCGAAGCTGAAAGATCCCCTCCCAAATATATGGCATTTTCTGATATGAGGAATCGGTCCAGCTTTGAGGTGATCTTCTAATTACTTGTCCTCCTGTTGTTCCATGTGAAGGAGCCATTTGAGAAGGGGAGGTCGATAAGCCAACTGTTGGTTATAAAATATTTGAAGTGAGAAATTTTTGGATCCAATCTTGGTCTTCCTCCAGTCTTTTCCTCCATCTTGGTAATGATTTTGAAGTCCCTAGCTGCTATCCAGAGAGGATAGGTTCTGTGAGAATTCAGTATTTCCATGGTGTTTAGAAGCTCTATTTTGCTGGCTTGGTCCTGGGGAAAATAGACATTTGAAAGGTGCCCATGTATGTTTGTTCCAATGGGATGAAAAGTAGCTTGAATTAGATTATGCGCTGCATGAAAGTTTGCTAACACTATGGATTGAGTATCCTAAGCTATTGCAAGTCCTCTGGAAGAACCTGAGGCATCAAATGCGACCGAGCTGCAACTAGGCCAACCTCTGGATAAGATTTCACGATTAAATTTTGTTTCTTGAAGAAAGATAATATTGGGTTTTTCTTTCTAAATCATATTTTTGATCATCTTGTGCTTCCCAGGGCTATTGAGCCCTCTGACATTCCATGAAATGAGTTTCATGGGGAACTAGTTGGGAGGGGTTTGAAAAACTGTGTTAGCTTGGGGTATCGCCCTGAGTTCACCAAAATTTCCCCTATGGTGATGGTGCGTTGCCAGTTTCATTTGTGACCCCATTTCTTGGAATATTTTGTAACTTTTAGGCTATCCCAATGGCTTCCCAGCTGAATGCCTAGCTTCTTTTGATGTTGGGCTTTGGTTAAGGCCATTTCCAGTTTGTCAATTTGATGTGGTTTGATTTTGTTGAAGTCCTTTCTTTTGCAAGCCTCTTCTATCCCTAGGATGTCTAGCTCCACAAGGTCTATTCCTTCTGGGTCTTCTTCCATGGGGTTCGATTGACTGCTGCCATGGTTCTCCTCATTGGTAATTTTAGGCTTGGCCTTTGGATCATCAATTTCCATGATTACTGTGTGCCAAGTCAGAAGTTTGGTTTCAGGGGAAGAGATGGGCACGAAAAGTTCATTAGAGAGCTTCTCATTCTGAGAATGGACGGGGCCGGGGTTAGCGGGAATGCCTGAAGGAGTAGAGGGTTTAAGGGATGGATTCAGAGAGATATGAATGGAATCTGAAGCCTGATCTGAGTTGGAGAGTATGGAAAAACTGTTACTGGAAGAAGGAGCATGAGAGGAGGGGTTAGGTTTCTTACCCAATGCTGAGGGTTTCTTGCTGGGCTTCCTACGCGAAGGAACCTTGGTGAAGCCATCTGGTTCCGTTTTATCTTCCACCCCTTTGTTCTGAGCTTGAGAGTTGAGGGGGAAATCTCTGAACAAGTGCCCATGAGTGTGACATCTGCGAAACCTGAAGGGAACATGTTCATAGTCTAGAGGCTGGATCCATTCGAAATCATCATGATATATACTTACCGCATCAGGCAGGGCTTTGTCCAAGTGCATATAGAAATAGATTCTTGCGTAGGAGGTGTATCTGTGAAGCTTTGTCTCTTCTACTATCTTGATAAACTCTCCTAGTCCTTTGCCAATTTCTTGGAGATAGTCTTCGTCCCAGTATTCAAGCAGAAGCGAGTATAAGCGTATCCAAACTGGTGCCTAGTTGAAATTTTCTTTATCTGGGTTTAAGCGTTCCACCCAGTTCTTGAGATATAACCGGGCTGAGTTAAAAAAATAGGGCCCTTCATCCATAACCCTATTTCAATCCTCGATGCAGTTGAAGACCGCCGTGAAGAAACCTTTCGGTCCTAGCTGGAGCGTAACATGTCCTTTGGGCTTCCATTTGGAAGCAACCCATCCTTGTAGAGCTTTTTCAGTTGGCCAGAAGCCGATGAATTTTCCGATGAGGGCATGATCCCTCATGTATTGGATCCGCGCGTTTATATGATGGCTTGGCAGGTCAATCTTGGGTCTTTCTGGAGGTATGGGTTTGCAGGTGGAGGATGTGGGAGCAGCTGCATCCTGCTGATTCTGTGTAGTCGACGTCTAAGGTACTTCCGCCTCCTGCTTATTGTCAGCGGCTTCATTGCTTTGGTTAGGAATGTCACGGGTTCCGTCATTGTTTGCAGGGGGGGTTGACCTGCCCCCCCGAAGCTTGTATCCATGATTTTTCGCCTATCACTGTGCATGGATCGAATGTGCTGCCACGACAGAGCAAGTATGTAAGAAAGCTAGGGTTTCTGTAGAACTAATCTAGAACCCTTGTCTCTCATCACTCATCACGCTTCTAAGAAAGCCTTAGCAGCCTAACATCAACCATATCAAAAGAATCCCAAGAAGTAGTATCCTAAAAAGTATGGTCCTAAACCAAACAGTTGTCCCAAGAAATTTTAGCCGTAAACTAAAAAATAACATCACCAAAATTATAAAGCGCATAAAAACAAAGGGAATAAGACAGATAGACATTGAAACTTTTGCAATCGTGATGGCCATATAGAGTCCAAATGTTTTAAGAAGATGGAAGCCTTAAAAGCAGAAATGAAGAACCACAACATCAATTTGGAGCACTCTTCACCTTCATCTTCAGGCATGGCACTTTCTTCTTGTTGTTGTCAAGCATCAAGATCTGGTTATGCGTTAAATGTATCTTCTTTTTCTTCTTCTCATGAGTGGCTCATTGAATCTGGAGCTTCTTACCACATGGCTAAAAATAAATTCATGTTTTATTATTTACATGATTGTAACACCAAACATATTTATGTTGGTGATGATAGATCTCTTAGTGTTGTAGGATCTGGAACCATTCATCTTGATAATGGTCAGTTTAATGATGTACTATGTGTTCCTACCTTGTCATGCAACCTTCTATCTCTTTATCAGATAAATCATTCAGGTGAAGGGAAAATAGTAGAATTCTCACCTCATGATGTTGTAATCAAGGACCTTAAAGATCCTAAACATATTTTAGCTTTTGGCATTGTTGATGATTCGACAAGGTTGTATAAGTTTGACAACTTTGGGTCATCATCTCTTCCCTCGGTTTTTGTTGCTCATAATAATGATGTGAGCAAAATTTGGCATGGGAGATTTGGTCACTTAAACTGTCGCTTTCTTTAAACTCTATGTAAGGAAAATATGGTGACGAGCCTTCCTATGGTATCTTGCCGAGATAGTGTTTGCTCTAGATGTGTACTCGGAAAACATCATCAGGACAGTTTTGACAAACGTGCCTCTTGGCACGCTTCAGCCCCTTTGCAGTTTGTGCACAGTGATTTATGTTTTCCACTTCCTATTGTTTATTTCTCTGGTTGCAAGTACTTCTTAACTTTCATTGATTATTTTTCCAAACACACTTGGGTATATTTCCTAAAACTCAAGAGTGAATTTTTTAACATGTTCTTTTCCTTTAAGGCCTTTGTTGAGAAACAATTTGGACATCAAATTCTTAAGTTAAGATCAGACAATGGCGGAGAATATGTTAACAAAAAATTTATCAACTTCTACACTGAGCATGGAATTCAATTACAACATACTGTTCCATATACTCCACAACAAAATGGTGTAGCTGAAAGGAAGAATCACATATTAAAAGAAAAGGCTAATTGTATGCTTCAATATAAAGGGCTTAGTCTCAATTTTTGGGCAGAAGCCATTAACTATGAAAATTACATAGTAAATCACACTCCTACTAACGTTTTAAATAATATAACAGCAGAAGAAGCTTGGAGCTCAATCAAACCAAATGTAAGTCACTTTCATGTTTTTGGAAGTGATGCTTGGGCCCATATTTCAGATGTGAAATAGAAAGCCTTAGAACCTAAGAGTGAAAAATGTATTTTTGTTGGATATTATGAAGATCTCAAAGGATATAGACTTCTTCAACCAAAATCAAAAAATATAATCATTAGAAGAGATGTAAAGTTTGATGAAAATATATCAGCCTATGAGCCTAGTTCGGCGGTGTGCCACCTTTGGCCTGTGAGCCTGATTCGGCATATGTGCCACCTCTCTCTCTCTCTCTCTTCTATTTTTAATATCATTCCTTCTAGTTCAGATGATGACAACGAGGATGAAAATCCTCCTCCAGCTTGTGAAATTGTTCCTTATACTCCACCAATTCCAAGATGGGTCCACTCTAGTTGGGATGTAGTAGGTTCTCTTGCAGGTGACCCTGCTGATCGACGACGTACACGTTCTCAGCTCAAAAGAGCTTCTTCCTTATTGGCTCAAGTTCCAGAAAAACGTGATCCAGAAACCTTTGAAAAAGCCTTCGATCATCAAGATTGGGATGAAGCTGTGAATGAAGAGTATCGTTCCTTATTGGCAAACAATATTTGGGATCTTGTTCCTCTTCCAAAAGGAATAAAACTTGTCAGATGCAGATGGGTTTACAAAACAAAGTTTGGAATAGATTGAAAAGTGGATAGACATAAAGCTCGTCTTGATGCTAAAGGTTTTTCACAAGTTGAAGGCATTGACTATACTGAAACCTTCTCCCTTGTTGCAAAAATGAATTCTATCTGCCTTGTTCTTTCCCTTGCTTCCTCCTTTAAATGGGAAGTCCATCAGATGGATGTTAAATCTGCCTTCTTACATGGAGATTTGCATGAATAAATCTACGTGGAACAACCGGCTGGATTTATCCAAAAATACTCCAGCCTTGTTTGTCACCTTAGGAAGTCTCTCTATGGTCTCAAACAAGCTCCTCGGGCTTGGTATGCCAAAATGGATAGATTTCTCTTAGATAATGGCTTTTCTAGGTGTCATTCTGACAACACTGTCTACACCAAGAAAGTGGGTAATTCCTTCACCATCCTTTTTCTTTATGTTGATGATCTTATCCTTACTGGTAGTGATCCAAACCATATAAACCATGTGAAGTCTAGCCTCAAAAAGAAGTTTGAAATGATAGACTTAGGACACTTGCATTATTTCCTTGGTCTTCAAGTCTTGCAATCCAAGGAAGGCATTACCCTCTCTCAGTCCAAGTATGCCTATGATATTCTATACCACTTTCACATGGAAGATTGTAAGCCTACCCCTTCTCCCTTTCAGTCTGGAGTCAAGCTTTCAGTCAACTGTACTACCCCTGAAGTTGATGCTACCTTATACCGTCAACTTGTTGGTAAACTTTTGTATCTAACCCATACCCGTCCTGACCTTTCCTTTGCCGTTGGTCTTGTTGCTCGGTTTATGCACCAACCTCATGAAAGTCACTGGAAAGCAGCTAAAAGAATACTTCGATATATTCGAGGTACAATTCAGTTCAGGATTCATTACAGTGCAGGAACATCTCCATTGTTGATTGGTTTTACTGATTTTGATTGGGCTGGTGACCCTGATGATTGAAAGTCTACTGCAGGATATGTATTCACTCTTGGTTTAGGACCTATTACTTGGTCTTGTAGGAAACAAAGTGTCATCTCTCGTTCTTCGGCAGAAGCAGAGTATCGTGGTGCCGTTGAAGCCAACAACGAAGCCATGTGGCTTCATCAGATCCTGTCTGAATTTGGTCTTCATCAACAACATCCAACTACACTTTGGTGTGATAATTAGAGTGCCATTCAAGTATGCAAAGATCCAGTTCAACATCAACGTATGAAACACATTGAGTTTCATATACATTTCATCAGAAAGCTCATTCATGATCGTGTTCTTGAAGTACAGTATTGTTCAACCAATGATTAAGTTGTCGATATCTTTACAAAGGCTCTCACAGAAGCGAAGTTTACCAAACTTCGATCCATGCTTGGAGTTCAGGAAAGTTATCATTAAGGGGCGATAGGCTCTAATGCCTCCTTCCTTCTCCTATTTTGTCACCTTTGTAAATCCTTCAATCTTATCCCAAGTTGTTTTTAAAGGGGGATGTTAGGATATTTCGACACATAGGAAATAGGCTCCTTTTGTGTCACCTTTGTAAATCCTTCAATCCTATCCCAAGTTGTTCTTAAGGGGGGATGTTAGGATATTTCGACACATAGGAAATAGTTAAGAATAACTTAGTCTAGTGTAGAGTTAGGTAAAGTGTTTTTCTTTACCATGTACATTTGTAACTTATAATCCGACAGTCGCGATTTGTAGTGATCCGACGGTTATCTCTCATCCCGATACTAATGACACTTGATATGTGGCTTAACACCCGATTAGTCCATGATCTCTATTTAAAGAGCATGGAGGGTCATTTTTCTGGTAACCATTTATGAGAAAAACATATGTAACTTTTCTTTTTATATTAATAAATTCCCTGAATTGGCTGTGTTGGCTCAGGGCATGGACTATTTCCCTATTTGAGGGTTTTAACCACGTGATTATACTGGTGTATTGATTTGTGATTTGTTTGTGAGTGGTGACCTTTGGTTCTTGGTCTACGGAACTTACCCTGTAAATTCCTACAATGACTATAGTTTTATTATGCTTTTATTACAAAATAGGTATTTTTAATCCATTTGATGTTGTTCTGAATAGGAAATACAACTGATGAACATATTAGTTGTGCAAATTTATTTCAAAGAAAGACTTGACCACAAAGCATAATTTTTCTCCTTATTTTTCAAGCTTTGTTAAAAATGAAAAAGGATTTGAAGCACACTTTTATCTCTTTTTCGAGCTTCGATAAAAACGAAAAAGGAACCCCTGGAGTCTTCTTTCAGCTCTTTTCAGACTCCAATAATGTGAAAATATTGCTGAGCAGTTGTCTTTTCGAGCTTGTTGAAGTAAATGAATTGATATCTACTCAGTATAAGTTTAACCCTTTTCCGAACTGAGATGGATTATTTACGAAAAAGGAATACCTTAGTTAAACATGACCAAACAGGTTCTTTCAGATATTATTTTACACTTTTTCGGATCTGAGAGACAAATTTACGAAAAATTACTTTTGGAGTTCTCTTTCATCCTCTTTTTTATTCTCTCTAAATATGAAAAAGGACTAGGCTATCACTGTCATTAAGCTTGTTAAAACATAAAATAGCGACAGGCTTGTCGATCATGGCAAGAGTCGAGTTTCATTCATTGCTAGACTCGTTAAATTATTAAATAGAAATACTTTATTCTTCCAAAGGGTTAAATTATAGATCAATAATATGTTGTCCTCCTCAATCTTGTTAGAAAATAAATAGGTACTAGTCAGCAAATGACCAGGGAAAATTTGGGAAAAGTAAGAAAAGTTTCTTTTTGGTAGCAAGTCGCTCTTGAACATGACATTTATTTCACTCCATGTCCGTGATAGTTTGGATTGGGTAATCATCTTGATGGTTCATTCACACCTATGGTTCATCATACCTTCACTTCAGTTTTGGGTCAATGCTGCCAACTCATCACAGTGTCGTCGATATGTTCCAGAGAAGTCATCCAGTGATTAAAATCTCATCCTTCTGCAATACTCGTAAACCTTCATTTTCATGACCATCATCCCTAAAAATTTCTATATCAAGTCATACCCTTGTCTCTGAAATCAATAACTCATGTTTTTCAATAAGGTGAATTCCTGTCGATGAAAAATCAACATCCAGGAAGTTCACTTAGAAACATTATATTCCAGTACCATGAGGCTTGTTATAGCATCGACAAGATCCTCGCTTCTGGACTTTGACCGAAATATTTTGTTTGGCATTCGACATCAAATCATCTATTCACACCTTACGAAATGTACTGCAGTACCTTGAGGGCCATTGACATTAATGGTGGTTCTCTCGTGTTTGTTAACAACTCACATTATTGGCTGGTAATCAAACGATGCATTTCCATGTTTGACTACAAATCATATATTTGCATGGCTAGACTTGTACCTGAATGATCGAGTGAATGAGATAAGAAGACCCCAGATCTAGTTTCAGCCATTCGGGCTACGATTTCAAGATTGTTGTACACATAATATGTACGGTGACGTTACATAAAGATTGTCATCCAAACATGGGCCTATATTTGTAGGCATGTCTGCATCTGGGCAACATTTCAATGTAGACATGTTTCTGAATTATGTGCATGTTATTAGATTGTTTATGTGTTGAACATGGGAATTCCTACCCTTAACAATTATGATCAAAAGAGGATATATCATGATGTAATGTATTGTAATATTGATGCAGGTGACCACTCTGCTTCATTTCCAGACTCATCACAGTGTAAAGCATCTCAATCACATGTCCTTATTATTTGGATCTCATGCTTTAGGGGGGAATTGCTATAGGTCAATTTGGGCACCATTCCCAATTACCTGGTTAACTGGGCATCATCTCCAGGACTGATGATCAAGGGTCTATCATTCCCTATCATTTTAGTTTCTATATTTCCTATGACAAGAAACAAGACAAATCAACCAATACTTTCATCAAGAAAAGGTTTCCATGGTTTGAAGCTTATATGTATAACATATGAGAGATCACCAATGTAGGCTCTAAGGGGCCTAAGTGTGTTGCATATGTAGGTAGCCCCATGCAAGGCTACTTTGCAAAGTACTTCTCAACATTCACAGGTGTGTTGGTCACATTGGGAGCAAAATTCTCATTGTTCTAGAATCTCCACTTGGCCAGTGCCTTCTAGAAGAGTTCACATGTGTCAAGCTTCAGATCCAAGTGTCCATTTGACATCTACAAAACCGGAAACATGTCTTGCCTAGTTTTGGAAAGTTATTGAGTGTAAAAAAACCTACAGCTCATCTATAAATTGAGCACATATCTAAGCTTGAGAAGAAATAATTTGAGTAGAGAAATGCTGGAGAATTTTCAATTGAGAGCTAGATTTGTGAAGTTACTGTTGGAGAGATTTATACTGTGATGAGGCTTGGGATTGTTGCTGGAAGGGTCACTTCAAATCAGTAATTTGGTTGTAACCTCTCCTTCTATCATCAATAAATAATACAACTTATTTTTCCATATATGCGTCTATATTGGCTTTGATTTTCCATATTTCAAGATCTTACTTGATGTGTATGATCTATGATTTACTGATTTAGCTAACTAACATTAATAGATATCTATATTATTGCATCTTCTGCTATTTCAGTGTTCTTTCTTGTAGGAACCATTCAACCCACAAACTGCTTGAATTTGAAGCTGCAGTAGAAGCAACAGAAGGAGCCATTTGGAAGTAGTTGAAAAATTAATCCTCCAATCCTCTCTATGTATCAGTTTTGAGTTAGGAGAAATAGTCGTATAGTCTTTCACCTGTTGTTCTAGACTAGCACCTATCTAGGGAAGCGTGATTTATCCGTAATTCATAATTCTAGCCCAACACCGTGGTTTGGCAGATTGGCTAACCAAATGACAGGATAACATCAGACCAGTCTTTGGAGTCCTAGGACCTAGCCTTCCTGGACTCATAGAGGGCTCTCCCTATTGTGCGAAGGATGTGAGCTTGTTCACTTTGGATGATTGATTTTAGGCTAGTTGTTAAGTATGGGTTTGTTTGTTTGTTTTGGGTTGGGGTAAGATGATCAAGTAGGATAGGTGGAATGAGAGAATATCAAATCAATAGCGCTATGGGGTCAGATGAAGTCTAAGGTGTCTAAATGCTGAAGCAGAGTGTATTGCAGGGCCGATTTAACAAGGTTAATGGATCCTTAGGTGATGATGAGGTGTAATGAACATTAAGTTTGGGAAAAAATAAGAGATCTTAAACGTATATAGTCTGAAAGAAATAACTCATGAGGTAGGGAAAACCATTAATCTCTATGAACAATACTCAAACTAATAAACATGTAAGATGAACAATCCAGTGGTACATAGAAGCATTAGAACTTCTAACTCTAGAAATCCACCTTCAGTTTTTTGAGAAAACACATAAGATAAACAAGCAATTAAATATATGGAGAGGGAACTCCTAAATAGCATATATCAAACTATCGGGAACTTTGAAACAAGTTTATGAGCATGGGAAAAGGGCAAGATCGAAACAAGACCTCTTTGCATTAACCTAATCAATCAGTATTCCATAGGAAAGATTCACAATAATGTTTTGAAAACTTTAAATAAGCAGATCATACCATGAATCATATTTATAATCTAACATACTGATCATTCATGAAATGAAGAACAAGTTTTAGTGGGCCTAAGGAGTATTCAAGAATTCCTTAAGATGAACTAAAAGAAGAAAACATCAAAACTATAGCATGCAAGAGGTTTGAGGTGCTTCCATGAGCATATCTCAACCTATAATTTTCTGATCTATAGCAAACAAGCAGACTGAAACAAAATGAGGACACGAAAACACTAATAAGTTAGAAAAACATCACCATTCACCAAGATATGGAATCCTGCAAGAAAGCTTCTCCAACATCAAGCCACACAAGTCATTCATTCACTTCATAAAACCAAATATCTTCTCCAACCTCATAAACCATGTATTTCTCTATAACGCATAAAGCCCCAACTATTTACAATGAATCCTCAAGGCTTATATAACAAGAAAGGAGGAAGAGAGCTCACAAGAGCATCTAGAAACCTATTGGCGAAAAAAAAATATCATAACTTGTCCTTGAGGCCTCGCAAGGTCCAAGGCACAAAATATATTCCAAAATATATTTTCCCAACTAAAATAGAAAAAACATTGAATTTTAGGCTTTGACATACATGAGGAATATTTCCTATCACACATTTTCTCAGTCACCACACAGGAACGCAACACTCTGTCTCAAATTTTGAAAATTTTCCTAGAGTGCAACACCAAAAAAGGTATTTTTGCAACAAAGTTTTGGAGGCCTTCTCGATGTCAGAAAAGGCTCCATGATGGCCCGTTGGAGAGCTATGAATGTATAATTTCCAAATATACCTCTTTTTCCCTAATATGACCTCTATAAGTTTCCAAAAAAGTGGAAAACGTCAAATCTTCCAGGAACACAACACCTGCTCAAAAAAGAGGGCAGAAACGTGAAAAATTGGGTGTTGTTGACCCTTTTGGGGGACCAAAACAACTCCAATTGAGTTGAAAATTGGTGAGAATACTCCTCTCATGATAATGAATCCAAAAATTTAAGATTATCCTTCTAAAGGTGCCCTAGGAAAAAGCACAGCACCCAGGGTGCTGTGTTCTTAGGCCTAAAATTTTACAAAAAACAGAAAGTAGACCAATTTTGCTTAAATTTGGTGAGTGTTTCCCTCAAGGGTCCTTAGAGACCTGTAGTGAAGCTTGAGCCAAAATTCCAAGCCTAGCTTGGTCCTTTCCATTATTTCGTGCCGAGCCGTCCCTTTGGGAAATTTTGAATTTTTTCCTTGCAAACTTATTTCTCCCTTTGTAATGCTTAGTCATCTTTCTTTGCAAGCTCAAGTCTTTGTTGGCCTTCTCTAATTTAGCCTCTAAATGTATATTTTCCCTTTCAAGCCATGATTCTTTTTTATGCTCAATTTTCAAGGCAAGGAGCTCAGTGAGAGGAAATTGTTGGGCTTAGGCTGATTCTTCCTATTTCTGTTTTGCCAAACCTTTCCTAAGACCCATTTTCCTAGGTCTCCTTCTTGTTTACCCCTCTTCATAACTGCTCTTCTCATAAGTGACCATGTACTCCTGCAATTTCACTTATGATATTTGAGCTTCTTTCCTATATTTTAGTGCCCTTGTTTCATAGATGGCCAACTAGCCACTCATTTGTTTGTTCTACACTTGGAGGAAATGAATAAGATCTCTCGACCTTTCCAGCTCAACCTCCAAGTCTCTGATTTGTGCATTCTGGTACTGTAGGAGAGAAATAACTATCCTTGTTTCATTTTCCTCATCACTATCTATGTGAATGAGTTCAAATTCCATCTCTTCCTCATGATTGCTTTCCTCTTCTTCCATTTTTTTCTTGATTTTGTCCTTCACTGGTTTTGAGGAGGAGTGCATGACCTCTTGCCTTTTGGAGGTAGCAAACACATGACTCCTTCCTCTCGGAGAAGTAATGGTGAAAGGTGCCATAAAATTTATTTGCAAATTTTGATTATTGACAATCTTAGGATTGTCTCCTCCTTGAAAAAGACTTTCTGTGTGTATATCCTCCCTACTTTGCTGCTGGTTATCCTTTGGATCAAAATGTTTAACATATTTCATTCTTTTGTCACTATCAAGACCTCAACATTGCTATGCTTTGTTTCTACAATATCAGAGGCATCTGTTCTTGGCTTGTCTTCACTTTTAGGACTATCCTCATCCTCACCCTTTGCATTATTGTTTTCACTACCAACTTCATCTTCTGCATCACTGCCTTCATTCCTTGGACTTTTGTCATTATCTTCTTTACCAGTGAAGACAATTTTAAAATCCATTTGTGAGCTACCTTTGTCATTTTGGTCACTGACATGGCTTTCTTTTGCTTCCACGCTACTGCCTGCTATAGTATTTTTATAGCCTTCTTCTTCATTATGAGACCCACTTCTTTGGATCCCTTGACGATCATCTGTATCACTTCTTTCACCTCTATTTTCTTCTTTATCTACATCCTCATCCATGCTACTTCTTGGCCATATCCCTCTTCTTAATTTTCTTCTTCATCCTCTCCATCTTCTTTATCCTCAATCTCTTCTTCATCTTCATCACTTTCTCCCTCATCTTTATCATATTTTCCCTTACTATTTTCATCATTTTGATCATCACTCTCTCCCTCATCTTCATCATCCTCACTCTCTTCTTCATCTTCACCACCCTCTCCCTCACTGTTTTCATCTTTTCCCTAATATTCATTATATTTTCCCTCACCGTTTTCATCTTCTTGGTCATCATTCTCTCCCTCATCTTCATCATCTTCTCCTTTTTATTCATCATTTTGGTCATCACTCTCTCCCTAATTTTCATCATTTTCTCCCTTATCTTCATCACACTTTCTCTCACTATTTTGATCATCTTGATCATCACTTCTTTCTTGAAGGCTCCCATTGTTTTTTTCATCTTGATCGTCATTTCTTTCTTCATGATCATATTTCTTAGGGGAAGGAAAATGAGGAGGGTCTGTTTGAGGGAATAATTTATGTGAAGAAGATGAACCAAGGGTAGTGGCATACTTTGCAGACAGATGGGCTGTGGGGTTAAGAAATCATCATGGGCGATAAAAACCTCCCAGGGAATGCCTTGTTGCTCTAGCTAGTATGAGACAATTACTTTGATGAGGGAATGGTGAAAGAGGTTTGACATTTGTTGGGATGGAGGCCTTTTTTGCATGATGGAGGAAATTTTCTCAATGTTTTTGCGAAAGTAATAGGGCATGTACAGTAGCTTGTTCCTGGTAAAATGCATGAGGAGTCTACTATGATAGGAATAGACTCTGGAGAACCTACCCTCATAGGTAAATTACTTCATGATAATCTTCATGAGGAGGTAATATTTGTCCAATAGATGAGAAAAAGGAAAAATGGCTTTGTATTCAACTTTAAAACTAGGTTTTAAGAATGGATGATAATGGGTAAAGTCAAGATGATTCTGTTTAAGCCACCTTTCTCTTATGCTAGTTATTCATGTGGCCTCAAAGATGGTCCTAGTGGTTAACTCAAATATTATCCCTGCTAGATGTACTTTATGCTTGTGAAGTTTTAAGGCAAATAACTTGGTCAACTGAGGGTGACTTTTGATCTCTTGCACTTTGTTACAGAACTCATAGCACCATAAATCTTGGAAATAGGAAAGAATAAAAGGGGAGGCTGTCAGTTCTGTAGTTCTTATGGGTTCAAACCTATTGGGAATTCCTCCTTTCTTCTGTTGTTTTCTTGGACTTGTCTATTCATTTAGGTTAACCCTCCCTTCTTGAGACATGGTGTTTTCTTCACCCCTTCCTCCAAATATTTAAACAGAAGGATTTTTTTCTTGTGAAATAATGGGGAAAAAGGTTTTTAGGAGATGCTGAGCTTTTAAACAAGGTTAGGAGACTTAGCAAAAAGTAGGTTAAGCTTCCTTTTCAATTTTTCTTAAAGATTTATTTGACACTAATTTGGATCTACTTGGCGCCTTTATCATTTAGAAAATCATGAGGAGATGATAATTTTAGGAAGAATACCTTTAAACTTGTCTTCAATAGCAAAAAGATGCAAATTTTGAGTTTTTTCGTGCAAATTTGGCTCTTCTGTAGGATTTCTGGGCAGTGTTGCATTTTTATGGTAGGAGTGCAGCACCCTGGGCAGGCCTAAACACAAACGTGTTCAGTGCTGCACACCCGTTGCAGAAGTGCAGCATCATTGGCCCAGGTGGGGCTGAATTCAGCATCAGGTGATATATGAAGTGGTGAACGCGCAACACCCTGGTGTTGGGCCACCCTGAACGTGGAGTCGGGCGACAAAGAGTATGGTAGGATCGCAGCGTCACGGGCATGACTGCACGAGGTTTTGGGCATCGGTTAGTCGACCACTCCTACACGTCGGGAGAGACTAGAAAACATAACACCCACCTACAAGCGTGAAATGCTCAAAAGAAATTTGCACTGGTGGCAGATAGGCATGCAACATCCACCTACAGGAGTGGAGAACCTAAATATTTTTTCCCGAGGATGCCTGCGGAAAACAAAAATTCTTCACTCTTACTTGCAAAAGTTTAAATGAGGGGAAAAAGGAGCTGTTATAGCATTTATAACATTATTTTGAAATAATTAAACTCTAAAACCCTCTTTATAAAGTCCCCTTTGATGAAGCTTTTCCTCTTTTTCCAATGTATTTTTACTTCCTTTTTCACCACTGTTTCTTTTGCAGCTTGATCAGTTGGCCAGATTCATGCTAATCCTCATCTATCATAACCATTTTTTTGGGTGATGAAAAAGTTTGTTTTCCTTCTTATACCTTTAAACACACCTTTGACTGTTTATTTGTGAGAAAAAAAAGGTCTTGAACTAATTCTCTGCTTCTGTCAATGAAATGGTGCACAATGCCTCAATATCTTATTCTTTGACCTTTTAAGACCTCAGAATTTATCTTGTGATCCAGTGTAATTGATGCCCATTTTTTCCCAATCTTAGAAGATAATTAAAAATTCCTTTTGACACCCTTTAATGTTGATGAATAAGGTTCTCCTTGCCACTTACCATGACCATTTTTTTCATTCTCCCAATTTTTGAACCTCCAGGGATATTTAGAAAAACAAACAAAGCTGACGTCCAAGTGTTCAAAAGGAAATATGAATTTGAACTCACTTATTATGCCCAATAAAGTCTGCAATGCTTATTTGGGGGGTTGGAGGAATTCTTTAACTTTGTAACCTAAGTACTTTTCCACTGTTGGTCACAACAATCATATATTTTCATTCTCAAGTATAGACACACCTACTATTACTTTCATGAGTGTGATTGTCTTTCTTGATGCCGATTTTAGTCTTTTCCTTCACCTTATGGCTCATCTGATAATCTTTTTTGTCTTTTTGTAGGAATGTGGCAAAGGGCAGCTATCCATTTACTAGATTCATGATTTGAGGCCAAAATCCTTTCCAATGATCTCTTTTTTGTGATGCACCATGTTGCTCATATGCCACTGTCCCTCTGAAATTTACACAAAACTTTTGATAAGCAGTGCTTTTACCACTTATGATGAGCTCTTGATCTTCCTTGTAGCCTCGAGCTTATTTTACCTTTTTATCAACTGAAAATGACTTCATGAACTCTCTTAGGTTTCTTTATTTGCATCTGTTTTGGTTTAGACTAATCTTCAAGGCATTCCTGCCGAAATGCTTGGATATGACAGTCTATTCCTCTGTAGATTTGCTGATGGATCAAGAGGGTTCCTTTGGAGGTTTCTTAAGTACATATTTAGATAATGATAAACCTCAACTCTGTGCTCTCTTAAATTCATCTTTGACTTCCTGTGGAAACAATGAAATGAGAATCATGATGGCGCATGACCTAGGAAAACCTAATTGACTTATTTGCAAGGTCTTAGAATGGGTTTTTTGACTGAAGGTTTGAATCAGGGTTTTGAATGAAGATACAGGGTTTGGACACTCTACCGATGCACTACCATCCTAGACATCTAGAAATATTGTTTTACTTCAAATGGTTTTTTAGAAATGACCTTTGAAAACACCATTGCTTGAGGTACAGGTGAATAGGGGAAAATGTTTGGTTGAATTGGTGAGACAAGGGTGTCGAGTGCATAAAAGGTATCTTTTTAACACCTATTTATCTCACATTAATTATCAATCCGGGAGCGACTTTTTATGTCAAGAGTGTACTAAGTCTGAGGCAACAATTTATCCAAGAGTAATGCCTTGCAATATGTAGTACAGTGTTCGAGATACAAGAGAAAATGGTTGCTTGTAAAGAACTCTAATTACAGTAACATAAATGGAAATGCACTGAAACCTTAATTAAATCAATCTACAAAACATCGATCAGGGATACAGTAACAATAACTCCTTCCCTTAGAAATCGATGCAAGATAACCAATCTAGGGAATTGGAAGCAATAACCAGTGTCCTCTACAGTTGGTGATCTTAAAGGATCGAAATGAAAGTAAACTCAATCTTCGTGCTGATGAAAATAGCTGAAAGGAATAGAATATGGAAACTAATGAATTGAAACTGAACAACACATTGAAATTGAACAACAATGTAAATGAATAACAAACTAAAACTAGAAGAATCGAACAGCAAATATTAACTCATGGAATTGAACAACAAAACTCTATTAAACGGTAAATCCTATTGAAAAATAAACTGAATAGCGAAGTTTTATATCTTCACTCTGAAATGAACAACAGTTAAATGAAACAGCAAATGGAATGGAACATAAAATGCAGAATAATGAAGCATAACAAGATAAGTAATTCAAGGATTAAGACTCTTGTTAAATTGGGAAGGAACGACAATGCAATCCATTATAATAAAATAGTAAAGTAAGATAGAAACAATATCACTTCCACAAATTCAAGGATGTTCTAAGTAAGGAAATATGTTGTCTCAATTAACCCACGTTGTAAGAAATAAGATTCAGACCATACAATAATGAAATAAATCATAAAAAGAGCGTGTAATACATAAAGACAGTAAAATGAAAAACAACTAATGAAATAAACTCATAGTAGCATGTATGTAGCAAATCGATCACACACTACAGGAATTGGAAATATAACACAGAGGAGCAGTTCACGCTGCCAGGGGTCGGGCCCTTAACCACCAGTAGGGACTTCTCAAGCTACTTTAGATGATGCGAATGGAACAAAAAATTCAATTAATCATTAAACTGGAGCAGCATCACAATGGAATCGGGCTTTCAATAACACAACTTTTGATTAAGTTTACAATTCACAAAAGTAACAACTATGATCCATCCCCTCTCTTTTACAAACGTCCCCTTTTATAACCAAAGAGAGGAGAAATCAAATAGTAAACAGGATCTCTCATAAAAAAATTTAATTTTTCCCAACCAATTGATCAACAAGAAAATATATTTCCAACAATCTTTCAACAAAAACAAGGCGAATTTGGCTTTGCAGCTGAGATTTGGAGGATGACCGCAACAAAAAATCTGAGAAACTCATGCTCAAATAACCCTGCGTTTCTCTCAATACAGGACGAATTTGGGAAAACCATTCTTTAATAAATTTAACTGGGCCCGTTCTGGACAAAACCCATGTTTCGGAGTTTCCATATTGTTCTTCATTTTCTCATAATCTTAACCTCAAAACTGTCACTTCTTATTCCAACGAATTTCTGAGTTGGAAGATTTGATGATGATTTGGGGATCAAATCTTCAATCTGGAAAATATCTTGGAGGCTAAAATGGTAAGTGATATTAAAAAATATATTAATAAACCATCATTCATAAAATTATGCATAGTAATCATCAATTTATTAAAAATAAAGGAGAAGAAATAATATTCATCCATAAGAGAATAAATCATTATAAGATGGATTTATATGATAAATTATAATAAATGACATGATAAAGAAGAGTAAAAATGGATGAAATAAGTGTTAAAAAGTGTTCATATTCACGGCCCAAAAAAGGGGTGAGAAATAGAAGGCTTAGGAAAAATGAGACAGAGGGTTATAGGAAAGGGTGACAAATATAGAGAGAGTGAGGGACACTAGTCCAGGATGGGGTTTTATCTGGATAAATAGAATGGCCATGCTTGAACAGAGAGGAGGGATAGTGGGAATTTTATCTTTGAGGAGATTTCTAGAAGACACAATGATTCTTGAATTTTGATTTCTAGAAATCTGAGACAAAGAATTTTTCATCTAAAATAGGTGAAAATTACTGATGAATAATAGAAGTTATCAATATTGAAATTAATAATATTAGAATCTACGAGATCAATCCCTCCAATGGCGGAAATTTGAGCCTTCCATTATGATGGAAACGACTGAAGGACCTCCAAAGTCGACATCACCGAAGGTTCTTGATCTAGATCCTCTACAATATTGTAGTGTTGTGCAACTCTCACATTCAGATTATAGGATGATTGTCTAACAACACCTTTTGGGGGTGGTCAGATGATGGATTCACTACTAGGTCTCTCAATCTGGAGACGACCAGAAGTAGTAGACATGGAAAAGGAAGGGTGATTTGTGACTTCTAGTTCCATAAGAGCCTTGGATGGATTGGGGTAGTCTTTTGATATTGTGGTAATAACGAAAGGTTCAGTGTCAGCCATGAAATCTTGAGAGTTTCCAAATGATTGGGGTTGATCTACCATATGCATCATCTCATAAGGGAAAGGTTATTTCAAGACAACCAGAGTTCTGTGGGTGCCTTTCAGAAGATGAGCAACTTCACCATGATGAGGACAATCCCTGGTGTAATGATCATCATCACATATTAGGCAAGGATATCTAGGCTTTCACATAGAAGAATCATCCGTATATGACTTTTTCAAATCCTATATAGGGCAATCATATTTGGATTTTCCTTTACCCATTTTCTTACCTTTCGAGGATTTGTCTATTGTGGTAGATTGGAAAACATTTACATAAGAGGTTTTACCAGGATTCTTTTGGTTATTGGAAGGGGTGGAGGGCACAACGGCAGTAGTGGATGTAGACTTCAAAGAAGTTTTAGGTGCATTACTATTAGTATGATCCATTGTCCTGATAACACCATCAACCAGAGGAGTAGCAGGAGACTGATATAATGCTGGATCAGTTGAAGGTTGCGGCGCATCAAGAAAGAGCTCATATAGAGTCCCAAATTTGGAATGAACCAAATCGAGGTATTGAGCTCTGGAAATGACTTCCCCTTCCATTATATATCCACCCATGGAAATATCTTCAGCAATTCTAGGAACAAATGATTTCACAAACCATTTAGTCAAAAAATAATTGAGGATATCGAATTTTATGAGGCAACAACGAAGCCACCATTCGTGAATGTGATCTGAAATGTGAGTAGCAGTTGGCTACCTCAACGAGGTAAGGAGGTGGGTACTAGTTTCATATCAGACATGTAACTGGAAGTGAGTGAGGAAAGCCATAGCCAAAGAGTTGATATTAAAGAAAATTCCTCGACGAAGCTCAATATACCACTTGGTCGCAGTATCAATCAAAGTACGCTGGAAAATATGAACATGAATAGAATCGTCGACCCAATAATTAGAATTGCACCATATGTGGTACACCATGACATTGGTTTGGGGATATTCCCCAAAATTACCTTTAGATTTAGGAAAATATTCCAGGATTTTAGTCATAACTGGCGGCCAATGCAACTAATGTTGGATGGGGTCATTTGTAAGCTTTAACACATCTGAAAGTTCTAGCATAGACAAAAATGACAAGGGAGGATGATGAGGAGAAAATGTTATGGGTTCCAACCTGGTTGATACAGAATTTCCCCCAAATAGGGTTGATTTTGTCCTGAATACAGATATTTCACCCATTGCTAGTAAGGGCCTTGCTACAACTGTTGTTGAACATAGGGACCCTGTTGAGGCTATTGATAAAGGCCCCGCTGAATTTAAGGTTGCAGACCTTGCTGGATATAGGGTCCAGGGTGAGGTCCTTGCTAAACATGAGGTCCAGCCTATGGTCCCTGCTACACATGGGGTCCAACATGTGGTCCTTTCTAAAGGTAGGGTCCAGCCTGAGGTCCCAATTGGGCTTGTTGGTATTGAAAAGTTTGCTGATATTGAGCACCATAATAAGGCCCAGGCTGGGGTTGCTGGTACTGACCATGAGGAAGTGGCTGGTATTGAGCACCAGGTTGACCCAGAGGGAGATTCAGACTAGTTTGGGTGTAAGGAACAAAATAAGGGTTAGTTGCAATAGAACCTGTGAGAAACTATGGCTGTTGGACATACTATGGACATCAGCATGGTAGAGGAACATATTGATATTGTACGTTCGACTGTTGAACATATTGATGAGGGATTTTAGGTTGTTTAACATACGAATACACTAAGTTCGGTTGCTGAAGGGGCTATTGAACCTAAGAATACTCAGTGTGGCGTTGGTGAAATAATAATGTGGTTGAAGTGGGTTGACAACTTGAAGGAATGGCACCTATGATATTATTTGTCGATTATGAAGACCATGCCCCACTTAGACTAGAATTAGGTTGTCCCACCCCAAGAATGGGCCTAAAGTTCAGTGGCCCCCCACCCGAGAGGGGAGTTATGTAAAGAGGATTAGACTGCCCCCATGCACGGATGAAACCATATATTTTCGACTAACTGGTGGAACCACAGTAATCGTAGATGGAAAAAAGGAGGTATAGGATCCTATCGAAATATTAATTTGACAAATATTTATTGTACGTTGAGCAACAGGTTGAGACGTGGCAACCACATTCAAAATGAATGAGCTAAAATATGGGGGGTACCAATTAACCAAACGGGATCTGGAAATAAATATGTGGTGCCGACAGCTCCTGAAATAATATTTCCTAAAGAGGTATACCCTTATGGAAGTGGAGAAGCAACATGACTAAAGGATATCTTGGTCGCACTTCCTGAATCATGAGGTGGAGCCAAAATATTCGCCTTGAGAGTGAAATATGGATGAGGAAGCTTCCTAGATATATGTGCTAGTGGTTTCTTACAGAGTACTCTCAGGATCACTCACAAATGGGACATCATCAGTATTGGATTCCATTTCTCCAGGAAATAACTACAGTAGAGTGAGATCCTATTTGAGAAGTAGGAGGGGGAACTCCTGGTTGATCAAAAGGACTATAAACCTATTTATGTGATACCACAATCGTATCAAAGAGCATATTTTAGGAAAGAGAATGAACTGTGCAGATGGTTCAGGGCTTTCCAGCTCAAAGTCTTCAGATGTCGTCCAAGGAGAATCATCAGGTGGTGGTCGAGATGAAATGGGTTGTACATTGATGACAATCCTGATTTCACACCTTGAGCTTCAAGGGGTCTAACTAGAAACTAGGGGACCTTAGGAGGAGGTTCTTGGGATCCTTCAAAGGAGAGACGAGATCAATTCGACGATTCAACCACAATGACCTCTCAAAACAAGATCAAAGAACGAAGAGGTGAAAATATCAAAAATCCATAATTTACCAAGCAATAATGAGGCTGGAGAGCTACACAAGTAAAATGTTTTCATGGGTAGTTACTTTTATAATTAACAAAAAATAAATTATAAAATGGTGTACTAGGTATAAACAAACTGTAATCTCCACCTTGGTGATAAATGATATAAAAAATGACCAAGGACTTAACGTACTACAACTGACCTCCCCGAATGCTATGTTTGGTGTATCGCGTTTACAAGGCATCCGAATTGATTATGTATATTAGGCTTGCAACCTAATGGTGTCTCCCAAAATATATGTGATAGTGCATGGGATTCTATTCCATAGTAGTGTTGTATAATGTGTAACCGTTCGAGGAGCGCCCCAAATATACTTATCATACATCAAATATACTTCCATACATGGGACGCGATATCACCCCTAGGCTGTAACATAGATCGTTAGCAACAACTCCTACATTTTGTGATGCCAAAACACGTCTCTAGCCTAGACCACTAAATGTTCTTGTTAGTTCCAAATTCTCCTTAAGGTAAATCCAGTAAATTTTAATGTTGATATTGAGTTAAGTTTCGGTTTTGGATCAAAATCAATGTCACCTGAATCCTATAATGTGGGCTAAATGAAAAAAGAAAATATTTCTATTTCGATGAAGCCTAAAATATTTAGGGAGTATATGCAAGCAAAAGTGCAAACAATGCAACACAAAATGATGCCCCCCAAACTAGTTCAAAACTACAAAATGCAAATTTTTCCAATCGAATTCACTTTCTCCAAAAATGCAACTTAATGAAAAAAGGAAAACATTTCTATTTTCGACCAAGATGCATAAAATGATATATATATATTTTTTAATTTTTACTTTGAAATGCAATCAAAAGTAAAATGAATGAAATGAATGAAGAAATGAAAAAAAAAAAAAAAACGCTTTTCACTTTTCTTTTGATCGAACGGAAATAAAAATATCTTTAAAAATACATGAATGAAATTATTTTCACTCCCTTTTTTTCAAAACAATAAATACAAGCCAAGTCAAAACTAAAATCAAAATCACTTTCAATTCCTTTTGAATTTGGAAAAAGGATAGACTCTTCTAGACTTGTGAATCAAACAATTTGTGATCATATGTTTGACACTAAGCTGAAGGTAAGATCATAGTTGCAGTGATGACCAGTGCATATGACAAATCAATTCAAACCAAGTATGAATAATTGTGACAAAAGGTGTTTGAAATGGTGAAAAATATCCCAACTCCTAAACAAATCAAAGAGACGAAAACACTTGTTCAAAGAAGACAAGAAAGTCAAACACATAGGTAGCAAGTCAATGAGACTCTATAAACATTTTTCAAGGGCCAGGACACACTAGAAAGTCAAGAGAAAACCCTAAATTTTCCTAGGTCTAAGATTAGTGCTTTTTTGATAAGTAGAATGGTGCTGAAAGACAAATAAGCATGGTTGTAATATATAGAACAACGCTGGCATTGATATTGCACAAACAGACAACACGTTGGTCACTAAAAACAAGGATAAAAAAATTGGGTTTCACATAAAAAATAGGACTGACACAGTGAGATGACTATCAAACCCTATGCAAACTAAAAAAGACCTAAAAAATATTAGATTTCAGTGATTGGTCAAACTGATCCAAGATCAGTTTAGGAAAGGAAGGCTAAGAGGCTAAGCTCCCCAGTGGAGTCGCCAATTCTATTGTCAATATAAATCCCCTCTACAAATAGAGGTGACCTCTCTAGCCCTAGAGTGGGTCTAGAAACTTTAGATACATTATAATGAAAATATTTCTTATCTAATATTCAAAATGTTACAAGAAAAGAGATAGAGGTACATGTTTCCCAAAGCTATGTTCGAACCCGTTGATGATGAACTTGATCCATGATCCTTTTAGGCTCGCTCCTTGCTACTAGTTGCAAACGAATACCTGTGGATGATCAAAAGAAAGCAACAAATGTAATCTATAATATAATGATCATAAACATTAGCTATCTAGGAGATCAAGGAGTACTAAAATATTTGCATAAAATATTAGACAAATATCGAAAGAAAACATCATATGTTTTATTGATAAATATGAAAGGAAGAGCTTGCAACCTAGGCCTTGTTGTTGGAGGCCTCCCTTTGACGATAATACAATTCCTTCACTGAAGCACTAAATCATTCCTTCTCCTGAACAGCTTAGGCATTATCACAATGAAAGAATGAAAAGGGAACGAGAGTTCGAACTAGCCCAACAATGACCAACCAGTAGTGGAAGGATAAGGACAAATTTATAGGAAGGGAGAAGAGGTTGGCAGCCCATGAAAGGAGGAGGAAGGTCCACTTTCTATGGGATAAACCCCCATGGATGAGATCAAAGCTCTAAAATCATAGAGCCCGATTCTATCACCATCGTTTAACAACCAACTCGCTGCCCTCAAACTCCTAGAAGTCAAAGCTTCTCCTCCATTTGAGGAAACATAGCTAGAAAGAGATCAACATGGTTTTCAAAGAAATAAGGGCATTGATAGCGCTAATCGAGAAATGTCAATTTTACATTACCGTGAGCATGAAATTAGGAAATGCACTAACCCTGAAAACTAGGGTTTTGACCAAGTTCCTTCAGTAATATTCCAAGATAGATTTCTTTGAGTCTTTAGGGGATGTCTTTACATATTTCTTCATGGTGGAAACATTGAATAGGGTTTGTCACAGGGAATTTCAGGTTCGAGGACGAGAAATTAGAATGGTGAAAAATTACTGTGTAACACTCTTTACCTCAACTAACTTCTTTATATTTATCCCACAAGACTATTCTTCCTCAATTATCCTAGCAAGTGGGAAACCCTGCTCTAGTGATCCTCACAAACTCAACATCGAAGAATTACAAATTTTTAATCAATGCATTCAGGCATTCCTCAGATTTAGCCCTGGCATCCTCTTTCTATATAACTCTCATGATCTCCATAATAGTGCTCTTGCGATCCTCTATGTCGATAGGCCTTAAATTGTTGACTGGTATCTCATTAATGAACTGGATGTACTTCCTAGTGATCAGGGATTTCTTATCTCCCTCCACCTTGTTTGACACAAGGTGTAATTAAAAATCCTTGATGGTGTCATTATTTTCTTTCATAAGTGTTATATACTCCCAATTATTTTCTATCTCATCAATGAACTCATACTAAACCAGTTGTTTGGCCTGCATCAAGGACATGTTCCCCTTTAGCTTTTCTTTCAGCCGTGTTACCTCTTGATTGACACCATGCAGGTTCTTGGGGATTACCTCCATAGTTATTTTTTCATATTCAAGTTTCCTTTATTTCTGAGCTAATCCTTCACACGTAGCATCCAAGTCTCTCTGCATTTTCTTGAGCTCTCCTTCAGAGAGTTTGAGTTGAGTCAAGGCTTCTGTAAGTTTCTTAGTGGGATTTTTAGGATCCTCCGGTAAAGCTATTGTGAAAGTGTGGGAACCCATCCTCTTCTATAGAGCTAAAACATGTTGTCTATGAAATATTATCTCATTGTTTCTATCAATGAGCTCTCTCGATAAGACCTCTTTCTATGCTTCTACCTAGGCCAATTTCTAGGTTTGCACATGCTCACTGCCTGGAATTTTCAATTTGTGCCTCAACTCCTGATTTTCCTTCTTGGAAACTTTGAGGAGGGTCTAAAAAATGACATATATTTTAGATCCAACCCCATATTCACAATCATCTCTTTATAATTTTTTTTTGCAAGTGGAGGGCTATTAAGTTGGTTTTATCTTGTTTCAATCTGATAGCAGCCTTTCCAAACAACTTTTTTGCCTTTTCAATTCTCATTGCATTTTTTCTGAGTTCATTATATAGTATTTCTCCAACCTTATCTACCAAAGGGACATTAACTAGATCTAGAGAGACATCTAGGACTTTGAACTATCAAATTGAAGGCAAGGATTGTGATGATGGACGATGCAATGAAATTTTGATCTTATTATGCTCCAAATCCATAGAAACCATGAGCATAGTATGATATGTTTTTGAATGAAGTGCTATGTTCTTCGTCATATCATCCCTTGCCTTATTGTTCCCTTCATTGGTATCCCTTCCAGTAGACCAACCTATCTTGTCAGTAGATGTACTATTTGTGGCATTCGTAATAGCTACCTTTGAGGAAGTTGAGGCTACAACTGCTGGAGGATCCTCTAGGAAAACTTTGAAACTTAGCTAATATGATCATGTGTCTACTAGCCTAGTATCAAACTTATCCTCTTCATGTTCCCGAGTCATTTCCTTCTTACTTACATGTACTTCATCTTCCTCGATATCCTTAGCTTGGTCAACTATCCTTTTTGGTTACTTGTCCTTGACATTAGGGGTCTTACTCTCCATCTCTATATCCAAAGGCCATGAATCAAAATTAGCTTTCCATTATATGCCAGTTTTGGGTTCATGTATATAGGTTGAAGCTTTACCTTTTCTCTCCTTCGAGGAATGACACCCTTAGGGTCACAATGCCAAACATATCCCTGTTGGAACTCCATGTTTCTGAGAAGCTCCTTAATTACTTTGAACTCATGTATTGAGTTGATAACAAAAGGGCCTATGGTGTTTACCAGTTTAAACATATATCCTTTCTTTGTTGGAACAAAGTGGAGCTAATCTGAATTAAGGCTATGTCCCATGAATTCTAATGAAAATATCGTCATGAGCATGAATGCTAGAAAAGTATAAGGGAAGCTCATAACCATAGATCATGAGTTTTGTATGGTCTTAAATCAAGTATGAATCTCCTATAGATACATCTTTTATGAGTTTGAGAAGCTATTTTTGTTGGGGGAAAATTCAGGGTGGAGGTGAACCATGACTAATATCATATGAAATGGACATGAATATTGATATGAAATAAGAATATATGTCAGTTTCTGGCCTCTGATTGAATATACTCGAAAGTACCCCTGTGAGTGCTCGGACATGAATGAACTTTTGTTGAGGGTGGGTTAACCATCTCTACTTTGGCTGGCCATATTTGAACAAAAAAATTATATTTATGTGAAAATAAGGCAGGCGATAACATTGGCTCCATTTGGGGGCAACATATTGGATGTAATGTGTTAATAACATGCAACTTAGTGCCTTGTTCCTTTGGGTAGGGAGTCATATTATTGAAAAATTTACTTAAACAAAGAAAGAGGTGGAAATATAAAGAAGAACCAGTTATTTACAGATAACTAGGTGGTATTTACGATGAATGGGGTATGGTACCTTCAAAAATGGAAGTATAACTTGAGAAATTTCCCATTGAGTGATAGATCAAGTACTTCGCCCTCCAGATTTTCCAACATGAAGGTGTTGTTTCCCTTGACTTTGGCATTCCTGAAAGGCCCGAGCCATAGAGGGTCTAATTTTCCATGCTTTCCTTTGTCTTCCCTTCTTACATCCCACCTTAGTTCCAAGTCCCTGGGCTAGAAAAATATGTATTTAAACTTCCTATCAAACAAGGATTTAATTTTGTCTTGATAGCTAATCAACTTGTGATTGAACTACTCTTGACTCTCCTAAAGCTCCGCTAATTGGTTTATCCTCCTAGTTAAAGTATTGGGCTCTTCTTCATAATATTGAAAGAATTTATCCAAAAGAATTTCCAATTTTATAGGAAAAATGGCAGCCTTTCCATAGACTAGTTATAAAGGTGACTTTTTAGTGGAACTATTAGTAGTAACCCTACTGGCCCACAAGGCGAACCTTAGGTGCAAGTCCCAATTCCTCTAATTGTTTGCTACAATTTTCTTCAGAATCTTCTCTAGAGTATTTTTTGAGGATTGTTCCAATCCATTTCCCTGTGGGTAATAGGTGGTATAATGACCCAACATAATGTATTATTTTTGAAAAAATATTGTGAAGTTCGCCAATTTAAATACCTGAGCATTATCTGTCATGATCTTATTGGGGAAGCCAAACTGGGAGTGTATTTTTTCTTCCATGAAATTTATAACTACCACATCTATTGTTTTCCTAGCTAGAATTTCTTCCACCCACTTAGTGAGGTAGTATGTTGCTGTAAGTATCCATCATTGTTGACTCCTGGAAGGTCGATATATTTCCCTAATAAAATACAATCCCCATTACCTAAAAATTTCTTCAACACAAACTTGGATGGGAGGGAAGGATGCTAGTTTATGTTTCTCATAAAATACTTGGCACTTCTCACAAGCCCAGAAATAATCATGGACCTCTCCAAACAATTTTGGCTAGAAGAACCTTCCTTTGATGATTTTGTGTGTTGTATCTCTTTAGATGTAATTTCCTCTCTAGACACAACCATGAAATTCATCCATTACCTTTTGAAATTCGTCCTCCACCAAACATAGAAGTAAAATTCTGATGGGGTCCCTCAAATTTAATTGGCCATTCGAGACAACAAATTTTGGGCCCGTAGTCTCAAAGATCAATATTTTACTTTATTAAAATTCACTGGTAACCTTAGGAAAAGAAGGTAATGAATGATATTTTTATACCAGAAGGACGTAATATATTTCATTTGAAAATTTTGGACACATTTTTCGATCTTTTTCTTTGGCTCTGCATATCCATTTTCTCTCGCCAATTCAACCAATAGGTTTATCCCTAACCCCTAGAAATTTTCCTCTGATAAGATATTATCTAATACCTTTTCTTTGAGGAGTTTCGTGGGCTTCATGTACATATCATATTCATGGATTTTGGTGATCCATTTACCTCCCTCTCCCTCGTTTTCTCCTTGTATTAGGACTGTGGGAACATAGTCCACTATGTTAAATTGCAGAATGTAGATCGTGAAATCCTTAAGAGCCTTAACCAAGGCATAAGATTGCTTCTCTAAAATATTATAATTTAGTTTGACCTCTCCTAGCACTTAGCTTAAGAAGGGTATTGGCTACTCGTGCCCTTAAAGTTCTTCTGGAATAAGACAACAACCACTATGAGAGGAGACGCAAAAGAGAATATAAAAAATGGCTTCAAGTAATCAAGAATGACTAAGACTAGGGATTCGATGAAAGCATTTTTTTTTATCCCGGAGAAGGATTCGTGAGATAATGGAGACCATTTCGCTTAATTTTCTTTTATCAACATCTCAGTGATATCCTTAATTATCTCTACATAATTTGGTTTAAATCTCCTCAAGAAGTTGATCATGCCTAGAAAAACCTGAATTTCATTTTTTTTCCATGGTAGGGGGATGAAATTTATCGCTTCCACTCGCTTGGGATCGATTTTTACTCCTTCTTTCACCACTATGCTTCCAAACAATTTCCTTTTTCTTAGAGAAAAATATGATTTTATAGGATTGAAGGATAATACTGCATTTCTCAAAAGTGAGTCGTTAATGTTCAATGTGATCCTCATCTGTTTTAGAGAAAATAATAATGTCATCCAAGTAGATCACAATGAACTTATCTCGTTCCCCCATAAAGGCTATATCCATTTCAGTTTGAAATGTGGCTCCTACATTTATAAGGCCAAATAACATCCTAGCATACATGAAAGTCCCCCAGGGTGTGCTAAAAGTTGTTTTCTTCTTATCCTCATGATGCAACACCACCTGATTGTGCTCGGAGAAGTCATCCATCATGGACATCCAAGATGATCCTACAAAGTTACACAATATGTTATCCATTTTTGGTAATGGGTAATTTTATTTTAGTGAGGCATTATTTAGATTCGCGAAGTCCACGCATAGCCTTATCCACCCATTATTTTTTCTTACAGGAACTAAGTTTTCCACCCAATATTATTACCTCAATGGTATTGTGATTTTGGTCTGGAGTAACTTCCTCACCTCCTTCTCATGGATTGAAGGATAAGGGGGTGGATTTGCTTAAGTTTCTTCTTATGCAATTTTAGTCCTCCCTTCAAAGGAATCTTATGTTAGATGAGATATGTATCAAAAGTTTTCAAATCTTCATAAGACAAAGAAAACACATCCTTACAAATTTTAAAAAGTTTTAGATACCTCTGTTTGAAGTCAAGAGGGACCTCTCTCACTAGCTTGATTATATTGGGACCCTCTTCTAAACCAATGCTACAATCTTCCACTTGTTCTTCAATTTCTAGTTCGGTTGGCTTGGTGGCCATGTCATTAGAATTGAAAAACCTTTCAAAAGGGACCAATCCCTTAGGAATATTTTTACCCTTTGATTAAAAAATTTTGTGTCCTACAACTGTCTATTTCCAACTGGCCTGATGTGAGTTTATCACGGTTTCCTCCTGTTGGTTAATGACCAAATTCTAAAATTCTCCCATAACGTCCATGAAAAGTTTCATTTCCTCCTCATCCTCGAACACCTGCCAATTATTTACATTATCTGGAACTAATGGCCTATATCTTACTTCAAGCTCTTATCTTAGGAGTGCGTTCTGAGCATGTTTAAAATTTCTAGCCATTATAGACAAATAATCGGCCATCCATTTATGTTCTCTAGGAAATAACTGAATATTGAAGGTTAAGAAGAAATTATCACTTAAATAACATACCTCGTTTCGGTAAGCCTTCAATCTCGGGTGCTTGGTTTGACATTGAATTCTTATTTGTTTCACTACTAATTCAGAATCTCCAAATATAGCTAGGCATTCAATATTGAGGTTCCTAGAAGCTTGTAAAACCAAGAATAAATCTCCCTACTTAGCCACATTATTTGTGGGTTCGAATTCTAGTTTGAAAGAAAGAGGAATCAAGCTACCTACTAGGGATATTAGTAGCAAATTTAGTCTCATCTACTTCTTTGGAATATGCACCTTTAAATTATAACTTCCATACCTTATTCTAATCTTTCAACTGGTTCAGTTTAATTAAGGACTGAACTTGTGTTTCTCCCAAAATTAGATAATATTCCCCTAGTAGCAAGCAAGAGAACACCCTTTCCTTGCCATACAAGGGATTTTTATTTGAGAAATCAACTCTAGTAACCATCTTTACAAATATTGGTTCCCTATATTGTCACATTTATTCTCCTCCAAATACAAGAATAGTGGTATAACTCAAGTCCAACTTTATGGACCCTCCAATCGTGGATCACCATGATCTAGGTAATATCATACTAAACCTCACAGGGATATATGCCACCACAATATCCATTACCACAATGTTTGCGGGAATATAAGCCAAATTGATGACCAAAAATTTGATCATCCCTAGGTACTTCACTCTCTTAGAGTCAAAGGAATATAGATCTATATATGATCTGGTGATTTGTAATCCCAACTGCTCCATGACATAAAGAGGCATCAGGTTGTGGGAAGCGCTTGAATCCAACATGCAATTATGTTATAGGAGGTCATGCGCTACTAAAGTAACATATAATGGAGTGGTGGAGGGGTCTTTTTCTTCAACATGGGGTTAGAATACTACCATGAGCCTTTCTTACTGAAGGTTCAAACTATCAGGAAATGTGGTTGTAATGGGAGGACACATGAATTGAGATACCAGAGACTTGTAATATGGTTGCTTTCATAGTTCAGTCAACAAGACATATATTTTGACCTTTTCTAGTTCCCTTTGGAGATTAAATTTAGTAAGACCCTTTTCAACTATCATGAATTCAGTAGAATCATTTTTATCATAGGTCAGCTTGGGCATGAAATGATAATTTTCTACTTTTTAAACCTTGGGATTATGAGTAATGGGATATGGAGGAACCTTCTCATTTGGTCTCATTGAGTCTAAAGGTCTCTTTCCCTTTTCAGAATTCTTGGGAGAGTTTTAGGGGATGGGTCTTCAATTTTGTCTTTCATCCTAGACCTCTTCCTAGAAGATCTCAAATCATATTTCTTATGCAATCATGCTTTCATGAAATCAATAATTTTTCTTCAATAACTACCAATTTCACCATTGTATGGAAGAACATCTAAATCCTCCTCTCCCTCTTGATGCACTTCAACATCACGTTATTCATCAGAAAAATCAGAGAATTTGTTTTCTTGGATTCCCATGGATTCTTTTATCTTCTCTTCTAGATTGTTCTCTAAATATAGTGGAGGCAATATGTGATCATGTTTCTCCTTTCTCTCTCTTTGTAAGAGCTACAATAGAGGTTTCCTTTATTAATTATTCAAACCTCGGTTGGGCGCTAGTATATTTTGGTGAGGAGAGTTATTACTTTCCAACTCCAGCTTCAGAATTTTGTTAGACATAATCCTTATCAACTTATTCATTTCCTCAAGTTTTTGATCATGAGATTCTGTGCCTTTATTTGATGTGTCGAAATCCTATTTCCCCTTTCTCCTTTCTCCATGGTCTTTCCTTCCTAACAATATACTAGTAGAGTTAAAGTTAGCTTAAACCTCTAAGGCATATATATGAATCTTCTATAAGGTCAAGAACTTCCTCTCCCTTAGTGTGAAACCAAAATCTGGCTCAAAATCCCCAACAAAAACTACTTTGGCAGCTGCTTGTGGAGGCTTAATTTCTGCAGGAAGGTTGTTGTAGAATTTATTAAACCTCTTTATAAACTTTGGCACATATTCATTATGTTTTTTATTCATTGCATTGAAATTTATGAGGATGTACCTGTGGTCCCTCTTCTCCCCCCATTTCTATGTAAAAAAATTCTCCATCTCTTCCCAGGTGGTGATTGAAGTGTTTGGAAAAAAATTAAACCACTTATGAGTTTCTCTGTCCAAATATTGTATAAATAGTCGCAACACTATGCACAAAAATTTCCACTATGTCGATGTGTAGTAGTGTCATATTCACCTGTGAATCTGGAAAGGAGTTTAATATATTATTGAGTCATATCATTCAAAAGTTTTGGTAAATCCAATGAAGCATATTTTTTCAAAAGGAAGACTGAGATGGCCATATTGTAGACAGGAGGAGGAGGTAAATTTACTAAAAATCTATGGGAAATGATAATTTGAGCAGTGTGCATGATCTAAGTCAGGATGTTATGCACACTGTGAGTAGGGTTGTTTATCAGGATATCTTTGACCTCTTCTGTTTCAGGGGATGGGTGGAATGAGAAGGAAGGTGTGCTAACATATTCTTATTCATATTTGACTCTTGAGAAAAATGTATCAAGTAATTGGGCCTCTCCTTCTTAAGGATATGCTAACACCCTAGAGGGAAAGATAGAAAAAATTATTACTGCTCTCTGAGAACTAGAAGAGGATTCTTATGGGAAATATGACTCATGAATAGGAAGGACCTGGGTTACTTTTTTCCAGATCCTACGAGATATAATCCTCTTGGGGTCTAACACAAGAGGAGTCTTCTGTTGAGAGGTATCTGAGCAGGTATGTGGCCTTTTGAAATCCAGGATGATCTACGTGAAATATGAATAGTGGAGTCACCAAAGTGAGGAATATTTAATCCAAACCCCTTTCTTATCACCTTATGAAAGAGTTTACACATGGTGTGCCTAAAGAAAATATTTTGATTCGTCTTTGGCAATGGTGCCAAAATATGTTGTAGCTCCTAGAGACAGTCCCCAAATTGGTTTGAAACCAATGCCTAGGACGTGTTAAGTGAGTTCTTCTTATGGTTTATCTGTATTTAGTATCACACTCAACATTCATTCAATATACTTTGAGAAATATTTACTCAAAACCATCCTTATTCAAGAAAATGCATTAACTCAGAAATAAATGATCATTCAAGGAAACAATATGCAGTCCATCTTTTAAATCATCGATACAAAATTTTGATATATGAGACAATAAAGAGGAAAAATCAATGTAATGGGCTTAAAACTATAAGGATCCACTATACCAAGCTTAGATGAAGAAAGATGAAAAGAGCAGAGGCATAATTCAAAGATATATGGAGCATAATTAAGGATTCCAGTTCTCATTAAACACAAAGGGAATTTTCATCAATTACTGAGTTAAATGAATGTCTGAGTTTACAAGAACACATCCAAAAAATAAAATTATATAATACCTTAGAAGAAAGATGCACACAAATACAAAAAATACATGGGAATGATACATACTACAAAAAATAGATGAGTCAGAATCACAATGACTATATATTAATTTCCCTTGAAAGAAACATTGAAAAATGAGACACAATATCTTTATTTCAGGAACACAATTTCTTGGGGTTTTTTTATCATTATAGGCCCTTGGAGAGGATCCATTACCAAAATATTATTTTCTTGATTTGTTTAGTTCATGATCATTGTAAAAAATAAGTGTGCTTCATACCATGGCTGGGCTAACTGAAAATTAAATAAACTGAATGTAAACTAAATAATTACATAAAAGGCAGAAATAAAAGTGTCGGCTAGAAACGATCAATAGTACGAATATGAAGGTTGTGCTAAAGACTCAATGATTTTTATGGTAGGATAATTAATGAACTCTTCACACCTCTACCACAAGATTGGAGATAGCGGGGGAATTTGTGAGTAGAGCCGATTGTTGGAGCAGGGTCCCTTGGGTAAATCAATTTTGGATAAATTTTGCTTAAGTTTTTGTTTGTAAGAGTTGCACGCAGATGTGAAGGGGCTTTGGGGTGGGTCAAAGTCCCTTAATTATTGTAATAGGTAAAATGGAAATCCATGAGGCTCAAACCATGGTTTGATACCATGGTATAAGCACATTTGGAAAGATATAAATATGTAGGAGTCAAGTGAAGAAAAAGATATCATAGTCTAATATTCCCAAATAGGGAATGCATTAATATATGAAAGATATGCAGGAAAATAACGTTGATAATATAAGACAAGAGTAGGAGGCCAATATGGAGACACTCCTTTAAAATTTACAACAGCAAATTAGATTTACAATGAGGCCCATAAGAGGTACAATAGGAAATAGAAGTCTCCAAGAGAAGAAAATCCCTCAAAAGAGGTGCTGTAATCACATATATGGACTAAAAATTCTTGGACAACGTTATTTTATTCACTGCAACAGTTGTTGATTACACTTCAAATCTAGAGCAAGTTTGTGCATGAAAAGTTAGATCCATAACAGATCCATACACTATATAGGCTCTTCTTTTAGATCCCCTTGGGGTTTTTAGCATTACACAATGTATAAGCAATAGATCTAAGATCTAAGTTTGCAGATCTGCAAAATGATTCAAATCTTCAGAAATATATAACAGTATTCAGATCATATCTGATATGAAAAGAAATAGATTTGTATTCAATGGATCTTCAAAGTGAAGGGCAGTTCCCCAACACTTGAAAACCATCTCTCCAACTGATGTACAAAAACTCTACAACAGCACCTGTTAGCCCCCCTATGAAATTCTTGACAAGCAAGCTGGGGGCTGAATGATTGTTGAGCCTTCAAGGGATGCCTTTCCCTGAAAAACCATTCCCCTTGAAGCCTCTGAGTGCTTTGCCTTATATAAATTCTATCTGCTGCCCCATTTCTCAAAAGGGCCTATATTACCTCTCATATCCTTGCAAAATACCACTTTTCCCCTCTCCCCCTTGAAATCCCATTCCTGCCCCTGTTCTGGCCTCTCCTGCCCCTCATTGCCCTATTATTACCCTGGCTGGCCTCCAATTGCATTAAAAAATGAATAAAACCAATGTATTTCATTATAAAAGGCCTAGCACATTTGGCCAGAGCCCCGCACCCTTTCGCCTTCCACAGGACCTAGCGCCAGAACCAACGCTAAATCCGTCAGGCGCTTAGCCCCCGAACCTGTCCCCGCGCGAAAAAATCATTTAAAACCTTTTAAATGCGCATATATATGGGTCTGATATATAAATTCAAACCGGAAAATCTCCACCTTCCATTAAAGATCAAATCCAACGGCGTGGAGCACGCCCGAAATGGTGGTCCCCACTCCACGCGTTGTTTTCCAAAACTCGCCGGTATTTTCCGCACCACCCATTTGCAGCAGGCGGTTTTCCCCGGAGAGCCAGCGATTCCACTCAGTAAACGACATGTGGCATCTGTACGGGGGCAAAAACACCCTCATTTCGCGCATTAAACTTCGGTACGGGGCGCCCAGCGAAATCCACGACCACCGTTTGATCTCGAGATCTTCATCCGACGGCCTCCCTTCGTCCAAGCTACTCGCTCGTTAGTCGGTCTCCGCTGCACCCGCAGACCCACCATGTGTCACCCTTGTCGTTGATCTGTGCTGGATAAAAATTCTAGATCACCCCACTCACCGTTGACCATCCCACTGCCCACCGGTCCCTCCACGTCAACATCCCACGTGCACCCTCTATGCACATTCCTGTCCGTTGCATATATTGCTCCATTATTCGCAATTTTTAATGTTTTTCACGTAATCCTCCCCTCTGCCGCATGCAACATATTCTGGTCCACTATTCATGGGTTTCCCACCATTTTCCGTGTTTTTTCCCCCCCATTCCATCCACTGCACGATCATCTCATCCGTTCACACCACTTCTGTCTCTCCATCTGCGTTATCTTGACGAGTTTGCTGTTTTGCAGGGTTTTCAAGAATAAAATATCACCTTAGCCCACGATCCCTGTCACAATGTCAGAGAAATTGCAGAGAACCATTTTGCTGCAGATTGAATTTATGGAAAAAGACCAGGGAAGGTGGAGACAGGGACTCCTATTAAATGAGCACACTTCAAACCTTGTAACGAACTTTCTGGCACCATTTAGAGCGCAGTATGGCAAGGTCAAAGAAGAAAGAATGTTTCAGAATGAGGACAAGAGATTAGAGCACAATAATGAAGGTTTTGGGCCTTAAATAAGTAGTTTGAAAGGCCAAGACCAGTTCCAAGACCCCTAGAATCGATCGGAAGATTCATAGCACAGTGAGCGTACCATCAGGGTCTTCTTCCACCAGCGGCATGTTTTTTCTTTATGAGGTACGGGTCATCCATATCGCCTTTACTCCACAAACGTACCCATGAGGAAACTGCCTTCCCAAGCCACAGTTCGAGCTATTTGAGCATTGATGTATCAAACTTCTTAGCAGTTGTTTGCCATTTATTTATTCCCCACAAGTACAACAAAGTATGGCCGCCAGAATGCAGCAAAGTCATGTGTGGAGTAAAGGAAAATCCGAAGCAGATCATTATTTCACAAGAAAGGTGACAGAGATTAAATACATAGCAGGTCAAGCAGAATGGGTTTCGGCCCTGCATTCATTGTTATGTTTAATGATACATTTAATTTTCACCTACTCCTTAGTCCATCTTAGGTTCATCCTTTGCTATAAAACACAGAAAAAACATTGTAATGGTTGTTGATGAGATATCAATGAAATGCAAGTATTCTCCTCTTGAGACAGGTTATATTGTAAGATAGGCTGAGATTTGATGTATTTAGACTGAATGTTCAAGTTGTGGGCAATGTTGTACCTGATTGGTTTTGTTGTTAATATGACAAGCACATTTCTTTGGATCCTAATCTAAAACAGCTGGTGATGTTTCCTCTTTCTCTGTATTTGTGATTGACTTGCTCTTATTTCATGTTTCATTTCATTTCATTTATACTGGCTTGCATCAGAATTTTGGCATAGGATTCACCCTTGTTAGGTGCCCTATGTTGCTGCTCTCCCATCCCTTAATGTTTTCTGCTTATATGTGTATCTGAATGTTGATTTCAATTGATTTAACCAGTGTAGTGGATGATATTGCCTACTCTCTGATGTATGAATTGATGAAGTCCATGTTTAGATGTTCTTGGTAGGATTTAGCTGGAAGGTTTGGGAACACTGGGGATTAGTGTTAGCCTTGTCCACTAGGATCTTTGCATGACCATCTAGCCTTTCTAAGATCCCTTGTAATTGCCTCTGATTTTTTCCATGTAGGCCTAGAGTTAAATGACCTCTGACATGATCTATAGACATAATTAGATGGTTCTCCTCCTTTCATTTTCAGTCCCTAATGTTCCATTCCATCTTCTATCCTTTAAGATCCATATGATTTAGATGACTTTCCAAACTGAAAGCTTGCACATTGAACACAAATAAATCCTTTCTTGACTCCATAGCCCAATGGCCTTGATGTTCTCTGAGTTATCTACCTTTGCCTAAATTCCCTTGTTGTCCATCCTTGTCTTATATTGGAATCTTCCTTCCTGATTCCCAACAACCAAACATAAACAATCAAACACAAACAACCCTAAGCCATAAAACTAGCCTAAAATGATAACCTAAGAGCTTCAAAGACATGTCCTTTGACTTGTATAGAGAGATCCCTCTCTGGACCTAGGAGGGCTAGATCCTAAGGTCTGAAAGTGGTTCTATGTTGTCTCATCTTTTGGTCTCTGTCAACCTGGCCAAAACATGGGGACCCCAACATAATGGCTACTCCGCTGGGGAATTTTGAGTACATTTCACCTTAAACATTCGTAAAAACCTCAGAAACTTAGAACGCTGGTTAGGTTGACAGTAAGTCACCCCTTTCTTGAATCAACCTCCATTATTGAATATCCACCATACTCTTAGACAGAGCCTGGAAAGGGCCAGGTAGCCTCCAGATCTCATCCTCTTTTCAGAGGTGACATATCTGGTAAATGCTCTCCCAGTCAATCTATGGTTGGAGCTTGCTGATTCAGAGGAGATTCCTGAAAGGTGATAGTGCCTGAGCACTGTGGTGGACAATGTACTCCCTAGAAACATTCTAAACCCTCCACCTGGTGACTCCATTGTTCCTAAACAAAAATACTCCACTGGTGATCAGTAGGCCTGCTGATTATCTTGGTTTCACAATCAGACTCCACTGGGAGGCCAGTTTTTGAGACAACATTAACCACAATAGAAGTAACAAGTAGGGTTAAGCTTCTTGGCTTATAAATAGCATTTTGGCTTTCAGAACCATCCACACAAGAGCTTATCCCAACCCTGACCCATCGGAAATAGTTGAAAATCCAGAGAGTATCCTCAAAGGAGCTCCTACACCTAAAAAACCAACCATTTCCAGCCACATTCTTAGAGAAAATTCTGCACCATAAAACCTAACAGCTCTAGCAAATTTCCTCCCTAACCTAGACATACCTAATAGACTACCGAGAACTAGGTCATTCAATCATCTAGACCAGCAAGACCTCGAAGTTTACAATACACCATCTAATAGTGGTCAAAAAACTAGGGGTAGAGAAACCCTCCCTTCCACACCACTTGATTTTCACTTCCTTCAAAACTTGGGGCTCTCCCACCCTAGATCTGCTCAATAGGCTTCTGCTGGTCCTAACGTCCCTGTCCTCCAGATACCAGCTGCTCAAGCCAACCCTATACTTCATCAGAACATTAACATGGCAGCTTGGTATGCACCTTTAGTTCTACCCCAACCCTTGTTACCCTTACCAAACGATTATCAGTAAAAATTCCCACAATTCACTACTAAACAGTCCATAACAGCTCAACAACATGTAGATAAGATGGAGGACTCCTTTGACTATATGGAACTTGATGATGAAACAATCAAAATGAGGATCTTTGCCCAAAGCTTAGAAGGTGAGGTGAAGAAATGGTTTAAAGGCTTACCTCCTGGCAGTATTCAAGATCTTCCTGCATTATACCAAACCTTCATAAACAAATGGGAGGTTAGAGCAAACCCTTGCTAGCTCCTAGCAGAATACATGTCCCTTAAGAGGAATGTGGGAGAGAGTGTTCACGATTACACCACTAGATTCAATAACATTTATAATGCTCTCCCTCCACACATGAAGCCTCCTCAAGGTATGGCCTTGGCCAATTATCCTGATGGATTTGATTCTGACCTGGCCTATGAGCTTAGAGACAAAGAGTACACCACCCTGGAAGACATGTAGAAAGGAGCAATAACCATAGAAGCAAACCTGATGGAAAAAAGGGCAACACTAAAAGCTGAAAAGAGGGTAACATATAGGGATGACAACGTAGCTTCCATGTCTGATCCCAAATATGACAGAATTTCAAAAAATGTGGAAGAACTTCAAAAAATGATAAAGAGGATGGTTGTCCAAAACAGAAACCAAAACCAGAACCAAAACATTAGAAGAAACAATGCTGCCCCCAACAGACAAAGAGAGTCAGGTCAACAAACCATTCCCCCATTTCAAGAAAAAAATTTAGATGAAGACGAGGGAATCATTGAAGAGTCTGAAGGGAATACCATAAATATGTTTGAAGCAAAGATCTCGGTCCTTAATTGTGATTCAGAAGGAGATCAGACCTCATCTGCATACGAGGATGAAGAATGGTTAGAAACTGAGTATTACAGATTACGATTTGAAAATGCCACGATGCAGGTTAGGGAAAAATATGAACTTAGGAGCAAAAAGGACCAAGAAAATCCCAAAACAAAGTCTCCTGAGGTAACCATCAAGAAAAGACCTGATAAATCCTCTAAAGCATCCGCTGCAAATAACAAAACAGCAGCTAAAAGTTCTGGAAAAGACAAAGAAAAAGACAACCAAAACACTGAAAAACAAGGTCAACCAACTAGCAGTACTAGAACCACAGTTAGTGCTCCTGATACAATAGTCCCCAACCCTGTACATAGTGAAAAATCACAAACTGATTCAGCTACTAAAGTAGTAGAAAATAAAACAGAATTGAACATTACAAAAGTCCAGTCCACTTTCAATCTAGAGAGTGAGATCGCAAAAATCAAAATCTCTGTACCATTATCTGAGCTGGCCACTCAGGATGTATATAAAGGAAAAATTTTGAAAGAATTACATCTGGGAGAGATGAATGATTCTATAAATTTGAATGATGATCAACCAGCCCTACTCTTTGGTCCCAAAATTGAAGGAAAATTTCAGGAAGGGGTAGTTCCACCTTTTTACATCAGTCTCAACATTCATGACAAGATCCTCCATAATGCCATGCATGACTCTAGTGCATCGCACAATCTAATGCCTAAGGTAGTGATGGAGAGGTTAGGCCTAGAGATTACCAGACCTTACAAAGACTTATACTCATTCGACTCTAGTAGAGTAAAATGCCTAGGCCTAATCAAAGACTTGTGTGTGAGTCTGACCTAGATTCCTGCCAAGTGTATGGTCATGGATGTTGTGGTGGAAAATGTGCCACCAAAGTATGGCATGCTATTGTCAAGATCATGGGGAGCCAAATTGCAAGGAACAATGCAGATGGATGGCTCATATGCCACTATCCCTATATTTGGCCAACTTAGAAGACTGTATAGAGAGTCTCAGATGAAATTCTTAGTTAGTAGCCCTGAGAAGCCTGAAAATTCGCCATTATACTCTATACATATAGATCTAGACTCTTTTATCCTCTACAATTCCCAATCCTTAGAAGAGCCCAGATTAGATAATGGAAATACAAACATACAACCCATGGATTTCAACATAATGGCTACTCTGGAAGAATACGAAGAAGAAGACCGTGGGAAAATTGTTGAAGATATAACTCTGAATCAAACATAAACAGAACAAAAACAACAAGCTAGCCACCTCCCTGATCTCCATGCCCATAATGAACCACAAAATGACCCCCCTCCTAGCACAAACCTCACAACTCAACATAATGACGAATCCAGCTATAGGGGAGGGGATGAAGACGCAGTGAGAAACAAACCCCTATGGGAAATGAAATTTGATGGGTCCTGTACTAAGCAAAGTGCTGGAGCAGGAGTGTGGCTACATAACACAGGAGATGATCATGGAGAGAGCCACGCTGTGAACCTGCGTTTTAAATGCACGAATAACATTGTAGAATATGAGGCTCTGATCTTGGGCTTAAATCTGTTGAAAAAATTAGGAGCCCGTAGGATAGCTGTGAGAGGAGACTCAGAGTTAGTGATCAAACAGGTGAATGGTCAGTATTCAGCAAAATACCCCAGGCTTAGGGCATACAGGAATGATACTCTAGATTTGCTGAAAACTTTTGTTGAATATGAGTTAGTATTCATTCCTAGGGGGGAAAACGCAATAGAAAATGGATTATCTTGCCTAGCTAGTTCATATCCTAAGGCCCCAGTTAACCAATGAATTATCATCCAGACCAAATTTAGGCCTGCAGTTCCAGACAATGAAAAATATTGGCAGGTCTTTGAAGAAGACAAAAAGATAGAAGATTTCCTAGTGGGCAGGAATGAGTTTGAATTTTCTGATTTAGACTCGATTTATGATGATAGCTGCCCAAGCGAGGATCCCCTAAATGAAGAAGAAACACTCTGTAACATAGAAATAAATTCTTTTTCCGAGCAAACTGGAAATTTTAACGAGAATAGTGAAAACGCAGAAAACGAAGAGGTTGAAGTGCTGCAGGCCAAAGACAAGAATATACCCAGAGGCCTGGCACCCTTAGAGGACCTCTTTGATTTCGATGATGTAGCAAAGAAGCCCACCATGGAACATGCAGAATCAAATATAGAAGAATGCAACATAGGCACTGAAGACAAACCGAAAATGATAAAACTAGCCAAGTCTATACCTGCAGACATGAAAAGAAATACACAGACTTGTTTAAGGAATTCATTGATGTGTTTTGCATGGAGCTACAAAGACTTAAAGGCCTATGAAACTAATATCATTCAACACAAGATACCACTAAAGGAAAACCAGAAGCCGTTCAGACAAAAAATCCGTAGGATTAATCCAAAAAAATTTCCTGCAGTAGAGAAAGAAATTAAAAAGATGTATGAAGCAGGCATTATAGTCCCAGTAAGGTTTTTCGATTGGGTGTCAAACCTAGTGGCTATGAGGAAGAAGACAGGGGAGATCAGGCTATGCATAGACTTTAGAAACCTCAACAGAGCCTCCTTGAAAGACAACTACCCTTTACCTAGAATGAAGCATATCCTTCAGAAGGTAGTAGGCTCTAAAAGAATCTCCTTGCTTGATGGTTTTTCAGGATACAACCAAGTTCTGGTACTCCCAGAAGATCAACTCAAAACAGCTTTTACCACTCCGTGGGGCACCTTCATGTATGTGAAAATGCCCTTTGGATTGATGAATGCTAGAGCTACCTTCCAAAGAGCAATGGACAAATCTTTCTCAAAGGAGATAGGACACTTCATAGTTATCTACCTGGATGAATTGACTGTCTTTTCTAAAACTGAAGAAGAACACCTGAAACATCTGAGGAAAGTTTTTGAAAAATGTAGAAGGTACGGTCTGTCCCTAAATCCTAAGAAGACTGTTTTTGGGTTGCAAGAAGGTAAACTTTTGGGCCACATCATATCTGAGAAAGGGATCAGGATAGACCCCCAGCGAGTTGAGGGAATACTTCAAATTACACGTCCATGAAACATCAAGGAATTTCAGTCCTTCATAGGGAAGATAAATTTCCTTAGAAGATTTATCCCCAATCTTGCTGAACATCTTAGGAAAATGACTGAAATGCTAAAGAAATATTCAGGAATTAAGTGGACTGTTGAAGCCAAGAAATATTTTGAGTCAATAAAACTTGCACTCACTCAGGCCCCTGTACTTATCAGCCCTGACTTCTCAAAAGATTTTCTGATCTTTTCATTTGCTTCCCAGCACACAATAGCTGCAGTTTTGCTGCAAAAAAATTTAGAAGGTAATGAACAGCCTATAGCCTTCTTCAGTAAAGCCTTAAGAGATGCACCCTTAAAGTACAATATCATGGAAAAGCAGGCCTATGCCTTGATTAACGCCTTAAAAGACTTTAGGGTGTACATTCTGCATTCTCACACCATTGCTTTCGTGCCAAATATAGTGGTCAAAGATATATTGTCCCAAGACCCAGATGGGAAAAGGGGCAAATGGATTTCTACAATTTTAGAATATGAAATCGAAATAAAACCCACCAAGCTGATCAAAGGTCAAGGCCTGGCCCAATTAATGGCTGAATCGAACCTGTAGGCCCTTGAAATTAATATGATAAATGTCTTAGATGAGCAAGAAGGATTTCCCCATCCAACTGTTGAGGAGCAGTTTCAGAACTCTCCTTGGTATACTGATATCCTTTATGTGCTCACCAATCTCAATGTCCCTCCAGAACTGCCCAAAACAAAGGCTAGATTCATAAAACTCAAAGCTCGAAATTACTGCATTATGAATGAAAGTCTATATTGGAAAAATCCAAATGGCCTTCTACTGAAATGTTTGTCTGAAACTGAAGCTGAAATAATCAAACATGAATTCCATGCCGGGGAGTGTGGAGGCCACCTGAGTTGGAAAGCCACTGCAAACAAGATACTCAGGGCTAGTTACTACTGGCCTACCCTCTTCAGTGATGTTCATAAAATGATACTTGCCTGTCATAAGTGTCAGATCTTTGAAGGAAAAAGAAAACTCCTCCCCATCCCTTTACAACCTATCACCATAGAAGGTCCCTTCATGCAATGGGGCCTAGACTTTATAGGAGAGATTCATCTTGCCTCCTCTGGACAACATAAATGGATCCTGACTGCCACAGATTACTTTACTAAATGGATAGAAGCTATACCCACTAGGAATACCACTGACTCTGTCATCATTAGGCTCCTAGAAGACTTCATCTTATCTCATTTTGGCTGTCCAAGGAAAATAATCACTGACAACGCTGCTGCTTTCGGATCCAAAAGAATGGTTGATTTCTGTCACAGGTACAGAATAACACTTGGACATTAAACTGCCTATTACCCCCAGGGTAATGGCCTAGCTGAATCATCAAATAAAATCCTGGTTACAATCATTAAGAAGCTGCTGGAAGAGAAAAAAAGGTCTTGGCATAAAAAGTTGATACATGCCCTATGGGTAGACATGCTCACTACAAAGAAATCCGTTGGCATGTCACCCTTTCAGTTGGTTTATAGGACAGAAGCAGTTTTTCCTACTAGTCTTAGAGTTCCAGTGATCAAACTTGTCTAAGAGATTCAGGCAGAGGAGGATAGCATGATAAGGAGAATTAATGAAACAATCCATCTTTAGTAAACAAGGGAGCAGGTTTATGACAGAGCTATCAGAGTCCAAGAAAACATAAAAAGCCAGTTTGACAAAAGAACCAAAGATTCAAATTTCAAAATTGGTGACAAGGTTCTAAAATGGGACTCAAGAAGAGAGGAAAAAGGTAAACATGGAAAATTTGACAGCATGTGGCAGGGTCCATACATAATCCAGGCCACTGTGGGTCCTAATGCATTTTTTCTGCAAGAACTTGATGGCACATAATTGTTTGGGGGTCCTGTCAATGGCAGGATGCTCAAACATTACTTCTATTGATTTTCCCTTTCCAGTTTCATCTCCATTGTACATACCATTGCAAGTTTTCATTTTCAGAAAAAGAGAAAATGTTCCAAAAAAAATAATGAAAGGAGAGATTCAGACATGCTCAAAACATGAACCTCTGAAGTAAAAAGCATGGCTCAAACCTGATCAAAATTCGAGCCAAAGGAAGCAGAATAGCTGGTCCTGATAAGCTCAAAATCTGGATCAGCAGCGAAAGAAGAACCAGCTCTAATATGCCCAAAACCAGAGCTGAAGCAAAGAAAAGAGGTGACTCAAATATGCTCAAAACCTAAGTCACAAAAAAGAAAGAAGGATATATCAGAACTGCAGATTTTATGCCTTCACAGTTTTGTTTTCAAAATCCCACTCTAGCAAGTCAGACAGTCTAATCCTGGCTTGGCTGTTTTCAATTTCCTATCTTAGAATGTAGGTGAAGAAACCTATTGGACAGTTTAATCCCAACAGGTAGTAGATGAGGTAGAGAAATAGATGAGGCCAACAGTCTAATCTGGCCTCATGGAGAAATAAGGGTAGATTTAGAGTAGGTTTGTTTTTTTTTTGAAAATAAAATGTAAAGGGTCTGCTAGCTCAAATGCACCCAAGGGAACAGTTAAGACTACATTTGGGTAGGTATTTTGGTTGGGAAAGTGTTTCTACTGATATATCATGTTTGTGGCAGCTGAAAATCAATGAAGAAAGATGGCTTATGATAGCAGGCATCTGGCCTACTCCAAAGATCATATCTGGTTTCTTAACTCCTCCAAGGAGAAGCCATCCCCATGTGGAGCCACTGTTAGCCCCCCTATGAAATTCTTGACAAGAAAGTTGGGCGCTGAATGATTGTTGAGCCTTTAAGGGATGCCTTTCCCTGAAAAACCATTCCCCTTGAAGCCTCTGAGTGCTTTGCCTTATATAAATTCTATCTGCTGCCCCATTTCTCAAAAGGGACTATATTACCTCTCATATCCCTGCAAAATACCACTTTTCCCCTCTCCCCCTTGAAATCCCATTCCTGCCCCTGTTCTGGCCTCTCCTGCCCCTCATTACCCTATCGTTACCTTGGCTGGCCTCAAATTGCATTAAAAAATGAATAAAACCCATGTATTTCATTATAAAAGGCCTAGCACCTTTGGCTAGAGCCCCGCGCCCTTCCGCCTTCCACAGGACCTAGCGCCAGAACCAATGCTAAATCCGTCAGGCGCTTAGCCCCCCTAACCTGTCCCCACACGAAAAAATCATTTAAAACCTTTTAAATGTGCATATATATGGGTCCAATATATAAATTCAAACCGGCAAATCTCCACCGTCCGTTAAAGATCAAATCCAATGGCACGGAGCGCGCCCAAAATGGTGGTCCCCACTCCACACGCTATTTTCCAAAAACCGCCGGTATTTTCTGCACCACCCATCTGCAGCAGGCAGTTTTCCCTGGAGAGCCAACGATTCCACTAAGTAAAAAATGCGTGGCATCTGTACGGGGGCAAAACCACCCTCATTTCACGAATTAAACTTCGGTATGGGGCGCCCAGCAAAATCCACGACCACCGTTTGATCTCGAGATCTTCATCCGACGGCCTCCCTTCGTCCAAGCTGCTCGCTCGTTAGTCAGTCTCCGTTGCACCCGCAGACCCACCATGTGTCGCCCTCGCCGTTGATCTTTGCCCGATCAATGGTCCAGATCACCCCGCTCGTCGTTGACCATCCCACTGCCCACCGGCCCCTCCATGTCAGCATCCCACGTGCACCCTCCATGCACATGCCTGTTCATTGCATATATTGCTCCATTGTTCGTGATTTTTAATGTTTTTCATGTAATCCTCCGCTCTGCCGCATGCAACGTCTTCTGGTCCACTGCTCATGGGTTTCCCACCATTTTCCGTGTTTTTTTCCCCCCATTCTCTCCACTGCACGATCATCTCATCGGTTCACACCACTTCCATCTCCCCATCTGTGTTTTCTTGACGAGTTTGCTATTTTGCAGGGTTTTCGAGAATAAAATATCACCTTAGCCCATGATCCCTGTCACAATGTCAGAGAAATTACAGAGAACCATTTTGCTGCAGATTGAATTTATGGAACAAGACCACGGAAGGTGGAGATAGGGACTCCTATTAAATGAGCACACTTCAAACCCTGTAAGGAACTTTCCGGCACCATTTAGAGTGCAGTAGGGCAAGGTCAAAGAAGAAAGAATGTTTCAGAATGAGGACAAGAGGTTAGAGCACAATAATGAAGGTTTCAGGCCTTAAATTAGCAGTTTGAAAGGCCAAGACCGGTTCGAAGACCCCTAGAATCGATCAGAAGATCCAGAGCACAGTGAGCGTACCATCAGGGTCTTCTTCCACCAGTGGCATGTTTTTTCTTTATGAGGTACGGGTCGTCCATATCGCCTTTACTCCACAAACATACCCATGAGGAAACTGCCTTCCCAAGCCACAGTTCGAGCTATTTGAGCATTGATGCAGCAGACTTCTCAGCAGTTGTTTGCCATTTGTTTATTCCCCATAAGTACAACAAAATATGGCCGCCAGAATGCAACAAAGTCATGTCTGGAGTAAAGGAAAATCCGAAGCAGATCATTCTTTCACAAGAAACGTGACAGAGATTAAATACATAGCAGGTCAAGCAAAATGGGTTTCTGCCCTGCATTCATTGTTATGTTTAATGATGCATTTAATTTTCACCTACTCCTTAGTTGATCTTAGGTTCATCCTTTGCTATAAAACACAGAAAAAACATTGTAGTGGTTGTTGATGAGATATCAGTGAAATGCAAGTATTCTCCTCTTGAGACAAGTTCTCTATGTATATTGTAAGATAGGCTGAGATTTGATGTATTCAGACTGAATGTTCAAGCTGTGGGCAACGCTGTACCTGATTGGTTTTGTTTTTAATATGACAAGCACATTTCTTTGGATCCTGATCTAAAACAACTGGTGATGTTTCCTCTTTCTCTGTATTTGTGATTGACTTGCTCTTATTTCATGTTTCATTTCATTTCATTTCTACTGGCTTGCATCAGAAGTTTGGCATAGGATTCACCGTTGTTAGGTGCCCTATGTTGCTGCTCTCCCAGCCCTTAATGTTTTCTACTTATATGTGTATCTGAATTTTGATTTCAATTGATTTAACCAGTGTAGTGGATGATATTTCCTGCTCTCTGATGTATGAATTGATGAATTCCATGTTTAGATGTTCTTGGTAGGATTTAGCTGGAAGGTTTGGGAACACTGGGGATTAGTGTTAGCCCTGTCCACTACGATCTTTCCACGACCAGCTAGCCTTTCTAAGATCCCTTGTAATTGCCTCTGATTTTGTCCAAGCAGGCCTGGAGTTAAATGACCTCTGACCTGATCTATAGACAGAATTAGATGGTTCTCCTCCTTTCATTTTCAGTCCCTAATGTTCCATTCCGTCTTCTATCCTTTAAGATCCAGATGATTTAGATGACTTTCCCAACTGAAAGCTTGCACATTGAACACAAATAAATCCTTTCTTGAATTCATAGCCCAATGGCCTTGATGTTCTTTGAGTTATCTACCTTTGCCTAAATTCCCTTGTTGTCCATCCTTGTCTCATATTGGAATCTTCCTTCCTGATTCCCAACAACCAAACATAAACAATCAAACACAAACAACCCTGAGCCATACAACTAGCCTAAAATCATAACCTAAGAGCTTCAAAGACATATCCTTTGACTTGTATAGAGAGATCCCTCTCTGGACCTAGGAGGGCTAGATCCTAAGGTCTGAAAGTGGTTCTATGTTGTCTCATCTTTTGGTCTCTGTCAACTTGGCCAAAACATGGGGACCCCAACAACACCTACAGGAATAAAATAGTTCTGCAAGAAATACTACACTATAGGGTTTAGAACATGATTGGCCACATGCCAAGATCTGAAAATGTAGCTCCAATGATCCAATACTCTCTTTCCAATGGGATAGAAGCCTTCCCCACTAAAAAGGAGCACTAGAAGGGTCTTTATCTGAGTAGATCTAGCCTCCACTTGTTGTAGCTTTAAAGACAACCAAACCCTCAATAGGATCTACTTTGTAGTTGGAAGAAGAAGCTTGGCCTTAAGCCAGATAGTGGACTATGAAATACAAGACTCATCCAAGAGGCCTCTCAAGGAAAGAGGTGGGATTCCTGATTAGGAACACCCAATGATAAACAACATTTGCAATCTTGGATAAACAACCAAATAAAGCTGTATGTCTAAACAAACAATATAATCAGAAAATACAATATCATTCAACAACCTTTTCATGTTTCCATTCCCTTCTTTATATAGATTAAGAGCTTGTAAATCCTAAACCACCTTCAATGAAATAGCTTCTTTCACACAAGCCATCTCCATCTAAAACTATGTTGTGCCTCATTGATGGCCACTCCTCCAAGACAATGTTGTAGATTTGGTCATGGTTGACTGTAATGTCCTCAAATTGGGACTCCTAGCTAGGAATGTCTGAAAAACATATTTTTCAGAAATGGCTGCTCAGGAATTGGAATTCAACTCTTGGATCCCTTAGATATGATAATCTAATACCCAAATCTAAGAGAATAGCATAAACAAATCAAACTATGTGGGTTAAATAGACCTCCCACACCTAGTATGGCTTGGAAATTTCCTAAGGAAGGGGATGCAACAATACAAAAGAAAACCGCCCAGAAAATAATGAAGTTTTAATGAAAATAGTAGAAGAAAAATATGATAGATCAAAAATATCTTATACAATAGTAAATCAGATTTAAAATGTGGCCCATTCAGTGTACAAGGGAAAGATGGAAGACTTTTATGAAGTAAACCCTCTGAAAGAGGTGCTGCAACAAAGTGTTTCACTACAAAAGCCTTCACAACGTTATTTTATTGAGCATACAACAGCTGTAGGTTACAACCAAGATCTAGAACAAATTTATGTACAAAATATTAGATCTAAATCATATATGTACACTAGACTATCTCTATTTTACATACCCCTTGGGGTTTTCAACAAAAACATGAAGGATATGGAGTAGATCTGAGATCTCATGCAGCAGATCTGCAGATTTCTGTAGAATTCCTGAAACTTATACAGGAGTATTCAGATGAGATATGAATATGACATGGATAAGAATATAAATCCATGGATCACCACAGTGAGAGGAAGATTCTCATCACTAGAGATCACTCCTCAAAGATTGCGAAAACTCCCTGCAACTTTCCTCTTGCAGATAACGCAGTCCTAGAAGATATACTGTGTTGTAGACTTGATGAACAGTTTTTCTTGATGCCAAGGTATGGATCTAAAGCTCTGGTGATCCAATACACTCTTTCCAGGGGGATTTAAGGGTTTCCCATTGAAAGGGGCACTTTAATGGCTTAGATCTAAAAAGATCTAGCCTCCACTTGCTGCAACTTACAAAGACAACCACACCCTCAATAGGATCTACATTGTAGTTGGAAGTAGATGCTTGGCCAAATGCCTGACAGTGGAAAAGAAATGCAATACTCTTCCAAGAGGCCTCTGAAGGAAAGAGGTGGGATTCCCAACCAGGAACACCCAGTGCTAAACAACACTATTCTCTGCTAAACAGCTAAGAGAATAAGAAATGTCTAAACAGACAAGTCCTTCAAAATAATATGTTCAACAACCTTCTTTTATTGTTCTCCTCTTCCTTTTATAGGATAAAAGCCTTGCAAAACCCTAAACCATCTCAAAGTTTTAGCTCCTTTAACATGTGTAGCCTCCAACTAGAACTGTGTTGTGCATCTAGGAGATACATTGCATCTGGACAACATTGTGGATTTGATCCTGTTGACCCAACCAATTGTCTCAATCCCTTTCACACATAAGGGATTTTAATTAAGGCAGCTCCTATTTAGCCTTGTTCACATTGGGCATTGATTTATTTACTATTTTTAGGAGTTTTTATTGTCCTCCTTTACACATTTATTCTTGCAATAATAAAATGAAACAAAAGTGTAGATTCCCATTAGATTGGGCTAATTGGGAATATTACAGTCCTCCCCTCCACAATTTTGCTTGTCCTCAAGCAACTAATAGAGTGAGTGTTGCAACTCCTTCCCTCTTTCATTGGTGACATCATCAAGTGATAAGACTCCTCCATGAGCTGAGTGTTCACCAAACCATCCTTCCATGAATTGTTTCTTCAATTTTTTTATGAGAGGTAAATGACCCATCCCATAAGGAGTTAAGAACTCAAGTGAAAAAATCATGGCTGAGCCAAAACTATCCCTGAAACATGTAGCATAAGGTACATGGAGAGTCTCCATCCCATGTGGCACATACATGCTCACCATCCTCCCTCAATACAAACCCACAAATAGTACAAGTATATCATCAATGTATGGAAGTAAAACTATGTACATAAAAAAAGAAAATTGAGCATGAGGAGGTGGGTCATAATCCTATATATGATACCAATGCAGGGCGTCTCCTACCTGCCTCAAACTAGTACATGGAAAGTGGTTTTATCACCACTTACTTGTTTCCCAAGTCATCTCACTATTGTTGAAGGTGAGAGATATGTTTGATGCCTTGGGAAGCACCCATCATGATGAAAAATCTCCCTTTGCATATCAAGGGAGTGGCCAAATTCAGAATTTTTAGTGGCCCAACAATTTCCATGAGATTAACATGATACATTGCTCCTTTTAGGAGTCATGGCCTGCATAAAAATGGTAAAAGAACATGTACAATCAGAAAATAAAACTTGTTTTACATGAACACATCCTTTACCATCAATGTTTCTCATACACATGGAGTTGTGCATGAATCTTTCCCCTCTTTCCAAAGAAGGAAGAGATGGCTGAAATGACTCTTGTATAGATTCCCATGGCTACCCCAACTCCACATATCTCATGCATTCTTGAAAATGTTGATATAGTTCCTCTTTCAAGCCTTCCCAATCAAAGCTCCTCATGATGATGTTGTAGATCCTCATGGAATACAGATGGCTGAAACAAAACTCTTTGTATGCTCCTTGTAGTATCTTATACTTGAGCTTAGAATTTCTAGGAAAAAAATTCTACCATGATGATAGATGAATTCTCCTTGGACTAAGTAGCCCTCTTCATGCAACTGGTCATCAAGTATCATACATGTGTGAAGATATTTGGAATAATCCACTAGCAGTTGGGATTTCCAATACAGATATGCACTGCTCAACAATGACAACACTGATGACACATCAATAAAAGTATTTGTCATGTTGTTGATCCTTCCCTTGACATCGCCTATGCCAAAGATGTGTGTTGGAAGGCTGTTCCTTCCCTTCTTCTCCTCCCACAAAGCAGGATCATAAAGGAGAGTGGGTGATGATGATAGGGGAAAAATATTTCCCTCCTCCTTGAGCTTACCCAAATCTCCCATCACTGTAGATTTGTCTTCAAGTGCTCCAAACCCTCCTGGATCTAAGTTTGGAGAAACAAGTTGTGAGGTCTTCCCCACAAAATATGACTCAGGTGGCCTCCCAGGTGGTTTTCCACTAGATAAAGAGATTTCTGGGACCATTATCATATGCATGATAGATGAGATCCTCATGTCCCTACTTCCACTGTGCAATTTCAACTCTTTTTCATGTGTGGAAGTCTCATGAAATTTGGAGACCCCTCTTAGTGGTGTAAGAGTGCCTTTGATTGGAGAATTTGCTCCATTCTCTTCTGATAGTGGATCACCTTCTGCTATGTCAGCATTGTGATCCCTCCTTTTTTCTATCTCATTTTATTTTAGCAAAGACACATGCTGCTCATGTCATCCATATGGAAGTTCCTTAGGAACTCCTTGAAAAAATGCAAGAGCCCCTCTAGTGGAAGCCATTGCTTCATCTCCCTCTCTAAAGGAAAATAGATCTCCTCCTGCTATCACAACACTGAAGGATATTCTCTGATCTTTCTCTCCCTTCTCCTCATCAATGGAGAATGCTTCATCATTAAGAGACCCTTTTCTTTGGTCTCTTCTTGAAGAAGGAATCCTCATGCTCTCTCCTTGAGAAAAGAGACCTTACTGTAGTGGGGCTTTTTCCTATGGAAAATTGTGCAACAAATCTTCAACCCCCTCAAAAATGTTTAAGACTAGAGTTGGCTCCATGGAATCTTCCAACCTATGCAAAGATTCAAATTTCTTGGGCTTGATTTTCCTTTCCCAAGAATTCTCAAAATTTCTCACATCAAATATTTTCACTAGTCCCCTAGTGAATTTTGCATAAGAAGATATATTTATCCCCTTCAAGGAAGAGGACTCAAAAGCCACTAGGAATAAGCCTTTCCTTGTATATGTAGCATTGCTACTCTCTAGGATTCTTCTTCTTAAACTTGATGCAGCTGAAATTATGTGTCAAGCTTCCTTACCCAATACTTGGTCGAGTCCTTAGGTGATACATCAAAACTAGGTAGAGAGAATCTACCCAAAGTGTGTTGAAGGCACCCTCTTCTTCTATTGTGGGTGGTGGATCTACTTCTTTGAGTTGACAGAACTCTAGGAAACTGAGATTTTATTTGAATCTCTCTGATAGTGACTCATATTCTTGGATATAATCACCAAGATATTCCTCCTTTGGTGTTCCTCCTTTTCCCTCTTCCTTTGACAAGAAAGTAGGCATGCTCCAACATTGCAGATTAGGTTGTCTAGGTAAATGCTCACACACATAGTAAGAGTTACTGGGGATTCCTTGATGTAATAATCCTCCCGAGGGATCTGCATGTCTGTCCCTCTTCATTCCCCGGATTTCTTCTTTCAGTACATACATAGCTTGAGAAAGAGTTTTAGAAAACTCTTCTCTCTGGAAACTTCTAGTAAAATGGACCTTACCCTTTTCTTTTGTGTCTTCAGTGTAACCACACTTCTTCATCAGTATTTTATTTTCATGAAAAGACATATTGTCTCTTCAATAAGCACAGGATGCGCCAAGATAGTTGCTATGATACCACTGTAATATCCCCAAATTGGGACTACTAGCTAGGCATGTCTGAAAAACGCATTTTTCAGAAATGGCTGCTACAGAATTGGAATTTAGCCTTTCGATCCCTTAGATATGATAATATAAGATGAAAATCCATGAGGAGAGAAAAAAAAATCAAACTAGGTGGGTTAAAAAGACCTCCCACACCTAGTATGGCTTGGAAATTTCCCAAGGAAGGGGCTGCAGCAATACAAAAGAACACTGCCCAGAAAATAACGCAGTTTTAATGAAAAATAGTAGAAGACCAATATGATAGATCAAAAATAGCTTATAAAATATTAAATCATATTTACAATGTGGCCCATTCATTGTACAAGAGAAATATGGAAGACTTTTATGAAGTAAACCCTCTAAAAGAGGTGCTACAACAAAGTATTTCACTGCAAAAGGCCTGACAATGTTATTTTATTGAGCATACAGAAGCTGTAGGTTACAACTCAGATCTAGAATAGATCTATGTACAAAATATTATATCTACATCAGATCTATACACTAGACTGTCTCTATTTTAGATACCCTTTGGGGTTTTTAGCAAAACATTAAGGATATGGAGTAGATCTGGGATATCATGCAGTAGATCTACAGATTTCTGTATAATTCCTAAAAATTATACAAGGGTATTCAGATCAGGTCTGAATATGACATGGATAAGAATAGAAATCCATGGATCACCACAGTGAGAGGAAGATTCCCATCACTAGAGATCACTCCTCAAATATTGCCCAAATTCCCTGCAACTTTCTTCTTGCAGATAACGTAGTCCTAGAAGATATACTATGTTGTAGACTTGATGAACAGTTTGGCCTAACGCCAAGGTATGGATTTGAAGCTCTAATGATCCAATACACTCTCGCTAGGGGTATATAAGGGTTTCCCACTGAAAAGAGGCACTCGAATGGCTTAAATATGAATAGATATAGCCTCCACTTACTGCAGCTTACAAAGATAACCAAACCCTTAACGGGATCTATGTTGTAGTTGGAAGTACAATCTTAGAAAAATGCTTGATAGTGGACAAGAAATGCAAGACTCTTCCAAGAGGCCTCTCAAGGAAAGAGTTGGGATTCCTGACTAGGAACAACCAGTGCTAAACATCACTATTCTCTTCTAAATAGCCAAGAGAATCAGAAATGTATAAATAGACAATTCCTTCAAAAATAATATGTCCAACAACCTTCTTCCATTGTTCTCCTCTTCCTTTCATAGGATAAAATCCTTCCAAAACCCTAAACTATCTCATAGGTTTAGCTCCTTTCACATGTGTAGCCTCCAACTAAAACTGCACTGTGCATCTAGGAGATACATTGCATCTGGACAACGTTGTGGATTTGGTCCTGTTGACCCAGTCAATTGTCTCAATCCCTTTCACACATAAGGGAGTTTAATTAAGGCAGCCCAGATTTAGCCTTGTTCACATTGGGCATTTATTTATTTACTATTTTTAGGAGTTTTTATTGTCCTCCTTTACACATTTATTCTTGCAATAATAAAATGAAACAAATTTGTATATGCCCATTATAAGGCTAATTGGGAATATTCAACAACCTTTTCATGCTGCCATCCCCTTCCTTGTATAGATTAAGAGCTTGTAAACCCTAAACCACCTTCAATGAAATAGCTTCTTTCACACAAGCCATCTCCATCTAAAATTTTGCTAAGCCTCATTGATGGCCACTCCTCCAAGACAACATTGTAGATTTGGTCATGGTTGGCCTAGTCAAAACATCCAACCCCTTTCACACCTAAGGGTGCTTTCTTACATAGCCAAGATTTAACCTTTTTTTCACATTTGGAAGTGATTTATTTGTTGTTTATGAGTTTTATGATCCTCCTTTAGATTTTTATTCATGAAACAAAAAAAATAAAACAAAATTGAATATTCCCATTAGCTTAGGACTAATTGGGAACATTACAGTCCTCCCCTCCCAGATGTTGCTTGTCCTCAAGAAACTGATAAGGTTAGTGCTGCAACTCTTCTCTGCCTCCATTGATGACATCATGATATGATAATCTCTCTCCATAAGCTAAGTATTCACCAGTCCAAACCTCCATGAATTGTTCCTCCAAAGTTCTTATGAGATGTAAATAGTTCATCCCATAAGGAGACAATATCTCAAATGAAACAAACATGGCTTGCCCAGTGTCCTCCCTGAAACATGTAGCATAAGGTACATGGAGAAACTCCATCCCTTAGGGCACATACATACCTCCCATCCTCCCTCCATAAATTCCCATAAAAATCACAAGTACGTCATCAATGTATGGGAGCGAAAAAATATACATACAAATAGAAATTTGTGCATATGGAGGTGGGTCATAGTCCCACATGTGGAACCACCACAATGCATATCCTACCTGCATCAGATATAGATGTGTTAAGTGGTTTCCCCACCACTTACTTGCTTCCCAGGTTATCTCACCATGGCTAAAAGTGTGAGATATATTTGGTGTCATAGGAAAGCACCCATCATGATGTAAAACCTCCCTTTGTGCCCCAAGGGAATGGCCATATTCAGAAATAGCTTTGGACTAAAGTTGGTCATGAAGTTTATAAGGTACAAAACTCCTCTTAGGATTCATGGCCTACATATACATAGTAAAATAATGCATACAATTATAAAATAAAACATGATTTATATGAGTATGCTCTTCACCAACAAATCTCCTCATAGAAATGGAGTGGTGCATAGATCTATCGCCTTCCTCAAAAAGAGAAAGAGAGGGCTGAATTAACTCTTCCATAGAGTTATGTTTCTTGTTGATCTCCACATGGTACATGCATCTTTGACAATGCTGATATAGTTCTCCTTCAAAGCCCTCCCAATAGTATCTCCTAAAGATGATGTTGTTGAGCTTCATGGAATATGTGTGGCTGAAATAAAACTCTTCATAGGCCCTTTGTAGCAACTTCTTCTTGAGCTTGGAGGCTATAGAAAAGAAGATCCTACCATGATCATAGATGACTCCATCTTGAACTAAATATCCCTCACCATGTAGCTATTCATCAAGAATCATGCATGTGTGAAGATCCTTGTAGTAATCCACCAACAGTTGGGATTTCCAATATCGATCTAGAGTCCTCAACAATGATAGTGTTGATGATATATCAATTGAAATTTTTTTCATATGGCTGCTCCTTTATTTGACATCTCCCATGCCAAAGGTATGTGTTGGAAGGTCATCCCTTCCCTTATTCTCCTCCTTGACATATCCCATGCCAAGAGTATATGATGGAAGGTTGTTATTCCCTCCTTGTTTCCCTTCTTACATATGCACATGATCAAATTAAGATGGAAGTATTTGGAAGTTAGTCTCCCATGGAAGGCTATCATCTATCCAAAACCTCCTTGGTCTTGCCAAAGTGTGCATGTAATGCCATCATCTTCTACCATGTATGGAAGATTTCTCTCCAGGAGAGATTATCTTCTGAGTCTTCAAAGCCAAGGACTACCCTCCTTACCCCATGATGGTGTATTTTTTTAGTCTTGCATCATCTTCTCTCAGCATAGTATGAGATGAGAGAGTGGATGATGATGATAAGGGGAAAATATTTCTCTCCTCCTTGATCTTCCCCAACACTCTCAGTGTTGTAGTATGGTCTTCTAATGCTCCCTTCCTTTTTGGATCTATGAGTGGAGCATCAAAGTATGAGACATTTGTCACCAAATCTGAATCAAGTGGTCTCCCAGGTGGAATACCTCCATGTAATGAAACATCAAGGCCTAGAGCAGGCTATAAATGTGAGTGGACTGATTTTTAACTACTCTCACTATGCAAATCATCCTCCTCCTTATGTATATAAACCTCCTGAAAAGGATGGGTGTATATGTTCCCAATCATTTGGTGTTGGCCCTCCTTCTCATTTCCTCCTACCTTCTGTAAGATCTCACAGTCTAAGGTGCTTTCTTCAGATGTATTTAACCCATGCACACCCAACATCTTCTTGGTGTCAAGAGTCTTGGTCACAAAGGAATGATCTATCATAGTGTTTGTTCCCAAAAAGGTATGCAATGTTGGAACACACTTCCTGCGTTGGTTTGTCTCAATATCTATCATCATAGACACATGTTGCTCATGATATTCATGTGTAAGATCCCTGGGAGCTTCTTGAAAAGACATAAGATCCCTTCTAGTGGAAGTATTTGCTTCACCTCCAACTCCAAATAGAAGTAGATCTCTTCCTGGTGTCACATTGTTGGAGGATCTTTCCAGCTTTTTCTCTTCCTTCTCCTCATCATTAAGAGATCCTTTTTCTTGATCTCCTTCTAAATAAGGAATCCTCATGTCTTCTTCTTGAGAAGAAATTTCTCACTGAAGTGGGGCCTTTTCCCTTGGAAAACCACGTAGAATATCTTTAACCCCCTCAACAATGTTTTGACATGGAGTTGGCTTCATAGATCCTTCCAACCCATGCAAAGGTTCTGATTTCTTGGGCTTGGTTTTCTCACCCAAGGAAGTTTCAGATTGTTTCAAATCAAATCTTTTCACTAACCTCCTAGTTAACTTTGTATAAGTAGATATAATTACACTTTTCAATGATGAAGATTCAAATAACCACCAAGCATAAGCCTTACCTTCAAGATGCAGTGCTGCTACTCTTATGGCTTCTTCTTCTGAAACTTGATGCAGCTGGAAATATGTGTCTAGATTCCTTACCCAAGACTTGGTTGAGCTCTCGGGTGATCCATCAAAAGTAGGTAGAAAGAACCTACCCAAAGTGTGATGTATGCACCCTCTTCTTCTATTGTATTTGTTGGATCTTCTCTCTTATTTAAATTGAAAAAACTCTTGGAAGCTTAGATTCTCCCTGAATCTTCTAGACTAAGATTCATATTCTTGGAGATGGTTAGCAAGAGTCTCCTCCTTTGGTGTTTCTCCTTCTGCTTCTTTTATTGCCAATAATGTAGGTATGCTATAGCTTTGTAGATCTGATTGTGTGGCTGAATGCTCACACACATAGCATGAAGTGCTAGGGCTTTCTTCATGTGAGGGATCTTCATGTTTTTCCCTCTTCATTCCCCTGATTTCTCTTTCAAGTTCATGTCTTAGTTTGGAAAAGAGTATTTGAGGTCTCCTTCCCTTTCATTCTTCCATATAAAAGGGTTTTACCCTTGTTTTCTTTGTCTTCTATGTAATAAATTTTCTTCTTCTATATTTTCTTTTCTTCAAAATACATATTGGCTTCTTATAAAGCATAGGATGTGCCAAGATGATTGTCTAATACCACTGTAATATTCCCAAATAGAGAATGCAAAAATATATGAAAGATATGCAAGAAAATAATGCTAATCATTTAAGATAAGAGCAGGAGGACAATATGGAGACCCTCCTTTAACATTTACAACAAAAAATTAGATGTACAATGAGGCTTGTAAGAGGTAAATAGGAAATAGAAGTCTCCAAGAGAAGAAAATCACTGAAAAGAGGTCCTGCAATCACATATCAGGACTGAAAATGCTTAGAGAGCATTATTTTATTGACTGCAACAACTGTTGATTACACTTCAAATCTAGAACAGATCTGTGCATGAAAATTTAGATCCATAACAGATCCATACACTAGATAGGCTCTTCTTTCATATCCACTTGGGGTTTTTAGCATTACACCATGTATAAGCAGTAGATCTAAGATCTAAGTCTGCAGATCTGCAGAATGAATCATATATTCAGAAATATATAACAGTTTTCAGATCATATCTGATATGAAAAGAATTAGATATTTATTCAATGGATCTTCAAAGTGAAGGGTAGATCCCCAACACTTGAAAACCAGCTCTCCAACTGATGTACAAAATCTCCTTGCAACAACACCTACAGGAATAATGTAGTTTTGGAAGAAATACTGCGCTGTAGGGTTTACAACATGATTGGCCACATGCCAAGATCTGGAAACGTAGCTCCAATTATCCAATACTCTCTTGCCAATAGGATAGAAGCCTTCCCCATTAAAAAGGAGCACTAGAATGGTCTAGATATGAGTAGATCTAGTCTTCACTTGTTGCAGCTTTCAAAGACAACCAACTCCTCAATGAGATCTACATTGTATTTGGAAGAAGAAGCTTGGCCTTAAGCCAGATAGTGGACTATGCAATACAAGACTCTTCCAAGAGGCGTATCAAGGAAAGAGGTGGGATTCCTGATTAAGAACACCCAATGCTAAACAAAATTTGCAATCTAGGATAAATAGCCAAAGAAAGTTGTATGTCTAAATAGACAGTACAATCAGAAAATACAATATCATTCAACAAACTTTTCATGATGCCATCCCCTTCCTTATATAGATTAAGAGCTTGTAAACCCTAAACCACCTTCAATGAAATAGATTCTTTCACACAGCCATCTCCATCTAAAATTGCATTGTGCGTCATGGCCACTCCTCCAAGACAATGATGTATATTTGGTCATGGTTGACCCAATCAAAACATTCAGCCCCTTTCACACTCAAGGGTGCTTGCTTACATAGACAAGATTTAACCTTTTTCACATTTGGCAATGATTTATTTGTTGTCTAGGAGTTTTATGATCCTCCTTTACATTTTTATTCATGAAACATAAAAATAAAACAAAATTGAATATTCTCATTAGCTTAGGACTAATTGGGAATATTACACATGTCATGTCTAATTTATGATTTTGTATGCGTCAATAGTTGATATGATTTTTTTCTGGGTAGAAATACTCTTGTTGTTTGTGTGCGTGGAGACCTAAGTCCCGAGTTATGTGCAAGAACCCTGTAGATGTGAGTGAAAGAGAAAACATTGTATTGAACTGAGGATCTCTTAATAAAGAAGGAAATTTTGGTGAAATCAGACATTATATGATTCCTGTAGTTAACTGTCTTAGATTTGTTATGCACATTATCTGTTGCTTCTTATAGATATGGATTTTTTCTGTTGAATGCATATGTATTTCCATGATTGATAGGTAAAGTTGGTAAATTTCATCTATGTGCATGTATTGTTCTACTTAACTGTTAGATATAAAGGTAGTAACTTGTTATCTGGAAGTCTATATCAAAGAAAGGGTTTATACTTTAATAATGTATATTCGCAAGGGATAAGTCTATTTATCACCGTCTAGGCATGCACAACTCCTTTACTCTTTGTCTGCAATTAGATCTAGTTATGTGAAGTTATGCGCAAGGTAGTAGGCATTAGATCTATTGGATCCACATCAAAAGCTCCATCAAGGTGTGGAAACCTGGTTCCAACAGTGCCCCATACTGCTTCGGGTGAGACTTTGTTTCGCGCAAGAAGATCACTACCGACAAGGCCAGTAGTTGGAGGGTTTTTTTGGTTGCAGGATTACTCTGAACCTAGGTTAGGACCCCTAAAACCAACAAATGGTTTTGTTTCTAGGACTGGGATCATTTTGAGGGAGATTTGATGTTGTGGCACTCAACAAAGAATGAAATGCAAGATTGGCTTACCAAGAGCATGCATGAATTTGTGATCCAAGAAAGAAGAAGACCTAATTTGTTTGCCGAAGAATGGGAACAAAGGTATTTCTACACAGAGGTCCATGAAATTTTCTTTTATTCCTTTTCAACCGAGTTGCAATATTGGTTTTCTTGGCTTGCGAAATTCCAAACCTAAGCAAAGGATGACACGATCACCAAGTGGACCCTAGAATTGGTGCATAAATTGGAGAAATCTAGCGAAAATATTACCCACGTAGTAGATTACTAGATTGATAGTGTTCTGGGAGGATTTGTGACTAAATTCACTATTGATACCTTTGTATCATATTCTGAAGACAAAAGGATATTTTTCAAGGGACCTAGAGGTAATTTCCTTTGCTCACTCAAACTGTGGATTAAAATGATTTTGTGTGAAAAGGTTACTCTGTGTAACCACATTGAGTGTGTGTCCCAAAGAGGTCCATCTAGCTCCACGCGCAAAGGTCCTGGTAGTTTTACGCATAGCAGAAAAACTTATAGGGTAGACCTAGAAGAATATTTTATTTATAGTCCTCTCAAAGGTTAATATGATAGTGACAAAGAATCTGACACAAGTAGCTTTGGTGAATCTACACGCACGAACGAAGAGAACTTGATTATAGTTAAGATCCCAATTAGGGGAATTTTGAGGTATAAAATGGGCCTCCTAAGGAAATTATAAAATAATAGTGGAAATAATAAAAAAATGTTATATTACATCATCAAATTTTAGAGGGAAAAAATAAAAAACCAAAATTTCAACTTATCTCGCTACAGGTTTACTCAAATTTCGAGTGTAAACACTGCTTGGATGCATAATTTTATTCCTCATCCAAGGAGTATCCATGTTGCATACTTTCGATGAACCCTTCTACATGAAAAATGTGATTGTAATCACATTTTTCTTGTATTTCTCATTTTCCGTGTAGAAGGGTCCATCGAAAGTATGCAACATTTAACTCCTTGGATGAGGAATTAATTTTTTCATCTAAAGAATACTCCCACTCAAAATTTGAGTAAAAACTTAGGGAGATAATTTGAAAACATGAGTTGAAAAAGTAGTTTTATTATTTTATTATTTTTTAATATTTTTACATTTTTACTCCAAAAATGGTGAATCATCCCCCATGGTTGACATCATCATCTTGAATCCTATTGGTTCTTATAGAGTTTATTTTCGTTGTACATTTTTCTTAGGAGGGCCATTTTAAACCTAAAAATTCCCCTAATATTCCACTCTTCTCCTGCATTCATCTCCTAACCACTCATCCACCCTATCTCCACCTCCAACACCAAACCCTGATATGGTTTCTTGCATAAAGTTACCTAATTAACATGGTATTGGGAATGAAGACGTGGACCAATTATTGTTTGTTATAGACACTGTATGGACAAAAAAACAGATCAATAATGCTAATGTTAGGAAAGTGCAATTGGATACTACATTTCAAGAACACGCACTGGATTGGTACATAAGGTATGAGGCGATGAAACCAAATGCAACAATTGATAATCTGAAGGCCGCATTGAAGGAACAATTCAAAAAGTTGAAATCATATGCTAAATGTGTGACTAAGTTAAAGGAAATCCACTAGGAAGTGAATGAACCCATATGGGAGGCAGATCAACAACTGAAGCACACCATCAAATATGGAGTATTTACTATTGATGACATGCACAGCAAAGAATAGTTCATTTCCATACTGCTACCGCATCTGCGCCAATCCTTAAATAAACAAAATATTGCGATGCAGGCTGAAGTTGTGGAGATTTCAATGAAGTTAGAAGCCTCACCTGTACCAACTGCACAGGCTGGGGCTCAGCATATTCCAAACTAACTAGCTACACTACACTTAGAGATACAAAGCATGCGCCAAGAGAAAGGGAAGGACGTATGATTAGGTATATGGTGTATACATTGTAACGTTGAAGGTCATCATAAAGATCAATGTCCTATATATAAGTAATATCTAGCAGTCAGAGGACCAAGTCTAATTAAGAATGTGGTAGGACCAAGTGGCACCCCCACATTATGGTACATGATTTGTCAACTAAATAGTCTATACATGACATACTTCTTCCCTAATATTGGTAAATATGTCCCGGAGCTTAAGAAGCCTTTCTACATTTTTTTTCGATTGGTGGGACATGATGAGTAAAACTGTCACAACTTCGATTTGATGATTGAGTGAGTTGGTTTATAGAGGATGCGGGTATAAGGACAGGAACTAGGGTCACCTACATCTCCATTTTGACATGGCGGATTCTAAGGAAGAGGCCAAGGAAGAGAAAGAGCTGGCTGAGGAAGAGGCGAGGTCATGTGCTATAACTGTGGATACGCTGGTCATTATGCGTGTGAATTTCTAAACCCACCACAAAAATATTGCAAGTATTGCAGAAAATTTGATCGTGTTATTGAATATTTCCCTATATTAGTTGCAAGAATGTAGGAAAAGAAATGGTAGACTCCCATTAAAAATATTCAGATGGTAAGAGCTGAGCTGCATGAAGAAAAACCGAGTGTGAATTTTGTTACTAGGAGTGGTTCAGAAACTGGTGAAGAGAAAGGAAAAAATCCTGATACTAATCTCTGGATCCGAAAGGCAACTAAAAATATAGAAGGATTCAACTTACAGAGGGGAAAGGAGACCTTTGTAGAAGTGAATAATGATTTCACAGAGACGGGTGCATTAAAATCTAAAGCATCAAGAAAGCCTATGGGCACAGTTGAAGGAGATGCAGAACTAAATCCCTTCCTGCATGCTTCTATTAAATTGTTGTGCAATAAGAAGCCAGTCCAGAATCTCCAAGAATTAATGGACAACTACGCAGAGAAAGAACAACCCTTGATGGAGCAGAAGGGTGTCAATAATATTTATAAGAATAAAAGAAGAAATATACGGGAAATGCGCTTGACTACTCATATCGGTGTTGTTGGTATAGGGTCTCCTACGAGCTACGAAACTGGTCCATTTTTGAATACTTTTGATTAGATTTAGTCTAGCGCAGGGGTTTTGGGGTGGGTCAAATCCTCGAAAGCACTGTAATGGGAAAAAGGGTAAACCAGGGGTTTGAAAACCATGGTTTGTGGACCATAGGAAAGTATAGGCTATATTACTATCAATAAAGGAACATTTTGTATTGTAAGGTAGGTAATGAAGAGCTATTGATGTGAATTATGGTTTAAGTTGTCTATTTGGGTTTTTTGGGAAAGGACTCATGTTGGCTATGTGCGCGGAGATCTAAAGTCCAGCTGTGTGGACCCTGTTGCTGTGTGCGCAGGATGGGAAGGGGATTGTAAGAAGGAATTGATGAATAATAAAGGTTGATAGATAACTGAATCTGTGAGTACTCTTTGTGTGAATCATTGGTAATTCCAGCATTGTGCGCTTTCTATATTTAAGCTGCGAAAGATCTATGTAAGTGTGTTTTCTGTATCTAGATATGTTTTTTTTTGTTTATGAAACATTGTGCTACTATCATAAAAGTATATAATTATAGATCTAGCACATGTGGATGCGAATAGAGACCTCCTTGGCCCTGTGCAAAACAAGACAATCTGGGTATCATAGGGCTGAAAGCAGCTTTGCTTGCCTTACCTGTCCTTTCTTAGGGTGTGGAAAGCTGGTTCCAGCACCCACCCATACTACTTTTGGTGAGAATTTGACCTACACAAGTAGGTCATTACCGAAAGAGCCAATAGTATAGGGGTTTGTTGGAAAACCTTGAACTCTGAACCTGGGTCAGGACCCCTTGTGCCAACAGGTGTATACAATATGGATCAGGTTATCTTAGATTTAGGGTCTGATGTGAATGTCTTACCAAAGCAGACTTGGCAGCAAATGGGAGAACCTAAGTCGAAGTGGTCCACTATTCAGCTACGCATGTCACATCAGCAAAATGTTATCCCATTAAGAAGACTCTCGTAGGTAGTAGTGGATATTGAAAGAGTTCGAGTGCTCACAGAATTTGAAGCTATCCAGATTGTTGATGATACCGACCCATATCCTGTGTTGTTGGGTCTAGATTGGGATATCGATATGGATGACATTATTAACCTCAAGCGCATAAGTATGGTGTTTGAAGGTAATGGAACTAGGGTTGTGGTCCCTCTGGACCCTGCAGAAGGATAAAGATATACTGAGAGGGTGCGTGCAGACGACGATGTTGACCATATTTATAAGTTAACTCCATGGGATGAAGATTGGATTAACCCAAAAATAGATGGTGGGTTAGTTTAGAGAAGGATAGTTCATGATTTTTAGATTCATATGAGGAGATGGAAAATTGGCAGAATCATTTGCACAAATTATCTGCACTACACTACAATCAAATGAAAAAATATCTACGGTGCATATCCTTAGAGGTACAAGATTTGACTTATTATGATGGCATGCATAATGCTAATATGTTTTTAGAAGAACTTGAAAAAAATATTCCAGAAGCACAATTTTTCCATGCACTTTATATAACTCTACGCTTGACCCCAGCGTGCTAGTGGGAGATTCACAAAGGAAACTTGGCTAACAAGGAAGAATGCACCCGCATGATACGTCTACGATTTGAGCATCCAAATACCAGAATAGGAGAGACCTATTGAAGAGAAGGAAATATGCGAAAACATCTGGCTAGATGGGCTGAAGCATGGGGTGCAGAGCCATGGCCATAATGGGTGCATATATTCATCTACACTTTGGGGAAGGTGCCTATAGATTGGTAACTCAAAACTGAGCTGCAACGAGGAACTACTAAATGGGCTGCGCTAACAAAAAGTTTTATCATGACCTTTAGTTTTGAAATTGGGTTCAAATTCCTTAATGAGGTACTGCAGGATATTCATGAAGTCTTATTTGACACCACAAAGGCATTGGTTGAATGGGCCTTGCCAGCGTGGGATGCGCAGATGAGGGACATTGCTGACGGTCAAAATTTTTCAATCGAAGATAAAGAAGAAGACCCAAGGAACATTACTATTCCTGAGTCTGAAGGAAAACGTGGGCCTACAGTTGAGTTACTTGATGTAACTAAGCCTATGAAGATTAGGCAAGTCAATATTGGCTCAGAGGAACAACCAAAATATGAAAATATAGGGGAATATTGGGGTGATGATACGGTGGGAAAGGTCATCGAGATATTAACTGAATATTAGGAGTTGTTTCTTGCAAAATTTTTTGAATTGAAGGGGATTGTAGGAGACCTCAAGGTAATGAAGATCACCTTAAAACCTGTTATGTTACCTTTGAAAAAAAAATGCTCGTATTGGTTGAATCACAAATACAACCAGAAGGTCAAAGAGGATTTGGAGAAAATGGTTGTTGCAGGTATTATTGAATTAGTAGAAGAGTTATATTGGGTAAGCCCTATGGTGGTTGAAGACAACAAGACCAAGGGAGAAATAAGGATTTGTGTAGATCTGCGCAAATTGAATGATGCTTGCACGCATGACCCATTGTCAACTCCATTTTTTGATGAAATACTAGACAATGTGGGTGGTCAGGAGGCCTACTCATTCACTAATGGATTCTCTATATACCATCAAATAAGTATCATGCTAGAGGATAGAAGAAAAACAACCTTTGCGACAAAGTGGGGATCCTTTCAATAAAAAATCATGCCACTCAATCTGAAGAATGTGCCAACTATATTAACATGCATAGTAGTAGTTGTGTTCAAGGAATAGATCCAAAAATTCTTATAAGTAAACTTTAATGATTGGACTGTATTTCAATTATTAAAGAAGCATGTGTCGAGCCTGCACCTGATACTAGATACTTGTCATAAGTATCAAATCTCGCTCAACTTGAAGAAGCGTATATTATGCACCCCTTTCAGGATCTTGCTCAGCCATATTGTTTCTCAGCAAGGGTTGATGGTAGATCCAGCATAGATTGTTGTTAATGCTAACCTCGAGGTTCCCACAAATGTAAGACAACCATGCTCGATTTTGGGGCACACAAGGTATTATAGGAAGTTTATTCAAGGTTACGCGCTAATCACTATGCCAATGGAGAATTTGTTGAATAAGGATGCCTCATTTTGCTGGGACACAGACTGCCATAAGAGCTTTGAATTGATTAAGGATAAGATGGTCAATGTGCCCATATTGGTTTTTCTAGACTAGAGAAAAGGAATTCCATGTACATGTCGATGCATCCTACATCACATTAGGAGTTGTCTCAACATAGCCTGGAGCCGGGGATATTGACCACCTTATAGAATTTGCAAGTAGGAAATTGTCAAGTGCATATCACTGCTACTCAACCATGAAGATGGAAGGATTAGCTATGGTCTACATGCTGTAGAAATTCCGGCAGTATTTGTTGGGAGGGAATTCTAAGATTTTTACTGATCACTCTACTTTGAAGTAGCTGGTAAAAAAGCATGTGTTGGGGGGGGGAGATCTATATATGTATGTTATTATTTTAGGAGTATGAATCTGAAGTAATTATGAAACTAGGGAGGCTGAATGGTGGGCTAGACCATTTGTCACGCATTGAAAATGGAGAAGAGCCCACTAACATGGAAGAAGGATTACCCAACACACGCAAATATTTTCCATTAAGGTAGTATATGATCACTTCTTCGATATTATTCATTTTCTGAAAACTGGAAGTGTGCCCATGGAATATACGGTGAAACAAAAGAAATATTGGGTCACTTGCACAGTTGATTTTACCTTGATTAATTGCTAGCTATACAAAATGGGGGCATATGAAATATTGAGGAGATATGTGTTGGAATTTGAGAGACGAGATATATTAGCAGTAGCTCATCGAGGGATTGTAGGAGCTCATTATGTAGGAAAAGAAATTGTGGAGAAGATCTTACAAGTTAGTTTGTGGTGGCCTACCATGAACAATGACGTACTCGCACATTGCCACGCTTGTGATGTATGTTAGTAAGCGGGGATACCATCGTATAGAGATGAAATACCCATGCACCCAAAAATGGCTTTGCAAGCTTTTTAAAAATGGGCCATTGAATTTGAAGATGCATCAACTCTCTAGGAAAGAATACATGTGCGCGTTATATAATCACTACGATGGAATATGTGATTCGATGGGCCGAGGTTGCGCCTGTAAAGAAATGCAACATAGAGACAGTTGCGCACTTCATTTTCAAAAATATCTTGACATGGTTTGGGTGTCCTAAGATCTTGATGAGTGACCAGGTAACCCACTTTGTAAATGAAACAATTCAAACTTTGACTGAAGAATTCAAGATACACCATGAGAAGAGTACACCTTATGACCCTCAGGAAAATGGTGCAGTGAAATATTTTAATAATATATTGGAGAACACGCTCACTAATATTTTCAATGATAACTAAAAATATTGGGATGTGCATGCACTTGTGGTTTTGTGGGCATACAGGACCACATGCAGGGATTTTATAGGGAAGACACCTTTCAGAATGGTGTATGGGCAGGAAGCTATTATACCAATGGAGTATATAATCCCAACTTTCCGCATTGTAGTGATCACTAACATGGCTGAGTAGGATATTTTGGAAGAATGATTGTTAGAGTTGGTGGCAATGTAAGAGGACAGATTAATTGTATGTTTCCATCAGTAGTTGAAAAAGGCATGCGAAAATGCTTGGCATGATAGGAATATTAGATAGAAGATATTTTCGGAAGATGATTTGGTATTTTTATATGAAAACAAGCTTATGCACCACCATGGGAAGTTCAAAATGCTTTGGCTCAAACCCTATCTAGTTAAGGAGATCACAGAGGGAGGTGCGGTCCGGCTAGCCACTTTAGGAGGTGAAGACCTTCTGAGGTATTGTTGTACGGTACAACAACCCTCCCCATTTCAAAATTTTAGAATGAATTCCATTTAGAAACAGGTCCCCTTTATTTTTAGGAATAAAATACTTAAGAGGAAATATGATCATTTTGAATAAAACAAATAAATAGTTCATTGTTTCATAAATCACAAGTGCTTATAAACAAATGTAATATTGAAACTTTCCAATCCGATGAGATATAAAAAAATTTATCACATCAACATAATACATAAAGTGTTCATATTAAACAAATTTCGATGTGAAACAGTAATCGCAATTGCAAATCAGAGATATCTTAAAGTTTGACATTTGTTTTGAAAAAAATCCGATGTGATAGAACAAATCACAATCGCAAATCGCAAAGGTTTTAAGTTGTCACATTTGTTTTGAAAAAACTCTAATGCGAGGCGATTCATCGCAATTGCATTTCAGAGCAACAAACATTATATTCGCTCATTCTACAAAACTCCGATGCGATGGACCCCACCATCATCGCAATCGCAAAATCAGCAAATATCATTTACAACTTACTCTCTTTGAAAATAGTCAATGTGATATCCCATCATCGCAATCAGAAATCAGAAAAGATCATGATATGCTATTTTTTATCCTTGTTGAAAATTCCCGATGCAATCAATACTTAAACTTTATGTTTGTTTTATACTGCGCATATGTTATTTATTCATTGTAATCGCAAAATTCAAAAAGAAAGGTTTTTATTCTCATTCCAAAAGCGCCGATCTCTGATTGTACGTTTATTATTAAATATAAAATCAAATGAATAATTATGATTGATTCTATTTTGAATACGTGAGTGTGACTCTTATAGAGGGCATTTAAGTTTTAACACGAAGTTAATAAATTGAAAATAACCAATAAATATTTTCATATAGTTATTCTCATCATTGCATTTTCACCACATCTGAAAACCTTTATCCTTTGCAGAACCATAGAACACCCAATCCTTTCATTTTCCGAGCAAGTGAGACATTAACAGACGACAAAATGTCTAAAATATCTAAGAAAGAAAAGGTTGTTGCCGCTACAAATCTCACCGCTATTCTCATAGTACCAAAAGAAAAACCAGTGAAAATTAAGCTGGTTACAGACACATCATGCCAGGGACTTGGAAAAATGACTTGGGAAGATGTATATAACCTGATTGAAAGAGAAGACCCTAAGGTTACTGAGGTGAAGGCAACAGTTCCTGATGAAGATGACTCAAATTCTGATTCTGAGACTCCCCTTAAAGCAGTTGCAAATTCATTCCTTCATATAATTTCAGCTCGGGCAAACATATTCCCTTATTATGATGTACTTCGGTGGGTGATAGACAATGTCACCATCCAAAATAGGACATTTGTTTCAGCTACTGGAACAATATTTGAGTCTTTCAGAGCATAGGACATAAAGGCAATGTACCATCTTCCAGATCCGCAAAAGGTCTACAACAAAACTTTTATTAAGGATTTTGCTGCAAGTAATGAAACTCAGTCTAAGCCAATCAGAGAATTGAGGAAAGCTCCGGAGAAGCATAAAAAAGAATCAGTAGGTATGTACTCCGTGGAGTCCCTTTCACCTCCATATTTTTATGCCGCCACAATGATGTGTAGGCTATTTGGAAAAGATAATTCAGCTAGATTTTCAATACAAATGGTACCCTTAATCCATTCTGCTGTGAATTCTGAAATCATGGACTAGGCATTTATCCTTTCAGATAAGATAGCCAATAGAATCCTAGAGTACAGAAAGGATAAAGACACAAGAAACACAACCCTGTTTTACTTTTGTGCCTACATTTTAGATGCTCTATGTTTTAACTCTGAATTTCCCATTCTTGGTTGGAAATGGACCCCCAAAGATTCCGTTCATATTCATATTTACCATAAGCTCTTATGGAAGGTGCATTTTAAAAACTATGTTTATAGAAATTGTCGCGGTTTCCTCATCCCTGTCTATGAAACCATTTTCAACCAATTTCCTCCCCGGCTTTCTGAAAAAGCTAAGACTGATATATCCCAAATTGGTGTCTGGTTTGGAGAAGAAAAATTTACCTATGTTAGAGTATTTGGGAGTATAGTGGAGCCCATATTTTACCTCTATATGTCCTAGAAAAACTGTTAGCACAAGAAATCTCCTACCAGTTAACAGTAGAAGGCATGTCAAGGTCTCTCAAGAATAACAAGAAACTAATGTGGCCTAATTTTCCATTTCACTGTGGGCATTATACACTTAATAAATTCACACATGCTGAGAAGGAGGTCATCAAAATAAGGGATCTTAAGCTCTCTACAGTCCCAGGTAGGTAGTATGACCTGAAAAAATTTTCATTTGATTTCAAAAATTTAGTTTCAATCGCTCGATTTGAGCATGAGCCCGACGAATTTGATGATTTATTTGTTTCTATTGATAAATTTCCCCAAGTTTATGACTTGGCTAAATCCAAATTTTAGACTGAGGATATGAATAAATTCATGCTAGTTAGAAGTCAAAGACTGTTGAAAGCTCCTCTTGACCAGTTAAGAATGATTCTGCAAGAATATGAGAATATAGAAATAGAGCAGAAGGAAAAAGAAGATGCAGCCAACAAAGCAGGAAAAGAAGCATCTACTAGCAAGGGAAATGTACAGACTAAAAATGTAAGCACAAGTGGAAAGCCTGATGTGAAAAAGGAGAATACTGGAAGAAAAACAGATGAACCTATTGGGAAAGGATCTACAGTTCAAACAGGGAAGGAAAGTATAGGTATTGAGACCAATGTGCATATTGAGAAGTTAATACAGGCAATGAAACTAATGTACAGACAGAAAAGGAATATATTGGCAATAAGCCAAATAATCAACTTGAAAGAGAAAAAACCACTGAGAATGTGGTGGATTCTGCTAAAATTATTGTTTCTTCCCATTTGCTAAGTCAATGTGAGAAATTCGCTCACCAAATAGGATTACAAAATAATCCTCAAGTTGAAATGATGAAAGACCAAGATATGGAAATCATTCTTGAGCATCCTACAGAATAAATTGTGTTGAAAGTAGAAGAAATTCCGCCTCTAGATATATTTTATAGTCCTAAGCATAGAGCTATTTTCAGGAAACAGAGGAAGAGAAGAAGAACAGATCAAGAATCACTTTCAACCTCACAAGTTGAATTTATGAACATTGTCTAGAAAAATACAGAGGTGAATCCTTCAGAGGATCTCACCAAATTGTCACAATATGTAGGCACCTATAGTGCAGCTACTATAGACAAGGCTTCAGAAGTCACCCAAATGATGAAACAAAAGGAAGTACAGATAGCTATGCTGGAGGAACAAGCAACAGAAAATCAACAAAAGATTATGCAGTTGGAACAACAGTTGCAAGATGAAAAGATCAGATCTAAGCAGTTGGAAGAGCAACTTGGCATTGAAAAGAAAAAGATTGATCAACAAGCTTTGAATAAGCAACAACAGTTAAGTCTAGAAGTGGAAAAGTTACAAACTCTATTGCAAAATGAGAAAACTGCTAAAGTTGAACAAGAGAAAATATTCCAAGCAAGATTGGACAAATTTAGGGATTATCCTAAATTAGATCAATTTAAAATTGAAGATCTTGAAACGAACAAACTACTGTCTCAGTAGTTGAATGAACTATGTCAAAATATGGCACAAACTAAGCCCTTATGTGAAATAAGGTGATCTCTTATAGATGAAGGAGTCAGCCTCAGGCTCGAATTTGATGATGCAGATGAGAAAATTTCTAAATTTCTTTCATGGCAAGACTCAGAGCAGGGAAGGAATGCAAACCTTCCTAGGATTAAAGAAAAACACAAAGAAATTCTATTTACTAAATGGGAAAAGCAGTTGATAAAAGGAGAAAGAGCCACATCAAGAGCCAAAACTATGATGAATAGTATAACACAGTTGGTTAATGCTAGCTTATATGCCACCAATTTAATTTCAGACTGTATCCCAGGTAAATTACCAAAGGTAAAAGAGACTGATTCTAAGTGGAAGCAAGAATTAATCAATAAAAATAAAAAAATCAGCAAACTTCAAGGAATTTTATGGGATATCAGGTGGACATATCTAATCAAGCCACACAGTCAGCAAATGGCAATTAAATGTCTTTCCAATGCCATTAGTTGCATCATTCCAGAGTTTTTTGATGTTACGTACACTAGTGAGTTACATTCGAGGCTAAGTCATCTAGCATAGGTCAAATATATGCTCAAAATTTTCCACCTTGGCACACTGAATGCAGGAGAAAATCAATGAATCTATTCCATTTTAATATCGCAAGTCTATTTTCTAGATTTCCGATGAAAGATTGTAGCAATAGTTTTAGTTATTTTGTTTTATTAAATCCTTATTTAAACCCCTTTCATGCATTTAGAAAGGGGTCCTGAATTTGTAATATTTTTGGACTTGGATGTTACATTTTTATACTCCATCGATTATTATATTTTTATAAAGGATCACATCTAGTGGTTTATGGAAAATTACCTCTAAGACTTGCATTTCTGTACCTTGGAGTTTTTTTACAATGAACCACTGGATCTGAATATCCAATTGCATTAGGAAAAGTATTGAGATGAATCTGGTATTTCTCTCGTTTTATTGTTATTTTTCTTATGTTATGAGATATTCTCTTTAAATTTTCTTTCTTTTATATGTACTTGCTTTTATAAATATTTCTTTATACATATCATTTCTGAGTGTATAGAAATATATATCTTTCATAATGTATACAAATGATATATAAAATGATGAATGCAATGTGTTATTATAACTCTGTTTAATTTCTTAAACATAGTTATTATTATTTGATAGTGCATATTTTAGTTAAATTATAATACATTTTCATGGTTATTGATTTGATTGAAACAATCCTTAAGTTGTATTCAAATTTGACACCCGGGTTAGTTAGTTTTAGAATTATTTATAAGTTATAAATTAAATTTGATAGATTAATTCAGTCATTTAGTTTTATTATCCACTCATACAATCATTCCATCACCAACCCATTTAGTTATTAGGAAACTGGTCCTATTAATCCAGTTGGAGCCACCACACCAAACGGAAAAGGAGCTATCCTAAGGTCCCGACTCGGTGGTTTTCCCCCAATGTCTGAAGCAGCGATTTTAGAGGCTTCAACATTTTTGGCGCTAGAAGGAGGGCATAAGCTATGAATGGCAAGTAAATCTCAATCCACAGGTCATTCTAAGAGCAATTCACCCTCATCATCCTCTTCAATTTCTTCTACATCTCAAATCCCTAGGGAAGAAATTGATAAGAGTATTCAAACACCCACTACCAAAGTCTCAAACCAATCATACAATCAACCTCCTGAGCCGCCTGAAGTACAAGCTTTAATTCACAAATTACAAGGGTTCTTTTTATCATTAGAAGAGTCTGAAATATCTGAAGGTAGTGTTACTTCACAATTATTTTCTTCCAGACCCCTCACTAGGTCATAGAGTGAAAAACTTGGTATTCCTCCAAAGGAATTTCCTTTTCATAGTAGAGTTAAAACGAGAAAAACCCCATCAGAAGTATAAAATGATATTAGTTCTTCATCGCAAATTCAATCATCTTTTTCCCAAACCCCAACTTAGAAAAGTACAATTGTCACAACATCGACTATTCAAACATACGCTGCCCAAACATCATTTGTTCCAATATCATCTACTCAAACAACATCTGTCCAAACACCAACTGTCTCTTATATTCCTTCAACAGTTATCACAACAATGGCACAGAGACCATGGACTAGACCGGGAGTTGTTAATATGCCTGCACCTTTACATGATTTACCATATCATCCTGAATAATGGCTGCCAAAATTTAGTCCTGACCTTGGTATACAAGCGGAAGAACATATCAATAAATTTATGCTTGCTGTAAATTTAAATGTAGTAGAACATAAAGATGTTGTGGTCAGATTATTCCCCTATACTTTGCAAGGGTCAGCAGGATCCTAGTATTTTTCATTACCTTCAGGATCTATTAAAATTTGGGATATTTTCTCAAATCATTTCTTGACCAAATTTGGAGATGACAGATCAATAGCTACCCTAATTAATGGTCTCTCCAATTTGAGGACAGAACCCAAGGAACCCATTAAAGATTTTGAATCTCGATTCAATAAACTTTTGAATAAAATCCCTACAGATTCAAATCCTAGTGAGCACGTTAGAAGTGAATGGTATATAGATGTTGTGCCCTCAAACATAGAAATTTTTGTAGATAGAGTTGCAAAACCTACTTTAGCTGAGAATACGAAAGAAGCTATTTTATTTGAAAAACAGATTATTGCTCTAGATAAGAAAAATGATATTGAGGAAAGAAAATTGAAGAAAGTCAACTTTAAGGATGATTCAAAGAAGAAGACACCAAGAGATCCATATGACATGGAAGGCTTACAGAAAGTTCTCAAAACCATGTCTAATGAAATGGTTGAGATTAAAAATCAAGTGGCAGAGACTTCTACCAAAATACCATTTAGAAATTTCAAGAGAAATCAAGTTGAATATAAACCTCCTAATTCAATCTCCAATGCAGAATCAGAAGAAGAAGAAGAAGAAGATACTCTTCCAGTATCGGATGAAGAGGAAGAAAGAGAGGAAATATTTGAATTACATGGAATGTGGGATTTCATTCTCCCTAACTCAGACAATGAAAAGAAGCCATGCCTGTAAGTACAACGAGTAAATATGCAGTAGAACCTGCTCAATCTTCTCCTAAGAAGAAAAGTACAACTTCAATTACCGAAGACAAATCCCCTGTAAAGAAAGCTTCTCCCTTACACACTCAAAATCAGCCATCATCCTATAATCCTCCTACATCAACATCTAAGACTTTGGTGGTATCAGATCCTATGGATTATAACATTGTTGAAGACATGAAGAAAACCAGAGCGAACATTTCCTTACATGAACTCAACAAAATTAAACATCAACATAATATGTTATTGAAAGAATTAAATGCAACACCTATTTCTCCTCTACCAAGTGGTGTAGTTGATAAAGCAGATAAAGGAACAGATAAACTACCAAATAAAGTATATGCCACTAATACAGTTCTTATTGGAGAAAGATCAAATTCTCAGACACCTCCCTTTCTTTTGACTTATGAAATATACAACAAGAATTTGCATAATTGTTTAATAGATTCAGTATCATCCTCTAATATAATGCCTACTTCTGTCTGTGCAAAATTGAATATTGAACCACAAAAGTCTGTAGTTCACATTGCTCAATTGGATCGCTCTAAAGTCCAAGTTGTAGGAGAAATCAATTCAATTACTATTTTATTAGCTTTTGATCCTAGGATTGTCCAGAGAGTTGATATTCTAGTTGTAGATATTCCTGAATTCTATGGATTAGTCTTAAGAAGGGATTGGTCTGCAAAACTTAATGGTTATATCGCAACTGATTATTCACATGAGTGGCTTCCCTACAAAGGGAAACCAAATCAAATCAAAGTAGAGCGAGAAAAACAAATGATGCATACTGTAACAGAATTTGAACAAGCAAATGAACCTATAGCTTTTAATAATAATATCCTTGGAGGTTACTCTGCTGAATCATTCCTTGGGAATTTCACAGCACCACAATCACCCTTTTCTGTAAATACTTTTATTTCGCAAATTGAAAATTTTTCACAATCTGATTCTTCTAGAATTGTTAATGTATCTGATACATATATAGATAAACCTATAAATATATCTTTATTTTGGTCATTATATTTTGATGGATCAAAATCTAGCGATGGTGCAGGAGTAGGATGCATTTTAATTAGTCCAAATGGAGAGAAAACTATGCTATCATGTAGACTAGAATTTGAGTGCACAAACAATACTGCAGAATATGAAGCCTTGATCCAAGGGATTTATAAAGCAATAGGGTTAAATGTCAAATACTTGAAAGTATATGGTGATTCTGAAATTTTCATAAGACAAGTAAGAAATACCATCCATTTTCTTTCAGGTCATCTCAAACATTATCAAACCCTTGTGTAAGACCTTACCACTCAATTTTTAGCATTTAATATCTCTTCTATTCCTAGAATTAAAAATACATCAGCTGATTTGTTAGCTAATTTTTCATCCAAACTCCTCCCTGCTGAAGATTACAGTCCTGCTATATTTTCAGTCGAATTAATCTTTCGACCATCTGTTCTCGATAATATCACAAACTGGAGAGTGTTCTATCATGATGAAGATATATTGAATTTCTTGACTTCAGAGAAATCCTATGATGAACAAATTATTGATTAAAATGACCATGATCTTCAAAATACCTAAAAAAGTAATGAAAATCCTATTCCAAAATCTGTATTCAAACTTGAGGACCTATATGATATAAAATATAGATTCAAGAAAGTTACTAATGCTAAAATTTGAAGTTCTACTTTGAAGTTTGAATTATTAAATCTTGGCTCTGATTCTAAACCTCAAAATGTTAATCTAGGACTCGAGTTAATTCCGGAGGAAAGAACTGCTTTCATCAAACTTATGAGTAGGTATAAAGATATTTTTTCTTGGAATTATGAAGACTTGAAAACTTATGATACTTCTGTTATTCGACATACAATTCCAATGCTTTCTGATGTCAAACATGTTCAACAGAAATTAAGAAAAATTCATCCAAATCTTGAAAGTCAAATCAAGGAAGAACTCAATAAACTTTTAAAGGCCAAAATTATTTTTCCTGTAAGGCATTCTAATTGGGTTTCCAACATGGTACCTGTCAGGAAGAAGAATGGAGATATTAGAATCTGCATTGATTTTAGAAATTTAAACAAGGTATGTCAAAAGGAAAATTTCCCATTACCAATGATGGAACAAATACTTCAAAAAGTAGCTGGTTCTGAGCTCATGTCTTTTCTTGATGGTTTTTTAGGCTATAACCAAATATTAGTACATCCAGATGATAGCTGAAAACCACTTTCAGAACCAAATGGGGAACCTATTGTCGGCAATATGATGCAGAGTGTTGTCCTTGATGGCAACTTGATGAAATGAGATTGTTGGCTATATGATGCAATGTGTTGTCCTTGATGGCAACCTACTTGATGAAGTTGTCCTTGATGGAAATCTACTCGATGAGTTGCCTATGATAAGCAACCTATGTGTCAAATATGTAACAATGATGTATCTATAGATCAGTTCAGATATGACAGAGAAAAGAATTCCAGTAAGTACTAGAAAAATGATAAATATAATATGTCACAATGTATACGCTACTTTTGTGAAGGCAACCCGCGTATACATACAATGTATACGCTACTTTTGTGAAGGGAACCCGCGTATACATTCAGGGTTAGCATATACGCAGTTTTTATGAGGCGAAGTTGCGTATACACGCGGAAACGAACGCTCCAAGTCGCGTATGCCCTTTTGCGCTCTAAAATTATGATACCAAGGGGCATTACCATGGTATTGGCCCATTGTATTGAGCGCTATATTATCTAATTGATCCCGTCCAGGAATACCATCGGAAGGAGTGTGGTTTTGGCTCATGGTATTGAAAAAGGGTAAACCTATATAAGGAGAAGAAATTCATTGTGCAAATCATGAGCGTGGGTGCAAGATGTCTGAGCTTGAATGAATACTTTTGAAGTATATCTGAATGGAAAGGGTTACAGTTGAATGATAGATCTGAATGCATGATGCACCAATGAAGAAAATGATGAAGAATGGTATCTAGATCTGAAATATATTTATACTTGCTAGATCTGTTTATGGAATGATTAGATCTGAGATGAGGCGAACATCTGTCTGAAGTAAAGGGTAAAATTTGTGTGATGTATCTATTCTAAAGAATTGCAATGACCTAAATGTCCGAAGAACCATACGCTAGTTCGTCGCAGAGGAAGCGCGTATATACGCGTGTTGTATGAAGTGAAAGCGCATATGGGTAGTAAAATTAGTTCTGAAGTTTGTGCAGAGGTATACGCAAGTTTATATGCATGAAGGCACGTATATACGCGATATCATAGAAAGGAAAGCGCGTATGCAAACTAGGGTTTACTGAAGTTGTGATATGTCTGATCTGTTCTGCTGTCTTGCTGATATTTGTTTATGATGTGTTACTGCTATCTGTCCATGATGATCTGAATTGTTCAAAGATTGATTATGCTGCTATAGAGCAAGTGGTTGGTTTGATGAATGTTCCTTGAGCTTAATTGTGTGGGTTGGATCCAGTGTGTAAATTGATGAAACGTGGTCCTTGTTGGTGCTGAGGGTTGTAGCCTTCAGTCAGGGGGTTGTAGCTCCCTTCCAGGTGAGGCTGGTAAACGAGAGCAGGGGGTTGGTGCTCCCTTCCAGGAGAGGCTGGTAAACGAGAGCAGGGGGTTGGTGCTCCCTTCCAGGAGAGGCTGGTAAATGAGCACAGGTGGATGCCTGCGTACTAGTATGAGTCTGCGCCAGTACATAAGTTGTAAGATGTTTTCTTTATAATAAAATATTGAAGGCTGAGCAACGGCAGTGGTGGTTTTCTCCCGACTTGGGTTTCCACCTAAAATCCTGGTGTTCTTGTGTGATGGTTTATTCTGTTCTTACTGCACATGTTTACTGTTTATTGAACATATGATGAATGAATGATGGAATGATATAAGTGAATAATTAACGGCATAATTATATCTTTGTGTATACGCGAGTTTCATAAAGGGTATCCGCATATATACGCGAGTCTGTTTCAGGAAAGTAGCGTATGGGTTTTAGAAGCAAGAAAAAGTAAAATTTTTGAATATGCAGTAAATACTGATTCACCCCCCCCTCTCAGTATTTTTCCCAACAATTGGTATCAGAGCAGGTCCTTCTGCAGAAGCTTGATCGCTTGAAGGAGATCCGTCGCAATGGGAAGTCAAGAAGGAGTAATGTCTATAAAGCCACCTCTATTCAATGGAAACAATCTGATATTTTGGAAGGTACAAAAAGAAGCTTATCTGCAAAGTCTTGGTGCATATGTATGGGCAATCGTGGAAGAAGGTTATCAGTATGCGACAAGTATTCCTACTGATGCAGCAGAAAGGAAGAAGTATGAAATCAATGCCAAAGCAGTAAATGTCTTATTAGGAAGCATGTATGAACCAGAATTTGCTAAAGTGATGCAGCTACATTCAGCAAAAGAAATATGGGACAAAATCATTCTAAGCTATGAAGGAGACACAAAGGTAAAAAGTGCAAAACTACAAACTCTTAGAATTGAATATGAAAATTTGAAGATGCATAGTGATGAGAGTGTTGCCAGTTTCTTTCTTCGTCTGGATGATATTGTAAATCGAATGAGAAATTTGGGTGAAACCATAACTGATACTACTCTGGTGGAAAAGGTCTTAAGATCCTTGACTTCGAAATTTGACTCTAAAGTTTCGGCTATTGAAGAAAGGCAAGATCTGCAAACTCTTACTATTGTTCAATTACATGGTATTCTGACTGCTTTTGAAATGAGACAAGGAGGTCCTTCTCAAATCAAAGAAGCTGCTTTTAAGGCGTCTGCAAAGGGAAAAGAAAAGGAAGTTGTTAAATAATCCAACTATATATCCGAAGAAGAAGAAGCGAATTTTGTGAGAAAACTCCAACTAGGTACTGGAAGATTCAAAGGTAAGCTTCCCTTCAAATGTTTTGATTGTGGAAGAGTTGGTCACTATGCTGCTAAATGTCCTTATAGAGAAAAACATGGTAAAGGGAAACAATTTGAAAAGAGGAAAAGTTATTATGAAAATGAAGATGATGATGAAGTCTCCAGTGAATATGAAGAAGATTCTGACCAAGCTCTACAAGTGCTCATGGAAAAGAAGCAAAAGAAGAAGTTTACTCAAGGAAAGGAGATACCTCAAAAATCATGTATAGCAGAAATTGAAGAAGATGAAACATGTATTGATCATTGTTCTTGTATTTCACTTACCTGTATATGCAAAGGTAAAGATAGTAAAAGTAACAGTATGGATCTAGAAGAAGCTGTCAAGATTAAAGATGAAGATCAGCAAAAATCATCTAAGGAGAGTGAATCTATAGAAAAGTATCAAAGGTTTCATGCTTATGCATCCAATCGAATGAAAAGACTAGAAGCAGAAATTAACGATCTAAATGCAGATCTCGAAATATCAAAAAGGAAGAATGAAGGTCTTGATGCTGGAATCATCTCTCTACAAGCAGAACTTGAAGCATCAAGTAAGAATAATGAGGAACCTCTACAATCATTTGAAAAGGAAGGTCTTGAAGCAAAAATCATTTCCCTCAAAGAAGACCTGGATAAATCAAATAAGAAGAATGCAGGACTTGAAGTAGAAAACATATTTCTGAAAGAAAATCTCGAAGCATCGAAGAAGAAGAATGAAGAACTCTTACAAACTTTTGGAGAGCAAGAAAATGGGCTGAAAGAAGAGATTCTAAATTTGAATAACCAAGTAGAAGACGGAAGAAGGAAAGAAGAAAGCGTGAAGAAGCAATGCCAAGCCTTGGAGGTGGAGGTAAACATTCTCAAAGGTAAATTAGAAGAAAAGATTAAACTTTTGAGGTTTCAAGATAGTACTAAGATTTTGGACAATATTCTGAGTAATCAAAGGTCTCCCTCTATTAAAATTGGTCTTGGTTTTCATGAAACTGTCAAAGGAGAATCTAGTTCAGAAGGAAATGCTAATGATTCAAAGGAAGTCAATGCAAAATCTGAAGTGTTGAAAGAAACAAAAATTCAACCAACAATCATGAATTCTCAAAGGAAATCATTCAATAATGTGGAATGCTTTAAATGTCATAATTATGGGCATGTTGTAGCAAATTGCAGAAGAAGATCATTTCAGTCACTATCAAACAAATTCTATTCAGAAAGGTACTCTGGTAGCTTCAAGGGATATTGTTTTTCATGCAACAAGTATGGTCACAAAGCAGCTGATTGCAATAGGAGGAAGAACAGAGAAACACACTATGATCCTTATGCTTACTTCTCTGGTCACATGAGATGTTATGCTTGTAATAAGTATGGTCATGTGGAAAAGGAATGCAGGATGAACAGATATGAGAAATTGGATAACTTCCAGCACACAAATAGAAATTTCAAACAAATCTGGAAAAAGATGAAGGACCGATCAGAAACGTAGGGATATTGACCCTACTGTAGTCATCCGCTTCTGAAGCTTACTTCTCTGAATGACTGCAGAAGTAATGTGAGATACATTATGGGGATGTATCATCATAGGGGGAGCAATGTATGATGATTCTCATGGTTGATTTGATTATTCTGGTTATATGTATTTCTGACAGAGCATCTGATATGAAGAAGACAGGTACAGGAAGGACAAGTTCAGGGGGAGATGAAGGAATGTGAAAATTTCTATGCCTCACTTTCCATACGCGAGTTAGATGAACAAAAGTCACGTATACACGCGAGTTTCAGCAGACACAGTCGCGTATGCATTGATGATAAGAGAATTTATATGATAGCTGAATATATGGAGTAGAGGTTCAGGGGGAGCATCAGTCTGACTGTTAATAACTGTATTATTGACTCTGTATCAACTTATTTTCTCAGTTCTAAATAATGATGAAATGATACTTGGTTTCTTATGTTGAAAATCATGGATGAGCCCGGATTGTTACTTGATGAAGAGTATCTGTTGGATGAGATGGAAGTCTTATGATTCAGAGATATGGACAGATCATGCAGAGTTTGTTGCCGATGACTTGCCGTTGAAGGTGTTCAGGTTGCACAAGTTAAGGAGGAGCCTTGGCCATATGGAAAGGATGCATTGGATGCACATTTTCAGGGGGAGCCCTAGTATAATGCATTGTTGGCATTATGATGGTTCTGATATATGATCTCTCTTGAGGTCTTTCTGGTATTGGTCATGACAAGTCATATTTGTAATTTGATGAAAAGGTCATGTTTAGACCCATGATGTAAATTTGTAATATCCAGTCATGTAAGGACTTGTCAAATTTGTAAACCCACTTGGTTGGGTAGTTGAGTCAAAATATGTAAACCCACTTGGTTGGGTAGCTGAGTCAAAATGTGTAAACCCACTTGGTTGGGTATTTGAGTTTCATATATAAAATTCACTTGGTTGGATCTTTGATGTAAGTATGAGTCCTTGGTGATAGGAAGGTCATAGAGTCAAGTACTTCATTGTAAAATATGTTTGAAGACGTAGCATGAACTCAGGGGGAGCATGATACCTTCAGTACACATCAGATCTGCAAAGAACTTCCTTCTTTTGATCCACCCTTTTCCCTTGATGTAAAAGGGGGAGAGTGAAATGGTGTTTGAATAAGGGAAGAATATCATGATGCTTAATGTATCTATCTCCTGTGGTGATCAAACACCATCGTGGTTGCCATCAAGTCCAAAGGGGGAGATTGTTGGCAATATGATGTAGAGTGTTGTCCTTGATGGAAACCCACTTGATAAAGTTGATGGCAACTTGATGAAATGAGATTGTTGGCTATATGATGCAATGTGTTGTCCTTGATGGCAACCTACTTGATGAAGATGCTCTTGATGGAAGTCTGCTTGATGAGTTGCCTATGATAAGCAACCTATGTGTCAAAGATGTAAGAATGATGTATCTACAGATCAGTTTAGATGTGACAAAGAAAATAATTCCAGTAAGTACCAGAAAAATGATAAATATAATATGTCACAATGTATACACTACTTTTGTGAAGGAAACCCGCGTATACATACCATGTATACGCTAATTTTGTGAAGGGAACCCACGTATACATTCAGGGTTAGCATATACGCAGTTTTTATGAGGCGAAGTTGCGTAAACACGTGGAAACAAACGCTCCAAGTCGCGTATGCCCTTATGCGCTCTAAAATTATGATACCAAGGGGCATTACCATGGTATTGGCCCATTGTATTGAGTGCTATATTATCTAATTGATCTCGTCCAGGAATACCATCGGAAGGAGTGTGGTTTTTGCTCATGGTATTGAAAAAGGGTAAACCTATATAAGGAGAAGAAATTCATTGTGCAAATCATGAGCGTGGGTGCAAGATGTCTGAGCTTGAATGAATACTTCTGAAGTATATCTGAATGGAAAAGATTACAGTTGAATGATAGATCTGAATGCATGATGCACCAATGAAGAAAATGATGAAGAATGGTATCTAGATCTGAAATATATTTATACTTGCTAGATCTGTTTATGGAATGATTAGATCTGAGATGAGGCGAACATATGTCTGAAGTAAAGGGTAAAATCTGTGTGATGTATCTATTCTGAAGAATTGCAATGACCTAAATGTCCGAAGAACCATACGCTAGTTCGTCGTAGAGGAAGCGCGTATATACGCGTGTTGTATGAAGTGAAAGCGCGTATGGGTAGTAAAATCAGTTCTAAAGTTTGTGCAGAGGCATACACAGATTTATATGCATGAAGGTGCATATATACGCGATATCAGAGAAAGGAAAGCACGTATGCAAACTAGGGTTTGCTGAAGTTGTGAGATGTCTGATCTGTTCTGTTGTCTTGCTGATATTTGTTTCTGATGTGTTACTGCTATCTGTCCATGATGATCTGAATTGTTCAAAGATTGATTATGCTGCTATAGAGAAAGTGGTTGGTTTGATGAATGTTCCTTGAGCTTAATTGTGTGGGTTGGATCCAGTGTGTAAATTGATGAAACGTGGTCCTTGTTGGTGCTGAGGGTTGTAGCCTTCAGTCAGGGGGTTGTAGCTCCCTTCCAGGTGAGGTTGGTAAATGAGAGCAGGGGGTTGGTGCTCCCTTCCAGGAGAGGCTGGTAAACGAGAGCAGGGGGTTGATGCTCCCTTCCAGGAGAAGCTGGTAAACGAGCACAGGTGGGTGCCTGCGTACTGGTATGAGTCTGCACCAGTACATAAGTTGTAAGATGTTTTCTTTATAATAAAATATTGAAGGCTAAGCAACGGCAGCAGTGGTTTTATCCCGACTTGGGTTTCCACCTAAAATCCTGATGTTCTTGTGTGATGCTTATGTGTGATGGGTTATTCTGTTCTTACTGCACATGTTTACTATTTATTGAACATATGATGAATGAATGATGGAATGATAGAAGTGAAGAATTAATGGCATACTTATATTTCTGTGTATACGCGAGTTTCATAAAGGGTATCCACATATATACGCGAGTCTGTTTCAGGAAAGTAGCGTATGGGTTTTAGAAGCAAGAAAAAGTAAAAGTTTTGAATATGCAGTAAATACTGATTCACCCCCCCCCCCCCCCCTCTCAGTATTTTTCCCAACACCTATGCATATTAGAAAATGCCTTTTGATTTAATAAATGCAGGAGCTAATTTCCAGAGAGCCATGGATATAGCATTTAAGGGTCTGATTAATAGATCAGTTGTTATTTATCTTGATGACATAACAATATTTTCAAAGAAAAGAGCCAATCATCTGCATGATCTGAAACAGATATTTGAAAGATGTAGAAGATTTGGTATTTCTTTAAATCCAAAGAAATCCTTCTTTGCTCTCAATGAAGGAAAAATATTAGGGTTTGTTGTGTCAAAAGATGGTATATATATTGACCCTGATAGAGTCAAAGAAATTTCTTATATTTCTTTACCTCATAACAAAAAATCCATGCAATCATTTCTAGGGAAAATAAATTTTGTAAAAACATTCATTCCTGATTTTTCTCAAATTGTTTTACCTATGCAAAATATGATTAAGAAAAAATCAGTATTCAAATGGGGGTATAAAGATAAGGAAGCCTTTGATACAATCAAACAGGAAATCATTACTGCACCTGCATTGAATACTCCTGATTTTTCTAAAGATTTTATTCTATATACCTTAGCTACTGAAACATCCTATGCTGTTGTTTTAACGCAACTCAATGATAAAAAAATAGAAGCACCAATTTCTTTCTTTAGCTCAAATATGCAAGGAGCTGAGCTTAATTATTTCGATGTAGAAAAACAAGCCTTCGCTGTGTTTAAATCACTTAAACATTTTAAACCTTTTCTCCTAAAGAAATACACAAAAATTATTGTCCCATTCTCTATAATGAGACAATTGTTAATTCAAAAAGAAGTAGGAGAAAAAATAGCTAATTGGGTAACAGATTTGCAAGAGTATGATATTGATATTAAGCCAGCCAAGATTGTTAGAGGACAAGGTTTTTGCAGATTGTTAGCAGGAGCTCACAACATACCAGAACATCAAGACAAGCTAATGTTGTTCAAGCAAATCAAATAAGTGTTATAAATTCTGAATCTCAATATGCTGATCTGATCTTTTACTTGAAGAATGGCTATGATCCTTATAATCTCAGCTATAAGAACAAGCACTCTCTAATATTAAAAGCAAAAAATTATGAAATAATTGATGATGTGTTATTAAGAAATAATTATGATTCAATTCTATTAAGATGTCTTGAAAAGACTGAAGCAAAAAAGGTATTGCAGGAATTACATGATGGATCGGCAAGTGGAAATTTTGGAGGTGATACCACAGCTCACAAAACAATCCATGCTAGATATTATTGGCCTACACTTTTCAAAGATACACATGATTATCTGAGGAAGTGTGAAATTTGTCAAACTACTAGTGGAAGACAAGGGAAGCCAGCTTTTCCTTTGCAACCGATAAACATTGAGCAACCATTTGAGCAATGGGGGCTTGATATTATTGGTGAAATAGTACCTCATTATTCCAAACAACATAGATACATCCTTACAACAACAAATTACTTAACAAAGTGGGTAGAAAAAACTCCTTGAAAGGTAGCCGATTCTGATGTAATTATTGATTTCATTGATCAATTCATCATTACTAGGTTTGGTGTACCTAACACTCTTGTCTTTGACAATGAATATTACATTTCTATGGAATTTGCAATCAAAAGAGGTTTTAAATTGAAATATTCAGCAAATTATTACCCACAAGGTGACGATTTAGCTGAATCTACTAATAAAAATCTCATCAAAATCATTAAAACTACCATTGATCAAAATCAAAAGAATTGGCATAATTCTTTAATTTTTTCACTATGGGCTGATCGTATTACTCATAAAGCTTCGATAGGAACTTCACCTTTCAATCTAGTTTATGGAAAATAAGTTGTGATACCATCAAATCTAGTTCTTCCATCATTAGCCCTAGTTCAATTTATTGAAGAAAATCCTTCATCATCTATTCAGTTGAGATTTGATCAAATTCTTAAATTAGAAGAATATAGAGAGAAAGAAAAAGAAAAAATCATGAAAAACATCAACAACTTGTAAAATCATCTTTTTATTCAAGTTCCACTGGATCCAAAACTTTGTCAATTCGTTACCTTGTTCTGAAATGGGATAAAGCACATGAAGATAAAGGTAAGCATACCAAATTTCAAAAAATGTGGCTTGGACCATTTCAGATTACTGAAAAGATAGGCTCATATACGTTCATTTTGCAAGACTTATCAAGAAATAGAGAGTCTCTTCCTTTTAATGGGCATATTTTAAAGAAATTCTTTTCTTAAGGAGGTTAACCCTTCTTACTTGTACATATTCCTTTCTGAAATTTTTGTTTGTTTTGTAAATAAGGTTGTTAATAAGTCTTTAATTGACTTTTTACTTTTGAAAATATTTTCGGAAAATACTATAAATACTTATTTTATGTAAATAAGAATTTTTATAAGAAATGATTACAGTTTTGGATAGTTCAAAATAAAATGTTAAACTTTGAAAAATTGTTCAAAAAATTTGCATGATCTTTAGAAATCTTGAAGAAAAATGTAAATCATTATAATTTTATTAAGCAGTGAAAGGTTATCTATAAAAGGTAAAGACTTTTCCAAGCTTTGGCATTCAAAAAACTCTGAAAATTTTCATCCATTGATTCTTAAGGATAAAATCATTTCACCCCATCCATTAGGGTTGCAATTTTTTAGAATGTAATTCTAAGAAATTATATGTTAAAATTAAAAGATAAGAGGTTTCATCATGAACCTGCTTACCATGATCATAAGAAGTAATAAAATTGGCATTACCAACATTGCATACCAAAACAAGGTAATGGATTATAATGATAAGACAAGGGGTCTCATCACGAGCCAACTTGTTCAGTTTGTTGGGAAAAATACTGAGAGGGGGGGGTGAATCAGTATTTATAGCATATTCAAAACTTTTTACTTTTTCACTCTCTAAAACCCATACGCTACTTTCCTTTAGTAAACTCGCGTATATACGCGGATATCCTTCATGAAACTCGCGTATTAGCAGAGATCTAAATATGCAGATATCTATTAACTTAGTTCTTTGCAATATTCATTCATCTGAAGTTAGGTTATTAGTAAACATGTGTAGTAACAACAGAATAAACCATCACACAAAGCATCACACATGAACACCAGGATTTTTAGGTGGAAACCCAAGTCGGGAGAAAACCACCGCTGCAGTTGCTCAGCCTTCAATATTTTGTTATAGAGAAAACATCTTACAACATATGTGCTGGTGCAGACTCCTACCAGCACGCAGGCACCCACCTGCGCTCGTTTACCAGCCTCTCCTGGAAGGGAGCTCCAACCCCCTGACTCGTTTACCAGCCTCTCCTGGAAGGGAGCTACGACCCCCTGATCTAGTTTACCAGCCTCACCTGGAAGGGAGCTACAACCCCCTGACTGAAGGCTACAACCCTCAGCACCTCTATGGACCACGTTTCATCAATTTTCACATTGGATCCAAAGCTTCCTTTAGGACACCACTTGCAGGCCACGTTTCATCATATTTTCAGACTGGACCCTTTCCATACTTTTAAGCACAGTCAACCATGAAACAGATACATATAACTCACTGACAGATATCAGTAAACCAGCAGAACAGATCAGACATTTCTTACCACAGACTTCAGCAAACCCTAGTTTGCATACGCACTTTCCTTTCACTGATGTCGCGTATATACGCGCTTCCGTTCACATAAACCAGCGTATACTTCTGTACATATTACAGATCCAATTTCATTGCGCATACGCGCTTTCTCTTCAGCGAAGCCGCGTATATACGCGCTTCCTCTGCGACGAACTAGCGTATGGATCTTCAACCATTACAGAGCTACATACTTCTTCAGATCAGATATTCAGTTCAGATTCAACCCTTTACTTCAGACAGATGTTCGCCTCATCACAGATCTAATCACTCCATAAACAGATCTAGTGGATACAAATACATTTCAGATCTAGATCCCCTTCTTCATCATTTTCTTCATTGGTGCATCATAGATTCAGATCTATCATCAAGCCTTTACCCTTTCCATACAGATTTACTTCACAGAGAAGTATTCATTCAAGCTCAGACATCTTGCACCCACACTCATGATTTGCACAATGAATTTCTTCTCTTTATATAGGTTTACCCTTTTTCAATACCATGAGCCCCTTTTTCAATACCATGATCCAAAACAATACCATGGGCCCAAAACTACATTACTTCCGATGGTATTCCTGGACGGGGTCATTTAGACGAATCATTACCCAATACAATGGGTCAATACCATGGTGGTTACCTCTGGTTTTGCACTTTATGAGCGCTTTTTCCCATACGCGACTTGGAACATTGATTCCCGCATGCATACGTGACTTCTCCTAGACAGATCTGCGTATGCCTTGAGGCATACTCTTTTCACCATAGATTTAGCACATGCTGAATTCATTTCTTCATTGCCTTCTGTACTCACTGTAGATACATCAGATTTAGTTCATCAAGACATATTCTATGAAGCACAACTTCATCAAGTAAGTTGTCATCATCTTCATCAAGTGGGTTGCCATTCAAGGACAACACTTAGCATCATATTGCTAACAAAAATCATTTCATATCAGATTTACATCATTTACCAAGTCCATCAGTTCAAGACAAACTTCATCAGGTGGTTTGCCATCAAGGACAACACATGTAAACTGTCTCATGTCTTCATCTTCATTTAGTGGGTTGCCATCAAGGACAACACTCTGCATCATATTGCCAACAATCTCCCCCTTTGGAGTTGATGACAACCACGATGGTGTTTGGTTACCACAACAGATAGGTAAATTAAGAATATAATGACACCATGTCACATTCCCCATTTTTGACACCATTCTTTCTCTTCATTCAAACACCATGTCACTCTCCCCCTTTGACATCAAGGGAAAAGGGTGGATCAAAACCAACATACTCTCCCCCTTTTCTCCGCGTGTGGAAGAAGCATCCTGCAGATCTGATATGCACTGAAGTGACCAAGCTCCCCCTGAGTTCATGCTAAATCTTCAAACATATTTTTCAATGAAGTACATGACTATATGAACTTCCTATCACCAAAGACTCATACTTACATCAAATATCCAACCATGTGGATTTACATATAAGAATCAAGTACCCAACCAAGTGGGTTTACACATTTCAACTCAGCTACCCAACCAAGTGGGTTTACAAAATTTGACTCAGCTACCCAACCAAGTGGGTTTACAAATTTGACAAGTCCTTTACATGACTGAATATTACAATTTTACATCATGGGTCTCAACAAGACCTTTTCACCAAAATACACGAATGACCATTTAAGACCAACACCAGAAAGTCCTCAAGAAAGAGAACATTTTTCAGAATCAACATAATGCCAACAATGCATTATACTCAGCAAGGCCAATGCTCCCCCTGAATCTGTGCATCCAAGCATCCTTTCCATATGACTAAGGCTCCCCCTTAGTTTGTGCATCTTGAACACTTTCACCAACAAATCATCAAGGTATCTTTATCAAAACATCAGAGATCGAAAGAATATTATAAGAACTGGAACACCACCAGAGATACCAAACAGTATCAGAGATACCAAACAGCACTGCAGTTGTGCTGAAGACAGCTGACTCCAAACATAAATTTGTCAACAATCACACATACGCGGTTTTCTGTGCATGAAATCGCTTATATACGTGACTGTGTTTCAGGAAACCCGTGTATCCAATACTATCTTCTCTATTTTAACCAGATCTGATCCTCTGTGAGAAAAAGATAGTGTTCAGCTTCTTTCTGAGATATTTGAATGCTTCCCTGGAATACAGATAGATAGAACAATGCAGTTGTGTCTTCAAGCGTCATCCAACGGTTGTATCATAAGCACATTAGTAACCAAGCCTTCAGATCCTTTGCAGCATCAATACAATCTTTCCAAGAGAGATTATCATACCATAACAGCATCTTCAAATATGTGTCAAGCAATCATCCATGTGGTCCAATATCATCAAGATGAAGTAACATATGTAGGAAAAAGATTTCAACCATAGTAACAAAACCCTGCATGATCTATTCTTATTTCTGAATCAAACGACATCCAACTCATCCATGTATGAGCACAATAAGATACTTATCAGCAACCAGGGCTCAAAATCTCATCATAATAAACCATGTACCAAGTCATCATCATTTGAGCATGAGTATCACAAAAACCAAAGAATAAGCAGTCATATTACCAACAATGCAATAATTAGTATTCAACCTTCCGCTCCCCCTGAATCAGTGCTCCTTCTTAACTTGTGCAACCTGAATACGTTCATTAGCAAGTCATCAGTAACAATCTCTGCATGAACTGCCCTTATCTCCGAATTATAAGACTTTCATCTCAACAATGAATACTCTTCATCAAAAATCAAACAGGACTCATCCATAATCTTCAACATAAGAGACCATGTATCATATCATCATTATTTAGAACTGAGAAACTAAGCTGATATTGAGTCAATAATACAGTTAATAATAGTCAGACTGATGCTCCCCCTAGACCTCTGCTCCAGATCTTCAACTATCATATAAATTCTCTTATCATCAATGCGTACGCGACTATGTCTGCTGTAACTCGCGTGTATATGCGACTTTTGTTCATATAACCCGCGTATCGAAAATGAAGCATAGAAATTTTTAAATCTTCCTTCATCTCCCCCTAAACTTGTACCTCCTGTACCTGTCTTTTCCACATCAGATGCACTGTCAGAAGTAAACATAACCAGAGTAATCAAATCAACCATGAGAGTCATCATACATTGCTCCCCCTATGACGATACATTACTAAATCTCATAATATATCCCACATCATTCCTGCAGTCAATAAGAAAAGTCAGTTTCAGAAGCGGATGACTGCAGTAGGGTCAGAATTCCCTACGTTTCTGATCGATCTTCCATCTTTTTCCAGATTTTTTTGAAATTTCTATTTGTGTGCTGGAAGTTATCCAATTTCTCATATCTGTTCAACCTGCATTCCTTTTCTACATGTCCATACTTGTTACAAGAATAACATCTCATGTGTCCAGAGAAATAAGCATAAGAATCATGATGAGTATTTCTAATCTTCCTCTTTTTACAATCAGCAGCTTTATGTCCATACTCGTTACACGAAAAACAATATCCCTTGAAGAAACCAGAGTACCTTTCTATGTAGGATCTGTTAGTTTGAGGCTGAAATGATCTGCTGCAATTTGCTGCAACATGCCCATAATTATGACATTTAAAGCATTCAACATTATTGAATGATTTCCTTTGAGAATTCATGATTGTCGGTTTACCTTTTGTTTCTTTCAATATTTCAGATTTTGCATTGATGTCCTTTGATTCTTTAGCACCTCCTTGAGAACTAGGATCTCCTTTAACCATTTCATGAAAACCGAGACCAAGTTTTATAGAGGGAGACCTTTGACTACTAAGAATATTGTCCAGAATCTTAGTACTATCTTGAAACCTCAAAAGTTTAACCTTTTCTTCTAATTTACCTTTGAGAATGTTTACCTCAACCTCCAAGGCTTGACATTTCTTTGTCATGTTTTCTTCTTTCCTTCTTCCATCTTCTACTTGATCCTTCAGATTTAGAATCTCTTCTTTCAACCCATTTCCTTGTTCTTCAAAAGTTTGCAAGAGTTCTTCATTCTTCTTCTTCGATGCTTCAAGATTTACTTTCAGAGATATGATTTCTTCTTCAAGTCCTGCATTCTTCTTACCTGTTTTATCTAGGTCTTCTTTGAGGGAAATGATTTCTGCTTCAAGTCCTTCCTTTTCAAATAATTGTAGAGGTTCCTCATTCTTCTTACTTGATGCTTCAAGTTTTTCTTGTAGAGAGATGATTCCAGCTTCAAGACCTTCATTCTTCCTTTTTGATTTTTCCAGATCTGTTTTTAGAGAAACGTTTTCTGCTTCAAGTCCTTCATTCTTCTTATTTGATTCTTCAAGTTCTTCTTGCAGAGAGATGATTCCAGCTTCATATCCTTTACTTCGATTGTATACATCATCGAACATCCTTTTCAGTCTAAATACCAAGGCTTTGGAGGCAGCGTCCTTCTCATTAAATATTCTTTGTTGATCTTTGATAACTTCTTTTAAATCCACAACATTACTTTCACTATCTACATCATTGCTTGCACAGATAAGATTACAAGGACCCCAATCACTATCAGATTCATCTTTGTCAACTTCTGCTATACAGGTTTTCTGAGACATCTCCTTACTTTGAGTAGCCTTCTTCTTTTGCTTCTTTGCCATGAGCACTTGTAGAGCTTGGTTAGAATCTTCTTCATCTTCACTTTCACTACCATAACCTTTGCATATACAGGTAAGTGAAATACAAGAGCAACGATCAATACCTATTTCATCTCCTTCAATTTCTACTATACATGATTTCTGAGGCATCTTCTTTCCTTGAGTAACCTTCTTCTTTTGCTTCTTTCCCATTGCGATGGATCTCCTTCAAGCGATCAAACTTCTGCATAAGGACCCGCTCTGATACCAATTGTTGGGAAAAATACTGAGAGGGGGGGGTGAATCAGTATTTACAGCATATTCAAAAATTTTTACTTTTTCACTCTCTAAAACCCATACGCTACTTTCCTTTAGTAAACTCGCGTATATACGCAAATATCCTTCATGAAACTCACGTATTAGCAGAGATCTAAATATGCAGATATTTATTAACTTAGTTCTTTGCACTATTCAATAATCTGATGTTAAGTTACCAGTAAACATGTGTAGTAACAACAGAATAAACCATCACAAAAAGCATCACACATGAACACCAGGATTTTTTTAGGTGGAAACCCAAGTCAGGAGAAAACCACCGCTGCAGTTGCTCAACCTTCAATATTTTTATTGCATAGAAAGCATCTTGCAACATGTAATATTTCGTATGGAACTCCTACCCGACACGCGAGCACCCACACACACTCGTTTTATGACCTCTCACGGAAGGGGAGCTCAACCCACGGCTGCGTTTGCCGGCCTCCTCACCAGAGGGAGCTCGGCCCCCAGTCTCGTTTACCTGACACTCTCCTGGAAGGCTTCTAGCCACGGCCGAAGGGGCTACAACCCTCAGCACCTCTATGGACCACATTTCATCAATTTTCACACGGGATCCAAAGCTTCCTTTAGAACACAACTTGCAGGCCACGTTTCATCATATTTTCGGATTGGACCCACTCCATACTTTTAAGCACAGTCAAACATGAAACTAATACATATAACTGACTGACAGATATCTGTAAACCAGCAGAACAGATCAGACATTTCTTACCACAGACTTCAGCAAACCCTAGTTTGCATACGCGCTTTCCTTTCACTGCTGTCGCGTATATACGCGCTTCCGTCCACATCAACCAGCATATACATCTGCACATAAACTTCACTGCGCATACACGCTTTTTCTTCAGAGAAGCCGCATATATACGCGCTTCCTCTGCGGCTAACTAGCGTATGGATCTTCAACCATTACAGAGCTGCATACTTCTTCAGATCAGATATTCAGTTCAGATTCAACCCTTTACTTCAGACAGATGTTCGCCTCATCACATATCTAATCACTCCATAAACAGATCTAGTAGATATAAATACATTTCAGAACTAGATCCCCTTCTTCATCATTTTCTTCATTGGTGCATCATAGATTCAGATCTATAATCAAACTGTAACCCTTTCCATTCAGATATACTTCAGAGAGAAGTATTCATTCAAGCTCAGACATCTTTCACCCACACTCATGATTTGCACAATGAATTTCTTCTCTTTATATAGGTTTACCCTTTTTCAATACCATGAGCCCCTTTCTCAATACCATGAGCCAAAACAATACCATGGGCCCAAAAATACATTACTTCCGATGGTATTTATGGATGGGGTCATTTAGACGAATCATTACCCAATACAATGGGTCAATACCATGGTGGTTACCCCTGGTTTTGCACTTTATGAGCGTTTTTTCCCATACGCGACTTGGAACGTTGATTCCCGCGTGCATATGCGACTTTTCCTAGATAGATCCGCGTATGCCTTGAGACATACTCTTTTCACCATAGATTTAGTATATGCTGAATTCCTTTCTTCATTGCCTTCTGTACTCACTGTAGATACATCAGATTTAGTTCATCAAGACATATTCTATCAAGCACAACTTCATCAAGTAAGTTGTCATCATCTTCATCAAGTGGGTTGCCATTCAAGGACAACACTTAGCATCATATTTCTAACCAACATCATTTCATATTAGATTTACATCATTTACCAAGTCCATCAGTTCAAGACAAACTTCATCAGGTCGTTTGCCATCAAGGACAACACATGTCAACTGTCTCATGTCTTCATCTTCATTCAGTGGGTTGCCATCAAGGACAACACTCTGCATCATATTGCCAACACAATTTAATTACAACTAGTGAATGGCATTGTTATCAATTGGCTACCAAACCAGAACAATGGATTTTAATTTAAAAAATAAATAAAAAGAAGAAAAACATAAGATACAATGTCTTATGAATTTATTTTTTAAAGAATTATGATCTTAGTTGGATGGGAAAATGAATGGTTAATGGTTAAAAGGTAACCCTGTCAAGACTATGAACATTTGCAGGTAGAAAAGGCAATGCCTATGACAATAGAGTAAAAAACAAAAGGTAAAATTGGAGGAGCCCCCTACTTCATTATTATCAACCAATCAAGGCTTAAGAAAACACAATTTATTTTTTTATTTTTGAGGAATTAGAAAGAAATTGCAAGTGATTTTTATTCCTTTTCAGAGTTATATTTTATTTAAATTTTATCTAAGATAGTTTTCATTATCTTTAAAACTTTTTTCTTACTAGAAATATAGTATTCATTTTATTCTTCATAGATAACTATTTCTTCCAGTGAATCGCCAATTGTTGTACAATACAACAACCCTCCCCATTTCAAAATTTTAGAATGAATTCCATTTAGAAATAACTTCCCTTTCTTTTTAGGAATAAAATACTTAGAGGAAATCTGATCATTTTGAATAAAACAAATAAAGAGTTCATTGTTTCATAAATCACAAGTGCTTATAAACAAATGTAATATTGAAACTTTTTGATCCGATGACATATAAAAACTTTTATCACATCAACATAATACATAAAGTGTTCATATTAAACAAAGTTCAATGTGAAACAGTAATCGAAATCGTAAATCGAAGATATCTTAAAGTTTGACATTTGTTTTGATAAAATCTAATGCAATAGAACAAATCGCAATCAAAAAACCGCAAAGGTTTTAAGTTGTCACATTTGTTTTGAAAAAACTCCGATGCGATGCGATTCATCGCAATCGAATTTGGGAGCAACAAACATTATATTCAATCATTCTACAAAACTTCGATGCGATGGACCCCACCATCGCAATCGCAAAATCGACGAATATCATTTACAACTTACTCTCTTTGAAAATAGCCGATGCGATATAGCATCATCGAAATCGGAAATCAGCAGAGATCATTATATGCTATTTGTTATCCTTGTTGAAAATTCCCGATGCGATCAATACTTAAACTTTATGTTTTTTTTTATACTTCTCATATGTTATTTATTCGTCGCAATCACAAAATTCAAAAGAAAGTTTTTTATTCTCATTCCAAAAGCGTTGATCTATGATTGTACGTTTATTATTAAATAGAAAATCAAACGAATAATTATGATTGATTATATTTTGAATACGTGAGTGTGACTCTTATAGAGGGCATTTAAGTTTTAACATGAAGTTAATAAATTGAAAATAACGAATAAATTTTTTCATATAGCTATTCTCCTCATTGCATTTTCATCACGTCTGAAAAAATTTCTCCTTTGCAGAACCACAGAACACCCAATCCTTTCATTCGTTGAGTAAGTGAGACATTACCAGACAACAAAATGTCTAAGAGATATAAGAAAGCAAAGGTTGTTGCTGCTGCAAATCTCATTGCTATTCCCATAGTACCAAAAGAAAAATCAATGAAAATTAAGTTAGTTATAGACACATCATGCCAGGAACTTGGAAAAATGACTTGGGAAGATGTATATAACCTGATTGAAAGAGAATACCCTAAGCTTACTGAGGTGAAGGCAACAGTTCCTGATGAATATGACTTAGATTCTGATTATGAGACTCCCCTTAAAGCGCTTGCAAATTCATTCCTTCATAGAATTGCAGCTTGGGCAAACATATTCCCTTATTATGATGTAATTCGGTGGGTGATAGACAATGTCACCATCCAAAACAGGACATTTGTTTCAGCTACTGGAACAATATTTGGGTCTTTCAGAGCAGAGGACATAAAGGCAATGTACCATCTTCCAGATTTGCAAAAGGTCTACAACAAAGCTTTTACTAAGGATTTTGCTGCAAGTAATGAAACTCAGTCCGAGCCAATCAGAGAATGGATGAAAGCTCCATAGAAGCATAAAAATGAATCATTAGGTATGTACTCCGTGGAGTCCCTTTCACCTCCATATTGTTATGCCGCCGCAATGATGTGCAGGCTATTTGGAAATGATAATTCAGCTATATTTTCAATACAAATGGTACCCTTAATCCATTCTGCTGTGAATTCTGAAATCATGGACTGGGCAGTTATCCTTTCAGATAAGATAGCCAATAGAATCCTAGACTATAGAAAGGATAAAGGCACAGGAAACAAAACCCTGTTTTACTTTTGTGCCTACATTTTAGATGCTCTATGTTTTAACTCTGAATTTCCCATTCTTGGTTGGAAATGGACCCCCAAAGACTCCATTCGTATTCATATTTACCATAAGCTCTTATGGAAGGTGCATTTTAAAAACCATGTTTATAGAATTTGTCACAGTTTCCTCATCCCTGTCTATGAAACCATTTTCAACCAATTTCCTCCCCGGCTTTCTGAAAAAGCTAAGACTGATATATCCCAAATTGGTGTCTGGTTTGGAGAAGAGAAATTTACCTATGTCAGAGTATTTGTGAGTATAGTGGAGCCTCATATTTTACCTCTATATGTCCTAGAAAAATTGTTAGCACAAGAAATCTCCTACCAGTTAACAATAGAAGGCATGTCAAGGTCTCTCAAGAATAACAAGAAACTAATGTGGCCTACTTCTCCATTTCACTGTGGGCATTATACACTTAATAACTTCACACATGCTGAGAAGGAGGTCATCAAAATAAGGGATCTTAAGCTCTCTACAGTCCCAGGTAGGTAGTATGACCTGAAAAAATTTGCATTTGATTTCACAAATTTAGTTTCAATCGTTCGATTTGAGCATGAGCCCGACGAATTTGATGATTTATTTGTTTATGTTGATAAATTTCCCCAAGTTTATGACTTGGCTAAATCCAAATTTCAGACTGAGGATATGAATAAATTCATGCTATTTAGAAGTTAAAGACTACTGAAAGCTCCTCTTGACTAGTTAAGAATTACTCTGCAAGAATTTGAGAATATAGAAACAGAGCAGAAGGAAAAAGAAGATGCAACCAACAAAGCAGGAAAAGAAGCATCTACCAGCAAGGGAAATGTACAGACTAAAAATGTAAGCACAAGTGGCAAGCCTGATGTGTAAAAGGAGAATACTGGCATCAAAATAGGTGAACCTATTGGGAAAGGAAATACAATTCAAATAGGGAAGGAAAGTACAGGTATTGAAACCAATGTGCATATTGAGAAAGAAAATATAGGCAGTGAAACTAATGTACAGACAAAAAAGGAATATATTGGTAATAAGCCAAATAATCAACTTGAAAGAGAAAAGACCACTGAGAATGTGGTGGATTCTGCTGAAATTATTTTTTCTTCCCATTTGCTAAGTCAATATGAGCAATTCGCTCAGCAAATAGGATTACAAAATAATCCTCAAGTTGAAATGCTGAAAGACCAAGATATGGAAATCATTCATAAGCATCCTACAGAAGAAATTGTGTTGAAAGTAGAAGAAATTTGTCCTCTAGATATATTTTCTAGTCCTAAGTATAGAGTTGTTGTTAGGAAATAGAGGAAGACAAGAAGAATAGATCAAGAATCCTTTTCAACCTCACAATTTGAATTTATGAACATTGTTTGGAAAAATACTGAGGTGAATCCTTCAGAGGATCTCACCAAATTGTCACAACATGCAGGCGCCTATAGTGCAGCTACTATAGACAAGGCTTCGGAAGTCACCCAAATGATGAAACAAAAGGAAGTACAGATAGCTATGTTGGAGGAATAAGGAACAGAAAATCAAAAAAATATTATGCAGTTGGAACAACAGTTGCAAGATGAAAAGCTCAGATCTAAAAAGTTGGAAGAGCAACTTGGCATTGAAAAGAAAAATATTGATCAACAAGCTTTGAATAAGCAACAATAGTTAATTCAAGAAGTGGAAAATTTACAAACTCTATTAAAAAATGAGAAAACTTCTAAAGTAGGAAGTAGCCGCACAAGCGAACTCTAAAGCCTAAGTTGACCCCCTGTCGAGTGCCAAAAGAGACCTATGGTCAACCTGCATGAATAAATTATGGAGGAAGATGAGGTCATGGAGGTAGATCCAATCTTGCGGTTTCTCAAGTATATGGCACCATACAAAGCATATTTGAAGATCCTGAAGGACCTGGACAAGGTTCGTCCATACATCAATTCCCCACTTCTCCCTGAAGATGTGCAATTCGAGGGGGAGATGTTTGTGAAGTTCCCCCTGCTAAAGATGGAAGACTAGGACCTAGATGACCAGGAGAAGTTTATGGAGCTTGTGCCTAAAATTTATTTATAAATTATCAACTATGAAACTGGGGTGATCAAGGTTGAGCCAAAGCCCTGGGCATTGGGTCTACAAAAATTAGGGTTGTTTAATTTACTGAATTGCCCACACTTTCAATGGAGTGCATTCAATGATATTTGCATGTGCCAGATGCTTGTTCTGGTGCATGATGACTATTTGTAGCTCAGAGAGTGCATTCCAATTGATTTCAATCTAATAAATCGTATCACCAACCTTCCTAGTTAAGGGGTGGACCCTGTGGCAGCCTTTGGAGGAAAAGGCCAAGATTAGAAAGTTTCAGAGAAATTCAAGAAATACTATCACGCAACTCTCGGGGATTCATCATCAGTGAAATTAGTGACCCCACAGTACAATTTGGCACGATAATCCTAACTTGCAAGATGATGAGGAAGTGTTGACCAAAGGAAGTCCCAACCCACACAATTTCTTTAGCTGGGCAATGCGAGAAGGAAGTACAGTAGAACTGGGCTCACTACCTATGAAAAGAGTTCCTAGAGAACTTGCACGAGGTGCAGGAGGAGGGGAAACATTTATACTATTCTTGGTTGCTACTTCTGATTGTGCTATTTGGTTGGAGGATGCCAGCTGAGGCCACGTTCCTAGATATCAAGACGGATCTATGCAAAGTTGCATGCTATGCAATATTGTGGAACTCCCAGGTTCCTTCCTGAATGACAGAGAACACAATTTTCTAGCTATTTTTTGATTCAGAGGTATTTCAGGCGGTGGAGTCCAATTCACGCTTATCATTAACGTTGTACAAGCATTACTAACATATTGCAAATTTTAAATCCACTTTCCATAATATTCACATGTGCACAAAAAGGGATGTTGAGGATGTTTGGTATGAGCTACCCTACATGGTGACGAAGGATGACCTTGGGTGCATGGGAAAAAATGGCCCACATTATGGTTGGAAGCATGAAACATTGCCAGTGCATCCTCTTCAGTGCGTGTCAAAACTCCGACAAAGCCCATACGATGAAGGATAAGGATCAATAGAAGCATACAGGTAAGGAGACACAGAAAGATAAGTGGGACAAGGATGAAGAAAAATATGTGGAGCCCACTATGACGGTGGAAACCATAGAACTAGAGACGTATGCTAAATAATATGATAGTGCCATGGTACCTTCTGTTAGTGTCATTATGTCAGTGATCAAATATACTCTTTCAGTCAATTTGCTAATGTCATAGGTCAAAATTTCTAGTTTTTCAAACAATTTTTCAAAACATTTTTTGTCACTGAAGGAGTCTAGGTAAAAATTGTTTCTCCATCATCTCATCCATGGCCATCATCACTTTAAAGTTCATATCATTCATTATCATTTAAAAATTTTAGGTCATTTCGCTCCATCTCATCTAGGCCTATTGTCTTGGTGTCATCATATGCCTTTGAAAACAATCTAATTTGTCAGAAAAACAAGGCAATCATCCTTCATTTCACTCATAAGCCTTTAAAAGGGAGCTATCATACTTAGGAGGTAAATTAAGACAAGTTGTTTTATTTAAAAATGTGTTTTAATGTCAAAAAGTTTCGAAAGGAAAAATTGTCTTATTGTTTCACTACAGGACAAAAAAGGTCATTTAAAGGATATTAAAGATAAAAGAAAGCTTATCCAAACTCATTATCATCTTTTTTTGTGTGGTAGAGCTCCTCTATTATTACATTTGAACTCCTTAGGTGGTCAAAGGTTCGAAACCAAGGCAAATAACCACTCCAAGAACACTTTTCTACAATTTTGGCTCCCTTTGTTACACTTATGTAGCCTCCTACTACACTTTCAGTGCTATTTGCTACGTTTCTGGGACATTTTTTATGTTTATATAGCCTTCTCTTATGTTTCTAAGGATATTTTTATGTGTCTGTAGCCTCCTTTTATGCTTCTAGGCATGTTGTTATGTTTCTGCTGGGCAGTTGCTACGTTTCTTGGCACATTGTTACGCTTCTGTTGATTGGCGTTATGCTTCTGGAAGGAGGGAATAACTTAGGTTTTTTGGCTACCAAGTATTTAAAACAATCTCGGGGATTGTGGGCATCATTCCTTGGACCTATAAAAATTTTAAGTTAACATCCTTATAACCTCCCACGGTCAAATTATCAACTTTATTATCGATTTTCATGCTCACTCCATACTACACTATATCATCACTTCTTCATGTTATTGAAGTATCCAGTGGAATAAAACCTAACCCTACTATCTAAAATTATCCTACACCTACCATATACCTCATAATCTCATCCCCCATCATCCACGTCCTCCGTAATAGTGATTTTCATGAAACCCTAATTTCTAGCTAATTTTCATAGTGAGAAATTGGAAATTGCATGTGTTTCCTTGATTTGACCACCTTCCTCACATCCATTTCACTTGATTTCAATCACAGCATGGAGCTAACATGCATCCCTATCTCCTGAATTTTTTGTATAATTTTTCCTATCTCCATAACCATTCATCTCGCCCTCTAAACCTACCCCATCCCTACACTCTGTTTTTCCAAAATTTCACTTATAAATACCGATCCCATCAACACACTAGGTTTTTATCCTTTCACTGATAAAAAAAATGGAGAGTGAGAAGAATAACTTCAAGGGAGGGCACAACCTCAGGTTATAATCCATCACCATGCATAAAATAAAAGCTTCACCCTTGGCCAAAAGATGTTTTTGAGAGGACTGGATGTTTGAGGTTCTATGAGAAGCTCATGGAGAAAGGATACCATCTTCAATTGACAAGCTTATTTTCCACAAGTTTCAGGATCAAAAAGGTCATCATTGCAGGTGTATAGTTTAACCTATTATCATACCTAATTTTTTCAGCAACAGATATTCCTTGTCATGGAGAGAAGTGGTTCAAGGGCATGGACTTAGATATTGAAGATTACAAACAATTTCTCAAACCTCATTCTAAAGAGGAACCAGATTACCTCTTCCCTTTCATACATCTCCGTAACAAATATGCTCCTTCGATGATGTTAATAATGAATTATTTCACTTGTGAAGGAATATTTTCCAGGTTTTATAGGTACCATATCAGGTTGTTGATGCATTTCACATCTATCAAAACACTTGATTTTCCACATAACTTATACAGGAGTTTGATTAAGATGACTAAGAAGGTTCAAAGAAGGAAACAAGATCATTACCCAAGTCTTTTTCATCATGTTCTGGTCAAACTCATTGTATTGCATCACATTTCATCCATTAGCATAACTTTGGAAACCTTCATTGAAAGAGTTGCAACAGCATCCATCACTATCCCTTCAGTCATGCATAGCAAATCATCACCATCACTGTCAGGAAAACAAATGGAGGTTGGCTCTTCTAGCATGCAAACTGATACTTCAGAGTCTCCTAGATTTGTTTAGTTTACTCATACCTATGAGAAGGGAAAGAGACATGTATTTTTTCCCAAGTCTATCAAAAGTGTACCTATACTTGACACTATTGTTGAACAAAGTGAAATGGAGGAGAAAACTCTCATGCATCAAGATGAAACACCTTTGCATCAACATAGTGAACGAGCGCCACTGGAAGTTGAGGTAGTAGATCAGGTTGAGACAAAATCAACTGAAGAGATCATTAGGGAGAAGGATGAGGAAATAGTAGAGTTGAGGGAGATCCTCTCCATTGATAAATCTCAAATCACTTTCCTAAAGGAAGAAAATTTTCAATTGAAGGTGAAGCAACTTATACAAAGAAAAACCAAGCCAGACCTAGAGTCCGATAAAGGTAAAGGTAATTATATCATATATGTTGATCAAATGCAAGATATGGAGGCTGAAACAAAGCGAAAAAGGCCAAAAATAATAGGCCTCAAAAGGGAGTTGGAGCAATAAAGAGAGTCAGCTCATTCACCTGAAGAGTTGACCTTTGATGTGGTAATAGCTATGGAGATAAAACAAGACAAATAATTCTAGTTGGCAAGGGTAAATGAACATTTGGATAAGATCTTGAAAAGGTCTAAGAGAGACAAAAACCTTCAAAGACATATTGCAAATCACTTTTTCCCTAGGAACAAAATTTCACAACTAAGGCTAAAACAACTGAAGAAAAGGCTAAAAGAAGCTCAAATGAAGCTTAAAGAGAAGGATAGCTTATATTTTTTTTGTTGAAGCTTGCTTGGTTTTTTATCCCATGACTTATAGGTACTGAAACACCAATTTTGAGAAGTTTTGAAGAATTTTGGTATTTTATGGGATTTTTGCACAATTATGGAAATTTAGTCCTCACAGAAGCGTAGCAAACTTTTGCTACGCTTATTTTAGGAGAATCCAAATGATCATTTATTTACATGGTTGGATGAATTTGGATGAGTACCTCATAGATCGAAAACCCTGTTTGCATGAAAGGCTTTTATTTTGGACAAAAGGCCAAGAAGCCGCTCATTTTCTATGCTTATGCGACCTTTTTGAAGGCCTTGCTATGCTACTGTAGTAACCATCGGGGAATGAATTTTTGGAGGCTTTCCCATAGGTCATTTTGAAAAATTAAATATGTTATAGAAACTAGAAAAATAGTGCTAGTTGACTTTTCTTTTAGAATTTAATTTGGACTCCTAAAATATCCTCAAAAGTGGCTGCAAAATTCTGCTATGGTTCTATAAAATTCTACTATGCTTCTGTCAGAAATGTTACATATCTAAATTGGATTTTTTAGGACACTTTTGAAGCTCATAAAATGTCAAAAATTAGATATTTTTCTATCCTATGAGTTGGAATTAGAGTAATTGAGTTGGTTTTTTCCTCTTATCATGAGGGAGCATGTAATTTAATGTAAGGAACAAATACTTCTAGCTCACAGCTGAATTTTTGGGAATGGTTTCTAACCTCCCTAGAATCTAGGAAATGATTCATTTTGTGTATTTATGATGCATTTTGGATTGGATTTCAACCTAATGATGTGTCATGATTCATATTTTCTATAAGTAGACTCTCTTTAGTCTTTTGTTGGGTTGGATAGTCTTATTTTGCAGTGGAGCTATTGTAACAACATTTTGGAATGAAATCAATGACAAATTTGTAGAACTTGTGTTGAGAATCTTGTGGTATGCATTGGAGAATTTTTTCTTCCTATGTATGTTTATCTATTCATGATAATGATATATTTTCCTCTTTCAGATACATCTTTCCATGTGTTTATCTTGTAGGTTTATAAGCAGAAATCATGTTCGTTCATGCTCTGTTTTAGACAAGGCTTACATGATATGTCTATTTACTTATAAATGAATGAATTCACCTTAGTGCTCATTCATACTCTCTTTCAATTCATCCTATACTCAATTACCAATTAAGCATGATTTCAAGCTACCTATCTAACCTCACACATTGTCTACAAATTGACCTTAAAATTCAGACCTAAAAACCCTAAACCTAGCCTTCTCACTAACTTTCCTATCCCGCACTCAAAACATCAAACAAAAATCATATTTACTGATCTTACATACCTAGCCTAAGATCAATAGATATTCAGTCAATCCATTGAATGAAAAGTGACAACGAGAGAGCCTTCTCTGGTCCTAGTAGGGCTAGCAACCTGACCTAAACCCTCGTCTGTGGTTACATTTCTTCAATCCCATTTTCATGTTGGAAATGTTGTCATTGATGGAAATAGAGGCAAAAAAGACAGAGACAGACAAAGAAGGAAGCAGATGCAGATATAGGCAAAGAACAACAATAGAAGACAATAGTTAAAATTTATAGAGATCAGTTGAGGCAGAGGTCGAGCAGCAGAGGTACAACGAAGGCAGAGGCAGAGGTCAAGTAGCAAAGGTACAACAAAAGCAGAGGTAGAAGTAGCGAAGGTAGAAGCAGAAAGGAAAAGGCAGAGGCAGAGGCAGAGTCATTATCATAGAAAGGCAGAAGTAGAGGCAGAGCCATTATTCTGAGAATCACTACCCCAGCTAGTAGATACACTAAACATAAATTCCAGGAACCGTTAACCAAGCCAGAGGATATCTATATAAAATTCCGAGAATCGTGAATCAAGTGGAAAAGTATATATATATAAACCTCATTCCGGGAATCGTAACCCAGGCGAGAGGATACATAAACATAATTCTGGGAATCTTAACCCAAGCGGCAATGTATACATATATAAATATTATTTCGAGAATCATTACCCAGATGGAGGTTACACTAAAGGAAAAATCGGAAGCATATATATATACAGCTCTTTATATAAGTGTAGCACCTTTTAAACAAAGAACCAAAGTACCATAAGGTGGGACCCTCACCCAATCGCTTCGGAGAAAATTTGGCAGCGGAACTTGTTATCAAAAGATTGCGATTGCGATTGAAGAACCGGACCCGATGGGCTTATAAACTACGATTCATATATGTTTGAGTTCCAGTCTAATCGCATCGGCACATTTTAATGAATAGTGACAAATCGCATCAGAGTTAAAGCGGAGCATCGGAACATCTCAATGGAAGTTGTGATTGCGATTGAAGCTCAGACCCGATGGGTCTATAAATTATGATTTTATAGGTTTAAGTTCCGGTCCAATCACATTAGCACATTTAAATGAACAATGGTCAATCGCATCAGAGTGAAAGCAGGGCAGCGGAACTTGCAACTAAAAGTTGCGATTGCGATTAATCACAATCGGAGTAATCACATCGCATCAGAATAATCACAATGGGAGCAAGATCAGAGTAATCACAATTGGAACAAGCCGATGCAGCGGAACAGGTTAATGAATTTTTCGATTGCAATCAATCGCAATCGGAAATCGCTGGAGGAGACTCATCGCATCGGAGCAAGGAAGCACAGTGGAATAGGTTAATGAAGTTTGAAATTGCGATCAATCGCAATTGGAAATATTTGGAGGAGACTCATCACATCGGAGCACAAAACAAAGTTTGGATGGTGGGCCCGAAAGGGAATTTTATATTTTAAATAGGATTTTAATATTACACCGATAGTTGATTTAATTTGTATTAAAAAGGCAGTTTGTATGTAAAAAAATATTATAATTATGTCAAGAGTTGAAGTTGTGTTATATATAAAAGGCGTTGTTATAGATACATAGTCGTTACACCATGACAATGCACATATCAAAACGACTTATTATTATTGTGTCGAGAATCAATTAACTTGATATAAAAAGCACAGTTACATATGTATGGCATATGGCCACTACCCTGTGACAGTGAATAAGGAAAAAAACAGAGCCGAAAGGGACAAAGACACTGTCAAAGAAAATACAAATGCACAGCGAGCCAAGAGGCTGAATGAGTGAGCTATAGTTTTCATTGTAATTGAATGTAAATGATTTTAATTTATATTGTTGTGATGCATTGGAAAGTCTTCGGAAGAGAAAAAATATCCCACTGTAATGATAAATTGGTACCTACAGTTATATTTTTTGAATGAGCAGATAAAAGAGTTGAGGAGGTAGAAGGCAAAGAGACATAGCTGTCCATTTCGAATTCCTAGTAGAATACAACATCCATGAAGCTAGTTTGTATAAAATGGGATAATATCCAAGGGGATAAAGTTGACGAAAAAAGGAGAATTAGAGAAGAAGAGAGTGTGCAGCAGAATTGAAAAGAGTTGAAGAAAATAAGAAAGTTGCAAGAGGTGAGAGAGAGAGTAAATATAGAGAATGCAGAGTATAGAAGATTGAGGCAGAGAAGATAAAGAAAATAAGAGCAGAAAGAGATGCTACAGAACAGAGCTGATATCTAAAGTGAATCAACAAACATTCCAGTTTATAAATTGAGGAAGTTGGAACTTCCCTATCAAGTTGAAGCTTAATAGCTGTCAGTTGTAGTTGACTGAGGTTAGAGCCTCCTGTAGGTTGGTGCCTGCACAAAATTGAAGGGAGTTGGAGCTTCCTTACAAGTTTTAGCTTGCAGAATTGAGGTAGGAGCCTCCTGTAGGTTGGTTCCTATAGAAAATCAGTGGTGAGAGGGAGTTGGAGCTTGCCTTTGCATCAAAACAATAATAAGATGTGGTTTTCTCCCTTTATGGGTTTCCACTTATATCTGGTGTCTCTGTGCATGATGTCTATGTGTTGATGTGGTTTATCTAATCTGCTTAATACTTGTCGCTCACATATTAAGACTGTTGTTACATTAACAAATCTGTTTGATACTTGCTTCTCACTAATAAAGATTGTTCACATATTAAGTTGATCATGAAGTGAAGGTGTAAATAAGATTTAAGAGAAAGTTTTAAAAGTCCATGTATGTGTTAAACTGATTCACCCCCCCCTCTCAGTTTAACTAAGGGTTCAACAATTGGTATCAGAGCAGGTTCCTTTGTACCAGTTTAACAACTGAAAGGAGATTCTAGGTTCTCAGGATGGCTAGTAAAGAAGGATGCTCAACCAATAAAGCCCCTTTCTTTACAGGTGCAAATTATGCCTTCTAGAAAATCAGGATGAGGACATACATAATGTCTCTAGGAATAGAAGTTTGGGGTGCTGTGGAATTAGGATATGCCCCAAAGGCAACTGACTCAGAGAAAGAATCCAAACAAGATTTTGTAGCTAACGCAAAAGCCATGAATTCCATCTTGAATGGATTGTGTGAAGCAGATTTTATCAAAGTAATGCACAAAGACACTGCCAAAGAGATCTGGGATACTCTGGAGAACATCCATGAGGGAGACAAGAAAGTAAAGACTGCCAAACTTCAAATCTATAGAGCCCAGTTTGAGAACTTAAAAATGAATGATGATGAAGACATTGACGGTTTCTTCCTAAAAGTTGCAGAAATTGTTAACAATATGAAAGCTCTTGGAGAAACCATGCCAGAAAGTATAATTGTGCAAAAGATTCTAAGATCTCTTCCATCCGGGTTTAATCCCAAGGTGTCTGCAATAGAAGAAACAGTTGATTGGGAGACCTTGACCATGAACCAGCTACTTGGAAATTTAACAGCATATGAGATGAGGCTCCCACAGAAGAAGCCAAGTACGAGGGAGGCAGCCTTTAAAATAGAAAAGAAGAAAGAAGAAGAGGAAGACATATGCTCTTGCTTGGATGAAGAAGAGGCAAAATTTGTCAAGAAATTGGATAGAGGCTCAGGTAAATACAAAGGTAAACTTCCTTTCAAATGCTTTAACTATGGAAGAGTTGGACACTATGCTGCTGAGTGTCCTCACAAGAAAGTAAGGAATCAGGCTCAAGAGTCAGAGAAAAATACATCAAAGAATTGGCAGAAAGGAAAGAAGTTCAGCAGAAAATCCTTCTATGCTCAACAAGATAGTAGTACATCTGAAGATCTAGATGAAATCTCAAGTGAAGATGGAACCTCTGAATTTTTATTGATGGCTATAGAAGAACTTGAAGGTCTCCTGCTAGAAGATGAAGAAGAAGAAGGTGAAGTCGACCTTGAGAGGGAGCTAAGAAGTGCTCTGGAAGAGATTGATAGACTCAAGCTGAAATGTAGAAAACAAAAGGACATTCTCCTCAAGTATGTACAAGAAGAACATAATTCAAAAGTCCTAATGCAGCTAAAGATAGAGCTTGAAGAAGCCAAGAAGATAGAGGACACGTTACTTAAGCAAATCAAGGAAAAAACTCAGGAACGAGAAAAGTTGGAAGAAGAAGTAGTATGTCTCAGGAAGAAATTAGAAAATTCTTAAAGGAAAGTGGTTATAAACTCTTCTCAAACAACAAGCTCTATTAAGGTGAATGAAATTCTGGTTGCTCAAAGATTGCCTATGATAGAAACTAGAATAGGCTATGAAGGAGAATCAAGTACAAACAAAGAAAAGGAAAACAGAGAGATTATCTTTGTAAAAGCAAAGAAGGATGATGAAGCAGCTCAAATAGTGCCTACAAAAGAAGAAACTTGTAAGGAAGGAGACAAAACCCAGAAAAATCCTCTAATAACAAAGAATGAGAGAAATACTCAAACAACAAGAAAAGATTTATATGCCCCTGAGTATGTCAAATTTGAAAGCCATCAAAGGAGATTCTTCCCTCCTATGAAGAATGCCACTTGTTATGTCTGCCACAAGTAGGGACACATTGCTACATATTTTCAGCAAGGAGGAGTAATTGAAACCAGCAAAAGATGCAAAAAGTGAAGAGACTATCTCAAACAAACAAATGGAGAAAGCAACCTTACATCAGATATGCAAATAATTTCTATGGTTATTGTTTTTATTGTAAGGAATTTGGCCATAAAATTATTGAATGTAGAAAGTATGGACAAAGATTTATGTTCAACACCTCAAGGAGGTTTATGAATCAAATAAATTTTGTTCATACTCACAATTCTGCAAAAACTATGATCAAATGTTGTATATGCAATCAAGTTGGACATATGCCTTCCAAATGTCCTCTGAAAGGATGTGATTCATCATCTCACAAAAGATACCAAACAAAAGGATGCCTTGAGTGGAAAAATAAGGAGAATAAGTGTGACCTGGCTCTAACTGCTCAATATCTAAAAAGCCAATGGTATCTGGACATTGGCTACTCAAAGCATATGACTGGAGACAGGAGAAAATTTATAACCTTTTATGAAAAGAAAGATGGTGATGTTACTTTTGGAAATGATAAATAAGGAAAAATCAAGGGAAAGGCCTTAGTCAGCTTAGATAATGGCAGAGGTAAGGCCCAAGATGTACTATTTGTAGATGGGCTGAAAGCCAATTTTCTAAGTGTCAGTCAAATGTGTGATAAAGGCTGTGAATTTCTTTTCAGAGCACAATAATGTGAAGTCAGATCAAGCACCACTGCTAAGACTCTGCTCAAAGGTGTTCGAACAGAGAGCAATGTTTACATCGTGAAAGAGGAAGATGAAGCATGCCATCTTAGAAAACTTGTGGAGTCATGGTTATGGCATAGGATATTGGGACATCTCAGCTTCGATCATATCATCAGACTAAGCAAAAAGAAAGTGGTCAGAGACATGCCAGAAATAAAAAGGTCTTCTAATACCATATGCAAATCTTTTCAATTGGGTAAACAGACTCGTACATCATTTAAGGCCAAATATGAGTTATCAACAAGTAGACCACTCCATCTTGTGCACATGGATCTGTGTGGACCTGCAAGAACTAAAACACCAAGTGGAGAATCCTACTTCATGCTAATAATCGATGATTTCTCCAGAATGACATGTGTTGAATTTCTCAAGAATAAATCAGAAGCTCTGGACAAATTCAAAATATTCAAAGCATTAGCAGAAAATCAGGCAGGATGCAAGCTAAAATGCATCAGATCGGACAGAGGAGGTGAATTAACAAATTATGACTTTGTAGATCTATGCAATGAATATGGCATAAAACAATAGTTTACTATTGCAGGGACACCTCAACATAATGGAGTAGCAGAGAGACAAAACAGATTTGTTCAACAAATTGCCAGAGCCATGATGCAAGAGAATAATATTCCTCAAACATTCTGGGCAAAAGCGGTACACACAACAGTGCATATCCTTAATAAAGCTCACTTAAGGCCAAGCAGTGACAAGACTCCATATGAACTATGTCATGGAAAGCCAACTTGAATAAAACATTTTAGAATCTTTGGAAGCAAGTGTTACATAAAGAATAATGATGAAAGTCTTGGGAAATTTGATGCAAGAGCAGATGAAGGGCTTTTTCTAGGATATGCTTCCAAAAGTAAAGGGTATAGGTGCTACAACAATACTCTTCGAAAAATAGTAGAAAGTATTGACGTGAGGTTTGATGAAGAACTTCCAAACAATACAAGAGATACAGACTACTGCAGTCCATCAGACAACCATGAAGAAGAAAACCAAAATGATAATGAAACAAGCAACACAACAGAAGATGTAGAGCTGAGCTCGAAAGCCCCCTCAAGATACACTCAGAAGAATCATCCTGAAAATCAGATCATAGGAGACAAGAAAGTAGGGGTCCAAACAAGAAGGCAGCTAACTGAACAAACATAAGAGGTATACATAGCCATGTCATCACAGATAGAGCCAAAGAGATTTGAATAATCCAACAAGGACAAGTATTGGGTGAATGCAATGAATGAAGAATTGGACCAAATTGAGAAAAACAATACCTGGGAACTAGTTCCTAGACCCACTGAGAAAAATTTCATAGGCTCAAAATGGATATTCAAAAATAAAATGAATGAGGAAGGACAGGTAATCAGAAATAAAGCCAGACTTGTCTGCAAAGGATATTCACAAATCGAAGGACTTGATTTCGATGAAATTTTTTCCCCTGTAGCCAAAATGGAAGCCATCATAATTTTTCTGGCCTTTGCATGCTACCAAGACTTCAAGGTATATCAAATGGATGTAAAATCTGCTTTTTTGAATGGATATCTAGAAGAAGAAGTCTACATGGAACAACTAGAAGGTTTCTCTTTAACAAACAAAGAAGACTATGTGTGCAGATTGAAGAAGGCTCTATATGGACTGAAACAGGCTCCTCGTGCTTGGTACTCAATACTGGATAAATATTTGCAAAAACAAGGCTTTAAGAGAGGTGGAGTAGAAAACAATCTGTACATAAAAGCCCATGAAAATGAACTCCTGATTTTTGTGGTATATGCTGATTACATTATGTTTGGAAGCAACAAAGATGAACTAGAAAAAGGGTTTGCTGAGAAGATGAAATCAGAGTTTGAGATGTCCATGATTAGAGAACTCAGTTTCTACTTAGGACTTCAAATTTAGCAAAAGAACACAGGCACATTCATCTCACAGGAAAAATACTTAAGAGAAATATTGAAAAAGTTCAAAATGGAGGACTGCAAACCTGTGTCAACTCCCATGATCACAGGATGCAAGCTGTGTGCTAATGATGGATCTGCTGATATAGATCAAAAACTTTACAGATCCATGATAGGAAGTCTGTTGTATCTGACAGCATCAAGACCAGACATCATGCTAGCAATAGGCCTGGTGGCTAGATATCAAGCAGCACCTAAACAAAACCACCTTCTAGCAGTCAAAAGAATATTTAGATATCTGCAAGGAACAACACAGTATGGACTTTGGTATCCTAAAGGCAAGAGCTTCACCTTGACAGCATACACAGATGCAGATTGGGCCAGCTATGTGGATGACAGGAAAAGCACAAGTGGAGGTGCTTTCTATTTAGGAGAAAGTATGGTGGCATGGTTAAGCAAGAAACAAACATCTATCTCTCTGTCTACAGCATAAGAAGAATATATAGCAGCAGCAACATGCTGTACACAAGTCATGTGGATGAAGCAAACCCTCCAAGACATGAAGGTAAGCATTGATGAACCTATATCAATCAAATGTGATAATACAAGTGCTATAAGTATATCTAAAAATCCTATGCTTCACTCAAAAACTAAACATATCCCAATCAAGTATCATTTTCTCCGAGAACAAGTGGCTTAGAAGATAGTAAAACTGGAGTATGTACCAACAAAAGAACAGACAGTAGATATATTTACCAAACTGCTTGCTAGAGAACCATTTGAATATTTGAGAGACAGACTAGGGGTGGTATCTGTAGATGCTACTCTCTGATATGAAGAAAAAGCACAGTTTCAGGGGGAGATCAGAAACGAAAATATCATTCCAAGGGGAGATCAGCCAGGAAGGGAAGCATGAAACAGGTCCTCAGGATCAAAAGGATTATGGAAAGAATACATCGAGCATAAAAGAATCAATAAAAATACTAAAGGTTCAGTGGTGAACCCAACGTGAATCTAATCCAAAGGTTGGAGCAGCAGCGTACAAAGTCAGAAGATCTCAGAGAGAGGAAATGCACGAAATGTTGAAAAATAAAAATAAAAATTCAAACCCCTTGCCATTGATGTCAAAGGGGGAGGAAGAGAAAGCAACAGGAGAAAGGACCCTAACAGGAAAAAAAAGGAAGTGTATTGCCATCAATGCCAAAGGGGGAGACTGTTGGAAATGTTGTCATTGATGGAAATAGAGGTAGAAAAGACAGAGACAAACAAAGAAGGTAGTAGATGCAGAGATAGGCAAAGAACATCAACAGAAGACAACAGGTAAAATTTACAGAGAGAAGTTGAGGCAGAGGTCGAGCAGAAGAGGTACAGCAAAGGCAGAGTCATAGGTCGAGTAGGAGAGGTACAGAGAAAGAAGAGGTAGAAGCAGTGAAGGCAGAAGCAAAAAGGAAAAGTCAGAGGCAGAGGTAGAGCCGTTATCACAGAAAGGAAGAAGCAGAGGCAGAGCCGTTATTTCGAGAATCACTACCCCAGCTGGTAGATACACTAAACATAAATTCCAGGAACCGTTACCCAAGCCAGAGGATATATATATATAATTCCGAGAATCATGAACCAAGCAGCAAAGTATATATATATAAACCTCATTCCGGGAATCGTAACCTAGGTAGGAGGATACATAAACATAATTCCAGGAATATTAACCCAAGCAGCAATGTATACATATATAAATCTTATTCCGAGAATCATTACCCAACTGAAGGTTACACTAAAGGCGGAAGCGGAAGCATATATATATGCAGTGCTTTATATAAGTGTAGCACCTTTTAAACAAAGAACCAAACTACCATAAGGTGGGACCCTCACCCAATCTCTTCGAAGAAAAGTTGGCAGTGGAACTTGTTATCAAAAGATTGCAATTGAGATTGAAGAATCGGACTCGATGGGCTTATAAAATACGATTCATATATGTTTGAGTTCCAGTCTAATCGCATCGACACATTTTAATGAACAGTGACCAATCGCATCGGAGCTAAAGTGGAGCATCGGAACATCTCAATGGAAGTTACGATTGTGATTGAAGCCCAGACCCGATGGGTCTATAAATTATGATTTTATAGGTTAAAGTTCCGGTCTAATCGCATCGGCACATTTAAATGAACAGTGGTCAATCGCATCGGAGTGAAAGCAGGGCAGCAGAACTTGCAACTAAAAGTTGTGATTGCGATTAATCGCAATCAGAGTAATCACATCACATCAGAGTAATCACAATGGGAGCAGGATCAGAGTAATCGCAATCAGAACAAGCCGGCACAGCGAAATAGGTTAATGAAGTTTGCGATTGCGATCAATCGCAATCAGAAATCACTGGAGGAGACTCATCACATCGGAGCAAGGCATCACAGTGGAACAGGTTAATGAAGTTTGCGATTGCGATCAATCGCAATCGGAAATCTCTGGAGGAGACTCATCACATCGGAGCACATAACAAAGTTCGGATGGTGGGCCCGAAAGAGCATTTTATATGTTAAAAAGGCTTTTACTACTATGCCGAGAGTTGATTTAAGTTGTATTAAAAAGGAAATTTGTATGTTAAAACTTATTATAATTATGCTGAGAGATGAAGTTGTGTTATATATAAAAGGCATTGTTAAAGATACATAGTTGTTACACCACGGCAGTGCACATATCAAAACGACTTATTATTATTGTGTCGAGAATCGATTAACTTGATATAAAAATCATAGTTACATATGTATGGCATATGGCCGCTACCCTGTGACAGTGAATAAGGAAACAAACAGAGCTGAAAGGGACAAAGACACAGTCAAAGAAAAGACAAATGCATAGCAAGCCAAGAGGCTGAATGAGTGAGCTGGAGTTTGCATTGTAATTGAATGTAAATGATTTTAATTTATATTGGTGTGATGCATTGGCAAGTCTTTGAAAGAGAACAAATATCCCATTGTAATGATAAATTGGTACCTACAGTTATATTTTCTGAATGAGCGGATAAAAGAGTTGAGGAGGCAGAAGGAAAAGAGACATGACTGTCCATTTTGAATTCCCAGTAGAATACAAACAACCATGAAGCTATTTTGTATAAAATGGGATAATATCCAAGGGGATAAAGTTGACGAAAAAATGAGAATGAGAGAAGAAGAGAGTGTGCAGCAGAATTGAAAAGAGTTGAAGAAAATAAGAAAGCTACAAGAGGTGAGAGAGAGAGTAAATATAGATAATGCAGAGTATAGAAGATTGAGTCAGAGAAGATAAAGAAAAAAAGAGCAGAAAGAGATGCTACAGAATAGAGCTGATATCTGAGGTAAATCAACAAACATTCCAGTTGATAAATTGAGGAAGTTGGAGCTTCCATATCAAGTTGAAGCTTGATAGCTGTTAGTTGTAGCTGACTGAGGTTGGAGCCTCCTGTAGGTTGGTGCCTGTAGAAAATTGAAGGGAGTTGGAGCTTCCTTGCAAGTTGTAGCTTGCAGAATTGAGGTAGGAGCCTCCTGTAGGTTGGTGCCTACAAAACATTAGTGGTGAGAGGGAGTTGGAGATTTCCTTTGCATCACAACAATAATAAAAAATGGTTTTCTCCCTTTATGGGTTTCCACTTATATCTGGTGTCTTTGTGCATGATGTCTATGTGTTGATGTGGTTTATCTAATCTGCTTAATACTTGTTGCTCACATATCAAGACTGTTTTTACATTCACAAATCTGTTTGATAGTTGCTGCTCACTAATAAAGATTGCTCACATATTAAGTTGATCATGAAGTGAAGGTGTAAATATGTTTTAAGAGAAAAGTTTTAAAAGTCCATGTATGTGTTAAACTAATTCACCCCCCCCCCCTCTCAGTTTAACTAAGAATTCAACATTTCATCCTTGGGAAGTTGGGGAGAGTGATAAAATTTTGGGCCCCATTTATGGGGAGCGAGTGGAGAAGTTTCAATAGGAATACGTATTTAGTACTATGAAGGTTACAATTGTAGGCGACAAGCCCTAGAAGTCGAAACAAGATGAACTCTTAAATTTGAGCCAAAGTCTAAAATTCCTATCCATGATGGCTCCTAAAAGACATACTAGGTCAAATCCAGACCCAAATCCTTCACCAATTGTGAAGGACCCTAAGAGTCTTTTAATAAAGCATAAAACCAAGTCTCGAAATCTCGGAGGAGCTATTCCTCCACTTGTCAAATCAATTCCTTGCCTACGAGCTTTGCTTTAGAAGATTTTTTCTATAATTCATAATTTGGAACATCCTTGTTTAGGTCTAGGTTTTAAACCCTTCTTTTAGAAACTATCTTTGATCCTTTTTATTTTGGGACATTTTACCATTTTCTGGGTCATTTTATTCCGAAGTTAATAGTGAATTCTGGTCTAATTTCTACAAACTTAAAGGCTTGGTGGATAAATTTCAACAAACATGAGAAAGAGATTAGTTCCAATATTAGTAGCAGGTTTTTGCTTCACCACTTGTCATTACACCTTCTCACACTACTACATCATCATCCCTTCCTTTCATTCCATCATTACCTCTGAAAATTTTCACTCCATTAGCACCTCCACCACCTCCTCCATTAGTCATGTCCAAATTTTCTCCGTTGATCCTACCTTAAAAAATCACTACACTATCTCATAATTATGGTCATAGACTTCCCATTTTTGATGGAACATCGTATATTACTTATCAACACATTTCCAAAGTGGTTTATTTCATATATCTTGAAGAGATTGACAATGATGATGCCAAGATGCGCATCATTGCATAGAGTTTCTCAGGAGAGGTTAAGAAATTTTTATACACTCTCACAATTAGTTCAGTAGGTACTTCATAGTAGCTAATTGACTTGTTTATGTCGAAATGGAAAGAGAAGAATAATCCATTAGAGATTCTAGCTGAGTACATTGCCTGGAAAATAAATCCCAATGAGTTTGTCCAAGACTTTACTGTAAGATTCAATGAAATCTACAATTCAATTCTTGAGACTATTAAGCCTCCTCCAGGCCTTGCTTTAGTTCATTATCATAATAGTTTTGATCCTGAAATGGCCTATGAGATGAGGGAAAGAAACCCATCAATTCTTGAAGAAATGCAGAGAAACATAGTGAGCGTAGAAGCCAATTTGATCATCAAGAAATCTAAAATCATGAAGGAGAAAAGAATCACTATAAAATATGAAACATCTACTTCATCAGAGGGAAAATTAGACACCTTTATCAATACCATAGATAATATGAGGGATAAAATATCCATCGCTGATAGACAAGTTGAACCCTCCATTAGAAATCACAATTTTAGGGGTCAAAATCAGCACCCTCAGTACAAGATCAAGCAAAGGGAACGAAGTAGTCAGGATCCATAAATTCAGCAAAAAATTCACACCTCATTTCATAAAAACTACACTGAAGGCCCTGATGAATAATATGAAGAGGAAATTTCTTGCGAGAATCATTTATTTGAGGAAAATGAACGACCTATTTTCTTTACTGAAGGAGATCAATTTTCTGGAGAAATTTGTGCACCGGATGATAAGAAATATGTCTTGTCAAATGATGACATGTTATTGGTGCAGATAAACGATTATCAGAGGGGATATAAGAATGCTCTTTCTCAAGTGCAGACATAGTATGGTTTGAGGAGTAGGAATGTTCCTATCACCTCCAATAAAAAAAAATAGAACGCTCATGTAGATGCTGATCATATCGAAAAATACTGCTCCTAATCAAAGTAAAGAAAAAGGACATATTGTTCCTAATCATGCTAAAAAAAATTAATCTTGCTCCAATGGTCAGAAAAAGGATAAATAAATCCAAGATGCAGGACACAAGAAGGAGACTTCACGTAAATATCATCCTGAAAGGAAAGGTGTGCCATTGAAATAGGTAGAAAAACATTATGCTCTTTTTAGTCTTGAAAATGAAATTTCCAAATTTAAAGTCTCTATTCCTCTAACTGAAATCCTCAAGAATGACCAATAAAAAGTTCAAGTAGCTAATTTTCTTAGATTTGATCAAATTTCAGACATGGTTAATGTGAGCGATGATCACTCGGAGCTTCTATTTGATGTTGCTTTTTATGGTGATTTAGAATATAGTGAGGGTCCTCCATCTTATCTAAGCCTCAAAATCCATTATTTTATCCTCCATATCACCATGAGTTATTCTTGATCCTCTCACAACCTCATGCCCAAGGCCAGATGGACAGATTAGGATTGGATATCACAAAACCTTATCATGATCTTTATTCATTTGATTTAGGGAGGGTGAAATGTCTTGGCCTCATTAAGGATATAGTGGTGTCATTAGTGAAAATCCTAGCCAAGAATGTCCTCATAGATGTTTTTGTGGCTAATATCCCTCCCAAATATGGAACGTTACTCTCCTAGTCATAGGGAGCAAAGCTTAGAGGTACCTTACAACTTGAATTTTCATATGCTCCTATTCCCGTCTTTGGGAAACTTAGGAAAATATACCGGGAAAGTAAAATGAAGTATATGATCAATGTCTGATAAAAGCCAAATAATCATCCCATACATGCTTTCAACACATATTTAGAGTCCTTTATCTTATTCAATAATAAATTTTTAGCATATTCCAAAGTTTTGATTAAAGAAAAAGATGAAAATGATGAGTTTTCAAATTCTGTTTTAGAAATGGAAAATGAAGAAAAGAATGAAAATATGCCAAGTGGTTTGGAACCAAGTGCATCATCCCAAAAAGGAGATGGAACAATGAAAGAAACATAAATTTTTGGTACATCAGAACTCTCTCAAGTAACAAGTAAAGTTCAATCATCCAATTTGCACCTTCATGATGAAGAAAGTAGATTGTAGACAATGGACTTCGATGGAGCTTTGGGTAAATAAGGGGCTGACATTGGAGCATGGATTCACATCCTTATAAATCAGCCATTGAAAATTCCTCCCAATGTTTGAATGTCCTCTTATAAGTTGGATTTCAACTGTTCAAACAATGAAGCTGAGTATGAGCCTTTGATAGACGGTCTGAAAATTCTCAAGAAGTTAGGTGCCAAGAAGATTTATGTGTACGAAGACTCTAAGTTAGTAATAAATAAAGTCAAAGGAGAATACCAGGACAAGAATCTAAGCATTCGAGCTTACAAAAATTTAGTGTTAGATATCCCCAAGACCTTCACCGAGTATACTTTGTCGTTGATCCCAAGGGACAACAATATTATTGTTGATTCTCTTGCTACTTAGGCTTGCATGTTCAAAATTCCATTGTATCCTAATAAGAAGTACGAGATAAATGTCAAACACCACCCTTCTATACTAGATAATGTTCAGATTTGGTAGGTCTTTCAATATGATAAACATATCAACAACTTCTTTCAAACAGAAGAGGAATTTGTCAATTCACAAATGGATAACTAGTGCTATGAAGATGACAAAAAATTCCATGTCGCAGAGATGCAAGTGCTTCAGCTGAAAGACGACTCTATTCAAAGAGGTTTAGTACTTTTGGAGGAGATTTTTGATCAAGAAGACTTTGCACAAAAATTGACCATGCTACCAACAAAATTTGGAGAGGAAGATCTCAATGTTGGCATCCGAAAAAGCCAAATATGGTCAAAATTTGAAAATCCGTGAGTGCAAAAATGAAAGGTAAATATGCAACACTTATGTCTCAATTTTCTGATGTATTTCTTGGGAATATTATCATTTGAAAGTGTGTGATAAGATTATAATTCAGCATACAATTCCCTCAAATCTAGATAAGAAACCTTTCCACCAGAATTTAAGGAGAATGAATCCCAAATTGTTGCCCTCCATTCAAAAGGAGTTAAATATATTATTTACAACTGCTATTATAGTTCAAACCCGTTTTTCAAATTCGATGTCTAATCCAGTGCCAGTGATAAATAAGAGAGGATAAATTCATTTGTGTATAGATTTCAAAAATCGGAATAAAGTGTCACTGAAATATAATTACCCACTACCAAAGATGGACCATATTCTACAAAGGGTAGTTGGATCTTCCAGAATTTCATTGCTGGATGGATACTTCAGGTCTAATTAGATTTTAGTCCATCGAAATTATCAGGAAAATACAACCTTTACAACTCCATGGGGTACCTTCATGTATGTCAAAATGCATTTTAGATTGAAGAATGTAGGGGGAGACTTTTCAGTGAGAAATGGTTATTTCTTTCGCCAATGAAAAGGATTTCCTTTTGGTCATCTATCTTGATGACGTCACTATTTTTTCCAAGATAGATGAGCAGTACTTACAATACTTGAAAACCGTTTTCAAAGATGTGAAAAATTTGGCATATCGCTAAACCCAAAGAAGTGCCTTTTGGTAATGGAAGAAGGTAAATTGTTGGGCCATATCATATCAAAATATGGAATTAAGATAGATCCTTCAACTATTGAAGAAATTCGTAACTTGGACTATCCTAGGAGAAAAAGACATTCATTCGTTCAATGGAAAAACCATTTTTTTGAGAAGGTTTGTCCCTAATATTGTTGAACACTTAAGGTAAATTACTGACATTCTGAAGAAATATAGTGAAATAAAATATTCTGAAGAGGCAAAGAATTCATTCAATCAAGTTAAATTTTCTTTATCTCATGATCCTATTCTCATTAGTCCATAATACACACTTGCTATCATCATTTTTTCATTTGCTTTAGAGTGCACTCTAGCTATTGTCGTTATGCAAAATAAAAATCAAAGCATGGAGTAGCCCATCACTTTCTTCAGTAGAACCATAAGAGACATAGCCTTGAAGTAAAACATCATTGAGAAAAAGGCCTTGGAATTATTCAAATCATTGAAGGACTTCTGTGTCTATATTCTGCACTCTCATGTCATTTCATATGACCCAAATGCTGATGTCAAAGATGTGCTTACACAAAATTATCTTGAAGGGAGACGACGTAAATGGATCGTAGCTATGTTGGAATATGACTTGGATATCAAACCTACAAATTTTATCAAGGGAAAAGGTCTAGAAAATCTCATGGCAGACTCAAATTTCCATGATTTGGACATTAATTTTATTGATGCATTATCTGAGGACCAAGAGGCTGAAACATTACCTGAGGTATCTGAAATTTATACTTCATCACCTTGGTGTGTTGATATTTTTCATGTTTTGCAACACTTGAATTCTCCCCCCATCTTTGCAAGTAGTAAGGCTATATCTTTGAAATTGAGAGCTTTTAAATACTACATCCTTAACAATGTCTTGTACTGTAAAGATCCGGGTGGAATTTTGTTGAATTGTTTGGTTGAAGGAGAAGTTGGAAAAGTGATGATTTAATTTCATAAAGCTGACCATGGTGGTCGTCTTTGTTGGAATACTATAGCTAACAGTATATTGAGGGAGAGATTTTATTGGCCAAGACTATTTTCTGATGTTTATAAAACGGTCATGAGTTTTCATGAATGTCAAATCTTTCCGGGAAAGAGGAAGCTCTTTCCTTTGCCCTTAAAACCAATTGAAGTGCAAGCACCATTCCAACAATGGGGACTTGAATTCATTGGTGATATCCATCCTCCATCATCAGCTTAACATAAGTGGATACTCACTGCCACAAATTACTTCACTAAATGGATTGAAGCCATCCCCATAAGACAAGCTACTGACACTGTTATTATTCAATTTTTAGAGAACAATATTCTGTCTCTCTATGAAAAATAATTGCTATCAATGTAGTCGTATTTAATTCTAAGAAAATTATAGAATTTTTTGATAAGTATCACATTAGGCTTGATAATTCTACAACATAATATCCTCAAGGAAACAGGCTGGTTGAATCGTCAAATAAATCTTTAGTGAACATAATCAAGAAGACGCTGCAAGAAAACAAGCGAAATCAGTAAAAAAATTTCACCAATTCTCTATGGGCAGATAGAGTTAGCTCGAAGAGATAAATCAACATGTCACCTTTCCAACTCGTGTATGGTGTTGACATGGTATTCCCTAATTCTTTATTTTTACCGGTGATGAAAATTCAACAAGAGATGGACAATGAACCAAGTGATATCCATTGAAGAATTAGTTAAATGATCCATATAAAATAGTCAAGAGATGAAGTATTCAGTCATACTTCAAAGCTTCACGAGAAAATAAAAAAAATTTATGGTAAGATGACCAAAGATGATGATTTTAATCTTGGAGATGTTGTTCTTTGCTAGGATTCCTGGAATGAAGAAAAAGGTAAGCATGGAAAGCTCCTTATAAGATCACTGCATTTAGAGGTAATAAATAATTTTTTTAGAGGATCCTGAAGAGAAAGAAGTGTTGGGAGGACCAATCAATGGTAGGTTCCTCAAACATTATCTTACTTGATCATTGAAGATGAAGTCCACTTTCATTGCACATATCATTTTAATTGGATGTCCAAGCAATAAGGAAGTTGTTGCAGAAGTTTGAAGCCCGAGGGGAAGGCCATAAGACTTCTACATTCAGATCATGTTTTCATTCAAAAGGTTCAAAATGTTTCAATTAGTTGTCAAGTCAGTTCTTTTTAGTCAAAGTCATTTCTAGATTTATTTCATCATTTCATGTTTTTCAACGTTTTTTCAATTTCCAGTTTTGACTCCATTTTCCAATGGTAAGGCTACATGATCTATAGTGTTATTTACACCTCTTCAAGGATTTTCCATTCCCGGCTAGTGCCAATGTTAGTGTCAATATGTCAGTGATCAAACATACTCTTTCAGTCAATTTTCTAATGTCATAGGTCAAAATTGTTAGTTTTTCAAACATGTTCTCAAAACAATTTTGGTCATTGAAGGAGTCTAGGTCAAAATTGTTGCTCCCTCATCTCATCCATGGCCATGATCACTTCAAAGTTCATCTCTTTCGTTATCATTTAAATTTTTTAGGTAGTTTCAATCCATCTCATCTAGGTCTACTATCTAGGTGTCATCATCTTCCTTTGAAAACAGTTTAATTTGTCAAAAAAACAAGGAAATCATCCTTAATTTCAATCATAATTATTTAAAAGGGAGCTATCTTACTTAGGAGGTAAATTAAGACAACTTCTCTTATTTAAAAATGTTTTTTAATGTCAAAAAATTTCAAAAGGAAAAATTATCTTATTTTTTCACTACGAGACAAAAAGGTCATTTCAAGGCTATAAAAGACAAAAGAAAGCTTATCCAAACTCATTATTCTGCTTTATTGTGTGGTAGAGCTCCTCTCTTCATTTAAAATCCTTAGGTGGTCAAAGGTTCGAAACCAAGGCAAAGAGCTACTCCAAGAACACTTTGTGACACTTCTGGCTACCTTTGTTACACTTTTGTAGCCTCCTACTATGCTTTCACAGTCAGTTATTACGTTTCTAGGCCATTTGTTACATTTCTGTAGCCTCTTACTACGTTTATGGGGTTTTTCTTATGCTTTTTTAGTCTCATACTACGCGTCTGAGCATGTTGATACATTTCTATTGGGCAGTTGTTACGTTTATGGGCACATTGTTACGCTTTTGTTGATTGGTGTTACACTTCTGGAAGGAGGGAATAAATTAGGTTTTTTGGATCACAAGTCATTCAAAAAATATCAAGGCTTGTGGGAATCATTCCTTGGACCTCTCACAACATTAATTTAACATCTTTGTAACCTCCCATGGTCAAATCATCAACTTTATTATAGATTTTCATGCTCACTACAGAGTCCATACTACACTATATCATCACTTATTCATGTTATTTAAGGAATCTAGTGGAATAGACCCTAACCCTACCATCTAACACTATCCTACACCTCCCATGCACCTTATACTATCATCCCCCATCATCCATTTCCTCCCTAATAGTAATTTTCATGAAACCCTATTTCTAGCTAATTTTCAGAGTGATAAATTGGAAATTTCCCATGTTTCCTTGATTTTACCACCTTCCTCATAGCCATTTCACTTTATTTCACTCACAACATGAAGCTAACATGTAGCCATATCTCCAAAAAAAATTGTAGAAATTTTCCTAGCTCTGTAACCCCTCATCTCATCCTCTAAACCTACCCCATCCCCGCACTCTACTTTTCCCAAATTTCACTTACAAATACCCATCCCATCAACACACTAGGGTTTTACCCTTTCACTGAAAAACAATATGGAGATTGAGAAGAAAAAATTCAAGGGAGGGCACCACCTTAGGTTAGAACCCTTCACCGTACATGAAATCAATGCTTTACCCTTGGCCAAAAGATGTTTTGACAAGATTAGATGTTTTAGGTTTTGTGAGAAGCTCATGGAGGAAGGATATCATCTTCCACTAACAAGCTTATTTGCCACAAGTTTTAGCATGGGAAAGGTCATCATTGCAGGCATAGAGTTTAACCTATCAATAGACCTGATTTCTTAAGAAAAAAATTTTCCTTGTCATGGAGAGAAGTGGTTCAAGGGCATGGAATTAGATATTTAAGATTACAAACAATTTCTCAAACCTCATGCTAAAGAGGAACCATATTACCTCTTCCCTTTCAGAAACCTCCGTAACAAATATGCTCCTTTAATGATGTTAATAATGAAGTATTTCACTTGCGAAGGAAAATTTTCTAGGTTGTATAGGTACCATATCAGGTTTTTGATGCATTTCAACTCTATCAAAAACTTTATTTTCCACATTACCTATACAGGAGTTTGATTAAGATGACTGAGAAGGTTTAGAGCAGGAAACAATATCATTACCCAAGTATTTTTCATCATGGTCTAGTCAAACTCATTTTGTTGCATCATCTTTCATTTATCAACATGAATTGGGAAACCTTCATGGAAAGAGTAGCATCAATGCCCATCACTAGCCCTCCTATCATGCATAGCACATCATCACCATGACTGTTAGCACAACCAATAGAGGTTGGCTTTTCTAGCATGCAAACTCAGATTTTAGAGGCTCCTAGAGTTGTTGAGTTTACTCATATATATGAGAAGGGAAAGAGATATGTATTTGCACCCAAGTCTATCAAAATTGTACCTATACTTGATACTATTTTTGAACAAAATGAAATGGATGAGGAACCTCTCATGCATCAAGATGAAACACCTTTGCTTCAGCACAATGAACCAATGCCATTGGAAGTTGAGGTAGCAGATAAGGTTGAGACCAAATCAGTTGAAGAGATCATTAGGGAGAAGTATGGGGAAATATAAGATTTGATGGGGATCTTCTCCATTGCTAAATCTCAAATCACTTTCCTATAGAAATATAATTTTCAATTGATGGCGAAGGAGCTTATACAAAGAAAACCCTAGCTAGAACTAGAGGCTGATAAAGGTAAAGGTAAGAATATCATAGATGTTGATAAAATGCAGGACATGGAGACTAAAACACAACCAAGAAGGCCAAAGACAAGAGGCCTCAAAAGGGAATTGGAGCTAGAGAGACAACAACCTTCAAAGACACATGGAAAATCACTATTGCACTAGGAACAAAATTTCACAAACAAGGCTAAAACAATTGAACCAAAGGCTAAAAGAATCTCAAATGAAGCTTAAACAGAAGGATAGCTTAAATTTGTTGGCTAAAGCTTCCTTGTCTATTTAGCGCATCAATTAAAGGTGCTACAAAGCCAATTTTGAGAATTTTTGAAGAATTGTAGTATTTTTTGTGATTTTTGCACAATTATGGAAATTTACTCCTCACAGAAGCAGAGAAAAATTTTTCTATGCTTACTTTAGGGGCATACAAATGATGATTTATTTACATGGTTGGATGCATTTTGATAAGTACATCATATATTAGGAACTCTCTTTGCATGAGAGGCCTTAATGTTGGAGAAAATTCCAAAAAAACACTCAGTTTCTATGCTTCTGCTACCTTTATGGAGGCCTTGCTATGCTTATGGAGTAACCCTAGGAGACTAAATTTTTGGAGGCCTTCCTATGGGTCAGTTTTCAAAATTCAAGATTTTATGGAAACTAGACACAGAGGGCTTGTTGACTGTTCTTTCATAATTGAATTTTGACTCCTAAAAGTGCATCAAAAGTGGCTTCAAATGTCTGCTACGCTTCTGTAAAATTCTGCTACGCTTCTATCAGAAATGTTGTATATCTGCATTGGATTCCTTAGGACACTTGTCAAGCCCAGAAAATGTCAAAAAATCAAGGTTTTTCTATCCTATGAGTTGGAATTAGAGTAATTGAGTTGGTTTTTTCCTCCTATCATGAGGGAACATGTAATTTAATGTAACATAAAAACACTCCTAGTTCATAGCTGAATTTTAGGGAATGGTTTCTAGCCTCCCTAGAATCTAGGAAATTACTCATCTTGTGTATTTATTATGAATTTTGGATGGGATTTCAACCTGACGAGGTGTCACGGTTCATATTTTCTATAAGTATACTCTCTTTAGTATTTCTTTTGGTTGGATAGTATTATTTTGCAGTGGAGCTATTGTAATGACATTTTGGAATGAAATCAAAGACATATTTGCAAAACTTGTGTTGAGAATATTTTGGTATGCATTGGAGAATTTTTTGTTGCTATGTATGTTTATCTATTCATGCTAAATGATATATTTTACTCTTTCATATACATATTTCCATGTTTTTATCTTGTAATTTTATAAGCATAAATCATTTCTGTTCATGCTCTGTTTTAGACAAGGTTTATAGGATATGTCTATTTACTTCTAAATGAATGAATTCACCTTAGTGCTAATTCAGACTCTCTTTCACTTCATCCTATACTGAATGAAAAATTAAGCATGCTTTCAAGAAACCTATCTAGACTCACACATTGTCTGTGCTAATTCAGACTCTCTTTCACTTCATCCTATACTCAATGAAAAATTAAGCATGCTTTCAAGAAACCTATCTAGACTCACACATTGTCTACGATTTGACCTTGAAATTCAGACCTAAAAACCCTAAACCTAGCCTTCTCATTCACCTTCCTATCCAACACTCAAAACATCAAACAAAAATCCTATTTATTGATCTTACATACCTAGTCTAATATCAATAGATATTCAGTAAATACATTGACTCCAATGTGATAATGAGAGAGCCATATCTAGTCCTGCTAGGGCTAGCTACTTGTTTTAAAGGTTGTTCTATGGTTACCTTTCTTCAATCCCATTTTTAGCCTTGGGAAGTTGGTGAGACTGATAACACCTTCCACATGTTAGGCTCTTATAATAATAGGGATCATAATTTTTAATATGCTATATATTAAAGCTTGTAATATGGCACATACCTTTGCTTTTTGCAAAGGTTTTTCCATATTAAACAATAAGAAGAGGGCAAGTATTAAAAAGAGAAATAAAAGGACCAAAAGGAAGAAAAAGATAAAGAATGAACTGCAAAAAAGAGATAAGAACAAATCCTGAAAGTGTTGCACATCCAAATGCCACTACCGTTATCTTACTTTAATTTTACAAATAATATTGTATGGAAATTGTCCAAAAATGCCACAATTCATGATGATCAAACTTCTTAATCTTGATTTATTCATGTTTTAAATTTCATGTTGATAGTTAGTGAATAAAGATCTGGCGAAACTGTTCCATCTTGATAGATCAGTAGTTAGGTAGAGAATAAAAGAGCTCATCAATTTAATTTGAGACTTTGGGAGTTATAAGGTTATCAATTATATAGTCTATTTTTTGAAGAGAAAACAAAGGGGTCAAACAGGTCCATGTACCATTTGATTCAGTTAAAAAAGGAAATTTTTTTTTGATTAAGTGTAAATGGAGAACCAAAACTCACTGCCTTCATTATTTCTCATTTACCCTTTCCATTACGTCTAATTTTACCTATTTCTAACACTCCCATCCATAAATCCCCTTCCTAAACCATTTTCCCTACCTAAAGCCCCACTCCCAATTATAAAAATCCCTTCCCCTTCACTCATTCCCCATTTTTCATTAAAAACAATGTAAAACCCATTTTTTACATTGTTGTTAAATAAAATTCATCTATCGGGTCCCACCTAAATAAACCCTATTTATTTAAATCCCGACCCCTACCATGTTAAAAACCCCTCTTTCGTTTAGAATTTTTACTCCTCCGCTTTAAATATTTTCCCGGGGCCCCACAATATATTTAACCCACCACTTTATTTTAACCCCGACCACACCTACCAACCCAACCCACTATCAAACCAATTCCTGGCCATTTTTTGATCTCTACCTCCTAATCTAACAGCCCTCACGCCTTATCACATCCCCAAATGCCTGTTGGTTAAAAACCTTTGAGGGGTTATGAAATGGGTGGTTTTGCAACCCCTCCTATCTGCCACACATCACCCTTACGATTCTTCGCATACCCTCTGACTAAACCACCTAACCACTCCTGCACAGTGTGATAAGAAATAAACCACCTTTCCATTGGACTTCCTGGTCCCACCTCTTACAATCCATACAAAACTTCGACAACCGTTCTATATCTCCCATGTGATCCAACGTCATGCATGCCTTTTTACACTCCCCACATATCTGACTCCTACCAAAACTCACAACATATGGATTTAAATGTTTTTCCCACAACAGAGGATTATGAGCGAAAGAACAGATGAAAGAAGGAAAGGGGTAGTCAAGGTAAAGATAAAAAAGGGATTAAAAAATGCAGTTAAAGAACATAGTAAAAATACAAACATATAATAAGACAATGAAAGGTAAAAGATTCACTGTGAGATGAAAAGTAAAGGGAAGGTAATACAGTAAGGTAAAAATAAATTTACAGTGAAAAAAAATGAAAATAAAGATAGGTTACAATGAAACGACAGAATTAAGTAAAAAACAGTAAAAATATATACAGATAAAGATAGTTTAAAGGTTTAAAGAAAAAACAGGGAACAAATCATCGAGGAAGAAAAAGCCAGATGTCAAGGCCACTCAACATTTACTTCTTCTCAATCACATTGGCCACCTCTAGCATAATTTTTATTTAAAAGCTACCACAGTTAATATTATAGTCAGAGATATTTTAGCAGTAGTTCAAAATTTATTATAAAAGTGAATTTTGTAGGCACTTGTTCAAAGATATTTTAAAAGTTAGCTCAAGAGTTAATTTAAAAGTTATTACTAGAGTAGTTTTTTCAGAGATATTTTTGTCTTGGGCCTTGCATGGTCACAATGGTCAAACTTCACTTACTCTGTAGTAAATGCAATATGTCACCCTATATTGGGGCAAACACTTCAGTTTTAGTTAAATACTACATGTGTCTTCATTATCAGTGTTGGTTGTTTTGTTAGATTTTCTTAGACTCTGAGTTGCAAATATCATTGTATTGGAGCACAGTAAATGTTTCTGAGCTAGACATCAGTAATACAAGCACTTTCATAGGATCCTTGAGCTATGTTAGTGGTGATGTTATCCATTTTATGTTAATGTTTTTTCTTTTTTTTCCATATTGTACATCAATCTCCCTGATAGCAGAAGATAAATCTTAGATTAAGATATGTTGCATGAGCACCTTAATTCTGTTTGTTACTATTATCTAAATTTTTTCCTTTGCAAAGTATAACAAAGAATTCTTAACTTCTCTTTAGTTTTACCTAGTTGTTATCTTGAGGTTTTCTTTTGAAGTTTAACTAAGGAATTCTTGACCGCTCTTTAGTTTCTCTGAAACTATTATCTTGAGATTTTTCTCTGAAGTTTAGTTAAATAATTCTTAAATACTCTTTAATCTCACTGAACTGTCATATTGAATGTTTTCCTCTAAAGACCTGAATACATAATTTAGAGACTGTCTGCTTTGTATTTATGTTGAATTATAGTTAAGGAATTCTTAACTTCTCTTGAGCTTTACTGAACTCACTATCATCCCATATTCATATTGCCACAGATATCCATTTGATATAGTTAACTTGCCCTATGAAAACCCCTAAAAGTTTTATGTACAATTTAGCCCTTTTATGACTCCATAGCCCAATGGATTAGGCTTCCCACAATCTATCTATCCAACCAAACAAGTAATCAAACAAGCAACCCAGAATTTTATAACTAGTTTAAAATTAGAAAATATAATCATAAATCTAAATCAATTAATCATAAATACAGAGAGAGCCCTCTGTGAGCCCAGGAAGGCTAGGTCTTCGACTCCAAAGTGGTTTGGTGTGGTTCCCTACTACTTGTTCTTGCCAATCTTACAAATTACAAGGAGCTAACATAATGGTGACCATACTCGGGAATGAGTTATTAAAAAAGCTTAATATTTATTCAAGACTCATAAACCCCATTCAAAATTAGATGATTCAAGTATTAGCCAATATTGGTATCTGGTTGCTGATGGTGGACAAAAACTAGCCTCAATAAAGTTGAAATCATCCACCTAGCAACTCCACATTTTTTGGTAGGCCTAAAGACTCCATTTGTAGAAGAATCAATATTGGTTGTGAAGATGTAGTGACCCTTTCCTTTAACTGATTGACAAGATAGATTTAAGGATACAACACAGGTATGATCCAATGAATAGAGATCACATTCTTGAATTCCCACACGAAATTCCTTAGGTAAATTGTGATACAAATCTGTGTATTTTTCATGATGAAAATATTGATGACCCCTTGTTACATCTCATTAAATTTCATATACACTCATGGAGGTTGAAGGTTGAATGGCATGAGGATTTCCTAATGAATATGTTTATGCTAACATTAGAATGGAAAGCAAGGAAATGGTATGAAGGTTTGAACCCTGGTAGTTTGTTTTCTTTAAAAAATTCCCACAAAGTGTTTTATGAGCATTATAAAGAAAATTCTCCATGTTTATCATTAGCTGAATATTGTTGTGATCAATCTGAAGATCTCATACAATACCTTGTAAATATTGATTAAGATTTGGGATATTGGCATCCTAAGGATCTATTAGAAGCAATTCGTGAAATTCATGCTCAAGTTAAGTATCATGAGAACCAAGAGAAGTTGGTTGAGAATGAAAGAAATCAGGAAATGAAAAAAGATCCAATGGATCTCTCTAAAGGGACAAATGATGATTCATCTACTCTTTTGTGTGAGGCTCAAGAAGACATTCAATGTTATGATCAGTCTTCATAGAGAAAGAGAAGGGTTTTCCACCTCCTTAACTCCTAATGAAAAAAATGGATGATTGAGATCCCCTCGAACAAGTAGAAATCAAAGGCAACCAAGCAAGTGGAAGATCAAGTGCACAAAAGCTCCACTTCTCTTGTAGTCAAAGGGGACACATCACCTAAATTTTACGGATTTTTTGGTAGCTACCCTTAAGGTTAAATAGGGCAGAGCAAGATCTCATTAGGATTCGAATTTTGGAGAAATCTAGCAGACTCTTAGCTCTTATGGTAGTTTTTGAGACTTTGATGGCTATGTAATGAGATTATTTGTGCAATAAAATGAGTATTCAGTTTTTCCTTCACTGATTTAGTTTTAGAGAGCTACACGTGTGGGTTAGGGCCCAATCCATTGGCCTTAGGTGGGCCCTAGTGTCTCTCTTTTGTATTTATGTTTATTTTTATGCCATTATAGTTAGTTTTCTTCATTATTCTTATCTAGTTTGCTTACATTTAATTTTATTGTTTTTATTTTTATTCCATTTTATCTTTGTTGTATTTAGGAGGAAATTTAAGCCTAAAATTGACCATGAAATTTTCCCATAATTTCCATGTCACAATATATAAACCAATCAAAATCCTTGAAATTTAAAAAGAGGTAGATGCTCTAAATAATTTTAAATTATTTAATTTGGGAATCAATGAAATATTTTATTATTAACTTGGGTATTCATGAAATATTTTATTAATGTTATTTACCTACCTTAACTATATGAATTATAATATCTAAAAAGTTATTAATGATATGTAAGTCTTGATATTAGTGAAAAAATATAAACTAGTATTTGCACAGCGCGTGACGGTGCAAAGGGAACGCCGAAGGCGTAAAACTGCAGCGACTCCTGGTGTCGATTGGACAGCAACACAGACAGAGCTGGAGTAGCAGGGTGGAATGGAGGGCTGCCAAGTGTCAATTTTTGACAGGGCAGAAGGGCGATAGGTGGAGCACAGAGATTGGCTGGGAGTACTATTCATCCCAGCAAAGTTCATAATAGGGACACCTTCGGCGTAATTAAATGTGTGCCCATTTGACATTAATAACCATTCAAAAAAACTCCAAACAAATAGTTAAATATAAAAAAATGTATAGACACTTATAGTTAAATATAAAATAGTTAAAAAATGTGTTCCCTATTTAAGCCAAAAATATAGAATATATAGTGAAATATAAAATAGTTAAAAATGTATTTCCCCATTACCACAAAAATTATAGAATATAGAGTTAAACATAAAATAGTCAAATATAATTAAGTATAAAATAGTTAAAAAAAACTTATTCCAAAAAGATCAAATTATTCGATTAGACACAAAAACTATATTTCTAGCCAAATTGTGTCTTCTTTTATTTATTTTTTATTTATTTTTAAGATAATGAATTTAAAAAACATAAAACAAATTAATTAAATATAAATTACATGTACAGAATTAAATATAAAATATGAATATAAATAGTTTAATCTAAATATATATATATATATATATATATATATATATATATATATATATATAGACAATTATTTTAATAAAAGTTTCATATATTGAGGGATTTAGATAAAAGTAAAAGATTAGAAAAAGTTATTAAATCTCATCAAAATAATTATTGTGGAACATAGATAAAAGTAAAATAATATTAAAAAATTGTATACATTTCATTTTTTATTAATTTCTTGATATTTTAGTAGGACGCCACTTTTAAGCTGAAAATTGCATTAGACCTATCATAGGGGGTAAAATTCCCTTCACATTAGAGATTTACATTGAGCCCAACATGGGAAAACAAATTCCATTCAAAGCTTCGATGCATTAGAAATTTGCATTCAACCCAACATGGGAAAACAAAGTCCATTCAAAACTTGGATGCATTAGAATTGGGTTGCAATCTTAAAATATAATATTTCAAAAACTTGGAACTTTTCACACTTTGGAAAAGAAAAATGAAAGCTTTACCTCTTGGGGAGTGGTTTCAAAACTCAGAAATATTAGCTTTCAAAATCAATTCCCCATTTTAATGGTGCTTCTAAAAGAAATCCAAGAGTGGCTGGTGTTAGGTTCCCGTGATTTGTTATATTGGTGAGATCAAATGCATAGGGTAACATCAGACCAGTCTTTGGATTCCTAGGACCTAGAATTCCTAGAATCAGAGAGGGCACTCTCTATTTATACAAAGGATGTGAACTTGTTTTCTTCTAGGGTTTTGATTTTAGGCTAGTTGTTAAGTGTAGGTTTTTTTGTTGGTTTTAGTTGGGTAAGATGTCCAAGTAGAATAGATGGAATGAATAAATCTTCAATTTAATGGGATATGGAGTCTATAAAAGTCATGGAAAGTTCAACAATGGATCGAGGAGAATCACAGGGAAAATATAGCATTGGTCAATGGATTTTCAAGGTTTATGGGAAATGAGATGGACATCAAGTTTGTGAACAAAGGTAGGGTAAAGGGAAATAAATAATCCTTTATCATGTAACTTTTTTAACAAGAAGGGACTTAAATACATAAGCATGAAGAAGTAAACACTAGACAGGGAAAACCAATAACTCTTTGATTCAACTTAAGAAAATAAACATTCAATAAAAACATTCCAATGAAATATAGAAGGCGAGAAACTCATTTAACTTCTAGTGATTTCACCTTCAAGGTTAGAAAAAATTCAAGATACACATATAAATTTAATCAAATAAGAGGGAACGCCTAAACATCATTGATCATAGCTATGAAGATCTCCAAAATAATTATTCAAACATGAAGAAAGCGTATGATCGAAACATAGCCTCTTTGGCAGACCTAATTAATTGTACTTTGGAGAGAGACCTCAAGAACAGTGCTTAGAGACATCAAACAAGTAGGGCTAGCCATAAATCATATTTGATACCTACTGTATTAAACCATTCATGAAATAAACAAGCTTGCGGGGTCTAGAGAGAAGTTAAGAATTCTTTAGAAAGACCCAGTAGAGGAAATTATAGAGGCAGTGAAGAACGAACAGAGCTAAGCTGCCTTTGAGAACATTTCTTAGCCTAAATACGTTGTCTTAATGCAATTTAGAAAGATGGAAACATAATGAAACATGAGAAAAAAATAACTAAAATGGAAGCACTTCAGCATTAACCAAGCTGAGGGATCTTGCAAGCAAACCTCCTCCATCAACAAGCAAAACAAGACATTCACAAGCTCCATAACACCAAATTTATTTTCAACCTCCAAAAGATTATGTATTGCTCCATAGAGTCATCAAATGCCAACATTTAGAATGAAGCCCTCATGATCTAGTTATTTAGAAAATGAGGGAAAAAAACCCTAGATAGGCTTGGAAAATGTCAAAATCACTCATAAATGTCATAAATGCCCAAGAGACCATGCAAGGCCCAAGGTACAAAATATCCCATGAAATAAATGAAAAACTAACTTCTAGCACCTAATTATAGAGTGATTTGCCTCAAAAAATATTAAAATATAATTTTTCAATAAGTGAGTGTGTTTTGTTGACTATTGGCCAAAAACACACAGTGTTGTCTATAAGCACAGCCTTGACAGGTAGAAAATAGACCCACTTGTAGTCAAGTTTTGGTGACCTTCCTCATGTCATATTTTTATCTGTGATGGTCCGTTGGAAATTTGGCTGAGTCTACTTTGCAAATCTACCATTGGTTTTGTAACTGAGCTCTTGTAACCTGTCCAAAAGGAAATGTTCCCAACACTTCTTTGAGCGTAGCGCCAAGCTTGAAAATGAGGCAGAATGGTAGAAAATGAGGTGTGTTTTGACCTTTTGAGGGGTCAAAAATGCTCCAAAATCTATGAAATTTGGTGAACATAGTGTACTAGGCATGAGAAATCCCAAAATTTAAAGTTTTCCTTTTGAAGATGTCTGAGGAAAAACATTCAAGACAAACATTCCAATGAAATATAGAAGGCGAGAAACTCATTTAACTTTTAGTGATTTCACCTTCAAGGTTAGAAAACATTCAAGATACACATATAACTTTAATAAAAGAAGAGGGAACTCCTAGAAATAATTTATCATAACTATGAAGATCTCCAAAAAAATTATTCAAACATGGACAAGGGGTATGATCGAAGCATAGCCTCTTTGGCAGACCTAATTAATGGTACTTTGGAGAGAGACCTCAAGAACAGTGTTTAGAGACATCAAACAAGCAGGGATAACCATAAATCATCTTCGATGCCTACCGTATTAAGCCATTCATGGAGTAAACAAGCTTGGGGGGTCTAAAGAGCAGTTAAGAATTCTCTAGAGAGACCTAGCAGAGGAAAACATAGAGGCAGTGAAGAACAAACAGAGCTAAGGTTCCTTTGAGAACATTTCTTAATCTAAATACTTTGTCCTAATGCAATTTAGAAATATGGAAACATAATGAAACATGAGAAAAAATAACTAAAATAGAATCACTTCACCATTAACCAAGCTCAGGGATCCTGCAAGCAAGCCTCCTCCATCAACAAGCAAAACAAGGCGTTCACAAGCTCCACAACACCAAATTTCTCTTCAACCTCCAAAAGACTATGTATTGCTCCAAAGAGTTATCAAATGCAAACATTTAAAATTAAGCCCTCATTCTATATTTATCTATCAAAGGAGGCCAAAAAACCCTAGATAAGGTTGGAAAATTTCAAAATCACTCATAAAAGTCACAAATGCCCAAGAGACCATGCAAGGACCAAGACACAAAATATCCCATGAAATAAATGCCAAACTAACTTCTGGCACCTAATTATAGAGTGATTTTCCTAAAAGAACATTAAAATATCATTTTCAAGTAAATGACTATGTTTTTTTGACTTTTGGCCAAAAACACACAATGTTGTTTATAAGCGTAGTGCCTTGACATGCAGAAAATAGGCCCACTTGCAGCCATGTTTTGGTGACCTTCCTGATGTTGGATTTCACTTCGTGATGGCTTGTTGGAAAGCTGGCTGAGTCTAATTTCTAAATATACCATTTTTTTTCTTATTGAGCTCTTGTAACCCATCCAAAAGGAAATTTTCCCAACACTGCTCTGAGCACAGCGCCAAGCCTGAAAATGAGGCAGAATGATAGAAAATGAGGTGTTGTTTGACCTTTTGAGGGGTAAAAAATGTTCCAAATGCTCTGAAATTTGTAGAGCATAGTGTAATAAGAATTTTAAATCCAAAAATGTAAATTTTTCCTTTTGAGGATGTCTGAGGAAAAAGCGTAGCACTGGGGGTGTTGTGCTTATAGGCCTCCAAATTCACAAAAAACCAAAAATTGTCAAAATTCTCTCAAATTTGGTGGATGTCTTCCTCATGGGGTTTAAGAAGCCTGTAAAAAATATTGAGGCAATATTTCAAGGCTTACTTCATCTTTTCCACTTTTTAGTGTTTTGAATTCCAATGAGGACCTCTTTAAGCTTGGCACTAGTGAGTTTGTTTTTTCAAGGCATAGTGTGTAGCCCAAGGTCTCTTTTTATCTTCTTCATATGCTTTTGATCATTCTTGTAAGAATAAATAATGTATTGTACCATGCCAAGGCTCCTTTTTAGGTCTTTAATGTCTTCATTTTTTCTTTGAACTAGTATTCCATTGGCCCTCTTCTTTTCTTCACTTTCACTCTCTAGGTCAATGATGCCAAGTCCTTGTTTAAGCTCCTTCTCACCTTTACTACTTATTTTCACCTTTGTTTGCCTTTTTAAAGCTTTTGAACTAAGGAAGATTTTTAAAATAAAAATTGTCACCATGATGTTTTACTATCTGTATGGGTTCATCATTACTCATATATTACTCCCTTGGAAGTCTAAAAATATCAAGTTCCTAAAACCAAGCCTTGAAATTGAGAGAAAAGCTTATAAAAGTCATAAAAATGCTTGTACCGCACTTTCTATTAGTACTACCTGCGGTGCCACATCTGTTTGTTCTAGAACATGCGGAACCAACCACACTTTTTCTTCATTAAAGGTGTGGATTCCTGTAAAAGGTAAAGTGAAGGTGGAAGTAAAATTTTGAAGTGCCGCTGGTTGAATCTAGAAGCTTCTGGAAGCAATTGTCTGGTGGAAATTTCACTCCTTTCATGTACATTCATCCCACCATTAAAGGAGCCTACCCCTTGGTATGTGGAACTTAATCCCTTTGAAAGAAGATTCTATCCCCTCTTATTTGGAGCTGCAACCTCTTCTCTTTTGCTATAAATTGAGGCCATAGTTTAGCCTCAAGGGTAGTTAGAATTTGAGATTTTTTGAGGAGAATTACTGGAGAAACTCAGACTCTCTTAACTGATTATCATATGGGAATTATTACAAACTCATGTGTACGTTAGTCGAGAGAGTGCAAAGGCTTGTCAAAGTAGAGGAAACGCTTTTTCCAGACCCCGGAAGGACTTGTACGACATCAAGGCGAATACGGTTGTAAGGATACTTTTTTCATTAAAGATAATAAAAATGGATCATATTTTCTCAATGAGTTGTTTATTTAAATGGATTATTTCTTGAATTCCTTGATCATCAAGATATATTTTTGGTTTATGAATTAGTCTATATTATGTAGGTGCTTCTGATTCTTTCATGTTTTTTATTGCAGATCCCAAAAGGAGACGTATTCAAAGCGACAGGAAAGAAGACTACGATCAGTGTTGGACTATAGGTAAGTCCTAAATCCTTCATTATAGATAATTCTAGATCAAATATAATCTAGATAAAGTAGTTTACATTTGTCTGTTTGTTGCGAGTTATCCATAGGATACTACAGAGATCTGTCTTGTCCGCAAGAAAAATTTATCCATCCAACACGGATGGCTTGGTCCCTTTCCTTTTTGAGGCAACAAACACAAGCCTGGGGCCTCTTTGATATGCCAATGAAAAAGGTGTGATCATTGTCTTGTTGGTGTTTTTACCATGCCTGTGATCCTTATTTTCATTATCATCCTTCTCACTTTCTTCACTGTCACTATGACTGAAATGATTGTTTTCAGCCCTTTCTTCATTTTCTGCACTGTCAACATACTCATCACTCTCATCATCATCCTTATTGTTTACTTCCCCACTGACCTTTGGACTGTCCTTTGTGTTGCCTTAATTTTTCTTATCATCATTGTCACTGTGGGGGTCACTTCCTTTACTATTTTTATGACTGTCATGACTGTCATGAATGTTTTCTTCTTCACTTATGCTTGCTTCATCATCTTCTACTTTTTTGTCACTTGCTTTATCTATATCCATGGTGTCTTTTTCTTAATCATGAATGTCATTTCTTTGATTTTCATCATTCTCAAGCCCACTTCTATTTTCTTCATAATTTTTTTATGTTTCTCCATCATTCTCTTCATCCTCACCGATTTTATCACTTGCACTATCAACACTTTGTTCATCATCATCACCCTCTTCTATTTTCATATCTTCTACATCTTGTGGGCTTAACTGATCATTTCCTTCATCTTCACTTTGGTTTGACTCATGGTCAATCTCACTCTCATTCTCACTTAATTCTTCATTACCACTTCCTTCTTCACCTGATGCATCAAGAGAAGGGGAGGAAGGGAGGTTTTCTTGAGGTGAGGACATTTTGAGCTTGGAGGAGGGTTTCTATTGAACTGATTACAGTTACCCTAGTTCACACCATTTTAAATGAAAATTACTTTATTGGAGGTTAAAAATAGATGCTTATTCGTTATGAAGACCTAGGGTTTGAAAAGCCTAGGATTTAATCATTCTTTTAACCATTAAATCACCAAAAAAACTTCAGGAGGAGGGAAAAATACCACCTATCAGTTTTTACTCCTTTGCAGGCTCTTGAAGGCAAATTTGAGGGTTCTTTCCTTGGGCCTTTGGCAAATATTTTTCAATTTGGAGGATTTTGGCATAAGCGTAGTGCCGGGTAGAAGTTGGGTGAGTCGAGTCTTCTGCACACAGCACTACACACCTTGTGCAGGCCTTCCAGTCCCTGGGCCCAGCACCATCCAGGAAAAGACCTGTCGGGTCACCTTCTGCGCACTGTGCCGGGCCAAAAAAATGATGAGTTGGGCCTAGGCATGTTTGGTTTTCCTGTGCGTAGCATCGGGCTATAAGCACAACACCTCCCACTATATGCGTAGTGCAGTGGAAAAATTTCACTGTGACGACCTCTTTACGCACAGCGCCAGGTCCTGTGAGCGCAACACCGGGTTCTGAGTGCAACGCCGGTAACTTGGCCCATAAATTGACCAAAAACTCAAAATTTATTCCTTAAAGGGTTTTTTTCTCTCCTCAACACATAATGAGCTAAGTGAAAAAGTGAGTTGACCCTTTACAGTCTTAAGCAAACAATTTATCTTCGCCAAACCACACTTTGTAATGTTTCTTAACCTTTCTATTATTTCACTGATATTATTTTTTCCTTTTGCAGGGGGTGACTTAAAACAAAAAAATGGTACCTTTTCCTCCTGATAATTTTCTTTATTTCTCTTCAGCTTTCTGATAGGGTGAACTCTGAATTCCTTTGGCCTATGGATGCCTTCAAAACTTGTTTTGTAGATGGCTGCTTGAATCACCATATTTCACTGTGTTTTGGTATGTTTCTGTCTTTTGATCATTGTCACAATTTTTTAGGCGTTTGCATGGTGGCAGCACCCCTTTAAAAAAAATCTCTCTGTCCTTGCCTTGGAGATCAAACTTCCCTTTTCTTCATGGATGACTAAGAAACCTATTTTCATCTTTCTTATTGTTTTTAGGCATGATACAATTAGTTTTGACCAATCAAATGGTCTTCACACTTAGGCATGCCACCTTCCTTTGGCCACTTTATTTTTTTCTTTGGAGGTGCCTATGACATATTGATTTTTGGCTCTACCTGATTTTTTGGTGTTTGACACTTTCATAATAGTGACCTCAAGATCAGTTTGGTATCCCATTTTTAACCTCAAGCCTATTCTTCGATTCCTTTCACCATTTGACAACAGTTAACTGCACTTGAAAACTTGATCTCCCTCACACTGATAATATTTCATTCTTTCCCTTTGAGGCAATGAAGCATTGTTACCTTGGCAAAACATAGAAGTCACCTTCTAACATCTCCTTCAAACCTTCTACCTATTGTCATTTGGAGGCTCATAGTCTTCATTTATCCCTCTTTTCCTATCTTCCCAAAACTTCTAGGTTTCAGGGCTGTTAGAGAAGAATAATTAGTGTTGTCTTATAAGTTCTCTATATCCCTTTTAAGTTCATTCATTTCTGTCCAGTTCACCTCATCCTTTTCCCTTTTTCATTTATAACTTCCAAAAATCTTCAATTCACGCTTTTTTGTGCTGATGTGTCTCTGTCCTTGTGGTTTTCTACATTGGCTCTTTGCTTGACAAACTACTGGTATAATCAATTGAAAACCCTGATTTTCCTTGAACATAGGTATGCTTCCTCCTTCTTTGTTGTAGATGTCCTTTAGTAAAGAGCTGGCCTCTTACCCTACATAATTTTCTGCTGATAACCACCTTGACACTCCTACATAAATGCCAATCATGGACAACTTCTCATTGTAGATTTTGAATTTTATTAAGGAGGTCTTCCTTGAAGGTTCTTCTGATTTTTTTTGGTAAACAAAAATGTTAACTTTCTTTTCCATTTTATTCACCTTCTTGGCACATGAAAAACACTGATTTCGAACATAAAAGACAACCCTACAACCTATGAAACCCTAGTGACCTAGTGGGAGGCTCTTTGACTGAAAGCATTAGCTTATGGTTTTCAAGTATAAAAACAGATTTTTTGACATATAGATGTATTGAGGTTCCAAAACCAAATGTACTTGATTTATCTAAAGATCCTTCAGAGGTAGCTTTAAGATCATCAATGCTTGAGGCATTTGATGGAAATGGGAAAATGTAGGCTTTTTGGAAAACTTAAAATGCGAAGTGGAAGGGCTAAGCATAGGAAAAACAGAGTATTAAGGTCGTGGGTGTGAAAACATGATGAAGATGAATGGCATGAGCCCATGATGGGTTTTGTGGGAGTGACAGGCCGACCATGAAATGGTAAAGCAGTAAAATAGTCAAAAAATTATCCTATGGATAATGAAGGTAGTGAGATTTGTAAAACTCACAATATTCATGAATTTTTTTTTTAGAAATCTAGGATAAGCACTTAGTCATCTACACAATAGCAAAAATTATTGATGACTAATAGTGGCTCCACTTGGGGGGGGGCAGCTTCTTTTCAGGAGGTGTCCAAAACTTCAGATATTCAATCTTTGAGTTTATGGAGACCAGTTCCTCATCCATTGGGCAGATTTTCATTCTTTCATTTTGCTAATGTTTCTTTTGAAGTTAGGATCTCAAGAATCTGAAAAACATGATTACTTCAACTTCATATATACCTACCCATCATACCTTAGTCTAGCATTTTTTCTTCCTTGGGTGCACTTAAGCTGGAAAAACCTTGATATTCTTTTATTTTAAAAACAAAAACAAACTATCTACTTCTACACTTATCACTTCCAAGAGTTAAGATTATGCTAGTGAAATATTTTTATTCTCTACCTAGACTAACTGACTGTCAAGATTAAGTTGTATGATAGACTTCATTCTCTAAGCTATTGACATGAAATTAAAAACATGATTTGAACCATGATTAAGCAATTTGATTCACCATGGGTTGTGGCATTGGAACAAGCTATACAAAGAAATTATTTTTTCACAAACAAAACTAGAAATAATGAGGGCTATGATTGATCATTTATTAATCGTCCCCATATTTCTATTTGGTTCATATTTGAGCATAGAGAACCAGTATCTTTTCTTCCTAATCTATTCCTACTGAAAAGTCAAGTTTAGATGCTTAGACGAGTTCTCTTTCACTAACCTATTAGCAATAAATTCAAAACATGTTCAGCCATGATTGGGCTAGATCACTGAACAAGACTCTTTTGGAACGATTAGTGGAATTTAGGCTTGCACACTTTCAGCAGTACTCTTTTTTTGGGTACGGGGTTGTACCTCTTTTTCAAATCTGCCCTCTTTTTCATCTTTTCTTTGTTTTTTATGTTTTCAAGATTAATATTCTAAAAATAAAAAATAGAAAGATGCTCATACTGTTAAGCTTATTTGCATGCCTATCTATCCTAATCTAACCTATACATGATATACATTCAGCTGGTGAACTCTCTTCTCTAATAAAACCAATCAATCTGATGATTCCATTAGGGATATTAGTTCAACTCTTTGAGGGTTTTGAAAAAATAACAAGGCCACTCCCACCTCACTTGTGTTTGAACAATAGTGCCTAAAATTTTCTTTAAACCTTGCATCGAATTGCTCTTGACATATTTTAATCCCTCTTCAACTGGCTCTAAGAAAATAACAAAGGGATCTTGGAAGAATACCTGGCTTAGAGGATTTGGGAGATAAGCTTGATCCAGGACTACTTCTTCCTCCACTTTGCTGAGCTTGGAACTCTTTTGGGAAATAAACTCCTCCTCTTCCTCAATATCATCAGAACTAGAAGCGTCATCATAAATTGCAATGTTGTCTTCTGACAAACCTTGATTGAATTCTTCTTTAGTTAGAGGAGGAGGCATTTTCCTTTTTCCTTGGATAAAACCGCAATTTTTCTCTTTCTCTTGTGAAGGTTGGTCATAGGGATGAATGTCTTCTTTGTTGTTAAAATAAATGCCCAAATATTGTTGACTTCTAATTGTATTAACTTCGTCTTTGATGAACTAAAATGAAGCATAAAAAAGAGGTAAAGATCCTTCCCTTTCTCCCAAACTTTCTGAACTTTCTTCTTTAGTGTCATATGCGACCTTTATTGGTTGATTACTATTTTCAAGATGATGATATTGAAGTTCATCCCAAAAATCAACTGTTTCTTTCTATGAAAGATTAGCTTCTGTTTGGAGAACATCATCATCATCAAATTGATCAAACTTAGGAGAATCATCAACATAAGTAATGTCACCAATCAAACATATTGGATTGGCAAGAATAAAAATAGAAATTTTCTATTCACATGAAGTTTTAGAGGTTGATTGCATGCTTATAGTCTGATCTATTTCCTCTTCAGTTAAAAGATAAGGCATCTTTCTCTTTCTTAGGATAGAACTACAACAATTCTCTTTCTCTTGTGAATGTTGATTTTTAGGCTGAATGTTTTCTTGAGCCTCACCTAGAAGAGATGGTGAATTATCACTTGTGCCTTTAGAGAGATAATGTGGGTTTTCTTCTATTTCTTGATTGGTTTCTTCCTCAACTAACTCCTCTAGGCTGTCATGATAGTTATATTGAGAATGAGAATCATGGACTATTGCTAAGAGATCTTCAGGATGAAAATTTCCTAAACCTTCATCGCTATCTATAAGGTACTGTATGATATCCTGAGATTGATCACAAAAATTTTCATCCAGGGATAAGGATGGATAATTTTATTTATAATGATCACCAAATACCTTGTGGAGATCTTTTAAGGAAAACAAGCTACCATGTTTTAGCCATTCATACCATTTCGTTGCTTTTCCTTCCAATGTTAGCATGAACATTTTCATAAGGTATTCCTCATGCCATTCAAATTTTAACTTCAATACATGTATATGAAATTTGATGAGATGTAACAAGGGGTCATCAGTCTTTTCATCTTGAAATGTAGGCAGGTTTTTGTCCCAATTTATCTGAGGTATTTTGTGTGGGAATCCAGGGATGTGATCTCTACTCATTGGGGCATATATTCGTTGTATTCTTGGATCCATATTTGCTTAATCAAAAAGGGTCACTGCATCTTTTCAACCAGTCTAGAGTCTTCTACCAATGGAGTATTTAAGTCTATTGAGAATTATGGAGTCACCAAGTGGAGGGTTTAAACTTTGTTGTCTACCATGAACATGATTAATGCATTCATAGGATATTTTGTGAGAACTACTAGGGTCAACGGCACTACTGAAGACCAGTGGAGTCACTAGGTGGATGATTTTTACTATTTTAAGAATTTTCTTTTTGTCCACCATCAAAAAATAAATGCCAATCTAAGCAAGTTTGTGGTTTTATAAGGTCTTAAGGATGTCTAAGATATCATTTACTCAGAAGGTCTCACTGTGATCTCCCTTATGTTCGGCGATGAGGTGGCGAGGAATCACTCGATACTAATTGACAAGAATTTTCTAAATTATTTAAGGATGTCTAGGCTGTTAACTTACTTATAAAGTCCCACTGTGATTTCCATTATGTTAGGTTCCCATGAATTGTTAGATTGGTGAGATAAAATGCACAGGGTAACATCAGAACAATCTTTGGAGTCCTAGGACCTAGCCTTCCTGGACTTAGACAGGGATCTCTCTATTTATGCAAAGGATGTGAACTTGTTTGATTCTAGGGTTTTGATTTTAGGCTATTTATTAAGCGTAGGGTCTTTTTGTTGGTTTTGGTTGGGTAGGATGACCAATTATAACAAATGGAATGAGGAGATCTTCAATTCATTGGGCTATGGAGTCTATAAAAGTCCTGGAAATTTCAACAATGGATCGGGAGGCATCACAGGGAAAATCTAGCATTGGTCAATGGATTTTCAAGGTTTGTGGGAAATGAGATGGACATCAAGTTTGTGGAAAAAGGTAGGGTAAGGGCACTCAAGAATCCTTTATCATGTAACATTTTTAACAAGAGGGGACTTAAATACATAAGCATGAAGAATTAATCAATAGACAGGTCAAACCGGTAACTCTTGATTCAACTTAAGAAAATAAACATTCCAATGAAATATAGAAGGTGAGAAACTCATTTAACTTCTACTGATTTCACCTTCAAGGTTAGAAAACATTCAAGATACACACATAAATTTAATCAAAGAAGAGTGAAACTCTAAACATCATTGATCATAGCTATGAATATCTCCAAAACAATTATTCAAACATGGAAAAGGGGTATGATCGAAACATAGCGTCTTTGGCAGACCTAATTAATGGTACTTTGGAGAGAGACCTCAAGAATAGTGTTTAGAGACATCAAACAACCAGGGCTAACCATAAATCATCTTTGATACCTACTTTATTAAACCATTCATGAAATAAACAAGCTTGGGGGGTCTAGAGAGCAGTTAAGAATTCTCTAGAAAGACCCAGTAGAGGAAAACGTAGAGGCAGTGAAGAACAAACAGAGCTAAGGTGCCTTTGAGAACATTTCTTAGTATAAATGAGTTTTCCTACTGCAATTTAGAAATATGGAAACATAATGAAACATGAGAAAAAAATAATGAAAATAGAGGCACTTCACTATTAACCAAGCTCCGAGATCCTGCAAGCAAGCCTCCTCCATCAACAAGCAAAACAAGGCATTCACGAGCTCCACAATACCAAATTTCTCTTCAACCTCAAAAAGACTATGTATTTCTACAAAGAGTAATCAAATGCCAACATTTACAATGAATCCCTCATGCTATATTTATTTAGAAAAGGAGGGAAAAAAACCTAGATAGGGTTGACAAATTTCAAAATCACTCATAAATGTCATCAATGCCGAAGAGACCATGCAAGGCCCAGAGCACAAAATATCCCATGAAATAAATGAAAAACTAACTTCTAGAACCTAATTATAGATTGATTTTCCTCAAAAAACATTAAAATATCATTTTTCAATAAATGAGAGTGTTTTGTTGACTTTTGGCCAAAAACACACAGTGTTGTTTATAAGCGTTGTGCCTTGACAAGTAGAAAATAGGCCCATTTGCAGCGAAGTTTTGGTGACCTTCCTGATGTCAGATTTTTCTCTGTGATTTCACTTTGGAAATCTCATTGAGTATAATTTTCAAATCTACCATTGGTTTTCTGATTTAGCTCCTATAACGTGTCCAAAAGGAAATTTTCCCAACACTGTTCTGAGTGCAGTGCCAAGCCTGAAAATGAGGTAGAATGGTAGAAAATGAGGTGTTTTGTGACCTTTTGAGGGGTCAAAAATGATCCAAATTATTTGAAATTTGGTGAGCGTTGTTTAATAGGCATGATAAATCCAAAAATGTAAATTTTTCCCTTTGAGGATGTCTGAGGAAAAAGCGTAGCGCCAGGGGTGCTGTGCTTATAGGCCTCCAAATTCACAAAAAACCAAAAATTTTCAAAATTCTCTCAAATTTAGTGGATGTGTTCCTCATGGGATTTAAGAAGCCCATAGAAAATCTTAAGGCAATATTTCAGGGTTTACTTGGTATTTTCCTCTTTTTAGTGTTTTAAATTTCAATGAGGGCCTCTTTGAGCTTGGCACTAGTGAGTTTGTTTTTTCAAGGCATAATGTGTAGGCCAAGGTCTCTTTTTATATTCTTCATATGCTTGTGCTCATTCTTGTAAGAATCAATAATGAATTGTGCCATGCCAAGGCTCCTTTGTAGGTCTTTAATCTCTGCATTTTTTCTTTGAAGTAGTATGCTATTGGCCCCCTTCTTGTCTTCACTTTCACTCTCTGGGTCAATGATGCCAAGTCCTTGTTTAAGCTCCTTATCACCTTTAATACTTATTTTCACCTTTTTTTGTCTTTTTCAAGCTTTTGAAATGAGGTGAATGGCTTGGCCTCTTGCCTTTTTGAGGCAAAAAACACAAGCCTTGGACCTCTTTGATATGCCAATGAAAAAGGTGTGATCATGGTCTTGTTGGTGTTTTTATCATGGCTGTGATCCTTATTTTCATTATCATCCTTCCCACTTTATTCACTGTCACTATGACTGAAATGACTATTTTCAACCCTTTCTTCATTTTCTGCACTGTCAACATACTCATCACTTTCATCATCAACCTTACTGTTTACTTCCCCACTAACCTCTAGATTTTCCTTTGTGTTGCCTTCATTTTTCTTATCATCATTGTCACTGTGGGGGTCACTGCCTTTACTATTTTTATGACTATCATGATTGTTGTCATGACTGTCATCAATGTTTTATTCTTCACTTATTCTTGCTTCATTATCTTTTGCATTTTTTTCACTTGCTTCATCTTAATCCATGGTGTCTTTTGCTTCACCATGAATGTCATTTCTTTGATTTTCATCATTGTCAAGCCCACTTCTCTTTTCTTCGTAATATGTTTCTGTCTCTCCATAATTCTCTTCATCCTCACTGCTTTTATCACCTCCACTGTAAATACTTTGTTTATCATCATCACCCTCCTCTGTTTTCATATATTCTACCTCTTGTGGGCTTAATTAATCATTTCCTCCATCTTCACTTTGGTTTGACTCATGGTGAATCTCACCCTCATTCTCACTTAATTCTTCATTGCCACTTCCTTCTTCACCTGATGCATCAAGAGAAGGGGAGGAAGGGAAGTTTTCTTGAGGAGAGTACATTTTGAGCCTAGAGGAGGGCTTCTCTTGAATTCATTTCAGTTACCCTAGTTCACATCCCTATAAATGAAAATTAATTGGGTTGAAAAGCCTAGGATTTAATCATTATTTTAACCATTAAATCACCAAAAACACTTGAGAAGGAGGGAAAAAGACCACCTATCAGTTTTTAGTACTTTGTAGGCCCTTGAAGGCAAATTTGAGGGTGCTTTCCTTGAGGCTTTGGAAAATATTTTTCAATTTGGAGGATTTTGGCATAACCGTAGCATCAGGCAGAAGTTGGGTGAGCTGAGTCCTCTACGCGCAACATTGCATGCCTCGTGCAGGCCTACTGACCCCTGGGCACAGTGTCGGGCAGGAAAAGACTTGTTGGGTCACATTTTACGTGCAGCGCCAAGCAAAAAAATGGATGAGTCAGACCTAGGAGTGTTGGTTTTTCCTGTGCGTAGCGCTGGGTCCTATGAGCGCAACACTGAGTTCTGAGCATAGAGCCGGTAACTTGGCCTAGAAATTGAACAAAAACTCAGAATTTCTTCCTTAAAGGGTTTTTTTCTCTCCTCAACACATAATGGGATAAGTGAAAAAGTGAATTGACCCTTTATGGTCTTAAGAAAACAATTTATCTTATCCAAAGCACACTTTTTAATGTTTCTTAACCTTTTTGTTATTTTACTAATATTATTTTTTCCTTTTGCAAGGCGTGAATAAAAACACAAAAATGGTACCTTTTCCTCCTAATCATTTTCTTTATTTCTCTTCAACTTTATGAGAGGGTGAACTATGACTTCCTTTGGCCTATGGATACCTTCAAAACTTGTTTTGTAGATGGTTGTTTGAATCACCATATTTCATTTTTTTTTGTTTGTTTATGTCTTTTTATCATTTTCTTAAATTTTTAGGGATTTGCATTGTGGCAACACCCCTTTAAAAAAACTATCTCTATCGTTGCCTTGGAGATCAAACTTCCCTTTGTTTGATGGATGACTAAGAAACCTGTTTTCATATTTCTTATTTCTTTTAGGCATGATACAATTAATTTTTTTCCAATAAAATGGTCTTCACACCCAAGCATGCTACCTTCCTTTGGCCACTTTAGTTTTTTCTTTGCAGGTGCCTATGTCATACCGATTTTTGTCTCTGCCTAATTTTTTGGTGTTTGACACTTTCATAACAATGACCTCAATATTAGTTTGGTATCCCATTTTTAACCTCAACCCTATGCTTTGATTCCTTTGACCATTTGACAGTAGTTGACTGCACTTGAAAACTTGGTCTCCCTCACATTGATACTCTTTGCATTCTTTCCCTTTGAGGCAGTGAAGCATTGTTGCCTTGGAAAACCATAGAATTCACCTTCTTACATCTCCTTCAAGCCTTTTTCCTGTTTTCATCCTGGAGGCTCATAGTCTTCATTTCACCCTCTTTGCATAGCATCCCAAAATTTCTAGGTTTCAGGACTGTTACAAAAGAATAATTAGCGTTGTCTTCTAAGTTCTCTATAGCCTTTTCAAGTTGATTCATTTCTATCCAGTTCACTTCACCCTTTTCCATTTTTCATTTGTAACTTCCAATAATATTCAATTCATTCTTGTTTGTACTGATGTGTCTCTGTCCTTATGGTTTTCTACATTGGCTCCTTTCTTGCAAAACTAATGGTCTAATTAATTAAAAACCCTGTTTTTCCTTGAACATAGGTATGCTTCCTCCTCCTTTTTTTGTGGATGTCCTTTAGTAAAGAGCTGGCCCCTTACCCTACCTAATTTTCTGCTGATATCCACCTTGACACTCCTGAAGAAATGTCAATCATGGACAGTGTTTCTTTGCAGATTTTGAATTTGATTAAGGAGGTCTTCCTTGAAGGTTATTCTAATCTGTTTTGGTAACAACATATATTAACTTTATTTTCCATTTAATTCACCTTCTTGGCACATGAAAAAAACTGATTTCGAACATAAAAGACAACCCTACAACATATGAAACCTTAGTGACCTAGTGGGAGGCTCTTTACCTGAAAGCATTGGCTTATGGTTTTCAAGTATAAAAATAGATTTTTTGACATATAGATGTATTGTGGATACAAAAACAAATGTACTTGATTTATCTAAAGAGCCTTCAGATGTAGCTTTAAGATCATCAATGCTTAAGGCATTTGATGGAAATGGGAAAAGGTAGGCCTTTTGGTAAACTTAAATTGGAAGTGGAAGGGTTAAGCTTAGGAAAAAAAAAAGTATTAAGGTCATTGGTGTGAAAACATGATGAAAATGAATGGCATGAGCCCATGATGGGTTTTCTAGGAGTGATAGGCTGGCCATGACATGGTAAAGCAGTAAAATAGTGAAAATTTTATCCTAAGAATAATGAAGGTAGTGCGATTTCTAAAACTCACAATATTCATGAAATTTTTTTTTAGAAATCTAGGATAAGCATTTAGTCATCTAAAAATAGAAAAAAATACCGATGACTAACAACTGGTTGAGAAAGGGTTATATTTGGAGGGGATAAGTCACATGTTTATACATTCGGTTTGGGTTACAAAAAATACCAATATTTAGGTGGAGGCTTATGGTTTCCTCCTTCCAGCAATCATAAATCAATGTCCCCAATTTCACGGTGATAATGGATTCACTATTAATCGCAAGGCATATGGTGAGAATCTTTTATTGAAAAGGTAAAATCCATGGAAATTTGTTTCATCATATAAGGAAAGTAGCTTCCTCCTTTCTCCAATCAAGCAATATCATGTTCTGCTTGAAAGTATATTTCTCCCTTCCCCAATCAAGTAGTATCATGTATGATGTTTATCTTTATAAAAATTACGATCAATGTAGGAACGTAGGACTCTCATTGAACTTTGGAGAATTTATGGTGGATGGTCAATTGAGATCATCATTTAATCCTTAAATTTGGTTAATTCGTAATTTTATAAAAAGTCTAGTAGTTGTATATTTTGTAAGTTTTTTTAAGCTTGGGGATCTCCTAAAAGGTTTTTACCTGCAAAGACCTATGTTATGTTATGTTATGTTATGTTAAGCTAGCTTGTATTCTACTTTGAGGGTAATTTTTTTTAGAGTATGGATAGTAGTCAATGAATATAACCATACAAATGATAGGTTCTCCATGAAGTAAAACTCTAATCGACCCCCCCTCACATATTAAACTAGAAATAAATTATAAATAAATATATTCATCTATAAATAAAATAAGCTATAAATTTCACCAAGAGGTGGAAACGAATGGGGATAGCACCAAGGATTGTGGAAAGCAACAATCAACGGAAATATATGAACAATGAAATATAATCCAAATTTGAGTTTGAGTTGGAACAAATAACTATACTTAATTAATTTATAGGGATTTTACAAATAATATCTAAGGAAATTACACTAAAAGTACCCAATAAAACATTGGTTCACACCCAATGAAGAATAATAGTAGAAGGTTTGTAGGGGTAAGAAAAAGTAGTTAATTTGGGTCTAGGAAATTGGAAAAGTGAGGGAGGAGTTGTAGCCTATAGGGAATTGTATGATCTTTATATGATATTTCCACATTCTTGATTTAGATAGAAGGATAAAGAAGGAAAATTTTGTACAACTAGTCGATCCATTCCAACTTAAAATATTTGTGAATATCACCTTGAAAAAAGTAAATGAGTCAATATTAAAAATCTTATTTCTAATACAATAAATATAAATTCCTTATTCCTAATATAATAAATATTATAGAAAATATGGGAAGAAGTAAAAACCCTAGTTGATGCCTTGAGAAACCTGTTGCTCTGCGACCCCATCCTCTGGCTGTTGTAGGCCCTGCCATCACAGACCTGCCAGTTCTCTTTGTTGGGTCCCCCTATGGGGCTGGATGGAGGCCCACAGGCTCTATCATATAGATACCTATCTGCAGGGACATCTCAAAAGCCTGACATCTCTTTTTTCAGGCACCTCACTAACGTCTCTGCTTCCCCTTGCTTAGATCTTGAGATGCGGCCCAACCCCCTTCTAGACGAGCATGATCAGGCTACTCTTGATCCTCTGCCAAACACTACAATAGCCATAGCCACCACTTCTTCCATGGAAACTGACTCTGCTAATCAAAACCCTCTCCTCTCTAAAGGCACAAGGTCAGAGATGATATTGAATGCTCAGGAAGGAGCGAAAACGCAGAATGCATGTAACCCCAAGGCAAAAAAATCCCCGAAATCATCATTCAGGATATAGATGTAGCTATGTACATAGAATACATGCAATAAAATGCAATTTTCTATAAATTCATGGGAATTTGGCCCAAAGAGAGAGCTCTCAAAGGATGGATCCATGCCAAATGGAGCCCAAGAGGAGAATTCAGACTCCAGTTAGGCTCTAAAGGCTTCTTCACAGTAGTGTTTGAGCTCCTGGAAGATAGAGACAGGATATTCGAAGGCGACCCTTCCTTTTTCAACTCAATAGGATTATACATGAGATTTTGGAAGGAAAATTTCACACCGGATAAAGAAGACTTCACTAGGGTTCTGGTCCGGATCAGGCTGTACTCTCTTCCCATCGACTACTGGTCACCCTCACTCTTAAAGGCCATCGGGGATGAAATTGGAGAATACATAAAGATGTCTCAAGGCACAAAAAATGTACACTATATCTTTTACACCCGCATACTCGCCTACATCAACATCTCAGGAGCCTTACTAGAAGCTATCAAACTAAATTTTAGGGATGACATATGGACCCAAAGCATAGATTATGATCACATCCCCTTCCACTGTATAAAATTCATGAGCACGAGCATCACTTCAGAGACTGTCCATAAAAGAAAATCCCTTCAAAAGAGGAACAAGAAAGCCAAAAGGATGACCAAGGCTTCACCAAAGCAGGAAACAAACACAAGCAAGGTAATGGAACGAACATCAGGAAAGATCCCCCAAATTTTTCCCAACAAAATAAGTTTGAACTCCTTTCGAAGCTTCAAGAGGACGCAGGCCAACACAACAAGGAAACGAAAACAAACAATGAGAAGGAAACACCCATGGACATAAACGACACATAAATGGATAAAAAAATCACTCTGACATAGGATGGCATCAGACCTGAAGATGATACAAACATGGAAATTATTCAGGACATACAAACGCCAGAGGAAAGACCAATTGAGCAAGGCCTGATGGGTATGGACCTACAAAAAATAGAAAAATATTGGAATGAAAAAGGTATAGAATGAGTTCCCATAGAACATATATAGAAAATCAAGGAGGCTTAAATTCTATAGCAAGGTATGCAGAGGCAACATGAGAAAAAAAAAGGGGAAAAACCTAGCAGGAGGAATCATGACAAACCTCAAAGCTATCCAACACATCACCAAACCAAAGACTAGGAAAAGAGGGAGGAAAACCAATAACCAATCCCTTCAATAGCTCGGAATTTGCCTCGTCAATGAAGGGAAGGTAAGGACTATCTCTCTCACCCCCAAATAATTATAATGATTTTCACATCCTAGAATATAAGAGGACTAAACAGACCCAGTAAGAAAAGGATTTTGAAATATAAAATAGCTTCAGACAAGCCTGAAATTTTACTTCTTCAAGAAACCAAAAGCAACTCAAATGACATGGACTCCATTCAACATTCTTGCTTTAAAAATCACTACAGCCATCCGGCCAATTCAGCATATGGAACTACGGGAGGACTCGTAGCCTTTTGGAAGGACTCAAGGTTTCACTTATGTGAATCTCTTGCTTATCAACATGCCCTCACCATTGTCCGAAAAAATTCTGGTACTAAAGACAAAATATGAATCACTAATTTCTACGCCCCCCACTCAGCTTTAGAGTGTGTGGCCTCAACAACCTAAAGAATAATCTCAGCTCCTTCAGTCACCACCTTAGTTTCATTTTTGGGGACTTCAACATGATCCTCAATCTCGAGGAAAAGCTGGAGGCCTTAGAATATTGGAAAATGACTCAATGACCTTTCAAGCCATGATTGATGAATTAGGTCTCATAGGCACGCCCACCAAAAGTGGAACCTATACTTGGAACAATAGAAGAGGAAGGGACAGACAGATCACCTCAAGGTTGGATCGCTTTCTCCTCTCTAAGGAACTCTTTCTTTGCTCCCTGGAAACAGAAACAAGCATAGCCCCTCAAGTTGGCTCGGATCATTAGCCTATAGTTCTCAACATCAATCTCTCTGAATGACCTAAAAACTCACCATTCATGCTTGAATATTTCTGGATTACTCATCTGGAATTTCAAGACAAAATGAAGGAGTGGTGGTGTACTCCCATTCCCACATAGGGCAACACAATGTATAACTTCCAACAAAGGCTAAAGCACATCAAATTGGAACTCAAAGCTTGGAAAAAACAAAAATTTGAAGATATAAATACCGAAAAAAGCTAATTGAGATAAAAATGAAATCCCTCCAACAGGATATTATCAATCATGCAATGCTAGAGAAAAAAAAGCAGGAGGAAATCAAGCTTTAAAAAAATTGGGGCGACAGAGAAGCCCAGGAAGAAACTCTTTGGAGGAAAAATACCAGAATCAACTAGCTCAAATATGGAGAAAAGAAAATTGCTTTCTTCCATAGATCTATGATCCAACACAAGAAATTCAACTGAATCCTCAGTCTAAAAAACCATCACAGTCTTACCCTTAGCACTCACACGGAGATTGATGCTGAGCTCAATCAGTACTTTGGGGCCATCCTCATGGAGAGAAACAAATATAATGAGGAAGACATAAGGAAAATCATGAGGAACATCCCAACACTCTTAACCGAGCATAACCAGATATTGCTAGAAAAGATAACAATGGCTAAAGTGGAAGAAGAAGTCCACTCCATGCCTAATGGAAAAGCCCCTGGACCAGATGGATTCATTATAGAATTATAAAAAGTGTGTTGGGCCTTAATTAAAGAGGAAGTATATTACCTAATCGAAGAATGTCACCTCAAAATATCCATCCTCACATCCTTCAATGCCACCTTTCTCACCCTCATCTCCAAATCTGACAAAGAAGACTCCCCAGACCAGTTCAGACCCATTTCCCTTTTCAATGTTATCTACAAGATCATTTCTAAAGTCTTAGCCAACCACATCAAAAATATTCTACCTCTACTCATCTCACCCCACCAAATTGGATACGTTGAGGGTAGGTAGATTCTGGACAACATCATTCTCTCTCAGGAAATAATCCACTCCCTCAAGGATCAACGCAAAATGGGTATGCTTATGCAACTAGATATGTCCAAAGCTTTCAACAAAATTAATTGAAAATACATAAGGGAAATGATGGCAGCCTTTGGTTTCAGAAAAGACAACATTAATTGGATCATGGCCTTAGTCTTGGGGGCTTTCTTCTCCATCCTCCTCAATGGATCTCCCTCAGCCATCATCAACCCTTCTCAGGGAATTAGGTAGGGTGACCCTCTTTTTCACTTCCTCTTTGTCATTATGGCAAAAGGCCTTGGCCGCTCCATAACAACTGCTTCCACCAATCGCTGTGTCAGTGGTCTTAATCTCTACCCACCCAACCCCCCCACCACCCATCAGAAGTTCGTGGATGATACGTTCCTCATGGGCATTCCCTCTGTCAAATAAGCCCTTGTCTTTTGGGCCATCCTAAATGATTTTTCTCAAGCCTCTAGTTCCTCTGTTAACAACTCCAAATCCAAGCTATTTTTCATTAATACCTCCATTTCAATTCAAACTAACATCGCCCATATTCTTGGCTTCCAGCTCAGCTCCTTCCCTTCTAAGTATTTGGGTGTTCCCCTAACTGATAAACCCATAGCCAAATGTAATTGGGAATCCATAGTCTCTAAACATAAAAAAAGATCTCCAATTGGACCTTCTGCTCTCTAAACCTCCTAGGCGGACTAGTCCTTGTTCGTTCTGTTCTTCAAGCTATGCCTCAATTTTAGTATTCAGCCATTATTTCCCCCAAATATATCTCTAACCATATCAAAGCTATCCAAAGAGATTTCCTTTGGAAAGGAAAGGTGAAAAATGTAAAATGGGCACTAGTTGCATGGAGAAAGCTCTACATGCCCAAAAAATCCAGAGGTCTCAGGCTCAGATATCTGACTCTCCTTGGAAAAGTCTTGGGAGCAAAAACATGGTGGCATTGGATCACAAATCCTACCACCTAGGCCAAGCTTTGGAAAGCCAATTATGCACCAACTCATCATCCATACTCCCTAATCTGACTCTCGGGCAATATCAAGGGTTCACCGATCTAGAACCAAGCTTGGGACAATAGAACTCTCATTCAAAATCATTGTTTCTGGTAAGTGTGCAACGAGGAGACTTCTTTGTTCTGGGATCATGCTTGGGAATAACGCCCCAAGCTCAACACTAACATCCTCCTCCCCATCAAGCTGAATATGGACAGGCTTAACAAAATTCTCGTCAAAGACTTCTGGAAAATCGAGGACAACACGGATTCGCGAGTGTGGCTAGACCCCAATGAATTGGCTCAGTATAACCACCCCCAGCTCGGTGCTATCCTAGTACAAGAAATTCATAAAATACAGATTCAAAAGGATGGGGAGCTGGAGAAACTCAGATGGGGCTCAAATGCAGTAGGGAAATTCAATATCAAAGAGGCTTATAGTATCCTATCTGACCCCAACCTGTAATATCCCAAAAGAGGGAATTTCTACAGTAATAAGAACACCTTAAGATGTTACGAAGTTGGAGCTTCAATAATACATGAACACAATAATGGATGTTCAATGATGAATAGACTCATATGATTTGTTAAAAAAACATAGCCATCAATTAAAGCTACAACAACAACTTATACTTCATTTTATGATCCAAAAGTTGGGGAAAAGCAGCAAAATAAGCCCCAAAAACATTATTTCTAGCTATTTTCATAATAAAAGAGGAAAATAATGGTGGCCTCCTTTATATTATTTCATATGGGACTTACATACCAAATTCGAGAAAAAAAAATCACTCTAGCTAAGTTAAATAGATCTCCCGGTCCCGATATGGCTCAAAAAGACCCAAATGCCATGACTTTTAGCATACAAAATGACTAAAGCAAGGGAAAGCATAATTTAGTGAGGGTTTCTAAAAAATCTCACGGTCCTCAACATATCTAGAGTTTATATTATGAAAGAGTGAAGAGAAATGGGGATTCAACCCTTTTATACAGCAAAAGACAACCCGACAAGGGCCTCATGAAAATACATGTATAAAATGACAAAGTATGTAGATCTAGATCTGAAATAACGTAGTTATACTGAAAATCTGCATAAATGGGGTTGAATAATACAAGGAGAAGGATAATATTCTTTATTAAGAGTTTCAGGAAAAAGGTTGGTCCTTCCTCCAAGAAACAAGCTCAGAATTAAGGGTCTTGACCCTGTTGCTGCAACACTAAGACAAAGGACACAGTTCCTCTAAGTGACTGCGATGTAGAAGGTGGGGAATGCTTTGGTCACATGCCAAGATCTACAATATACTCAGAAATATTCCTTACAGATCTTTCAAAGAAAGGGAAGCTCCCTCCTCTGAAAGATAAGCTCAAAAAGTGGTGTTGTGATATTTCCACTCCAACACGCTGCAACACAGCATTTCCTGCTACAAGAATAAAGATGTATCCAAAGGAGGATGCTTGGCCTCAAGCCGAAATGTGGAAATATTAAGTACAATTCCCCTCCAAGAGACCACTCAAGGAAGGATAAGGAATCCCTAAGAAGGAATGCCTTGTGCTAAATAACACTGCATACTCAACTCAACAGCTGAAGAATGCCCAATAGTCTAAGCAGACCAAAATCAATAATCAATAATCTAACCCCAAATGGCTACCATCTCTTCCCTTATAAGCTTTGTGAGCCTCCTCACCTTGGGTCCCACCCATTAGGGTTTCCATCATCACATGATCACTTTCCCTCCAAAACTACATTGTAGATCCATCAAGGCTACTCCTCCATACTGTGCTATTGACTTAGTCAACTTGACAGAATCAAGAGGATTCTCTTCCTGTTCATACATGGAAGGTGAAAAATCTAGCTACTAGAATGTCCCCTTTTTATACCAAGAGGGATTTTATGCTAATACAAGACAATTATGGATATTTTTCCCCATTTATTAATCTACTAAGTGCAAAAATAAAAAATTAATATTCCTATTAGCTGCATGTTAATTTAGGAATATTACATTCCTCCCCTCCCAAATGTTGCTTGTCCTCAAGCAACTGCAAGGATAGAACTGGAAAGTCTCCTTCACTCTTCCTGTAGCATCCTCATATGATGAGATCTCCAAAAGAATAAGATGTTGTCTCAACAATGAAAACTCCATAATGCCTTTCCCAAGCATACACGTTAGCATTTGGTGTACATCCCAAATGGATATCATCATGCAAAAGTAAAATACTCAAGGAAAAAACTATGTGTTGTCTAGTGGTCCTCTCAAGGCATGGAGTTTGAAGTGCATGGGAGACTATCATTCCCAAGTGAAACCTCCACCCCTAAGCTATCATCCATATAAAATGAGCCACCCTCCAATATGGCAACTCATGAAAGATCCCCTCCACCTTTGGCTCATGGTGTGTAGGTGGCGTAAATAGATGAACATGATAGGCAAGAGGGCCTATCCCACATTGTCCTCCTCTCCACTTATGATAATTGTATATTGCATGATGATCTTGGGTTGCAATAAGGTTGCCCTTAAGTGGCAAGAAGAAGATTGGATCTTCAAGGATCCTTTCTCCAATGTCATGAGACATGCTAACCCAAACCATTCCATACAAGATGAATGGCACATCCTCGCCATATGGCATCCAGATCAGAAAAATGTTGAAGGTTGTGTGCAAGTTTGGATGGTACAAATGGTTTCTCAAGTTGATAGTACGCAGTCTTTCCAACTGCTGTTTGAGAATATCATGTGGCAAGTGGTTCTCCAATAAGTTACAAGCTGTGCATGTTTTCTCCTCCACCATGGGGTCATAAGAAGCAATGTATATCAGCTGTACATAATCAAAATAACAATACACTTGCCCAAATTCATGTATATATGGGCCACTATCATTACAAATATTGGCCCTAAAGTGACCATGAAACCCACAAATACTCTTTCTCTCTTGTGGAGCAATTCACTGTTCATATATGGTGAGAAGATACAAATACTCAATGCAGTAATCAACAAGTATAGAAATGAATGAGCCCTCCCATAAGAATCTTCTCATAAAAGTCTGTAGAATGAGGGGATGCATACTCCCCTTGGAACACTCCATCAATAGAAGCATACTCCCAAGTGACAACACTGTAGGCCTTAGTGATAAGGCTCTTGTCATTCCATGACTTCTCCCTTTAACATTCCATATGCCAAAGCCATCCACTATTATGATGCTATGTGAGAGGATCTCATTCCTATATGGAAGCCTCTCATGATCCTTCAATGCTGAAGGGTAGCATCCTTGCACCTTGAATGTGCCTTCCTTCTCTCCGGAAATATCATGATAAGTATGGGAAAAATTATTCCCATACTCTCCCAAGTGTAACCACAGGAAAAAAAAACTCTTTTTTCTCCCTCATCTCTCCCTCATACAAGCCATAGAGTATGATCATGATGGTTGTCTTGTATGATGCCCCATACAAACAAGTCTTCTGCTGTTCTAGCATATGGGTGCCATGCAATGCCTCCATCCACCACATACCTCCTGATAAAGGGTATTTCCCAAGATGGCCAAACTCTCTCAAGAGTAGGCAACACAACTTTTCTTCTTGTTGCCCTGTGTCATAGATCTGCAAGTGGCTCACCAACCTATTGCTCTCCATCCACCCCCATTCATACAATTGTGGATGCCTCCAATCATGCTCCCCCTTGGTATCCTCCCCATAAAGACTACCAATCTCCCAAAGTAGATCTTTCTCTTTGCACCTCATGGGAAGTTTAGATGCAACTCCTTGGAGATATTTTAAAAAATATCTCTCATCTATGATCCTCTTGAATTCATAAGGACCCAGGTGTGCTGAAGGTAAAACATCATCGTAAAGTGGTACAATGCTCATCATGCCCTCCAAAATTCCAAACCCAATGCCAAGTGTTGTATGAAACTTATTAGGGGTGCATTGAGATGATTTTTTACCTCATCCTTGATCAAACCAAAGTTGTATAATGCAGTGCAAGCTTGCTGCTCTATATCAGTAATGTGTTTTGATCCTTGATCATGCAAATACATACTTCCAAGGTCTCCCATAATATTTTATGAAATGATAGAAAATGGAGATTCATGCATACCTTGGTGAGTCTTGGGAATATCCTGTATGGCTACAAGAGTTCCTCCCTCCAAGGTGTTGGCTACCCCAGCTACTAACGTAGATGGCTACCCCTCCATGATTGTGATATCACTAGTACAAGACTCTTCAAGTGGTGGTGAGGACTCCTCCTTCTCTAGTCTTCTACTATCAAATCTTTTGATCACCTTGTGAGTGAAATCTGCAAAAGTAGACACTCTTGCATGACTCACATGGCTGAACCACCAGGTGCTTTCCTTGCCCTCCAAGTGCAATGATGAGATCTTACATGCATGAAATACTTTGTGAAAAGAAATTGATCATATTAGCATAATTACACGTCGAGGCCCGGTAGGGACTCATACATTCATATTTGTGAGGGATTTCTCTCTCTATTTTCTTCAAATAGAGGGACTTGACTGAGGTTACGAGGTCGAGGAGCACATTCAGTTCGACATGGTTAGTTCACAACCAGACACACCAGCCCTTTAGGGGGGAAAAACTTCCCCTCTTGGACTAGTACCAGGGGGAAGGATACAGACATGCCTCAAGTGGGGCCAACATTACTTAAATTATCGGCAACAGAAGTGGGTAAGTAAGCGCCTCTCTTTCTACTACTGGATGTAGTAGGAACACTGCCTCTAGCTTCATCACCCAAGATTTTTTTTTACATAAGGGTGATCCATCGAAGGTAGACAATAGGAACCTATTGCCCCTTATCATCCTATTGTTGTATGGCCTCCTTTCTTCTTTCTATCAGATAAACTGAGGAAGATCCAGAGTCTCTTTGAAAGCTCTAGGTTGATATTTATACTCTGCCAAATATCCACTCAGGATCTCATGTTCTAAGTGGTCTTCCTGCTCCTCATTCCCTCTATGAGAATTGGAAGTGCATGGGTCTTCTCCCTTTTCTTGAAACCTTCTAGAGGTCTCATTGCAACTTCTTCTTCTTGAAACCCTCTAAGAGTTTCATTGCATTTTTCTTCTTCCATCTATTTGACCTCCTTGGAGAGGTTCTCTCTAGATCTAAAAAGTGATGAGAGTAAACTAATTCTCTCCATAATTATGATCTTTCTGATAGCTAGAATTCACAGGCTAAGCCAAGACTATGCTCTGATACCACTGTAATATCCCAAAAGAGGGAATTTCTACAATAATAAGAACACCTTAAGATGTTCCAAAGTTGGATCTTCAGCAATCCATGAAAAAAATAATGGATTTTCAATGATGAATAGACTCATATGATGTGTTAAAAATACATAGCCATCGATTAAAGCTACAAAAACAACTTATACTTCATTTTATGATCCAAAAGTTGGGGAAAAGAAGAAAAATAAGCCCCAAAAACGTTATTTCCATATATATGCATAATAACAAAGAAAAATAATGATGGGATCCATTATATTATTTCATATGGGACTGACATAACAAATGGGAGAAAAAAAAATCACTCTAGCTAAGTTAAACAACTCTCCCCGTCCCGATATGGCTCAAAAAGGCCCAAATCCCATGACTTTTAGCATACAAAATGAATGAAGCAAGAAAAAATGTGATTTAGTGAGGGTTTCTGCAAAAAATAACTATCCTCAACAGATCTAGAGTTTATAATATTCAAGAGTGAAGAAAAATGGGGATTCAACCCTTTTTATACAGCAAAAGACAACCCGGCAAGGGCCTCATGAAAGTACATGTATAAAATGACAAAGTATGCAGATCTAGATCTAAAATAATGAAGTTATACTACATATATGCATAAGTGGGGCTGAATAATACTAGGAAAAGGAGAATATGATTTATACAAGATTTTCGGGAGAAGGGTTGGCCCTTCCTCCAAGAAACAAGCTCAGAATCAAGGGTCTTGACCTTGCTGCTGCAACATTGAGACAAAGGACGCAGTTCCTATAAGTGAATGTGTTGTAGAAGATTCAGAATGATTTGGCCACATGCCAAGATGTAAAATATGCTCAGAAATATTCCTTATAGATCTTGCAAATAAAGGGAAGCTCCCTCCTCTGAAAGATAAGCTCGGAAATTTGTGTTGTGATCTTTCCACTGCAACACCCTGCAACACAACATTTCTTGCTACAAGAATAACGTTGTAGCTGAAGGAGGATGCTTGGCCTCAAGCCTGAATGTGGAAATATGAAGTACAGTGATCCTCCAAGAGGCCTCTCAAGGAAGGAGAAGAAATCCCTAAGCAAGAATGCCTTGTGCTAAACAACACTGCATACTCAACTCAACAGCTCAAGAATGCTCAATTGTCTAAGTAGACCAAAATCAATAATCAATAATCTAACCCAAAATGGCTGCCATCTCTTCCCTTATAAGCTTTGTGAGCCTTCTCACCTTGGGTCGCACCCATTAGGGTTTCCATCATCACATGATCATTTTCCCTCCAAAACTGTGTTGTAGCTCCATCAAGGCTACTCCTCCATACTGTGTTGTTGACTTTGTCAACTTGACTAAAACAACATGATTATCTTCCTGTTCATACATGGAAAGTGAAAAATCCAGCTACTAGAATGTCCCCTTTTCATACCAAGAGGGTTTTAATGCTAATACAAGACAAGTATGGGTATTTTTCCCCATTTATTCATCTATTAAGTGCAAAGATCAAAAAATTAATATTCCTATTAGCTGCATGCTAATTTAGGAATATTACACAACCCCATCCCCTTGGAAAACCAATTGAAAAGGCTCTTCAATTGTAATCATTGGCCAAAAAATTTCTCTTTTCCTCTGGCTCATATTGCACCATTTTTTTTTACCTGGGACAATCTTCAAAAAAAAGGCTTCATATGTCCGTCAATCTACTCTCTTTACAAATCCAACCCTGAAACAACCAATCATTTGCTCAACAATTGCCAGTTTTCCTCCAACATTTGGAATTGGCTTTACTTTCTGTTCAAAGCCTCTGATCGCGATCCCTCCTCCATCCTCATCTCCCTTGAACTTTGGCGTACCTCCTTCTCTTCCCAACCCCTCATCAACCTAGCCTAGAACCTCCTTCTTGAAATCATATGTTGGGCTCTCTAGAGAGAAAGGAATTATTGTATCTTCAAATTCCTGGCAAACAAAGAAGAACAGATTCTACACACCATCAAGCAGACCTTGCATGATTTTTTCTCCATAGCCAAAGTCCCGGACCCCTCCTCCCCCCTACCAGGGTGGACTGTCGTATTTTTTCCCTTGTTAACCTCTCCCCCCTCTTCCACCCCTCACACCCCTCTTCCTCTCTTGCCTCCTTTCCAGAACATTTATGGTACCCTCCCGATCCCAACATTATTAAAATAAACTATGATGGAGCTTTTAAGGATCATCCTGGCAATGTGGGATTTGGAGTGGTCCTCCGTAACCTCGAAGGCTTAATTATTTGGATATACTACATGAACATTGGCTATACCACCAAAAATGGTGTGAAACTCAAAGCTTTGGCTCACGAGCTCAACAGCACTAGACATCACAACTTTTGGCCCCTCCTGGTAGAAGGATATTCAACTACTACTACCTAAGTGTAATACTCCAAAATTTGCAAGCAATAAATTGGAATATTATTTTTTTCTTATATCATCTAGGAGGTGAATAAAATGGGTAAAAGGCCCATGAGTAAGAATAAAATGCCTCATAGTGTGAAAGGGATCTATGGAGTAGCTTAATTTTTCACCTTCTAGTGTGAAAAGAGGCAAATGCATGAGGACAAGGTCAAGTTTGACCAAGTCAACAATGCTGCCTAAGAGAGTGTGGCTTGCTTGGGAAGATAGCATAGTTTGAGAGGGAGAAATATTATTTGTGTAAGAAACCCTAATGTATGGGGTCTAGGGAAAAAATACATTCACTTGCATAAAAGGAGGAAGAGGTAGCCATAGTGAGACATGTTTGAGTATATGATTTTGGTCTGAAGACTACTTGCATTCTCCAGTTGTTTAGCTGAGTTGTAGTGTTTTTTAGCACGAGGGATTCCTGTTTAGGATTTTCTCTCCTTCTTGAGAGGCCTCTTGAAGGATTGCACTTAATTTCTCCACATCTTGGCTCAAGGCTAAAGCCACTCCTTTCAGTTACTGCGTTATTTCTGCTGAAGTATAACGTAGTGTTGTTGGGTGTTGCAGTGGAGGGTTTCCACAACACCATTCCTTGTCTCATATTTCAGAGGAGGGAGCTTCTATTCCTCTGAAAGGTTAGTAGGGCAGGTTTCTGATATGATTTTCATATTTTTGCATCAGGCCAATCTTCTCCTACTATCAGCAGTGCATTCCCTTCTCTAGACTACGTTATTTCAGTTAGTACCTAGAGTGGGGGCTTGCACCATCATCTTGGAGGGAGACATATTCAGGGATAGGATCAGCCTATCACTTGAGAGATCTGTTGGAGGAGGTTTATTTTAGATTGTACATCATATTCAGACATCTCCAGTTATTCTCTGAGTTGCAGCTGCTACCCAACAACTCTGGCATTTCTGCAAATTTTCCATTTGTATCTATATTGTAGCCAATCCTCTTGAGGATTGTTGTATTGTTATTTTTAGGGGTTGAGAGATTGCTCCCCCACATTTATTGAGATATTATTTTTATATCATTCTGTTATAATTTATTTTGTTGCAGTGTCTCCGATGAACTAAGTTATTTTAGCCTTATGACATTTCTGCATAGCAGTGTTGCTCTATTGTCATGTACATGTCTCATTGAGGCTTTCATATCCAAGCTTGAGTGATTGATTCCTAAAAGAATTGTACACATTTGCTGCTATAATATCAAAGGGAAGGCTATTTTTATCTTCATGTCTCACATCTCCTAATAATAACGTTGTCATTCCATTGTAGTTTCATGCATTGTTGTAGTCCCTTCATCAGGCACTTTTTGAGGACATATAGGTGTGGGAGATCTGTTTAACCCACCTAGAATTATTTCTTTGGAACTTACTATTAGATCTAGGACTTATACATATTGATATGGGATCCAAGTCCTAATTTTAAATCCTATAGTAGCCATTACTGGAAAATATGTTTTCCAGTCATGCCTTTCTAGTTGTTCCAAATTTGGAATATTATAGTGGTATCGAAGCATCTTTCTTGGCTCAGCCTTTGAGTCTTCGCCAAAGAGATTAGAATATTGGAGAGGATGAGTTTATCTCATCATATTTTAGATCCATGAAGAACCTCCCCAAGGAGGAGAAGCAGAAATAAGAGGAAGGACCCTGCACTTCCTATTCTCATTGAGGAGGAGACAGAGAGATGAGCAAGAAAAAGATTCCATATTTTGGAGAAGAAAAAGGGGATAAGCTTACAAATATTCTTCCTAAATATGTACATATTATTCATGAATATTTAAATAATATCAGGAGGGAGATGTATGAATAATATCCAAAAGATTTTGAATCTAAAGCAAACTCTAGATTGTCACATGAGGAGTGTGAGCAAGCAGCTACACACCCTAACACACAGTGCAATCACATGCCCAATATTGTCGGAAGAGAGATGGAAAGAGGAGGAGAGGTTGCTAGGAGGGACACTCGTAGTGATTTCCTGAAGGAGTATGAGTCTCAAACTCAAAAATTCTGGGATCATCTCAGTTTTTTAGAGTTTTGCAAGATGAAGGTGAAAGGAAGAGAGCAACATGATATATTTCATCTATCTACCTTTGAAGTTTCACTTGTATGTTCAGCCAAATCTTGGGTGGAGGAGTTAGATGCCTTTTTGCAGTAGCACCAAATTCTTGAATAGGAAGCCATCAAAGTTGTAGCGCTGCATTTGAGAGGTAAGGCCTATGCCTAGTGGATCTTTGAATCATTTTCTTTGAAAAATGTAAACATTGCATCTTATGCAAGCTTCATTAAGGCATTAGTGAGGAGATTTGATAGGAGGATTCATGACACACATAGTGAAACTAAACAAGGGAAATAAAACAAAACTCTTGCATGAGAACACAATGCCATTTTAGAAAGCCATGGAGGAGGCTGAAAACTTGCACCATACCTTGCTGGAAGGAAGACTTCCATCTCATACCTTTGAGCAAGGAAGCATGGAGATCTCTCTTCCAAAGAGGGATCCAATCATTGGGAGGTTTCCCATTCATGTTGCAGAGATTGAGGGAAACATCACTCTCACATCTAGATATTATTTAGTGCCTCATGTATAGGAAGGAGGAGCTCTTTCTCCAAGTAGAGGGATGCTTTCATATTTGCAAGGAAGTCCCCAGGATCTCATGTGTGGAGATCAAGGCACAACTCATGTGCCATTGTTGAGAAGGTGTGGAGCCATGGAGACACAAGGAGGAAGTAGGGAGGAGAACAAGCATCATGAGATGAGATGTACACACCCCTATCCACTTTAGGAGGTTGATGAACCCGAGGAGAAGACTAGATTGGGCAGTGAGGGCATGGACATATTTGTTCATTCATATATGCACTCATCTCTTGTTAATGCTGTCTCATTGCATGGAGACATTTCACCGAGGAGACCACTGGATCAGTACAGGAGGATGGATCCTTCACATGTTGGGGCACCACTCATTGATTGTAGGAGGGTGGAGACCTTGGGAGAGCTTGATACAACACTGGGAGTCTTGGGTAGACTCAAGGAGAGAGGGAGCATTCCCTCAACATCATCATTACCCACATCCATTTCAAATTTTGTTCTGTGGCAGGAGCAACAGGGGAAGGATAGCAGCCTTCCAACTTGCATCTTTGGCATAGGAGATGTCAAAGGAGAGGATGGCCATATGACAGATGTTCTTCATAAGAGAGCATCGACGTTGTCACTATGGAGGATAGATCCCCATTGGAACTCCCAGCTATTGGTGGATTATTCCAAGGATATTTTTACTTGTATGATATTGGATGACTAGTTGCATGAGGAGGGGTATTCAGTCAGAGATGGGGTCATCTTCTATCATGGTAGGATCCTCTTATCTAGAGCTTCCAAGCTCAAGGAGAAGTTACTACAAGAAGCTCATGAGGATTTCCTTTTCAACCCTATTTATTCTATGAGAGCATACCACACCATCATGGAGGGGTATCTTTGGAAGGGTTCTGAGGAGGAGATATATCAACATATGAGTAGATGCATGGATCATATGGAGATGGAGGAGTTACCACAGCCACCTCCTTTCTCTTTGAGGATGAGAGGGGACTCATTTATGAGCCACTCCCTTTATATGAGTAGAATATATGGTAAGGGTATTCATTATTGTTTACATGATTCTTTATATATTGTATATGTGCATCCCTTAACCATACATGTGCAAGATGATGCTCCAAGAAGGAGAATTATTTTCTCTAGACCACATGGTTTATTTGAGGCAATAAGCATGATTGATGGCCATCCCCTAGGAGGACTTTGGCAAGAGATATATTATGGAGTATATGCTCATTGTACAAATTACATCATTCACTTCCCCCATACCTATGAGGAGATTGGAGCAGCAAGCAAGTGGTTGAGAAGCCACACATTTTATCAGTCTCTATTGCAGTTGAGGGTCAAGCTGCGTTGGTTGCACTTGAGGGACCATTTTCCTTCTCACTTGTTACACATGGCAGCAAGCATGATTCTCATCTTTGCTCCCTATGGTTCTATTTTCTCTGTCTTTATGAGGAGCATGCTTGGAAGGAAGACACATTGGGTGAATGTGTCCTTTGAGGGAGAATATTCCCACACTTTTTGCAGTACATGTTCTAAGGGGAACATGGGAGATGGTATGGCCACTAGCGCAACACATTTGTTTCCTTATGAGGTGAGCCATATGATGGATATGATGCCATATGATGATGACTTCCAACTCATCATATATGGGGATGTTTGGGCCAGCATGATTTGCAGCATTGGAGGAGAGGTCTTTGGAGATATAGTCCTCATCTTGCTACTTGTGGGAAATCTTATTGCAGCCCAATATCAGCCAACACTCTACACTTATCATGAGTGGAGAGATGGAAAACGTGGGGTAGGCTACATTGTCTACCATGTGTAGATTTTCATCCCACCTACTTTGCCGGAGCCAAAGGTGGAGGACATATTTCAGGAGTTGCCTAGTTGGGAGGTGACTCATTTTGCATGGCTAATAGCTTGGGGATGCAGGATCCATATGGGAGAGATAATTCCCATTATATTTCAGATCCTATTCCTCAAGGGGACCTCTAGACATCCCTTTGTTATCCTCTTGAGTATTTTACCTTTACATAATGATGGCTTGATAGCTGATTTGCATTCTGAGGAGGAGCACTGTGGAGACTTGATCGATGAGATAACATCACTTCACTTGGAGGAGATCATAATACATGGATGATACAGGGAGAGGAGGAGAGAAGAATTCAGTCTATCGTTGTACTTTCTTGAGGACAAGAATTCTTTGAGAGGGGAGGACTATAATATTCCAAAATTTGCAAGCAGCAAATTGGAATATAAATTTTTTCTTATATCATCTAGGAGGTGAATAAAATGGGTAAAAGGCCCATGAGTAGGAATAAAATCCCTCATAGTGTGAAAGGGATCTATGGAGTAGCTTAATTTTTCACCTTCTAGTGTGAAAAGGGGAAAATGCATGAGAACAAGGTCAAGTTTGACCAAGTCAATAGCGCTCCCTAAGAGGGTGTGGCTTGCTTGGGAAGACATCACAGTTTGAGCGGGAGAAATATTATTTGTGAAAGAAACCCTAATGTGTGGGGTCTAGGGCAAAGAGACATTCACTTGCTTAAAAGGAGGAAGAGGAAACCATAGTGAGACATGTTTGAGTATATGATTTTGGTCTGAAGAATACTTGCATTCTTCGGCTATTTAGCTGAGTTGCAGTGTTATTTAGCACAAGGGATTCCTTTTTAGTATCTCCTCTCATTCCTGAGAGGCCTCTTGAAGGATTGCACTTCATTTCTCCACATCTTGGCTCAAGTCCAAAGCCACTCCTTTTAGTCACTGCGTTATTTCTGCTGAAGTATAACGTAGTGTTGTTGGGTGTTGCAATGTAAGGGTTCCACAACACCATTCCTTGTCTCATCTTTCAGAGGATGGAGCTTCTATTCCTCGGGAAGGTTAGTAGGGAATTTTTTTGAGCTGATTTTCATATTTTGGCATCAGGCCAAGCTTCTCCTACTATTAGTAGCATAGTCCCTTCTCTAGATTGCGTTATTTTAGTGAATACCTGCAGTGGGGGCTTGCACCATCATCATGGAGGGAGATATCTTCAGGGATAGCATCAACCTATAACTTGAGAGATATGTTGGAGGAGGTTTATTTTAGATTGTACATCATCTTCAACCATCTCCATTTATTTTCTGAGTTGCAGCTACTACCCAACAACTCTGGCATTTCTTCAGATTTTCCATTTGTATCTATATTGTAGCCAATTCTCTTGAGAATTGTTGTATTGTTATTTTTAGGGGTTGAGAGCTTGCTACCCCACATTTATTGAGATATTATTGTCATATATTATTTTATCATGTAGTTTTTTGTAGTGTCTCCAATGAACTGCATTATTTTAGCCTTATGACATTTTTGCATAGCAGTGTTGCTCTATTGTCATGTACATGTCTCATTGAGGCTTTCATAGCCAAGCTTGAGTGATTGATTCCTCAAATAATTGTACACATTTTCTGCTATAATATCAAAGGGAAGGCTATTTTTATCCTCGTGTATCACAACTCCTAATAATAACGCTGTCATTTCATTGTAGGTTCATGCATTGTTGTAGTCCCTTCATCGAGCACTTTTTGAGGACATATAGGTGTGGGATATCTGTTTAACCCACCTAGAAGGATTTCTTTGGAGCCTCCTCTTTGATCTAGGACTTAGAAATATTGATCTAAGGGATCCAAGTCCTGATTTCAAATCATGTAGCAACCATTACTGGAAAATGTGTTTTCCAGTCATGCCTTGCTAGTTGTTCCAAATTTGGAATATTACACCAAGATTTCCAAAAAATCGAACAGGGATGCACTGTTGATCAAGTCCCCTATTATTGGTGCATAAACAAAATAATGCAAAAAAATAAGTACAGTATTGACAATGCCAGAGGCATATCCTTCTCAGCAGTTAGGAGAAAGGTGAACAAGCTTGCAGCCTTCCTGGAAAACACTTGTGTCGGCATCTCCAATATACTCACCTAAATAGACTGGAATTCCATCATGGTGTAATCTGTCAAAATTTAGTGCCTCCGCCTCAACATCTTTGACTCGCAGCAGGCCGATTCCTCGATCCCCCCTCCCAATCAATTATATAATCATGAACCCTCCACTCACCTCCCTTCCCACGATTGATCCCTCCTGCAGTACTCTAGTGAGTTGCACTCATCAGTAAGCACCCACTCTCTACATTAATATATCATATGTCATGGACAACCCATCTGGCATGCTTCCCAGAAGCTCACCCAGGAAACCTCACCCCTCACCTGCCTAGTCCATCTCCTTCCTCCTCGTTCATTCCTCGCTCCTTCCTGCTCTTCCTATGAACCCTTCTTCCACTCGGCCTCCCCAGAAGTTATTTCATCACTACATCCCTCCTCATCCCCATGCATTCCCTGCCACCACTCCACTTTTCCCTGCCCCCATGGCCCCCCGCCACTCTCACCCCCTTTCCCCTACCCACCGTGGCCATCCTACCTACTGGGATAAATCTTCTCGCCCTCCCGTTACTTGTGATGAGACCATGGCTAGGAACTCTGCCAGCACCTATGCGGCCACTGCTAGCTAAGAAACGTAAAGGTGTATGGAAGACATGGGTAACACAACCCACATCCTCCACAGAGAAATGCCTTCGGAGGAAATTGACGCTTCGCTCAGTTGGATCTGGGATCTTGGTCTAACCAGACCTTGGGAGAACCTATACAGATCGGTCATTGATTTGCATTAGCATACCAAGACTCTTCTGGCCATCGCCCTCCAGGAATAGAATGACAACAACAAAGCTCTGGAACAAAAAATTAACTCCTCGACGGAGAAATTTGTCATGTATGTGAGAGAAGTGAAAAATATGCATTTCATTGATAGAAGCTACCATCACTATTCCATTTCAAAAATTCGTTCAGCCTCATGCCTCCATCAGAGCCCCAAGGTCAAAGAAGGCGTCCTGACTGCTCAACACCCCTCTAGATCTGACTCTCTAGTTGTTGGTCCCTCAACAAAATGACGCTAGATCTTATGCTTTGACGAAGGAACTCCAGATTGGCCTATCAGTGTGGATGACTCCCTGAATGAAGATGCAAAGGCACAACATTCTCCAAGCCTCTAATTATCCCTCTCATCGGGTTTTCCCTCTTTTTCATTCTGTATTTTACTACATGTGTTTGAGGCCTCCTCGCCTTTTTTCCAAAGCTGCAATGTATTATCTTTTCATGGTTTTTATTAGTAGTACTCTCCCCTCTGTGCCTCCCACTGTATCTCCTTTCCGAGAGGGCAAGACTCAAGTGCATTAGTTGGCCGAAATTCAGCATCTACTCACTTATCAGCGTTGTCGCCTCACCAGGCCTATGATGTAATCTATGTTTTTATAATGAATGTGAATAGACCCACTTAATTTACAAAAAAAATATTATATAAAATATGATATATATATATATATATATATATATATATATATATATATATATATATATATATATATATATATATATATATATGGTTTTTAATTTTTAATTTAATTTTTTTTTAAATATGTAGTTTAATTACATTGCTTTTGTGTTTTCTCATTAATTAAGTATTTATTTATTTTTTTAAATTTAAAAAAAATTACATGTCAATTCCACAAGTACTTTCTATAGTCTAAAGAGCTTTCTTTTTTCCCCTAAAAATCATGGAAATTCGAGCAAGATTTTCCAAGGATTTTTGTAAATCCATATTATAGCTATGAAACTTTAATATATTGGGTGTCAAGATTTTTTATGGTGTTGAATCCATCTACACCATCAAAAACATGGTTCAAACACTCCTCCATGTTTTCTTAAATTTTTTTGGCATGATTTTGACCACCACTTTTAACAGTCCAGGCAATTCCTATACCTCTATAGACAACTCCCTGAAGAAATCACACATTACCTTCATGTTTGGTTTAAGATTGAAATTAAATTAAAAATTTAAGTTGATTAATAATTTTATGTAAAAAACAAAATCCAATGTTACAATTTTAGATAAATTACTACTTTTTAATAAACCTATAAACTAATAGCTTAAACTACTAAGGTTTATATTTTAATAATTTAAGATTATTGGCTAGAAATTTAGTAAATATGTAGAATGACAACCAACTAATAATTTAATATTACAAATTGGGTAGAAATTTGGTAAATATGTAAAATGAAAACCAATTAATTATATACAAAATTGCATTGAATATAGGATTACAAATTTACACTACAGACTTTATAATTTAAAAATTTTAATAATAAATAATTTCAATAAAAAATAAAAATAAAATAAAACAAAAAATTAGATAATTATAATATATAAACTAATTATTGTATAAAAAATATATTTTTTTAAATTATTATTAATTTTTATATTTCAATCTTAAAATATTATGTTATTAAAAATAATTATCATTTTTTTCTGTGGGGTTTTCGTTAAACGGTGATGAGGTGGGTTGTTATAGCACTCATCATAGGTTCAATTCCCTTCCCCGATTGAGGTGATGTATTTGGACATGTCGTTGAATATTGAGTAAAAAAGAAAAAAAAAGGAGAAAAAAAGAGAAAAATGAAAGGTACTACCAAGCTTACAAAAAAAAAAGAATTATCATTTTTGATACTTTTAAATTAAAACTTACACAAAAATTTATAGAAACATATTATATTATTATAATTATTTATTAGCCTCAATACATTCACATTAGTATTTATCTGTAAAAAAACCACATATATAATAATTAATAGTATTAAATAATTATGACACTTCATACTTTTAAAAAACCACATATATAATAATAGTATTAAATAATTATTACACTTCATACTTTAACATTAACTTATTGTATTGTTAAAACCAAGCATTAATCTTCATACTTTATTAAAATTTAAACTAAAATTTATAGAAAAATCTAATTAAAATATCCTTATGGGAATAACATGTGACTAGATGGATTTAATATATATTGTAGCATAAAAAAGGATTTTCTATTTCAATGAGTACTGGAGGTAGATGGGAACATGTGGAAAGGAACTTGAAGGAACACAACCACTAAGAGAACCAAGTAATAGGCATATATGGGGCTAAATAGTTGAACCTCTCATTGTAAAGATTGTAATAGTTGAACCTCACATTATAAAGATTGTAATCATATAATTTACACACTATATCAGAAGTAAAATAACTAATAAAAGGTAGCCTTCCTGAGGGAATTATTAGGTCGAGGGGTCATTTTGATCCTAGAGAGAATGAGGCTATCCCCATCAATAGATATTTGACTTGGAAAAGATAGAATTACCCATATAGGCTTGGGGATATAGCTAACCTTCTTAGTAACTTGATTGGGCATGGCTTCCTTTTTCCTTAAATGAGAGTAGTTATAAGCCAATAATTTTTTTATGCTCTATTATGCAACACAACTTCCAATATATGCACATTTTGGACAAGCTTGAACTTGGACTAACAAGTGATCTGCTTGTTTAGCCACCTTATACAACTTGGATGAGTCAAGACCACTCAAATTCTGTCAACTCTCATGATTTAGTATTTTTTTTGGTGTTTTGTTCATTTTGTGAGTCGTTTGGCATATTTTTCCATTAATTATGATAGCTTACGCCAACAAACCTCATTGAGGTAAGACCAATAAACCTTTTAGCAATAACCTTGTAAATATTTTTTTCTACAACTACTAGAATGTTATACCTTAAAAAAATATTGGTGACCTTAGTCATCATTATTTTTGACAATTTATTTATAACCCAAAAACAAATTTGATAGTATAAAATATTATATTTACATTTACTATATTAAAATAAATTAAAATCATAAAGATTTATTTTGCAATTATAATATTTAAATTTGTATGTCTAGATTTAATTAAAAAATATATGATTATATTTAATTAAAAAATATATATTTAATTTTAATTAATAAATTTATAATTAGAAATAACAGTATTTCACACCATTAAGATATGTTTATTTTAAAATAAATAACATTTTATACAATCATTACATCACAATTATATTTATTTAATTATATTTAATTTCCTATTTAATATATGCTCATGTTTCTAAAATAGATAATAGATATTGAGTTTAAAATAGACATAATAAAAAATATGTTTCAAATAGATTTATGTGAAATACAAATAATTATATTTTCATCTTTCTAAAATAAATATGAGATAAACTAAATTTTGCTTATCCATTACTCTTCTCCTTTATTCCTAGTTCCTATTTATACAAATTTCCAACCCAACAATAAAAGGTCCATACAATCCTTCTTGCACAAAATAAATTTACCTAGAAATTTTGTTTTATGCTTTGATCCAATTAATAATAACAATAATAATAATATCAAAATTCAAACTAACTATTATGAAAAAAAGGTCTTTTCTTTTCTCTTGTCAAAATCAAAAGGTTCATGCTCATGCTCCACCCCTATATATTCTAGACTTCAATAAGAATTTTTAGTTATATATTTTTGTCTCTCACACATAATGCTAGATACAAGTGTAAAATATAGAGAAATATGAGCTTTGTATAAAATCTTCGCTAGATCTAATAATTTTGACACTTTTTTTAATATTTCAACATGCTAAATTTATATAAAAATAAAAAATATTATCAAATACCCCTTAGGAGAAGCATATTTAGTTGGTGGTGTCTCCAACCTCCACCCTCTATGCATGGTAAAATACGAAATCATAAGAAAAATGAAGCCTTCTCTTGAAGTAGTCCAATATCCTAGATTGATTTTATAGGGAAGGAAAAAATATGATTCTCGCCCTAATTGTTTTCTTCTATTTAACTATGTATCTCCTCAATGGAAAAGGAAGCTAGTCTTAAGAAAATTTTATTTCTAAAAAATTAAAATTACAATTATAATGCAGAATTCCTATAGCAAAGAAAAATAAATATAGAAAAAACCACTCTACCAATGCACAAGAAATTATACAAGGGTTTGCAATGTAAATGAGCTATCTCAAATGACCAACAACAATTACAATAGAGGATATCCTAGAATTTTATAGAAAAAATAATAATATCTAGTTAACAATTATACCTCTTTCAATAAAATATTTCTAGTCTTCCACAAATTAGGACATAACAATTGTTTAATTTCTTGAAATTATTACAAAAAAATTTGGTAATTTCCCCAAGGGGTAGAATTACTAGAATAATTTCCATTAGAAGGCCCATGAAATCCATTTGAAAATGCTTTATGGTAGTTAAAATTAGATATAGTAACCTTCTCTACCCTTTTTTTAACTTACTTGGTCCATATTCCAATGAATTTTTATCCTTTGTAGAAAAAATTGGCTACAATGTCTAGTTTTTTGGTCAATCTCTTAACTCGTTGGTCCATGATTGGTAAAATTCCTAGGTGAGATCATGTTTTACAATTATCTTTGACCCAAATGATTAGATTGACTTTATTACACATTTTTTTTGCTTTGAAAAATTGAATTGGGCCCTCAACCCTAGATCTTTCACATCCTTATCCTCGTCCCTCTAGGTAATTCAAAACATGGGTTTTTTTGTGTGGATCATAATATGTACTATATTGATTTATATTTTTCCACATCAACTAGGGCATTTACACATCATAACCATATGCGCTACATGATACTTCCCTTGCTAACCAATTTTTCCATACTACATATAGATTTATGCCCAATGCTCTACCTAAAATTACCTTGGTGTCATTTATTGTGCTTTTGACCAAGTTTGATCAAAGCCATACCTCTTCACTAGATGCTACATTAAAAAAATTCCACGTGGCATGAAATACCCTAGTTATGCTCTATGAATCCATTGAATTTTTGACCACATGAACCATTGTAGATTGGGAACCGTTAACTTCCTTGGGAGAATTAAAAGTTTTTATATGACTGCTATCATGTGAGAGCTATCATGAGTAATAATTCACCCAGGTCATGGTACTCACAAGAACCTAACTGTGTGGAATGACATAGGTGCACCTTGAATTGTGTTGGATTGGCCCAGATATCCATTATCACCCCTACAAAAGGCTCCCATAACATTAGGGGATTTTTGTTCAGAACTGTAGAAAGAAAGTCTAAATTTGACTTTGCCTTGGTGAAATTGAGAAAATTTGAAATTTCCACATCAACACACAACTTGGAGGGAGTTAACTGAGGTGATATGGCTATTGTAACTCAATTAGCCCAGCAAATTCGAGTTAAAGGGCTTGGAGTTCAGCTATGCATGTGTGATTACTAATTTGTAGCAGTCATGGTTAATTATTCGAGTTGTATTTATTTGTGTTATCAATCCCCCCATATCCCAAGGCTAAGAATGGAAATGAAGGAAGGTGACCACAAACCAACCTTTAGGTCAGGTAGATAGCCCTATCAAAACCATAGAGGGCTCTCTCAATGTCACTTTGTAGCCAAATATATGAGTGTATATATAGTTATCTTAGCCTAGTCATGATTCTCAATTATTAGGGTTTTTGTGCATTTGAAGTTGTGATGAATAGGAATGACTGTGAAGGAACTAGAATTAGGGTTTAGGTCATATTTCAAAGGTTTAGTTGTAGAGACAAGGATTAGGAAAGTTAGGTAAACTCATGAAGATACTTAATTTTTCATTGTGTAATATTCCTACATAGCCTAAGCTAAGAGGAATATTCATTTTTGTTTTACTTTCTGTTGCATGAATAAATGAATAAAGGAGGACATGTAAAACTCCTAAAAAGACTGAATAAATCAATGCCCATGTAAACAAAGATAAATCAGGGCTTGTAAATAAATCACTTGTAGGTGTGAAAGGGGTTTGAGGTGTGAGACTGGTTCAACCTTGACCAAATCTATAGTGTGTCTAGGTTCAATGTATCTCCTCAAGGGACATCACAGTTCTAGAAGGAGGCCCCTCATGTGAAAGGAGCTAACTCATTAAGGTGGTTTAGGGTTTGCAAAGGCTTTCATCTTATAAAATGAAGGGGAGGGAAGCAAGAAAAGGATGTTGATTGATTATATTTCTGAGTATCTTGTCTGCTTAGACAAATACTATTCTCTGCTGTTTAGTAGAGAATTGTTCTACTTAGCACTTGGAGTTCTTATGTAGGGATTTCACCTCCTCCTTTGAGGATTCTTGGAGGAGTGCTTACTAATTTGATCCACTATCAGGCTTGAGGCCAAGCTCTACTTTCAATTCCAACGCAGATCCAGTGATGGTTTTTCTACTTTTGCAAGCTGCAGCAAGTGGGATTCTAGATCTGCAGAGATCTAGCTTGTTTTGGGAGCCTCTTATCATGGAGTGTGTATTTTAACCTCCTGGAAGAGTGCCTATCCTATTTTTGATTCAGATCTATATCTTGGCAGTTTTTCATCTATTTTATTCAAGCTACAATGTAGTTTTCATTGAGGGACTGCGTTATTCTCATATATCATTCTTCAAGGTTTTTTGATCCTAGTTTTGATGATAGATCTCTGGTGCTGGGCTTTTCCTTTCACTTTGGTGATCCATGGATTATCTTGTTGATCCATGTTCTGTTTAGATCTGATATATTGTAATGTAAAGTTATATTCAGAAATTACTGCATTATTTTACAGATATGCAACTTAAAACTCAGATCTACTCTTGTCTATGCATGATTTGGTCAAAAACCCAAGGGGATCTTGTAAATAAGACTATCTAGTTTCCAAATCTGAAATAGATCTGATGTTTTTTCCACAGATCTATCCTAGATTTGAGTTTTAGTATTCAACTACTACATCTCCTTTAAATAATGTTGTTGATTCATTTCTACAGTTATATATGTGTTGTAGCTCTCTTTTCTGAGGATTTCTTGCTCTATTTCTTCATGTATTCTACTGTATATTGAAAGAGCCTCATTATAATTCTAATTTTCCGCTGTACATCCATAAGTTGATCATATTTTATGGCCTCCTACTCATACTATCCAAGACTGCTTTATTTCTGAAGCAGTTTGTTGTGCATAGCTGCAGCCCCTCTTATAGGGTGTTTTTCAGCTAGACTAAGTGGTGGGAGATCTATTTACCACGCCTAGTTTGATTTGTTTTTCCTCCTCTTTTGAATATAGACCCCAGATCTATTGATCTAATGGATCCAAGGGCTTTAAACTCATTTCTGTACATCAATATCCCAGGAGTGCATTATTTCAGCAAGCTTGCTGTGCTATTCCAGATTTGGGATACTACAGTGGTATCAAAGCTCCTTTCTTGGCATAGCCTATGCTTTCCTTGGAGAATCATAACCATGTTGCATTCAGAAGAATATGAACCTCTTACTGAGAGGGAGAGTAGGTATCAAAACAAAAGTCACAAGAAGTATGATTATACTATTGAAGATCAAGACAAGGGTAAAGCCCCTGAGACTGCAAGTGACAAAGAAGGGGAAGATTTTGCAAGAACTCTTTTGGTGGCCATGCAAGGTCCTGCCAAGGAGATCAAGGAGATGAGGGTGGACATAATTAGGGAATCTCTTGGGATATTTCATCCAGGAGAAAGCTCATCATGGGATTGGTCAACCAGTGAACTTGCCACAAGCCCCACAAGCTTCACAACACTGCACTATGCCTACTTTCTTGGCTGTGGAGAATGAAGGACCACATGAACAAGATTCCCTTGAAGAATAATTTGTGGAGTATGATTCTTAGAGTTAGAGATTCAAGGATAACTTGAGTTTCCAAGACTTTTGTCACCTCAAGGACAGAAGAAGACTGAGGCAGCAATATAGAGATGGTCGGTTCTTTCATCATCAGGATAGACACCACTCTATGGGTAGATTATTTTTGCCCAAGTTTGATGGATCATCCTCTAGTTCTGCCAAGGCATGGGTAGAGAATCTGGATATTTACTTCCAGTTGAACAAAGTCCGTGATACTGAAGCCATCAAGATTGCAGTGCTGTACTTTGAAGGTGAAGCACACAATTGGTGGTTCCATGGGTTGTCTACATTGGGGCACATCAATGTGACTACCTATTCTAAGTTTACTAGAATACTGGTGGAGAGGTTTGACAGGAAGGATCCCGAGGCTCCCTTCATAAGCCTTGCAAAGATGAAGCAATCAGGAGATGCAGAGGCTTATATCTCTGAGTTTCTGAGATTATTAGTCATGGTCCCTGATATATCTGTGGCTAGGAGGGTCTACATGTTCATTGATGGCCTGGAGGAACCTTTGCATGGGTTGGCTAAATCTACCAAGCCCATCACTTTGCATGATCCATTGAGAGGGCTAGAGGCCTCCAAGATGCCTTGCCAAAAGCAAAGGAAACTTTCCAAAGCAAGGTCCCTCACTTTTCTAAGGGGAAGGATGGAAAAGCCACTCCTCCCAAGGAGAGCTCTATGAAGAAGCCTCTTGATATTGATCTTAGAAGGGAATTGAGGAAAAAGAAACTGTGTTTCACTTGCAAAGAGTCATGGGCACCGGGACATAGATGTGCTGCAGGGAAAACACACTACATAGAAGTCTTCTCAGATCTTGAGGAGGAAGATGAAGATGATGAACCTAGGAGGGGTCACAGCGCTAATGATGATGAGGAAGATCAAACACCATCCAGAGATGGGAAGGGAGCCTTTTCTCCAATAATTGGGACTCTTACATCTTTGAGAGGAATGCCTAAGTACTTGACACTAAGAGTACAAGGTTCTGTTAGGGATCTGTAATCAGCAATATTGGCAAAGTCCGATCATAGAAACTACATCGTTTCAACCAACTTTGGGATTCTAGGATCTAGCCCTCCTGAATCCGGAGAGGGATCTCTCCAATAAGTGCAAAGATGGATTTGTCTTTGAAATTTGGGGTAATAATATTATGCTAGTTATGAAGGCCAAGAGTTTGTTTTGTTTTTGGATGGTTGAGCATGAATATTGTTTGAGGTAGAAAGTCCAAAGTGCAAAGAGTTTCAAAGGTGAGAAGTTGCAAGTGAATAGAATAGCTAGGCTAAAAAGATAGATATAACGCTGGTTTTTAGTCCATTGGGCTATGGAGTCATAACAGGGCTTTAATTGAGAAACAACATCAAGAGTGATCCAAGGGGCAAGTCATCTACATCACAAGATTATTGAGATTTAAATGATGGAATGGGAACAATAAGGTGTTGGAGGGGTGGAAACTGATAATAATTTCACAAGGGATTTATAGTCAGTCCAAACAAGAAAAGCCTCTTAATTAACTGTTTAAAACCAATCAAGTGCAGGGCTAACCATTGACTTCTTGGGCAAATTTGTATTAAAGCAACTTAATTGAAAAGCAATCCAGTAATCCACATAATTACCTTCAGAAAGTATGAAAACATATAAGAGAAGACAAAGTATAAACTTAAGATCAGATAAAGTACTTTTAAACTTAGTCTTCTTTTAGTTAACACCAAGGGGAACTTTCAGAATCTACCTTTGGAGAATAGAAGCTAGAAATAGGGAAAACCATCACTTTCTAGTCCAACTTTAATAAGAAAATAAGGAAAATAACTTTCAAGAACAATGTTTAAAGCAAACAATAGGATGAGGGAACTCCAACATTCCTAACTACTTAAACTGTATTAAATCATTCTTGAATAAACAAATTGGAGGAAAACATTGAGATAAAGCTTTTCAGTCAGAGAAGGCTACTGATATATAGAAGGTCCTAACTCTATAAATGTTGTTCTTTATCAGAGAATAGTGAACAAAATGACATACATAAAGGAAAACAATAACAAAGAAGGGGCACTTCACTAGTGATATAGACCAGGATCCCAAGAAACAGCTTGTTTATTGATTTCAAACCAGTTACAGTACTCAGGTCCAATGTTTCAGTTCAGCAATCATCTTCACTATCCAGCCTAACTAATCTATCACAAGCAGAGCTGCAAGGGCTAGTAAACACTATTTATAGATAGAAGTCTCAAGCTCAGATGTATTTCAAAGTTCTGCAACCAACAATTTCTCATCTTCTACAGAGGTATTAATAGAAGGATGAGGAGGTGAGATTTGATAAAAGATCTCTTAAGGAAATTAATACAAATTCAAGACTTTTTGGCCTTTTGAGGGGCTCGATGAAGAAGTTTACAGGTGCGTTGGCTGTATTAACTATTTTACATTTAATATCAAAGCTTGATGGGAACTTTTATTTGACTTCGAGGCTCTGCATAATGTTTGGAGTAACTCTGCAGATATTTCTGCATTTATTTCCTTGTAGAAGTAACACCCTGGCTGTGCTGAGGCAAAATATCTGATTCTGCTCAATAACTTCAGCTTCTGTCTTGAATTTTTTAAGGCACAGGTGGCACTTATGGTAGCTGAGGAATAAATTAGCCTCAAATATGGCGGTGGAGGCCTTTCTGTCTATTAAACACTTATGATATTCCTTTAATTGTGTTTTAATTCATTGGATTAGGCTTTTGATGATCAATCTTAGCTGAAATCCATCAAACTGTGGAATTAATCTTCAATCTTTTGTTCTGCTGCACTCTGTGCTTCAAAAACTAATACTCTTTAACTGTGTTTTTAATAAAACAGTGTCTTGTCGATGTGCAGGGCCGTGCAGGTCTTTTAAATGCATCAATGCCCATGAAGCGTTGATGAAATGTGGAGAAACAACCTGTGGATGGATTCTCTTTAATAAATCGAGGGAATGAGAATCGTCATTCTCAGCCCTCGGATTTTCTTCATTTATAATGAAAAAAACCATTAAAACACCTGCGAAAACACAAACTTATTAAGAAATCCTGCGTTTTTGGGTTAAACTACTTAGAAGGTTGCAGGGAGGAGCATGGTTGTTTGATTTGGACACATAGACGGTCCAGATCCAATCGGGGGATTGCAATTGGCAGGAGGAGAAAAGGGGTACGATGAAAAACTCTGATGCGATTGCGCGATCGAAAGGGCTGAGGTGATTAAGCGATGGTCGTTGATCTAGGACGATATCAACGGTGGAGAATGAATTGGGGGACTGGCCGATCGGGGGAGGAAATATAATGCAGCGATTTGAGAAATGCGATGTGATTGAGAAATGCGATGTGATTGAATGCTGGTCGTTTGATCGGCTTTTGATTAACGGTGGGGATTTATTTTAGAACGAACAGGCGGAAAACCTTTATAATATATAAAACCCAAAGTTTTTAAATAAAACAAAGGTTTTTATGGATTGGGGCGGGATATTTATATAAGGTGGATAGGCGCCCGACTGTGGGGCCTTTGGACTTTATGAAATGTTATATGCTCAGGGCGTATATAAAACAAAGGGCCTAATCGCAATCGGAACTTCAGGCCCGGTCTTTGAATCTACCCATTGAATTTTCCTGATGCGATAAGCACCTTGGGACCTTTAACTCTCAGTCCTGGGCATAGGGTATATGAAATGAAAAAGTGGTGGGGTGGAAATATAATACAGGGACTCAATCACATCGGAAATTTTGATGCGGTCTTTTCAATCAACCCATTTGGATTTCTCCGATGCGGTTGCACAATCGGCCTTTTTAATCTAACCATTTGTATTTAACACGCGACTTTAGCTCTTTAGACCAAAACTTTGGATAGATGGGTTTTTTAATTTTACAAAGGAAAAAGCAGATCGGGAAAGAATTTTCAATGTTTTTAAGCACAAAGGTGAGCCCACGGTATATTTATATGAAGGCTAATCGCATCGGGGTTTTTCAATACAAAGCCAATCGCGTCGGAACTTCGGAATCATGGCAAGGACTTGCGTGCTTAGATTTTTTGCGATGCGATAAGCATCGAGAAAGGTTTAGCTCTTGGGTCCGTGGTGTGGGCATGTGGGGGAAGTAGTTTTGAAACTTAGCCCAAGGGGGCTCAAGCCTTTATGCAAAAAAATATATTTTTCATGAAAATTTTCAAGGTTAACAATGGATTTGGGGGTTTTGGTAAGGTTAAAGAGTGAGTCTTTAACCTTGTAAAAGTGATTTTCATGAAGGGAAGAAGAGATATCATGAAAAAAAAAGAGTTTTATGGAGAAAAAGGGGAGAAAATGAAGGCTATTTTGAGTGGGAGAAGAGGGAAAATGGTTATTTTGCAACAGTTTCTTCTCATGAAATCAGCAGAATTTCTGAGTATAAAATGAAGATTTTGGATAGAGGCATGAGGCCTTCAAGAGTCTTCAAGAGCCAACAATTTTTAGTAATAAAATTTGTTCTTTGAAGGCTCAAAAAGTCTTAGCCACCTTTTGCTATAACAAATATTATAGGTGGCTAACAATGGCTCCACTTGGGGATGATGCCTTCTTGAAGGCATCAAGAACTTCAGACTTGAATTCTCTAGGAGGCTGACCTGTGCCTAATCCATTGGGCTGCCCTTACTTTGCTGGGATGGTCTTCTCTGAAAACATATTAGCAGTTATGAAAACAACGGACCTTCATCAATACAAACTTTCTACCTACCTAACCCTACTGATCTAGCATTTTTTCTTCATTAGAGTGCACTTGGATTGGCAAACTCTTTCTACAACATTTTATTCTTTTGGAAACATGAAATATAATCTATTTATACTCCTTATTTCTCCATGGACTTAGATTGAACAGTTGAGCCCATATGATTCTCTACCTATTCTATCAATCTGTTAGGATTAAACAGTCTAACATATTTTATTATATAATTTCTACAACAGAAATTTAAAAATCATTCAAGTCAGGATTAAACAATCTAACTTGATGTTTGTCTATGGCATAAAAACAAGCTACACATAGACATTTATTTTGCAGAAAATTAAATCAAAATGGAAGGCTCAAGATATGAAATTTTCTCATCATGGCCTTCTCTTTTTACAGCTCTGTTTTGGATCTTGTTTGAGTTGTTTCTTCCTTTTTCTCTGGTTCAGATTTTTGAGCTGATTAGAACCAGATTTTGTTCTTTTTGACTCAACAAATTTGAGTCATCTCTTTTTGGAAACTTAGGTTCAGATTTTGAACATGTTTGAACCTTTAATTTCTATCCTAAACTATCTACTGATAAGTCAAGATTAAACAGTTTGGAAAATTGAATTCACTATCCTATCACTAGAAAATGTAAAGCTAATTAGTCAAGTTTAGGCTTTTTGACTAACTAGAAGTGTGTTATTCAGGAGTGGCATTTAAGCTTGCACACTTTCAGATTTGTTTCTCTTTTTTTTTTCTTTTTTTTTGTATTTTTGATTTTTCCAACTTTGAATGCAATGGTGGATGAGATATTTATAATGACAAATATAAAAAGGCTTCAAAACATAGCATTGATCAAGAGAAGTAATGCTTAAGCATCCTGCCATTGACAGAACCCCAAAACAATTCTGTTCCATTCAACTCCTACAAGAAAAATGCATTGTTACCAGCAGCTGAATGAATATAGTAAGGGCCAAGCCATAAGTTGTCAAATTTTTGATGCTTGCCCTTGTCTTCCCTTCTTGAATCCCATTTTAAAACTTTGTCCCCAATATTGAAATTGCTGGCCTTTGTTCTGCTGTCAAAAATATTTTTAATGCTGTCCTGCTTCTGTAACGCTTTGTTATAAAATTCCTCTCTGGTTTGCTGAAGATGAATGATCTGGTTTATTCTTCTGATCGTGTCATTTTCTTCAGTTTGTAGTTCTTGAATCGACTTCATTACTGGTACACCAAGGTTGTTCTGAAAAATTGCATCAGTACCATACACAAGCTGGAAAGGTGACATACCAATTGATTTCTTCAAAGTCAATCTGTCAGCCCAAAGTGCATGAACCAACTTTGTGTGCCAAGACTTCTTGTTGTCCTCCAACAGTTTCTTGATTATGTTCACTAAGATTTTGTTTGAGGATTCTGCAAGTCCATTACCTTGAGGGTAATAGGCTGTGGAATGCCCCAATGTTATGTGATATCTATGACAGAACTCAACCATCTTCTTTGATCCAAATGCTGCTGCATTATTAGTGATAATCTTGGTAGGACAGCCAAATCTTGAGAGAATGTTAGTCTCCATGAATTTTATAATAACTGAATCATTGGCCTGCCTATAAGGAATGGCTTCTATCCACTTAGTGAAATAGTCTGTGGCAGTGAGAATCCATATATGCTGGGCAGAAGATGGTGGATGGATTTCTCCTATAAAGTCAAGTCCCCACTGTTGAAATGGGGCCTCAACAGTGATTGGATGCAGAGGTAGAGGTAACAGTTTTCTTTTGCCTTCAAAAAGTTGACATTTATGGCAAGATATGATCAGCTTATCCACATCATGGAAAAGAGTAGGCCAATAGAAACCATCCCTCAAAATTTTTTTGGCTGTTGTCTTCCAGTACAAATGACCTCCACACTCTCCTTCATGAAACTAATATTTAACCTTCTCTGCATCAAACTCAGGAAAACATTTAAGCAATACACCACTTGCATTTTTCCAATAAAGACATCTATCTATAATGCAATAGTTTATAGGTTTTAACTTTAGGAACCTTGCCTTTGTTTTTGTCAAACTAGGAGGTGTATTCAATTTAAGAAAAACATAAATAATATCAGCATACCAAGGAGAATTCATAAAATGATATTCAACTATAGGAGCTGAGAATTATTCTTGGTCATCCAAAGCATTAATCAATTAACATCAAGAACTTCAAAATTTGATTTAGCCATTAATCTAGATAGACCTTGGCCTTTGATGAGTTTAGTGGGTTTTATCTCTAAATTATATTCAGTAATAATAGCAATCCACTTACCTCTCTTACCATCTGGGTCCTGTGTTAGAGTGTCTTTAACAACTAAATTTGGGACAAAGGTAATGATGTGTGAGTGAAGGATGTACACTCTGAAGTCTTTCAAAGCTTTAACCAAAGCAAAAGCTTGCTTTTCCATAATATTATACTTCAAAGGGGCATCCCTCAATGCCTTGCTAAAGAATGCAATAGGCTGCTCTTGTCCTTGTGGATTTTTCTGCAAAAGGACAATAGCTATGGTATGTTCTGATGCAAATGAAAAAATATAAAAATCTTTTGAAAAAACAGGACTTATAAGAATAGGTGTTTTGGTTAACGCTTGTTTCACCAGTTCAAAGGACTTATTTGCTTCTAAGCTACATTTTACCCCTTGCTCCTTCTTTAACATGTTTGTGATATTCCTAAGGAGCTCAGCCAAGTTGGGGATGAACCTTCTCAAAAATTTAATCTTTCTGATGAAAGACTGCAACTCTTTGATGTTTTGAGGATGAGAGATTTGTAACATGGCCTCAATCCTCTTTGGATCTATCTTTATACCCTCTTCAGAAATGATGTGCCCAAGAATTTTACCTTCTTGGAGACAAAATAGTGTCTTCTTAGGGTTTAAAGATATCCCAAACTTTCTGCACTTCTCGAAAAACTTTATTAAATGTTCTAAGTGCTCTTCATCTATTTTTGAAAACATAGTAACATCATCAAGATAGATAATGATGAAGAAGCCTAGTTCCTCTGAAAATGCTATGTCCATGGCTCTTTGAAAAGTTGCTCCAACATTCATTAGACCAAAAGGCATCTTCACATACATGAAAGTGCCCCATGGTGTAGTAAAGGCTATCTTTAATTGATTAGTAGGGTGAACTAAAATCTGATTGTACCCTGAATAGCCATCCAACAAAGAAATTCTTTTAGACCCTACCACCCTTTGTAAAATGTGATCCATCTTGGGTAACAGGTAGTTGTCCTTTAATGAAGCTTTGTTTAAGTCTCTAAAGTCTATACAAAGCCTAATTTCTCCAGTTTTCTTCCTAACTGACACCAGATTAGATACCCATTCGGAATATCTAATAGGGACAATAATACCAGCATCATAAATTTTCATGATCTCCTTCTGAACTAATGGTAACTGGACAAGGTTTATTCTGCGCAGTTTCTGTTTGAATGGTTTTTGGTTTTCTTTGAGGGGAATTTTGTGTTGTATTATTTCAGTGTCATAGGATTTAAGATCTTCGTAACTCCATGCAAAAACATCATAAAACTCTTTAAACAGCTCGATATATTTAAGTTTAATGTGAGTCAGTAAAGTCTTGGATAGTTTGATCATTTTCGGCTTAATTTCACTGCCAATATTACACTCTTCCACTTCAGTCTCTACAGGTTCTAGTTTTGGTTTATTCCCCACATCGTTAAAATCAAACAACTCTTCTAAAGGGGCCAGACCCTTAGGCAAACTTTCATATTTAGAGTGCAGAGTTTCTAACTCCTCTGTTTCAAATTCTGCATTCATTTCTATTTCACTTTCAATTTTGCTAGATAACAGGTTTATATTAGCAAGTTCAAGAGACGGTTCTTCTTCATCAAGAAAATTTTCTTCCTTGTAATCTGTTTCATAGTCTGAGTCTAAACCGTTTAGTTCGAATTCATTTCTAGATTGCATTAAGTCTTCTATTTTTTTGTCATTGTAAAACACCTGCCAATACTTCTCATATCAGGCACAACTGGTTTAAATTTTATTTGAGTTGTGCAGCCTTTGGTGTTATATGGTGTTAAGCATGTTCTAGCTGCAAAGGCTAAATTGTGGGCCGCAATATTTCTTTTTCTTGGGACAAAAGTAAGTTTGGAATCCTCGAATGTCTTCAAAAGGTCCATGACATCATTGCAGTAGGCCCTGAGTCTGGGATGATTTGCGTTATACTCCCCATTGACCTTCCTAATAACTAACTCTGAATCCCTGTGAACTTTAATTCTTTTGGCTCCTATATTTTTCAACAAACGTAAGCCTAGGAGGAGGGATTCATATTCTGCTATGTTATTGGAACACTGAAAGTTTAATGTACAGGAGATACATTCTGTGTGGTTGTTTTCAATGTTAGTAATCCAGACACCTGCACCAACGCTAGTTCTAGTGCAGGGTCCATCAAAATACATACTCCAGAAAGGACTATTCTTATTCTCATCCTGGTTACTGTCCTCTTCAACTAACGTGCTCAAAGGTTGTTGTGGAAACTCAACACTTAGTTGTATTTGTTTTGATTCCCCAAGATTTGCACTTATTTAAGGGTCGTTTTCTTTAGTGTCCAGGTTTAAAAGCAAAGGATGCATGACCTATAGTTCAAGACCGTTGTTTAGTTTTCTAATGTCTTCAAATGCAGCAAATTGTTTTAACATTTCTGCGTTGTGTTCCTCTTCCTCCCTGTCGGCCGTTAATCCTATTAAAGTGACTTGTTCATCTAATGTTTCTTCATTAAAGAGGATAAATGAATCAAGGCCTGTGTTTACAGAGTATAAAGGGGAGTTTTGTGGGCTGTCTTGACTTGTAACTGTGTATTTCATATGAGAATCCCTGTAAAGTCTTCTATTTTGATTGAAAACAGGGATAGTCACGTAGGTCATGTCCATTTGCATAGTCCCTTGTAACTTAGCCCCCCAAGATCTTGATAACAACATTCCATACTTGGGTGGAACATCAGCCACAAAAATATCCATGACTAAACATTTGGCTAGAATTTGGGCTAAGTTAACACAAAGGTCTTTGATTAATCCTAAACATTTTACTCTGCTGGAATCAAAGGAGCACAGGTATTTATATGGTCTGGTGATTTCTAAACCAAGGCTCTCCATTACAGCTTTTGGCATTAAATTATGAGAAGCCCCAGAATCGTGCATAGCGTTGTGCAAAAATTTTTCATGAATGTTTAAACTCACATAAAAGGGAGGAACAGGTGCCTCTTGATATCTACCTTCAATATTTGGACCGAAAATAAGCTCTGGCTGGTCATCATTAAGGTTGATTGTATCATTGTTCTCTTCTATATTTAAAACCTTCAAAATTTGGGTTCTATATACATGTTGGGCAGCTAACTCGGTCAAGGGAACAGAGATTTTAATCTTTGAAATTTCTTGTTTAAGGCTGAAGGGAAATTGGTTCTTTGAAGTGTTGTTTTCAGCTTTATTAGCTGTCACTTTATCAGCAATATCAGATTGCTGATTTGTTTTATTTACACTTGACAAAGTTGTTTTCACAGGAGTACTAGCTAAAGTGTTAGTACTGCTAAGGTCTGCACTCTGTTTTTCCTTGCTTTGAGTGCCTTTCTCTTTTCCTTTATCAGAATTTACAGCCACTGTTTTATCCTTTTTCTTGACAACTTTAGGCTAGGTTGTAGTGTCGTTTTGTGAAGATTTGTCAAAGGTTTTGTTGTTGGGGGGCTGTTGATTGGTTTTGCTTCTAAGGTCATATTCTTTTTGAGACTTTATGATGACATTTTCCATGTCTTGATAACAATTTCATCATCATCTCTTTTGTCATCATAAGGTGTGTATAGACCTTGTTTTATATCATAATGAATCTCAAAGTAATCATTATCAACCCCCAGCATGTTTATATCATCTTCCTCTATTATCTCATCTGTTTCCTCAACCTCACTTACATAGTTTTGATGAAAGGGAGGAGTGATATGCTGATCATCTTCCCTAGGTCTTTTTGGAGATTGGTTCCTTCTAAAATTCTGATTCTGGTTCTGATTTCTATTTTGAGGAGCAGTTTTGTTTTGGCTTGCTTGTGCTCTCTTAATTATGCTCATCTCTTTCATAATTTCTTCCATCATTCTCTCCATCTTTGAGTTTGAAGTAGAAGGTGTGAATTCCTCTCTAAAATACACTCTCTTTTCATTTTTCATTCTTTCTCTCTTATCCATTAAGTTGACTTCCACAGAAAGAGCACCCTTTTGCATATCTTCAAGAGTTGCAAAATCTCTCTCTCTCAGCTGATAAGTCATGTCAGAGTAAAACCATTCAGGAAACTTGTTTAAAGCTGAACATTGTGGAGGTTTTAGTTTCGGTGAAAGTGCATTATACACACTATTGAATCTAGTGCAGTAAGCTTGCACACTTTCCCCGGCGTTTCTATGGAGGTTCTTGTAATCAGAAAGGACTTGAAGAGGGTTTTTCTTTACTTCCCATTTGTTTTATAATGTTTGATGGAAGGCTTGGAGATCATTAATACTATGGGGGCCTAAGCCTTTGAACCATTTTCTTGCTTCTCCCCCTAAGCTCTGAACAAATAACCTAAGCTTGACAGAATCATCATTAATTTCATTTATGTCAAAGTAGTCATTCATCTTATCCACATGTTGTGATGCAGTTGTAGCATTGTTAGCATCATATAATGAAATTTTGGACTGATAGTCCTGCGGAAGATTGACTAATGGTACAGGAAGGACTAGGGGAGCATACCATGCTGCCATGATAGGTGGTGGGGGTGGATTCACAAGGAGTGGATTAACAATAGGAAAAGTGGGCTGGGCTGTAGTGGTTTGAACAGTGGATGAACAAGGAATAAATTGTTGAGGGGTGAAAATGTGAAGTTGGGAAACACTTTTTGCCCTTTTTTGATGTTGAAAATTGTAATTTTCTATGTTTTTCAACTTCAACTGCACTAAATTCATATTTTTATTGCAAATTATGCTTTGACATAAAAACAATAATTGTAGAGAATTGTCTTACCTCCATACCCATATTTAAAAAAAAAAAATTATTGACATATAGAGGGGTAAATTTCTTGTTTACTAACTGCATATACTAGAAATTTTCAGGCAAACATAAATAGTCACTTTATGATCCTTAACTTTTTCTAGGGAAGGTTATTCATTTCTTGGAAAAAAACCATAGCATAATAATTTGCATATATTGCACTAGTGCACAGACTATTTTTCGGTAATTTTCGGATTAAATCACTATTTTTTATTATTTTTTGAAATGGACGAAGACAAAACAATAGTGATGTTTCAGTACATTTTATGATCCTTTGATTTTATTTTCAATGTGATCGTCAATAGAAAAAATGAGAGTACCCTTTTGAAGTAGACAGGGAGAGGAAGTGTAATATGATTTTTTTGAATTTTTTGGTGTCCTCATTTGAATGTTATTGAATTTTCATTCAGTGCAATTTTTCGAACAATGAAATTCCACAGTGACACAGTTTAGTAAAAAATTAATAAAAAATTGAATTTTTTAATGAAACTTCATAAATCTCACATCATCAAAAACTAGATTTAGAGATGAATCTAATGGTACTTGGTCCGACATATAAAATTTTCTTTTTGTAGGTGTTCAGTCCCTCCAAAGTTGCAGGTTTCTTAAAACTGTAGAATTTTCTGAGTTTTTCGTTGACTAGAAACTCTCGGCCGAGATAATGCCTCGGATGAGAAATTTATAAAACTCTCGACCGAGAAATTGAGAACTCTCGACTGAGAGTTTAACCAAACTAAAGTTACATTTAACCACGCGGGAAAACTCTCCGTTGAAAGTTTAAAAAACTCTCGGTCAAGAGTTTGTGCTCGAGAGTTTGCCCAATAAAACTCTCGGCCGAGAGTTTGAACAACTCTTGGTCGAGAGTTTCTAAAACTCTCGGCTGAGAGTTTAGAAAACTCTCAGTTGAGAGTTGAAAACTGTCGACCGAAATATTGGTCGGTTTTTGATGGAAACATTTCATAAAAATTTTATATATAACATTCAATAAAACTCTCGGCCGAGATTTTAGACAACTCTTGGTCGAGAGTTGTCTAAACTCTTGGTCGAGAGTTTTATTGAATGTTATATATAAAATTTTTATGAAATGTTTCAATAAAAAACCGACACAATCTTTCGGTCGACAGTTTTCTTGCACGAAAGACTAATTTCACACACAACTCTGAGCCAAAGGAAATTGCGAAGGTCCAAATTCTTTTTATGTAAAGGTGTGAATAGAGAGATTTAGACCTGAAGTAGTTCCAACCTAAATTTGTTTTGATAATTTTAGTGCCTAAAACAATAGTCGAAGCTATTGTGACTGTTGAAATATCTTTTCCCTATTGAGTCTTTCATATTTTTTTCTTGGCAGTCCAGTTTCTTTATATGAATGCAATGATGTGTAGCAGTGAACTATATAATCTACCTATTAAATTGTTTTATATTTTTTAAACTCATTGGATATATTTATCTTGTATTCCTCTCCAGTTAATTTTTATATTTGTTCTCGATAGTGGTGTTGCGGCAGTGATGTATAGAAGTAACTCTAAAAACTCCATATTAAAATGTTCTATCTTAAAAAAAATCATTGGATATATTTCTCATTTGTGTGTTGAGTGGAGTTTGTTTTTTAATAATTTTTATATTTATTCCTGATAGTGGACTTGCGTCAATGAATGCAATGATGTATAACAACAAGATATGAAGAGAAAACATAGCTAAATCAACTTAAATATAGATATAATATGTATTTATGTGATATAGATGGAGTTCTTTAACCATATAAATAACAATGTCAAATGCAACTAAGTTTATGCTTTTACATGAACAAAGACACTAGGCATTATGGAGATTAGAGATAATCTGAGGCATGCGAGAATACATCCTTCTAGAGATTTGTGATCTTGATAGAATTTGCCTTACCTAACTGAATTTAGACTTGTGTCAAAATGTGTCAAAATTAAAAAACTAGTTCAAACTCCATATTTGTTCATGAGAGAGCTCAATGTTGTCATTCATGTGCCTAGGCTATTGGATACAATCTTACAACAAAGTACCTCAAATATGTTGATTTTTACATTCAAATATATTCAAACAAAAGTTATTTAAAGTGCAAAAACAGGCAATCAATCGTTCTATCATGAGTATGCCACTACAAAGGTAAAGATATTCAAAGTGCAAGAGCATGTGGTCAACCATTCCATCATGAGTATATCTCTATAAATACATTGACAAGGACATGTTACTTCACTGCCCATTTTATTCTATTATAAATTTTAGTGCTGAGATAACTTGCAAAAATTGTTTTTTACGAAATTTGATAAAACTATGCTATAAACTTACTATTTACCAATCAAAAAATCCCATTTTAATAATGATCATAATAAATAAATATATTATATTTAAAAAAATCATTAATTTAAAATTAATACTCATATGATCATGGTCTAAGTCTAAATTCTCTCAAAAGGGTTTATTTTTCCATCACCACCACATTACGTAGTTTCTTGTGATTTGGGGCGAGAACCATGGTCGTAACAACTCTTATTGAATCTCAGGTATCATGGATTCCACTAGTTATCTTCTTGAGTTGTTGTGGCTCATTGGTTGATTGTCCAATGGGACTAGTACCTAGGAACTTAACACTCAACACCTTGTGCTCTGTCATCGTAACCATACCCTTCACATGGAAGATATTGAAGTTCATAGTTCAGGCGAGTCTCCACATTGATGTGCAAGAGTCCAAGGTTAATTTCTCGAGACTACATTTCCAAGAGGATAAATCCCTAGCTGTATATTACTAATACCTCCATGGTTGGGGGCTATGAAAATGGTATTTAAACAACTCTTCTCAGTTCTCAGAGATCATAGGTCATTTCAACATAAAACTACAAACAAAAATGTCAAAATTCAAGTCCCACGACAACAATTTTGAAATAATTCTACTTACACATCACCTACCATAGTTTTTGACATTTCGTTTACTACTACCACTAAGAACTTGTAACATGCCCACCTACGCATCTGATTTCCATGCGTCACTAGCTATTTATTTGGCCTATCAAAAGTGCTAAAATCACCTGTAATGTGTGAGCCCCTCAAGCTACCATGTGAGCTTCTTCGGCCATGTCATCATGACTTCGACCTTTTACCCATGTCACTGCCACCTGACATCCATGTAAACAATGTTTTTGGATTTCCACATGTGTTAGGATTGTTGTTTTTTGGAGGGTTTTTGTTTCAATGCTTTATTGGGCTTTGGCCAATGTCCTGATGACCCAATCATCCGATGGAATCTGAGGCTATAGGTGCTAGCCTATGGGGTTTTTTGGCTAGGGTAAATGACCAAAGGTTGATCTATCTTACCAACCTTCTTCTAATTAGCTCTCCCTCTTGAGCCTGGATTTTAGGGGTGACTGTCAATCTGGTGAGGGTGCTCCAATCTATTTTTTGTGTACAAAATGTTTTTTGGCAAAAAAAAAAAATTCAAGTTTTTTGGGTGGGAAATATTTTTTGAAAGTTTTTGTGGGTGCAAATTTTTTTTTTTGAAATGTTTTTGGGTGCATGCATGAAATATTTTTGCATAATGTCTCTATGAAGACATGGAGTATTTTTGCAATCTTGCAATCTATGAAAGCATGAAGTACTTAGTCTAAACTCTTTATGTTTTTTTAGGTATTTGGTCCAAATAGAATTGGATTTTAGGTTTCCAATTTTGTGAACGTGGGAAACTGAAGGAATTGCATATCAAGGTATGATCGAAAACGAAAAGATTTAAAGGATAAAAATGAGAGATTACAAAAAAAATGTGAGAGGAAAGGGAAAGATTAAGGCATGAAAGAAATATGGAGGTAGAGCATCGTGAAATAGATGTAGAGGTACATGACAATGATGAGGAAATGAGAAATTTTGAGGAACTTGTCAACGAGAATATAATTGATATCGATGTCATTGGTGAGTCAATTTAGTTTCTTCAATTTGAATTTTGTATTTTTTTTAAAAAACGTTGTAGTTCAAAATAGTTTTAAAATTAAAAATATGTATACAGGTCAATTTCAAATTAGAAGTTTTAACATTATTTTTTATGCAGGGACAACATCAGAACCACAAGAAGATACTACCACAAATTTCCAAGAGAATATTGATATTGATGTCACTCGTGAGTCAATAGTTTCTTCAATTTGAATAAATTGTATTTTTTTTTTTTAAACATTGTAGTTCAAAATATTTTTAAAATTAAAAATATGTGTACAGATCAATTTCAAATTAGAAGTTTTAATATTGTTTTTTATGCAGGGACAACATCAGAACCACAAGAAGATACTACCACAAATGTCCAAGAGAATATTGATATCGATGTCACTGGTGAGTCAATAGTTTCTTCAATTTGAATCAATTGTATTTTTTTTTTAAACATTGTAGTTCAAAATAGTTTTAAAATTAAAAATATGTATATGTCAATTTCAAATTAGAAGTTTTAATATTGTTTTTTATGCAGGGACAACATCAAAACCACAAGAAGATACTACCACACATCCAATTTCACTGCAATTAATTGGAAGTTCCAAGAACGTTGTATACAACTACAAGTTTCTAGAAAATATGGATGCAACTAAAATTGAAGAATTGGGACCACCATTGGCTAAAAGGACAGTTCGAGATAAAGTAAAATCTGTATTGAAACATACTTTTGAAGGTTTATCTATCATATCACAAGCTCAACTATTACGTGGACTTATAAAGCACAAATCTCTCAAAAATGCTGTGGAATTATGGGCATTAAAAGTGAAAAAGAGGTTTTAGCAAATGAAATGGTAACAAAAAATGTGACGTCGGCGCTTGGCATACTAGCCAAAGGGTGATCTAATGTTGCAAAGAATGCTCGTAGAGAACTTTTAACAGGTGTAGTTGTGAAAGGATCTTCATCAAGTCGGTTGATGTCAACAACTTCAAAATTGATTAAAACATCAAGAAAAATTTTGAGGCATTCAAAATTTAGAACTCAAATAGATGAGAATGATGAACTTGCATGTTGGGCTAATATCTGCAGGTGTCCATATCATGATAGAATTCCCGATGGTGTGAGGGATAGGATAAAAGAGTTTTGGGATTCAAACTCTCGTGTGTTGCCAAATGAAAAGGATCAACTGCGACGCCGTATATCTAAGGGATTTTATGGATCTCATTCCAAACATATAACACAGGTCAGTCAAGTAGAATTATTCAAGAGATTTATGGAGAGTAATACTGATGTGAAGATTTCCCTTAGCACATTTGTGAAGCTTAAATCATGGTATGTCAGGCCTATCACTGTTTGAGACACATGTTCTTGTCGATACCATGTAGAATTCGAATTATTGTATGAGACATTTGTAAAATTTGGCATAAAATATTGGTCAAATGACCCTCCTCCTTCAAGTGTTCGTGAATTTTTATCAAATATATTATGTCCATGAGAGAATAATGAATTATTTTATAAAAAGGAATGTGTTGGTGGAAGAAAATGTGACAAATGTTCTCATTTGGCACTCTATGATGAAAAGTATCCCATTGATCCTAATGATCCCAAATTGTCAATTCTCAGTCTGAATTGGAAGAGATGTGAATATGTTACTTCCACTCCTGTTGCAGATTCAAGAACAACATTAAAAAAAATATCACTTTACTTGATGACGAGATTCCAGTGACATCTTTTATGGAGAAGTTCAGGGTGCAAATATACAAATATATTAAGCATTGTCATATAGCACGATGGCAGGATTTACAGTTCAAGCAATTATGTGAGGTGTTCCCAAAAGGAACAATATTATCAGTGGTTGATTTCACTGAGAATTACATGTTTAGTCCACAAAAGGAGATACAAAGTGAGTATTATCATTCAGACCAAGTATCAATATTTGTGCATATTTTGTATGGACACGCAGAGCTTGCTGTCGATGGTTTTGATAGCGATGAAAATAATTGTGAGGTGATTAAGGAGTACCATTTCTACATTACATTAGTGATGATCGAACACATGACACGTGTTTTGTTCAACATTGTTTTAATGTTATTTATAATGAATTGTTGAAACGAAGAGTCACTTTTAAAGAACATTGGGTATGGTTAGATGGTTGTGCTGGTCAATTTAAATCAGCAAGATCATTCTATTGGTTGTCTCGTCTTCATAGGAAAATCAACATTCGATATACATGGAATTTCTTTGAGACAGGGCATGGAAAATGAGAGCATCTTGGTGCTGGGGCATTCGTAAAACATGCACTTAGGAGGTATCAATTGAATCACTCAGCTTCCCGACTTGCAAATTCTTTAGATGTTGTTAATTGGTGCAAGGACAATTTAAGTCATGTATCAAACCCAAGGATGGCTGATGTTCACAGGTAAGCATGCAAATTTAACTAAAAATATATTATACATGTGTAGATATATATATGTGTATACATATATGTGCATGTATTTTGTTATCAAAAAAATATTTAATATTTTTCAAAATTTGACTCATACATATGTGTGTGTTTTTCTCAAGCAGGTACTTTTGGAATATTGCAATGGGTGATTTTGATAGATCATTGCCATATAATGCCAGTGTAATCCCTAAAAAAAGAAGTTTACACTAAATTAGGAGTAAGGGCATGACAAATATACATTGCATTGAGAAACGAAAGTGCTCTTGCTTTTGGTATGCATGTATTGATCAGACAGAGTCCATCGATGAATGTGAAAACCAAATTAAGAAATTTTTTCAACCATGGAAACTCAAACAATTGACACCATTGCCCCCATTTGGAAGCGTGAGTGACAAGGAAATGGACAATGAAGTGGCTGTGATTGACAATGATTATGATCGTGTCTCTGATATGGTTAGAGAAGGTGATGTCTTCGCTGTCATTGCACCAGAAAATAATCAAGAAAAAGTGCATTATTATTTTTTACGATGCACTATGTCTAAATCCATGTTGTTGCAAGAGTATAATGATCCATCAAATTATACATACCCAATCAGTTCAATGGTGTTAATGGGAAATTTTTTGAAGAAGTAAAGAAATGTAAAAATCATATTATTTTTCAAGATTACCAGCCAGAGGTTATTTATGCCCAATATAGTCACTTGGTCATAGCAACTCGACTGCAGTTGAAGCAAGTGAAGAGTAGAAAAAAATAGCGACAATGGAGGTTATCGAAAGATGATCATGATGCCATTTTGGAAAATTTGCCACTAGTACATTTCATATGAGTGGAACACATTGTTCAAGATGAACAATGAACTTTGATTCTAGGGTTAAAACATATAATTGCTACAATGCATTGGACTTTATACAGTTTAAGACTATATTTTGGATTGCTTGAACAAATAAATTAACATGTGAATTCTTAGATGTGTGTTGGTACGAATAATATATTATGATATAATGGATTAGGGTGCTTTGCCAGATAATTAATATATGGTGATTTAATGTGTCCATGGTGATTCAATGTGTCCATCATGTTTACTCCTAGATGATCTTAACTCGCCCCTTTTTTTGTATGGCCAAGTTAAAACCATAATCTACATGCTTGAAACAATCAGATCAATGTCAAATTAGATGCCAAATTAATGGGAATGACTTGCACTTCACCTTATGTTTCACCAAGTTGAAATCAGACTATGAAATTTTGATATTATTTTTTTAGCATGTTTCAGATGCAAAACTCGAAATATCCACTCTGAAGTTTGTTTACCCTTGCAATCCCTGATTCCAATCTTTCCAGGTTTCTTCATGGATTTGTTTTGAAGTAAACTTGCCATTTTGTAAAGTGATGGTCGTCAATTCTCTAGTTTAAATTTTATCACTCTACAAGATCATGGAAAATTTTAGGGGCGAATTTTAGCCCAAAGGCAAAATTTAAGGGGTTTTAGATTTTAGTGGGGCGAATTTTTTATATAAAAACTTTTTGTATAGTTTTGTATAACTAGCCCCAAAATTATTTTAAAAATAAATAATTATTATTCTTTAGCCTAAAAAAAGAAGAGTGCATTAAACATAAATGTTGGATTCGCCTCTGCATTTACTGGTCTGGACAGTTTTTATTTATTTTCGCCTTTGATTTACTATGCTGGAGCATTTTGGAACTGCATTTGCCCCCAATATCCAGTATGGTTGCAGGGTAAAGCTTGCCTCTGCACTGTAGTCGACAATCATTATGGGAATTTTGAGGTCGAAAATGGGCCTCCTAAGGAAATTATAAAATAATAGTGGAAAAAATCAAATAAGATTTGATGACATCATCAAATTTTAGAGGGAAAAATGAAAAAACTACTTTTTCAACTCATATTTTCAACTTATCTCCTAAATTTTTTACTCAAATTTCGAGCAGGAGTACTCATTGGATGCAAAATTTAATTCCACATCCAAGGAGTACCCATGTTGCATACTTTCGATGGGTCCTACTACATGAAAAATGAGAAATACATAAAAAATGTGATTATAATCACGTTTTTATGTATTTATCAGTTTTCGTGTAGCAGAGTTCATCGAAAGTATGCAACATGGGTACTCCTTGGATGAGGAATTAAATTTGCATCCAACGAGTACTCCCACTTGACATTTGAGTAAAAATTTTGGGAGATAAGTTGAAAATACGAGTTGAAAAAGTAGTTTTATTATTTTATTATTTTTTAATATTTTTGCCCTTTTATTTAAAAAATGGTAAATCATCCCCCATGGTTGAAATCATCATCTTGAATCCTATTGTTTGTTATAAATTTTATTTTTTTTGTACATTTTTCTTAGGAGGCCCATTTTAGACCTCAAAATTCCCCTAATGGGAGTCTTTTTCTGCTTCTAGAGTAAGACTAGGGAGTAGTTTAGTTAGGTCATTTTTGCAGCTTCTCTGAATAATCGTAGCAGAGTTTTCTTTTAGATATGGTGTGAAGACAGTAGCGGGTTTGATGGTTAGATCTTGTAATTTATATTTTTTTATATGATTTATTGCAGGCTATAGCATACATTTTCGAGAGTTCTCTCTAAGTATTCCATGTCAGATTTCAGGGTTTCATATATGTTTGCGGTGAACTATTACCATGAATTCAAAATCTTAACAATATCCACATTATCCGTGTTCAAAAGAGAATTTTGGCTTCACGGCAATGTTGGCAGGCTAAAAATTATCTACAATTTCATTACTACAATTCTCAGAAAAATAAGAAAGATTAAGGCCTCTCCCTTGGCAAGACACATGCCTAAAAGGCCTTTGTTTGAGTAGCCATAGCCTCTAGGAGGCCTATCCCTCCTATCTGTAGCCCCTAGAGGGGTTTTTCTTCTAGCCACAATTGTATTTAGGCATTTTTATTATTGTTATAGTCTTGTATTAGCTTACTTGTAGGGTTTAACACTTGGTTTTTATCCTAATATTTGTTTTGTAGGCCTATGGTAAGTTTGGTCGGGGTTTCAAGTGTTTTATTGTCTCATGGTATCATTGATTTATGCTATGTTGAGCAAACAATTGTTTTTGTAGGGTTTATCACTGATTGGCGGAGTTTTCAAGGGCTCAAGTCCTCTCTAGTCTACCAACCAGCCCTAGAGCCCCCAAATTTAGTCAATAGAGGTCTGATATATCATTTTGTCAACCTAATATTTGTGTTGCATGTATTTGAGGAAGCTTTAGTGCATAAGGGAAATTAATTTGTTCATCCACAATGCCCTTATGCCTAAAGGTGTGCTCTCTAAACCTATCCTTTTCCTCACTGTTTTATATCAGATCTGAAGGCATCTTATAACAGTGGTAAAATCTCTGAATACACATCCTAAAACTCATTAACAAATTCTCATAATCATCACACATTTAATCTCAAGTAATAAGAAAGATTTATGTCATTGAATTATGGTGTTTTATGTGATTTTGGAGGACTGTCATATTGTTTATAAGGTCTGATATACACTTTTATAATTCTGATATAAATCATAACAGTGGTAAGAAGGACATAATAGAAACCTCTAAATTGATAAGAACTCATCTTGCGGCTTTGGTGCGGCTTTGGTGCATCATCTCTCTTACTTTAAGTTATTGGAAAAATAATTTTGTGGTTGGGCTAATCATTGTGGAAATATATTGAAATAAATTGATTATTGTCTTACTGTTCATTCCTCGCCTCTCCCATGTCTTGCATTGCATCATTGGCATAGTCTTTCTTTTTTCTCTATTTACATCTGATGGTTGCATATAAGTGTCCCTAAACTAACAACTAAGTGTTAAAGTGATTGCTTGTATAAGTGGCTCATATTCTAGTTGGTAATTTCATTTGAAGATCAATGTTAGCAATCTCTATAGATGGTAATTGTGATCTCACAATAGGCATTGGTTAAAATGGTGAATCTAATTGCATATATTTGATGTAAGAAGCTTGAATGTTTGCTAATGATCTAAATTTCTTCTGCCCTATACCCTAAAGGAAATTAAAAGAAAAAAGGGCAGGATATGGTAGTAATTAAAGTAGAGTGCATAGAGCATCCACAATATGATCTTCCAATGCATGATTAATTGACTATCATTGCAGTGTTTTGATACAAAACCCTTGTGACAATAACCTTTTGTATGAAAATAATCCTAAAGTCTTCATGATAGTCCTCCTGTGGGCCTAACTGAAGTATACCTGCGGTGAGCAAGTTCTGAAGATCATACAGTTTCGCTAAGCACAAAGATCTTCGAGATTTTGCTAGCATGATATTATGCTCATTGACACTGTCTTGAATGAGTGGTTTGCAGAACAAGACCAACAACCTGAAGGGATCCTAAAAGGTATCAAAAATTCTAAACCTTGTGGTATACTGTGGTATAAAAGACCTTTGTTTGAGCAGCCACAGCCTCTAGGAGGTCTATCCCTCCTATATGCAGCCCCTAGAGGGGTTTTTCTTCTAGCCACAATTGTATTTGGGCATTTTTCTTATTGTTCTAGTCTTGTATTAGCTTATTTGTAGGGTTTAACACTTGATTTTGATACTAATATTTGTTTTCCAGGCCTATGGTAAGTTTGGTTGGGGTTTCAAGTGTTTTCTTGTCTTATGGTATCATTGATTTATGCTATGTTGAGCAAACAATTGTTTTTGCAGGGTTTATCACTGATTGACGAAGTTTTGAAGGGCTCAAGTCCTCTCTAGTCTACCAACCAACCTTATAGCCCCCAAATTCAGTCAATAGAGGTATGATATATCATTTTGTCAAGCTAATATTTCCGTTGCAGGTATTTGAGGAAGCTTTAGTGCATACGGGAAATTAATTTTTTCATCCACAATGCCCATATGCCTAGGGGTTTGCTCTCTAATCCTATCCTTTTCCTCATTGTTTTAAATCAGATCTGAAGGCATCTTATAATAGTGGTAAAATCTCTAAATACACATCCTAAAAATCATTAACAAATGCTCACAATCATCACACATTTAATCTCAAGTAATAAGAAAGATTTATGTCATTGAATTTATGGTGTTCTATGTGATTTTGGAGGACTGTCATATTGTTTATAAGGTCTGATATACGCTTTTATAATTCTGATATAAGTCATAACAGTGGTAAGAAGGACATAATAGAAACCTCTAAATTGATAAGAACTGATCTTGCAGCTTTGGTGCGGCTTTGGTGCATCATCTACCTTACTTTAAGTTATTGGAAAAGTAATTTTGTGGTTGGGATAATCATTGTGGAAATATATTGAAATAAAGTGATTGTTGTCTTGCTGTTCATTCCTTGCCTCTCCCATGTCTTGCATTGCATCATTGGCATAGTCTTGCTTTTGTCTCTATTTGCATCTGATGGTTGCATATAAGTGCCCCTAAACTAACAACAAAGTGTTAAAGTGATTGCTTGTATAAGTGGCTCATATTCTATTTGGTAATTTCATTTGTAGATCAATGTTAGCAATATCTATAGATGGTAATTGTGATCTCACAATAGGCATTGGTTAAAATGGTGAATCTAGTTGCATATATTTGATGTAAGAAGCTTGAATTTTTTCTAATGATCTAAAGTTCTTTTGCCCTGTACTCTAAAGGAAAAAGGCATTTTTTTGAGCAGCCATGGCCTCTAGGAGGCCTATCCCTCCTATCTGCAGTCCCCAGAGGGGTTTTTCTTCTAGCCGCAATTGTATTTGGGCATTTTTCTTATTGTTATAATCTTGTATTAGATTACTTATAGGGTTTAACACTTGATTTTGATACTAATATTTTTTTTGCAGGCCTATGGTAAGTTTGGTCGGGGTTTCAAGTGTTTTCTTGTCTCATGGTATCATTAATTTATGCTATGTTGAGAAAACAATTGTTTTTGTAGGGTTTATCACTGATTGACGAAGTTTTCAAGGGCTCAAGTCCTCTCTAGTCTACCAACCAGCCCTAGAGCCCCCAACTTCAGTCAATAGAGGTCTGATATATCATTTTGTTAAGCCAATATTTTTGTTGCAGGTATTTGAGGAAGCTTTAGTGCATAAGGGAAATTAATTTGTTCATCCACAATGCCCTTATGCCTAGGGGTTTTCTCTCTAATCCTATCCTTTTCCTCACTATTTTAAATCAGATTTGAAGGCATCTCATAACAGTGGTAAAATCTTTGAATACACATCCTAAAATTCATTAACAAATGCTCATAATCATCACAAATTTAATCTCAAGTAATAAGAAAGATTTATGTCATTGCATTTATGGTGTTCTATGTGATTTTGGAGGACTATCATATTGTTTATAAGGTCTGATATATGTTTTTATAATTCTGATATAAGTCATAATAGTGGTAAGAAGGACATAATAGAAACCTCTAAATTGATAAGAACTCATCTTGCGGCTTTGGTGCATCATCTCTCTTACTTTAAAGGATAAATCACACTTGAAGAAGGTCAAATTATCAAACACCTCAGTCTGTTTTTGTAGACCAAAGAAGGCCGCCACAAAGGACTTAGAGTCTCAAGAAGAAGATGTAATGGCTTGAGAAATAACTGAAGAAGGCCAAAGGTCTAAAGACTAATGCTAAAGGCTAAATTTCCTTGCAAATGGCCCTTACAAAATTATGTAGTCAATATAGAATCCATACTACATTTTTGATGTGTAATCCTTTTATGATTTAATCAAAGTCTCATAAGACCATCAGATCATTTCTTGTTTAAAATAAGTCTTGAGTACAAACTTACAATATGTTTGGATTAACATGATCCTAAGGTCGAGAAGCCTCTATATGTAAAATGAAAGGAGTTATATCGCTGAAACAAAAGAAGGATAAATTGTTGAAGGTTCTCTTTGGAAGATTTTGATGGAAAGAAGAAATCTCCCAGTAAAAGGAAAAATTGTTAGAATGTTGACTTAAAGAATCCAAGTCCCTTTGATTTCTTAAGAAAACAAGTTGATGTCACTTAGAAAGAAATGGCACAAAAGTAGTTTAGCTAGCAAGCCATCCTTTGTGCATAAAGTCCATTCGAAACCTTGAGTTAGGAATTGTACTTAAAATAAGTATTTACACCGATATCTTAGTTTAAAATGTTTGATGAACCTCATAGTTTTGTTATGGATGATACAATTGAAGTGTTGAAGACACACAATGATTATTTTTTTATGGAATTTAGATCTCAAGAAGTCTAATGAAATTAATAAGAGGTATGTATCATCACTCACAATGATTTTTGTCTAAAGTATTCATTGATTTCAATGATATCTTATCATTATAGAATACCTTTGTCAGTAAATACCAAACATAGGCCTAGTTCAAAAAATTTGTGTCAAAGACCTGTATTATTGATTTCTTTGAAGCCATTTTTGTCTAGTATGCCTTGAAGAATGAAATTCATTAAAGGATTGTGTTTGGAAATGTTGCCTTACAAATTGTATTTGGATAATTAAAAATATGTTAAGGAAAATCATTGATGTGTAGCATATAAACCATATTGATGTATTCAATATGAAGTGAATAATTTGTGTGAGTGAAAAAAGTAATGAACAAAGGGCAAGATATGGTAGTGATTCAAGAAGAGTGCATAGAGCATCCACGATCTGATATTTGCGTTGCAGGTATTTGAGGAAGCTTTAGTGCATAAGGGAAACTCCTTTGTTCATCCACAATGCCCTTAGGCCTAGGGGTTTGCTCTCTAATCCTATCCTTTTCCTCACATTTTTAGATTAGATCTGAAGGCATCTCATAACAGTGGTAAAATCTCTGAATACACATCCTAAAACTCACTAGCAAATGCTCATAATCATCACACATTTAATCTCAAGTAATAAGAAAGATTTATGTCATTGCATTTATGGTGTTCTATGTGATTTTGGAGGACTGTCATATTGTTTAGAAGGTCTGATATACGCTTTTATAATTCTGATATAAGTCATAATAGTGGTACGAAGGACATAATAGAAACCTCTAAATTGATAAGAACTCATCTTGCGGCTTTGGTGCATCATCTCTCTTACTTTAAGTTATTGGCAAAGTAATTTTTTGGTTGGTGCATAACACTAATATATTTATCTAATCTCCCACATGTAATAACCCTTTCAGCTATGCATCAAATTGTGACCTAGCTCTCTCATCTCCATTTTTCATGCACTTTCACTACTTGGATCTATTGTCTCCTGGACCCTTTAGCCACCTCGAGTCTTCCTAAATAAGCAGTCTACTTGTTGACATATACTTGAGAATTACTCATATAAAATCAACCTCAAACCCTATGGTTCATATCAAGATCTACTCTCAATCTCAAATTACCTATTAGCCTTCCTCCATTGCCCAAGTTTTCTTGATACCTTTCAAAACAAGCTAGTGACCTAGCTCTCTCATCTCCACTTTTCACGCACTTGCACTACTTGGATCTATTGTCTCCTCGACCCTCCAGCCACCTCGAGTCTTCCTCAACAAGCAATCTCTCCTTTTGGCTTGTTTAGACACTCTAGGGTGTCTTCGACTATGTTGATAAGCACATCTTGGTCTCCGAAAATCAAATTCAAGGAAGGTTCCAACAAAAAATTGGATGGGGAATGTACCTTCTCATTGAAGAGACAAAGGATTTTCATACTTGCATTGATTAATTAACTCTACAATGTATGTTTGATTGTTTGGTGTGTTTCAACTATTTCATATTATAGAACATAAATGATGAACTATGTTTTGCAAGGGATCCTCGGTAAGTTTGAAATTATACTGACATAGGATCCTAAGCCTTCTATGCTTGCTTGGTATTTGTCTTGGATCTCAATGCAAGTAGCTTCCCTTTCTCACTCTTTCTCTTGCTTTGTCAATCTCACATATAGCTTAATGGCTTTGCTCACATAGGGAATCGATAAACCATATAGGTTATTCTTCTAGTTTTCTTGCACATCAAAGTGAAAAGGGGAAAAATCCTAATGCTTCTTGATTTTCATGTGCATTTGGATTGAAAATGGGTTAGCTCAATTGCATTTTCCTACATTTCAAGTTCTCTTTCTTTCCTTGCAAGTAAATCATCTGACCAAAGGACTCAAAAAATAAACCCTAGTTTATTTTCTTTCCTTTATTAATGTGTTGTTATACATATACTTGTTGACACATAAGAGAACTACTCATATAAAATCAACATCAAACCATATGGTTCATATCAAGATCTAATCTCAATCTCAAATAGCCTATTAGCCTTCCTCCATTGCCCAAGTTTTCTTGATACCTCTCAAAGCAAACTAGTGACTCCATCTCCCTTCCAAGCCATGGGAAATTGGGCTTTCCTCATTGTGGTAGCATGGTACCTCCCTCTATCCACCATGCTACATCAAAAATTCATGGGGGTAAGCATGTTCATATTTTCCTTCAAACATTATTATGAAAATCAACCTCCCTCTAGGCATTGTGTCATTTGATAGGGCATACATTCATGTGATTTTCTCTTTTGGCTACACACGTTAGGGCACATGTTTTGCTCATGCACACATTTTGTCTTTAACACAATGATCTACAACATGTGATTTTCTACAATGCTCACATCCTGTTCCTGTATTTTTTAGCTCTATATTCTGCATGGACATCTATGTGCTACTTTAGATCTCATGCACTGTGAATTCTCTCTGTTTTTATTGCGTCTGTCCATTATCTGCTAAGGGATTCTCTAGAATTTACCTTTTTCTCATGTATAGGTTCAACAGTTCTGCTCTCATTGCAGCACAACACTCTTTTCATGACAGACACACCTGTGCCTGTATTTTTGAGATCCATATTCTACATTGATATCTATATCTTGCGTTAGATCTCATGCACTGTGTATAGGTTTACATCATTGTGGTTCAATTTTCCTTTCATAATACCTCGTTCGACTATTTTTTTTATTCTTGAGTAATTTGTTATCATATTTTGACTCTCATTATTATTTTAAAGACCATAATGATGTAAGTTGAAAGGTGGTGCTCTCATTCAGGTTCGTTTGATGAAATAATTCCTTCCATTTGTCTGTTGCGATTAGAATGTCTATTGGTGCTGCATTGACATCCCTCTCAGTCTGGATTATTGATATACAAAGATTGGTTCTTGATGAAGAAGATATTCCTCAGCTTGCCAGCATAGTCACTGTGTATGGTTTGCTTAGCTAATTTATTTAATTAAGCTATGGTTTGGAGCTCACTTTCTTTCTTTCTAGTAAAATTCTGTCTTTTATTTTTATTTTCGTTAGGATGCCTGCCATATTTTAACTAAATTAGATTTTCCTACATCCTATGTATATTAATTTCAGACAAGGTGAATCTGCACAGAAAAAAATATGCAAGAGGGTTTCCCATTTCAAAGGCAGTGTATTCATTTCTCAAGGACCTAAAAGCACCCGTTAGCTATGCTACATGGAAAAAGGGCCACATTATATGTCATCAGATTCAGTTAAAGCAATGGATTTCAAAGTCCTTTTTGGATGAAGCTATTGCACTTGTAAATTCCTTGCTTCCAATTCCCAGTGCGATGATAGGGAGCACATATGTATAGGGAAAAGAGGTTGGCAATGAAGAAATTAAATCCAAAGTGAAGGAAATCACAAGAGTAGAGTTAACATCAGTTTAAAAGTTTTCTTTGAAAATTTCATTCTGAAATTGCTTTGAATACTAAAGGTCCTAAATATGAATCGAGATCCCAATTCTGAAGCTAAGTGATGCCTGTAGTTGATTACAATATTGGTTCTTGTCATACGGATATTCGTGTTTGAGGGACCATAGAGGAAACTGGCCTAAAAATATCAAGGTTGGTGTGCAGATGCAGTGACATTTTATTGCAGTTGTTTTTTTCCATTTGTTAGGATTCGACAGGTAACATTGTCACTATATATTATGATATTTCCAGGAAGAAGCATGGTAAGAGTATATAAAAGTTAATGTTGGTAATAATAAAGGTTGGTTGTGTTTCCAGAGCATGAATTCCACAACTTTCATGTTTGTTATTGATAGGTATCTAATATACATGGTAAAGCAAGTATAAATAAAATTTATAAATATTTGAGGAGGCAATGGTTATTTTGATTAACAATATTGCTCCAACACCACAATGCGGGGGATCTCCTTGTTTGGTGCTATCAAAGAAATCCTTGGAATGTCTTTGTTCAGATCTGGCATTATTCGAACCCGAATTTCTCATAGTCTATGTTTTAACGTCCTTGACTTAATTTTCAATGAGGCCACTTATATCTTCGAGCGTAATAAACTTGTGAAGAATGGCTTAGTTCTGGACCCACCATATATATTGACAAATATGGCTGGACCCTTTTCTGTGAAGGATTTCAAGTATGGAGAACTCCAGCACAAAAATATTTCTTCTCCAGTATTAACTTCTTCAGAGGAGTTTTGTTTTTCTTTGTAATACTAAAATGGCAAGTTATGAGGATGGAAAGGCATAAAATCCTCACATATGTACCCTTTTTGGTGTTTTAATGCACATTCCGGGGTCTTAATTGATACAGGAAGAGTGTAACTAATGGGAATAGATGAAAAACTGGAATTTGTGATATTGTATCTAGTCCTTAAGGCTCAACAAGATCTGAAAAGACAGTACTATCTATATTCTGATTTCAACCTTTGAAATATCAAATTAAAGTATTTTGATGGAGAAAAAATTTCTCATTATTTTCCATATCATAACACATGTACCCAAAATAAATTTAACTGGGAATTACTATTTGGAAAATACAAAAGGACTCATGTTGGAATTCCTTGCCCTTCAGCAGAAGCTAAGGTAAGGGGGAAAAACTAATTGAAGGCAGTTTCTAGACATAGATAACCATAAAGCTTAGCATCGTACCATTTTAATTTTTGTACGAGCAAAAAAATGGGGATTTCTCACATGAATATCATCCAGGTTGTCCTTGAAAATTATAACAATGAGGCCGATCAAATGATAAATGAAGTTCACCATCGCTGAAGGAATGATGAGGATCTGCCAAAACAACTTCATGAATGTCACAATATAAAACATTCCTTAACCATGCGAAAATAAGAACTCTACATCATTGGTTGAATAACTTCTTATCCCTGCATAAATATTCCTCAGAAAATCATAAACAGAGGCTACTCCAGGAAGAAGTCTTTGGATTCTAGAACATGACAATGACATGGAACATAACTATAACACCCTGGGCTCCATTGTTCTCTTAGCCTTTCAAATCTATTGACAGAGAAATGAGGGATTCGAAGGCAACCTTTCGAACCTAGCCCTGAAACTGCAACCCTATAAACAACACCCATTTTTTAGTGACAAGGTGACAGTCGCTGCCAGTGACAACACCCAGTGTGTAACTTTTGGAGATTATATATCCAAAAGCATTAAGAGTGAAATTATATCGTGTAAATAATATATTAAAAAGTTTGATAATATTTGGAGGTTGATTTCCAAAGAATAATCTATGGATCCATAACTATAATCCTTCTACTCTATCTAGTCAATATAATGTTGCTTGAAGTGTCAATGTCATGATGGTGACCAAAAAACTGTCAATTCTTAGCTTCTTTACTGGTTCAGATTTGAATTTAAAATAAATGTGAAACTAGATCTAAAAGAGTCCTCTCTTTTAGCCAAATCAATTTCAATATCTTGAAAGTTTTGCTAAAATAAAACACTACAGTTATGTATCACTGAATTTATTCCCCAATACGTTTGCAAGTGCAATAGTATGAAAGAAAAAAAACAAGATGAGACTAGACAGTTGTTTTGGAAAGGATAATAGTGTAATAGTCATGGAAAAAATCATTTACATCTTCATCATGCTAGTACTACTATGGCAATGTAGAGTGTGGGAGTTTAGTCTCTCACAAGAAAATTAGAAGCAAGAAATACATACAAGATAAGGCCATAGATGCTTAGGGAAATTAAAGCAATCAAAGATGAAAGTTTGCTTTTGCAAGAATATATCTCAAACAAGACTAGAACAATAAAATTCCTTTGGACTTTGTCAACAGCCAGAAAAAAAAGATATTATTAATATAAAATCTATCTCAATTAATCTTTGATTCTTTACACTAAAACAAAATGATGGGGATATTTAAGAAAGCTTTTGAAACATTGGCCATGTAAAATTTTACAACTAAAATGTTACATCAGATGGGAAACACCCACTTTTAAAATGTTCTACTTAGGAGAATGTTTGATTCAATCTTGTGTGCTAGATGTCAATTGAGTTAACATTTTTCAAATTCTTGAACTATATTGTAACCACAACTGTTGTTAAAAAAATGAGAAACTTTGTGTAATTACAGTGAATGTGGCATAAATTTGTGAATGTGCAAACACATTCACTATAATTGTGTCCTGCACTAGAACTCTATTATTAAAATCAAACAAGAAAAGAACTTCCCACCTGTACCACAGTACATTGATCACAAATTTGACATGAGTAAGATAACCTATAACAACTACATGTTCTACTTGATTTGGTGTGGGATTTTTCTCTATGAGCCTCAAAGTCTCATCTCATCATCTAGTGCTCATCTTGAATACAATTTAATGCCGAGGACTAAGGAAATTGGACTTTTCTCCATCTTGAATTTGGCTACTACTATTCCAGGCTTCTGTACATTTCTAGTTGCTTCCATTCCTTATTGTTTTCATGATGCCTTATTTTATGACCTGTTGGTCCATTTGTAAATCATGTAGGATCAACAACAATACTACTATGGCTAAAGTCTTTTCTCGAATTGACCGCAAGGTGGATTTTGGTTCCATTTTTTCAAATATGATTTGAAATCCTGAGTGGATGGAACTAATTGATGATGGAATTGATGAAGATTGATTAAAGTGTTTGAAATGCACATGGTGGGTAACACCTTTCTAGTATATGAAGGACAATGTAAGCCTTACACAATCTCATCTCCAAATCTAGAGACATAAAATGAACACCTAGTTAAGTAAAGGAAGATACCCCTTATACTATTGTCACCTTTATAAGAGTGACCATCTGGAAAAAATTTATTGGACATATTGAAAGTCATGATCTTCTTTTTTGCATAGGTTAGCTTCTAGACCAAAGCTGTAACAGAATATCCTCAAATTGTGAAGATTCTGGCTCATGTTGCTTCAATAAATTGAGACTGATGTCTGTTTGAACTTTCCACCAATATAAATATTTGGTTATGTTGTGGGAAACACAAGTACATGGTTGGTACCATCACCAAAAACACAGTGAAATGTGGAAACACATATGATATGGCCTAGAAACATGTTCCCTAATTTGGAAAGTTGTTTCTTATTTTGGAAATGTGAGATGAAATGCCATGTTATGATAGTGTTTTTCAATACGCTTATCATGCACTTTAGAATTTTCTTTGGATTTTATTGGGTGGACCCAACTTGGGTAATGCAAATGCTAATTCAAGGTGAAATTAGATGAGCAGTGGAGGCATATTAAAGAATACTCAGCACCATTAGATAAGCAAGCTATAGGAGTTTTATGACATACAAATAAGTTGTAGTGATAGATGGGTATAGGGGGGAAAATTTTACCTAGAGAACTTGTCCACTTTCAAAGTGAGCTTTTTCCCTTGTGTACCCATCTGTCACTGGATTATTTGTCTATCATAAACCTCCTGTCTTTATTGTGCGTTCTTGGGCCAATCAACCCCGTTTTATTGCCTTCTTCTAGCTGACTTAGGATATGTGTTAAGAGTCTCTTTCATCCACATATTAAATCCTGCTTTAGATTTTCCGTGAACATCCATGCATTAGCACCACTACAAGAAAGCACATTGCCTTCAAATATTGGCACAAATTTGTAAAATAATTATACTCGATTTCAACAAAGTAGAAAATGTATAATAAACAAGAAAAAAAACATATATTTTAGTCACCTTATTTGCGATACTCAACACTTGTCATAAATTAAAATGGATAATAATAAATATTAATATGAGGTTCATCACTACACAGATTATTCAATCTGAATAAAAGAAATCCATATTGTACTGCCGAAACTCGATTTCCAAAATATATCAAATATTTTCAGTCTTGGTTTCTGCCAATTTTCTAGCAGTACAGATTACAGAGATAGCAAGGCTACAAACTATTTATTAGGCTTATAGCCAATTTTAAATCTCACTAATTACAGAAATAGCAAGGCTACGAACATATTCCTCTTATTTGATCTCATTAGGCTTATAGCCAATTTTAAATCTCACTAATTTGTTCACTAAACCTTCATTTGTACAAATTTGGGAACCTTCAATAAATCTTTCCAGCTGTATCATATTGTCAGCTGCCAAGCCTGATCACATTTAACTCTATTTTCAATTTCTTAAGCTACTCAAACAATCTTAAAGCTTCCTCTCTTTCTTTGCATAAGGATTGTCGTTGTTCAATCTCAGCTTCAAACTCAGTTTTCCTTGCTTCTAGTGTGACCTTGTGATCATCAATGAGCTTTTGGATCTCCTCCTGCAATAACAACAAGATTATTATGGAATCCCATCAAAAATTAAAAAAAATAAAACAGTATCTGAAATTAGGAGATAATTACAATAAAGAGCATGATACTAAAGTAAGAATAAGGAACTGGAGCTGCTGGATCCTGGACAAAGTGCTTGCATTGATTAACAGTAAGCAAGGTAAATTATTCTCCTATTAATCTTATTTCACATCGGAATACAATAAATGCATGATGCTACAATGCTTAAAATAAATGTTCCAATTTAATAAATCATCCACACAGATCATTTTTAGAAGAAAATCACATTCTCCATACTGACAAGTTTTTCTTGTAAGGCATACAACTCTTCTTCTTTCTCCTTAATAACAGTTTCTCCTTTAGCAACATCCTGCACAGGGGAGGAACAAGTCACCATTGACATAGTGAGTTGTGTCAAATTCAGCATGCAAATTTAAATAAGAGTTGTGTCAAATTCAGCATGCATCGGTCAAGTTAATGTTGAATAGTCATGTACCTCACGTTTAAACCATTTTCTTTGATGAGGTGAGTTTGACTTTAAGTACAATCCCAACTTTGCAAACTCTCCTATATATATATATATATATATATATATATAGTGCTGTAATTGTAATCTTGTGATCAAAATCAAGGGTTTCTGATGCTTGTCATTAAATATTGAATACTTGCTGCATCCTTGAGTTATGCTAATGAAAGGTCCAATGGTCAACCTGACTTCTTGTAGTGATTCTTGTCACAAGGGAGGTCTGGTCTTCAGATACCTACAAAATTTACTGCTTTAATGATGTTCACCACTTGTTATTCAAAGTAAAAAATTGATTCTTCTAGAAACTGAACAAGGATCGATAAGCATGATGCTAAGAATATCAAATTGTGACTGTATATATGAATGCTGACACTATTGAAGGAATGTGATTGTGAAGAAAATCAATACGACCAAAAATGATCAAGATCATTGATATTTTAGATGGAGGATATTGCAGCTACTCCACTGCAACATCATTCTCGAATAGGATTCCTGACACCATATATAGGGGAATATTATTATTTTGTATACAATGAAAAACTGAATGAATATAGAGAATATGAATAGAGCAGATAAGCCATATCTGAACTGATGGATGCACTTCGATATATTCATGTACTGTACCAAAATTCATATGCAAATGATGAAATTGAGGTCAAGCTTATACTATTGTAATAGAAATATCATATTGCAGCTGTTGCACAGTGAAATCCATACACAAATTTGAGAGTATATAGGAATGGGTTATACCCATTATTTCCAATATGGGAAACTCTACCAATGTAGAGTAATATGAGAAACACATATATGACTGAAGCAAGACAAAATGTCATAATGCAAAAAATCATACTAAAGCATATGCCATATGACATTATAGGAAAATCATACCAAGACCATAGCTATTTAACGAACATCCAATTATTTCAGAGGTGCAATATCAAGAGTGAAGATCTCAGAGACTTCCTTGAAAAGTAAGTTTTTTTAACCCTTCTTCAAATCACTGAGAGTTTATGACCAACAATACTTCCCCTTATTTTGTTCAACTAGAAATTCAAAGCATGGCTAGAAGGGCTTTAAGGCTCCTCCTCAAGCCTCCTACAATTCACGTGTTTGTGACATCAAGGTCTTCATATATAACAAAATATGTACTTGATATTAACTGCACTATACCTTAGGATGACTTCATCCTAAGCTAGGCCTCAAAATGGACTTATATGAGTTGCTGTAGAAGCAATCCCTTCTTTGTGGCCTAGAGCAGAATGATAATCTCCTTCTAGGATAATCTCACACATGTGGTTTCGACCTACAACAAATATGCCCCTAAAACAAAGATAAACTCCTTCCTCTATTTATTATGAAAATAAGTATATTACATGGATGATATATAGAAAAATTAAAATAGGATGTATTAGGTATCAATGGGAATGGGATGGAAATCCTTGGCACTCAAAGAATACATTAAAATATCAGAAATTCTAGTGAATATGGTAGTCATTAATTTTTATTAATAGGACAAAAAATCCATGGACATTATTCAAATGAATTCAATAGCACACAAGAATACATATTGGAAAATCTTCACATGAATCCCTATGGTTCATATGTAAACTATAAATATTGGATAACCTTGAATTCAGAGCAAGAAACTCCTTAATACTAAATAGGTTGGTAATAAATTTCCAAAGCATCTAAAAGTAAATACCTTATTCAATATTGATGATAAACCAATGCGGGAAATATAAAAATAGCAATTATTTGAAATCAGTCACTGCCTTGCATTGTATTCAAATATAATCAAAGAAACAATGTTGACTATAAACCTTGAACATTGATCTTGATAACTGAATAAATTTATCCATAACTTCATAGACAATTGGGAAAAATTTCTTGATTGAATAAGAAAAGATACAAAAACTAGGATACAAATTCTACAAAAAAGGTAGGTGAATCTCCTCGTACACTCTTAGATATTTTTTGAATACCATAGCAATGAAGAAAGGGTAAGAGGTTATCATGGTTTAATGTAGATTCTCTAACCCAGAGACTACAGGATCTCCTTGAGGCTCAGTCTCCACGTGTCAATATCCTCTGTACCCTGAAAAGTAGAAACCAAAGTTAAAATTCAAGTTTACGAAAAGAAATATAATAAACACTATAAATATGCTTAACGAAAAGTATCAATACCTGTGTCACGATTGGAACCTCAGAAGGAATAATCTCTTCAGTCATCCCTTCATGTGTAGCGCTAACCTGAAAATTCCATAATGTTAAGACTCGTACCAATAAATTTGTGACATAAATTCAATTTCAATTTGACATACAAAAATATAGATAGATAGTAATGAGTAATGGTTGTGGCACCTGTACATGATCATGTCCATGATCTATAGAATGAGCATGAGGGGAAAGGCAATGTTGTTCTAGGAATTTTGTAAACTGCATAAGTTAAATAAATAAATTGGCGTCAGTTTTTTTAGACTAAATGTATATATACACCAAAAAAACATGTTAGATCAAAACCTGTTTGTACATACCTCGCCCATGGTGTGCATTTGTATTGTCTTGGATTGCTCATAGAGGTCTCTACATGAGGCTGCATACTCAATAAGCTCATCTCGCTCCATATCCCTCAACACATCATTTGGGACACTCACAAATGGACGCCCTCCTGCACTAGATGAAGGTTGGCTCGTCCCTAAGCCGACTTCCACCCCTCCTAAAGCAGCTGCAATATGTTCTTGTATCTTATCCCTCATTTTTGATGCAGCATTGGAGATAAGGGATAACTCCTCTGGAAGTGTAACTACCCTAGGTGTTCGAGCTACTAAACAAGGTGCTAGAGGCCTAAACCCAACATCTCGCATAGCATTAGGTCGTTCATATGTATGACCTTTTCCAGCTCCACAAAATTTGGACCCAGAATCTGTATAGTTAGGGTCCATGTGCTCTCAGAATTGAGAAAACAAAATTCTAACAAAATATTGCGGCACCTCATCCTTATTTGGGAACTTCCTGTATGCATACAGGAACTTCTCATAAATATGGGGTGCAATAATAGGATCATTGAATCTTGCAATATCCAGACATTTTTTGTCTTCAGGCCACAAGTCAAATAGTGACAAGGCCATTTCTTTAGTGACCTTACTTTTGACTTCATTGTAGGAGTGGATACCAATCACTGATGCTCTCCTCCTATGCATCATGTAAAAAAAAACTTGGGTTGATGGTCCAACCCCACGATAAGTCTCTATCAAACTCTCCAAATTGTGCGAAACAATTTGGAGACAATTTCAACTAGGGGCAGAGAGATTGCAACTTTGCAATTCATTGCGCAATCTCGTGGAATGCTCCCTGATCCCATCAACAGTAATTAAGGAGATGGTATCTTCCCAAGGCATCTGCTCAGGAATATCACCGGGATGGGTGTAAAGGGGATCATAGCTCGGATTTCGAGCAAACTCATGAACCCTACGACCTTTACCCCTAGGAGGGTGACCACCACCACCTGTAACATGTTAAATTATTGCACATATTAAAAATTAAATATTTTATAAGGAAATTTTTTTTTTTTTAAACTTGTTTGGTAATTTGAAAATACCTGTTGGAAAAACTAACTCTTCCTCTTCATTCATACTATGGTCCCTTGACGAGGAATGAACATGTCTATGACCCACTGTACAGAACATTAAATTGTTAGAATTTGGGCACATGAGTACCACAATAAGTTTGAAATTAAACATACATCAAACAATAAATTTTCATTTAGATTTTACCTGGAGAAGTATCCAATTGTGGGGTGAATCCCACAAGTTGAGACATTTTTCTCCTTTACCCCTCACCAGCAATAAGGCCAACCCCAACTCCAACATTTGCACCTATGGAGCATAATATTTTCACATTAAACACGTCATTTGGAAAACAAATTCACTTGTTCAACATTGAATATAACGTAAAATTGAAAATTTTAACTAGGAATTGATCTAATGTGTACCTATGCCATGTATAAGACCCTCGTTCATACCATGGTCCCCTGGCAAGTAATGAATGTGTCTATGACCCACTATAAAAAACATTAAATTGTTAGAATTTGGGTACATGAGTACCACAATAAGTTTGAAATTAAATATACATCATACAATAAATTTTCATTTAGATTTTACCTGGAGAAGTATCCAATTGTGGGATGAATCCCACAGGCTGAGACATTATTCTCCTTTGCCCCTCAACAGCAACAGGGCGAATGGGAACATGTCCTTGGGGCGCCTCTTGTTTGATTCCCTGACTGGGTGAACGAGTCGGACGAGTGCGTCCACCTGTGCAAGAGAAAAAAAAATTCACATTAATCAATTTTTCACAACGAACAATAAATATAAACTACTTGAAAACATGACATAACTAAACAACCAATGTACCTGATAATCCTCCTCTCATGGAGGTGTCTCTGTAGGGCTCCCCTGATGCCATGGAGGGGACTTTGTAGGGCTTGCCTGCCCCTCATAAACAAATTAAAAAACAAATTATCAATCGACAGTTGAATGTCATCAACCAATGGATAACAAGTACTATATAGGTACTATGTGTGAACGCATAGGCATGTTGAAAATTATAGCTAGATCGGTCTTCATGTTGGCTATGTAATTATATTCTTATGTAAAGAAGAAGTCAAAGTAATATTATCTAAAGACTAGGAACCAAGCTTTCCTAGGACTGGTACAGAAGAGTGCAAAAAGGAAGGCTTTATCATCATTAAAACCAAGTTCTAATCCTCACCCTTGAAGAAGATCATTCAAAGAGAAATCACCAACACATCTTTTCTCCACCATCGAAGAAATCAAGATGAAGACTTTATCTTCACTTATCAATTAAATATTTTCATTCTCTAATCATTTTTTGTTTAAATGACTTTGTTTTGGCAGGCAGATCTATAAGCAGGTTGGGTTACCAAGATTCCTTGCATGAGGAGAATAGTCACAGTCCTCGAATAAAGTAAGGTTAAATGTCACTTGGACCAAATTTATACAAAATTGAGGTATCAAATAATGAAGGGATATCTTCATAAGATCTTAACTGTGAGATATGGAAACGACGATAAGGTGGACAACGTAACAAGGAGAGATATTCTATAGAAATGTAGCCATAATTTTCAAGGTTCCTCCTCTAACTCTATAATTGTTATGGAACACTTTAGACATGTTTCTCCCATTCATGAAAATCATCCCACAACTTCACTTTCAATTCCACAAACAAGAGAGTATTGTTGGTTTTATTCAACCTTCCTCCACGACTACTAGTTGCACTCAGCACACCATTGAAACCATTTGAATAAGTACAAGGAATATGCTTATGAGTACATGGCACCACATGGCACCATTTTATTGAACTTCATGAGGGTTGCAAGCAGATGACTCATACTTCAAGCACCAAGCTTCAGATTTATAGCTGATTTATTTTTCCAAACCTTATATTCATCATTGCAGTGTGATTATCATTCAATTATGTGACTTATATTTTGACACATGACATTAGATTATATTCTAATTTTGAGTACAATGCATTTCCTAATGATTAAAGTGATAGATTTCATGCAATAAGGTCTCCAAGGTAACAGGAAAAATAGCTAGCAAATCTCTCTCAGAATTCCCATTGTATCACAAAGATATACCATGACTGGAGCTTCACTACTTCAACTCAAAAGTTGTAACAAAGACAAAAGAAAATAAAACCAACTTGTTCAATCTCCTGAGATTACTTGGTATCTGAGCTAGATTACATTGAAAGAGCAACCTTGAAGTCAAAATCATTTGGCCTAGTTCAAGAACACTTTTCATATGAAGGGTGAAATCATCTATTGTTACAGTCGCTGCCAGTGACAACACCCAGTGTGTAAATTTTGGAGATTATATATCCCAAAGCATTAAGAGTGCAATTATATCATGTAAATAATATATTAAAAGGTTTGATAATATTTGGAGGTTTATTGCCAAAGAATAATCTATGGATCCATAACTATAATCCTTCTACTCTATCTAGTCAATATAATGTTGCTTGAAGTGTCAATGTCATGATGGTGACCAAAAAATTGTCAATTCTTAGCTTCTTTACTAGTTCAGATTTGAATTTAAAATAAATGTGAAACTAGATCTAAAAGAGTCCTCTCTTTTAGCCAAATCGATTTCAATATCTTGAAAGTTTTGCTAAAATAGAACACTACAGTTATGTATCACTGAATATATTCCCCAATAAGTTTGCAAGTGCAACAATACGAAAGGAAAAAAAACAAGATGAGACTAGACAGTTGTTTTGGAAAGGATAACAGTGTAATAGTCGAGGAAAAAATCATTTACATCTTCATCATGCTAGTACTACTATGGCAATGTAGAGTGTGGGAGTTTAGTCTCTCACAAGAAATTTAGAAGCAAGAAATACATACAAGATAAGACCATAGATGCTTAGGGAAATTAAAGCAATCAAAGATGAAAGATTATTTTGCTTTTGCAAGAATATCTCTCAACCAAGACTAGAACAATAAAATTTCTTTGGACTTTGTCAACAGCCAGAAAACAAAGATATTATTAATATAAAATCTATCTCAATTAATCTTTGATTCTTTACTCTAAAACAAAATGATGGGGATATTTAAGAAAGGTTTTGAAACAACAGCCATGTAAAATTTTACATCAGATGGGAAACACCCACTTTTAAAATGTTCTACTTAGGGTAACGTTTGATTCAATCTTATGTGCTAGATGTCAATTGAATTAACATTTTTCAACTGCCTGAACTATATTGTAACCACAACTTTTGTTAAAAAAATGAGAAACTTTGTGTAATTACAGTGAATGTGGCATAAATTTGTGAATGTGCAAACACATTCACTATAATTGTGTCCTGCACCAGAACTCTATTATTAAAATCAAACAAGCAAAGAACTTCCCCCTTGTACCACAGTACATTGATCACAAATTTCACGTGAGTAAGATAACCTATAACAACTACATGTTCTACTCGATTTGGTGTGGGATTTTGCTCTACGAGCCTCAAAGTCTCATCTCATCATCTAGTGCTCATCTTGAATATAATTTAATGCCGAGGACTAAGGAAATTGGAATTTTCTCCATCTTTAATTTGGCTACTACTATTCCAAGCTTCTGTACATTTCTAGTTGCTTCCATTTGAACTGTTAGTGAGAGTAGAGACTCATTATTTTTAAGGGGATGGAAAATTACAGCAACACCCTCTTAGATACACCCCACATAATATATAAGATGTATATATGAAATTTGAAGAGTACCATGCACTAGAGACAAGGATTGGACACAACACACATACCCTTAATTTCCATGTTAAAATGTAGGATTAAAATGTAGGAGTAAGAAACATACCGTACCCCATAAAAAAAGATAGGACAACGAAATGATATATTTGGAGTGTTGAGGAAGGTGTAACCATGACCAATTAGAAGACGAGCCCTCTAATAGTATTTCTTAGGAATAAGATAAAATAACAATGACCTCCTTAAAAAATCCAAATAATTGTGAAAATGTTGTGGGAGAAAACCAACTTAATGTGAGAAAATTTTTGACTCCTCAATTTACATATAGATGATTAAAAAAACCCAACTCACAATGTATACCATATAAGAGGAATATAATAGTCAAGGTGGGTAGCTCTTCTCTCCACCACAACTAATTAAAAATACCTTGGCCACCATGAGGTAGATCCCATGATTTTATAACGATTTGACAATAGAGAATGAAGCTAGGTGGGAAAACCTTTTAGAAAGTAGAGTAGGACTAGGAAAAGACAATCTCTTAAGTACCAAAAGAAATAAATTATCGCAAAAAAATACAAATACTTGTGTAAAAATGAGTTTACTCAAGTTAAATTGGAAGCTGTTAACTATTATGTGGAATACAAATACCTAATGAGTTCACCAAAAAATAATTGCCAAATAAATGAGAAAATGCACTATGTATGTATTACATCAGTATCAAGACAATGAAACATAAACAACTGAAAATAATTCATGATTTCCACAAAGGCTGAAGACAGTGAGGCACAAAAAACTGAGCTATTGGAGCTTGACCCCCTAATTTTGTTTTACTCCATACAAACAATCTAATAGAGAGAGATGCTATGTCATTTCTGCCTCTTTCATGATCTTAAATTCCTTTTTCTTCAACTGCACTTCCATGAGTTCGAATTCAAGTTTATTATTTTCATTTTCTAACTTCAATCTCTTCAACTATATTTACTTACTCCTACAAATTACCGGCCCCTTAAACCCCTCCTTCTCAAGCTCAAGTTTTTGTGCATGAACCTCCACTTTCAGCGTTTTCACATCAAGAAGTTGTCTTTGCATCCATGCTATTATTGTACTATCTTCTTCAACATCTTCTCCATTTTCATCATTAGTTTTCCCATTTGCCTCATGATTCTCTCTCCCCTTAGGAGAAGATGACTGCATACCATAATCTACCAGGATATGTAGCTTGGAATAAGAACACATTTCTTCCTAGAATAAGTGATTGGAATCTATAATTTTCATCAGAGCCTTTTTTGTCCCCTCAGAAATATGATCCATAGAATAAATGAGATGATGATTCTCAAAAAACTTTGATGTGTCTCTTCCAAGAACATCATTTAGTGCCTTAAAATCATTTAGTGCCTTAAAATTCTTGTTCATGTCATTGAATTTATCTTTGCACTGCTGACAATAAATATGAAATCCTTTCTCCTTCAATATTTTGGAAATAGATTTCCACTTTCCCTTCATCACGTGAGCACTAGACTTGTTCCTATTACATTCCTCAATAAAAAAAACAAACCAATTGAATAATAAGATTCACCATGTCCCCTCTCCATTTCATAAGTTTCTAATGGTCATCAATGTGAGGTCTAGATTTCATAGGTGGATGATGTTCATCACTTTGATCTTTATCTATTCAAATGAGACTATGATGTTGATGGTGATATTGGTGTTGTTGGTTCAGTTGTTGTGAATGATGGTCATCACTTTCATCTTAACCTCTGCAGTTGAGACTATGATGTTTATGGGGATCCTGATGTTGTTGGTTCTATTGTTGTGAATGATGTTCATTGATGACATCTCCAACCTTGTAGTAGACCTACTGGGCAAAGTGAAAATTGAAAACCTTTCCTCCTTGGTTCTCAATAACCATGTTTTTTTTTAACTTCGTTAAAACCCTAGACATTCCAAATGAAACAACTATTTTTTTGGTGTTTCCTTTAAGTCTATTTCTAGTCTGAGCGACCAATGGTCTGACCCTACACAAAGAAAGATGGTTTCCTCTACGAAAATATCCCTTTGTAAAAATTCTTCGGTTATGAGTAAATGAACTAAACAACTCGGTATTTAATGTCTTTCACTCCTTTTGTTATTCCAAGAAAAATTACCATTAACCCTAGGTGTATCTACTAACTTCAACTTTTTTATAAGGTTATTAAAATTGTTAGAAACTGGTTCAAGCCTTCATAGGCCTCCAAGTTTTTTCTCTCATAGGGACCGAATGAGATTTAAATCTCCCCCTAAAACCATAATAGAAATGGGAAACACCTTTTATGAAACAAAATTTGACTTAAAAATTGTGGCATCTCTGTTAGCACTAGGGGTCCATATATTGTTGTTAAAGAAACTAGGTCTTTTGTGGCCAAATATCATAATCATCCATTTATTATGTGTGGGCTTGCAACCAATCTTTAAAGACAACCTCCTAGGGATTCCCCAAGACATCCAACCTGCGAGAACTACCTTGTGCATCTACTACCATGAATTGACAACCCTGCCAACAAAAATAAAAATCTTTGTCAATTTATCCCCTGCTAGTTAGGTTTCTTTTAGAATAACCACCGTCAACGTTTATTCTTTTAATTGATCCCATAAATATCTTTGTGTTTTTTGCTGCTAGGTCCTCTAATATTCCATGTGAGGATTTTCATTGAGAAGGTTTTGAAATTGTGGAAAAATGGTTGGGAGATCCATAGCTTAACCAGAGTTCACTAGCTCCTCTCCTGCATCTTGTATTGATTCTCGTTGAGATTTATGTCCTTTTCATTTCACTTCTCTATCCAAGTCCTTAAGTAAAATGATCCACAATCCCAAAAATTGCAACAGGTAGATGCACAGTTCAAGGAAGACAAAGGATTACCTGGATCCCAGTGACAAATAAAATAGCTCTTCAAAACGACAGCTGCAGTCCAAGAATTCGACAACCACAGTCCAAGAATTCGTGAAAATGACAGCTGCAGTGCAAGATTTCGACAGCTACAGTGAATGAATTCACGAAAACGATAGTGCAGAATGCCGGGCGAATGAAGAATTTTGGATTTTTGTTATAAAAATAATACTCTCGGACGAGAGCTTAAAAACTTTTCGTACGAGAATTAAGAAAACTCTCGGATGAGAGTTTAAAAACTTTCGGACGAGAGTTAAAAAGCTACAATTTATAGATCAATGCACTTAATTATGAAGTGTATAGGCGTACCCAATATTTATAGAAGAACCAATCCTCTCAAGAGCGTACCCAATATTTAGTTGCATGTCTTTAGGTTTTCTCTAGGAGGGAATCCTTCCTCCTCATTTCATGCGACAAAGTTGTCTACCCCTTCTATTAGGTAAATTGTCCTTTAAACAATCATTTCAATAATTTTTCCATGTATGTTTCATCTCCTTGTGTCACACCCTTTTAAAATTCCTTTAATGTTTTGTTTTCATCTCCACATGCAACTTCACATGAACTTGGTTCTTGTTCACCAAAAATACTCCATACCTATGACTTGCCTTGGTTTTATTATCCCTTCATTATTAATACACATGTTATTTGCATAGATTAGGAGTATGTATAGTATATGACTTAAACATGAGGGTTATAGTTCTTTCTCATTATCATGTTAACCCATCTCATTGGAATTTGGGAAATGCAAGTCTTCATGGTTGGTTATGCTTAATGCTTTTAGTACATTTTAATTTTCCCTCCGTGATCGATACACCATTTGCATTCCAACTAATCATTCATTCCTCCTCTATAGAGACCATGACCAAGACCCTCTTCTTGATATTTACTTTCACTACTCTCACCACACATGGGTCAACAATTTGACCACATAAATGAGGTACCCATAAGCTTGTTCGAAAATTTTTCCATTCTTTTTATTTTTAATAATTGCAAAAAAAAAAAAAAAATTCAAAGGAAACACTAATATTTGTATCATCTCATGCAATGCAATCTTTTTCAAAACATGATACTCCTAGTTACCCTTGGTTAACTATTCACATTAACAGTGCTTCTGTTTCTTGTTTGTGATCAACATCTAAAACACCTAATTCTTTATTAAATTTAATTACAAAACTAACTTAAAAACATTAAATATTTAAACTTTTTATCTTATTTGTAGATATACTTAAATACTTTTGTTGATTTAAAACATTTAAAATTACACATACCAACACTGCTATATAACCCATATATATAGTAAACAATTAGATTAGTAAAAATTATAATTTTATAATTACATTTAAAATAATATTATAAAATACATAGGAAAAAATGTTAATATATTTGATATATTATTTATCTCACATTTACTAGTATATTTATTAAAATTTTCTTAATAATTATGTTTATTTTATTAACAATATAAAAATTGACAGAAAATTAGTTTAATTTTAATCTTGAAATTAATCTTTATGAAAATATCAAATCACTATATAAATGTTTATTTAGTATTTTATATTAATATTATATTTTTAAACTGTTATTTAATACATTAAAAATTAATTTTTAATATTTTAATTCTTTTATTACATTTGTTAAATTTAAAATTATATATAAATAAATAATTTTTTTTATTATATTTATTAAATTTAAAATTATATATAGATAAATATATACAAAAATTAATTATATATATAACCATATATACTATTAAAACTTACCATATACTTTCGTTTAATCCATGCATTGAGTTATGAGGACGTAGAGTCACATAAGTTCGAACAAAACCTAATTTCAGCTTTTTCTTTTTTTGTGTAAATCAGCACTTGTATTAGATCACACATAGAGAACATAATTTTACAAAAAGGGCTTCCCTGTCCCAGAACAAAAAGAGACACAGAGGGCAAGGCCTATCAGAGAAACACTTCCATAGACACAGACACATAAAGGGGTTTATCATGTGCACAAGTCGGGATGATGATAAACATAGTCGGATGCTTGGAACCTATGGTTAATTTCTGATAGAGAAATGATGCCAGCATATGCAGAGTCTTTTTGGGACTTTATCATGGTGAGGATAGAATGATCCCTGCTCTAGAACTTTCAATGGATGGAATGGTGGATTAAGGGTGGAATTTTTTATGGTATTGTTTAGAAAATGTGTTCCTTGATTTGTCATTAGAATTTTGGGGAACCCAAACCAGTTTACCACCTAGTGAAACAAAACCGTGTAAATATATCCACGCTGGAGTCTTCCAGTCTTCCACTCACATAACTTCATCCCACCTAGTTAAATAATTTGTAGCGCTAATAATGTATCATTCACTAGTCCTTCCTATTGGAGGATCAATTGGTCCAATAAATTCAATCTCCCACTTGTCTAACAGTTGTATAGTGAGTTGGGGGTTCCTTGAGACAACCTTCCTATCCTATGAAATATGTCATAGGTTCTGAAATACTCTTTAGAATTCATATGTATAGTAGGCCACCATAGTCCAACATATAAAATATTTTTCATTGTATCCCGGCCTATGTAGTGGTCCCCTACGATCCCTACATGTGCTTCCACTAGGATCATAGGTCACTCATGTTATGTGACACATCTTCTCAAGATTTTTTCGTCCCTTAATATATACAATGCTTTGGCAATCAATTAATAGTCCATATCTTTGACCACAAGTTGCTTCTTATACGCTACTATATACCCTTTTGGTTCCATCCCTCTATCCAGAAACTACACAATATCTACAAATAATCATCTACCGTCATTACGGTGAACAATTTATATTCTGGAAAGTTTTCCTCCAAATTATATGCCTCATCGCATGAATTTAGACATAACAGGTGATCACACCTAGATTCAACCTCCTCAGCTTAACTACTACTTGGAATTTGTACTCTTGAATGTACAGAAATCATCTGCGGACCGTCACCCCCAATATAGGCTTGTTAATTATGTACTTTAAGGCATAACGGTTTGTATATAAATTGAATTTGTTTCCTAGTAAATAATTTCTAAACATTTGTAGGGCGTACAAAATTGCTAGCCAAGCCCTCTCTGTCATGGTGCAATTATACTGAATAGTCGATGGCTTGCAACTAGTGAAGATAATGAGGTGATCGACTTCTCCTTCTCTCAGCTAAGCTAAGATCACTCCCAGGGAGATTGACGAAACATCGACGTTTACGTGGAAATCCTTGCTCCAGTTCGAGAACACTATAATAGTTGTCAATACCATCTTGTCTTTCAAGGTATCCAGAGCTTGATAGCACTCCTCGGTCCACTGAAATTCCACACCCTTCTTCAATAACTGCTCCATGGGTCATGCGTTTAACTTCAACTTCTGGGATTTGAATATTTCGGGGATCCTCATCATCCTCTCCCTTTCTTAGTGATGTTGTAGCATTCTAGGAAATCGTGCACGCATTGTAGGTGTTGATGTTCAACACCAAAAGGTTCATCCCTAACCATTGTCACCCTTTTACGTGATGCCCATCTTTGTCTTGCCCTGTCTATTGCGCCAGCCCCATTTTGTACTTTTTTTTATTGTACCAACCCCATGCTGCACTTTGTCTATTGGAGAACCCTATGTTGCGCTGCATATCACCCTTTCCATGCCCCTCATCCCTGTTGTGTAGTCCTGCAATGCCAAAAAATTTCAAAAAATTTATGGGCTCAAATAGATCCCCTATTTTCACACGCACTACAACAATTCTATATCTCTTTAGAGCCTTTTTCCAAATCAGGTTTGTAGGGGTCGAGGCACCTACATCAGGGAAGAATTTTTCGCACTATGGTCTTTGCTACACCTAGAAAAATTAAAACAATATAACCATATAGAGGTAATGGGTGAATCCAAGGTCACTATAGACTAGCAAAATAACAATATTGAGATCAAAAATTAATAATATTTCCCCTCCTATAGGATATGCATAGGATATGCATGCAAGTTTAGAGAGCTTCTAGGAAGTGGTTTTAAACCACGTTTATAGAGAATTAAGTCAACTTGCAGATGATCTTTCCAAAGTGATGTTTTATATGATCCCATGAACTTTTTGCTTCAACGAATTCAAGAATGGATCCTAATCAAATGAGAGGAATATCCAATTTTGAACTAGTTAATCCTCTTTGACAGTAAGAATTTTTTTTGCATAAAATCATTTTGACAGAAAATCGATCAGTACAAAATTCATAGGAAAATGGTAAGTTGTGAAGCTCAACAAAATGATTGGGCAGTATGGCCACAATGAATGCACAACCTTTAGACAATCACATGTATTGATCAAATAAATAATATATATATATATAGATATATATATATATTATAAACATGTTTTAATATTTAAAATTTATTTTTTATTCAAATATATATATTTTTATATAATAACACAACAACTTTAAATATATTTTTCCCTTTAAAAATAAAATATCACATCATATAAACCTTAAGTGCATATTTAATATATGCTATAGAAAGAAACTTATATAATCTTGGCCTATCATAATATATATATGCACGAAATTATATAACCATCATTTATAGAAAGAAACTTATATAATCATCGCCTATTATAATATACATATGAAAAAAATTATATAACCATCATTTATTATTATTACGTAATAATTATGTTGCATAATTTTTTTATAAAAAGTTTAAAATTAATTTTATGCAATTTTTTTAAGGTAAATATTGTATTTTTTTCCAAACTAATATTTACATAGATAAGCTAATGATTCTAGGCAAGTATTTCACTAGGGAGGCTAGAACATATCAAAACTGCACTCTTCATTGGGAGGCTAGTAAGATCCTATTTTACATAATGAGTAGAGAGTGCATACCAAAAATGTCCAAACTTTCCTAGGAATATAATTGTTTGATTCAAAAATAAAATGACCATGAATATAGCTAATAAGTCCAAGGGACAAAAGTCATCATAGCCATCTAAATTGTTTATTCTGTGTTGCTGGGGGTGCTTCCAACTATTGGAGGGATGCCCAAACAATGCTCAATGTGGCTCATGCATTAACAACTATCTCATAAATTCCTATGGAGATTCCTTAGGGAGTGTAGAATTTCAACCTTGTGCCTAATGCAATGCATCGATATTCATTCCAATAAGAAAGTGGTGCAGGAAGAATGGACAACATGTACTACGGGATAGCTTGTAGCACCGCCTTCATCATGACCAACCTTCCAGCAAAATTTAGAGCTCTGTTCGTCTAATACTTCCCTCGTTCCTTGATGGAGGAGAGCAGTTTTTCCCAATGAACTTTCTACCAAGGTTTGTCCGTTAAGGGAATCCTAGATATTTGGATGGGAGGCTCTTCCTTGTAAAGCCAAGGATGGATGTGACGTTCCTCTGGATAGGCATATGAGTATTGAAGAATAAAATTGAAGATTTGTCTAAGATCAGGTCCATACCCAAAGCTTGACCAAAGAGGTTAAGAATAGCTTTAAAACCTCGAGCCTCTCTAACAATAGGAATGCCATGGAGCATAGTGTCATCCACAAATTTCTAATGGGTAGTGGCTGGGAAATTTTGTATAGTTTGAAGTCCCAAAATTTCAGCTCTCCCCTTCACAATTTTGATGATTCGACTCAAGCCCTCCATAAGAATGACAAAAATAAACGGATAAATTAGATCACCTTGCCTCTTTCCCCTGCATGGAGTGAAGGGATTAGTAGGGGCTCCATTTAAAAAGACAGAGAGACTTGGGGATTTAACCATAGCCATCACCTAGTTGATCCAACGTTGGCAAAACCCAAAAGCTTCCAAGATGACCTCCAAGTAGTTCCGGCTAGCTTTATCATAGGCTTTTGACAGATCAAGTTAGATAATCATGCCAGTTTTTTTCTGTAACTGAAGGGAGTGGATCATCTCATGCACCAGAAGGATGTTGTCCATAATCTGTCTACCTTCAACAAAGCCAGATTCCTCCAAAATAATCAGCAGGAGGATATGCTTCAATCTATTAGCCATCACCTTAGATATGATTTTATAGAGTACATTGCAAAGGGCTATGGGGCAGAATTTCGCCGGGGTGCAGGCCGCCTCTTCCTTGTGAATCAAAGCAATAAAAGTAGAGTTGAGGGATTTCAGGATGGAGGAAGTTTTACGGGCTTGAAAGCTCCTCTTAGATGGATTGATATCTTGTGAGAGATAAAATGATAAAAAATAACCTTGGTTGGTCTTCTTACATGCTAGAAATCGATTATCTTTCTTGATGGTGATGTGGCCACACCATGTCTTTTCACAATTTGATGAGATGGCTTGTGTACTGCAGCTTGGGAAAAATTTACATATATTTAGATCATTAATAAGATAAAATTACACCTTAGTAACATTTATTGATCAGTTTTCGCTATTACTACTCCTTCAAATGATGATTTTTATGGTGAAATGACCCATTTTCATGATTTCAATCCTATGACCTAATGATGACACTAGATGGATGAATGAGTTGACTGATGACCAAGATGACCAAGACACATTTGCAAAAGTAATTACCTGATCATACTGATGTTTATTTGACCATGGGATTGAAAAGAGTAGTAATGACCTAGTTACCCTAACCAATGATCAAATTTTTATTTGAAAACCCATTGAAACTATAAAAAATTACCCTAGGACCCTATCAACCATATGAAAGAGCATAATTTGATCATTGGTGTTTGACAGGACTAATAGAAACTAACAAATGTGATGGAATTCATCATGTCATTTTTTCTTCTTCTGATATTTAAAAGGGAAAATGAGGTGCATGTATCTTGAATGTGTAATGGAATTTTATCATAATTAATATTTAAAGTCAAAATTTTGTATTCATGCACATAATCAATTTTTTTAAACCAATTAATGTATGGTTTTTTTATTTTTTATAATATCATCTTAAATCAACCACCATTTGGTAAGAGGGAGAGTAAACCAACACCATGAGAACATCAAACACAAGTAATATTCCCATGGATGTAGGATGATCACAATTGAGATTTGAATCTAAATATTTCCATTAATCAAATAGCATAGAGAACCCATTTATATGCTCCTGCACTTTTTATTACAACAAAACATACTGTGTGTATGGGGAGCCAACATAATTGATCAGAGGTTTCCACAAGAAAAATGGATCTCGATGAAAAAGAGTATGCATAAATAAAATCCATGGGAAAAAATTTATGGATGTGATTTGGTTTGTTAACCAATGTGAAATTTATTAAGGCCATATCTACAAATGAATAATCCAAATCGACATAAATCCAGGAAGATATAGTGTGTGCCTGTAGAAGAGAGCGAAGAGTTTATTGATCATTCAAGAGACTGGCCTTTGGGGGTCCACGCAAACACACAAAAGAGAATTTGAGTGGAATAGAGGTGGATTTGAATCAACATATGGATCTAGGATTGCTAAAGCCATAACACAAAAGAGGAAAATCAAATTTTAATTTTATTCTTGATAGATAAGTAATGGTGGTGTACCATGCAATGGCCTTGATATAGTTTTCTATGACGAAGGCCATGGTAATAATGAGGGTGAGGAGAAAATGCTGATGGAAAAATAATGGTTTATAGTTGTGAGTCGTGGAGAATTTTTAAGGGGTTTCAACACCGAATTGGTAAAGTGATGTTGGATCATGAAATAGGATATTCATAATATCCATGGGACAATTAACATGGAATGAAACATGTCTATGGTTGGTGATGAAGAGCGTGTGAAGAAGAAGGAATTCATTGTGATTTCCAGTTGATGATTGATTTATAGTAGAAACCCTCATGACACAGCTTATCAGATATATATTAGTGTTTGTGATGGGAGAAAGAAACATTCCATACACCCATGGGACTGTGTAATATAAATGAATATTGATGCAAAATGGGTTGTGATCATGTATTCATTGATTGAAGAGTTAAAGTTGACAATGATGGTAGCTTGTAAGTTAGCTCGATTTTTTGGAGAGTAAAAATTCCTTGCATAATACATGGTTTTCTGCCATAATATTTGAAAGTAAAAAAAAATTCATGATTTTTTGATACAAAATCTTCCAAAAAGGTTTTGAAGAACAATTGGATTGTGGTTGTGGTTACACTTAAACATGGAAACACATGGCATGAGTGTTATCCAAGTTTTGATCCATTTTTAAGAATGGAATGAAATGAAATATAGATTTAAAATCAAAATGCATATGCAACATAACACCTACTAACCCCAACCCAAAACAAAGGTTAGAAGGAGGCATTTACTATGTTGAACTGACATGGAAATGGGGTCTAAATTGTGTGATTTATTGCAACATATTCCCAACATAAAATATACAACATCATTGTGTTTTTATCATCAATACCTTTCCAATAATATAAAAGTTTCTTCTATTTTGAATATGGATTCAAAATATATGACTATTAAAAGTTTGTCCAATAAAATCATGCCATGTCATATTAGCTTGCCATGTGGCATCCACATGGCTATCCATGTCATTGGTCACATGGAAATTGTCAACCCGTTCATATGCCATGATCATTCCCAATGGTGAACACTTATTGCATACACATATGAAAGTCAAGTGGGTGTGGATCACCTCGAAAATACATCCTAGTAGGTTGCAATTTTTTCCCCACTATAAAACACCAGGGGAAACCTTTCGGGCTATGTGGCATTGGAAAATTCATATTAGGGTTAAATCATCCCCCCTTGACTAGTAAGTGATCTCGTCTTGTGCCACACGGTGCTTGTCCCCACAAAACGTACCCCACACGCCAAGTCACCCCGAGATATAGATCTTTCTAGTTCTTCAATGTAGTTCGTCAAAATTCCTTGAGGTCTAAGGCCTGAGGTGATGTCATCCCTTGTCACGTCCTTTGTTCCATGCACAATCAACTTATTATATTCATGAACCAAAAATAGTGAACAGTTGATCCAGCGGGAAACATATGCCTTGATATTCTACGAGAAGGCCATTGGAACCCCATTTTAACTCTAAACTCTCTCATTTCCGAGCTGGTCAATATTTTCACCCATTCGCATCAACTCCTGAATTGGGAGATACAGGTTTGTAGGTAAGTCCGGCTGATGGAACCTGTAACACTTTCTACATCACTGCAGCCCTGCATATATACAACAGACAGGTATCGAAAACAATGTTTCTGAGAATGGAGAATCAGACTTGGATGATAAGATAATGTAAGGCTATATTGTGGGGGAATGAAGTCATATGGTCCGGCCCTTCTTTCCTATTTCCTTTTGACTATGCTCGTCATTATATAGTATAGATTTCTTTCTGGTCATGTTATTCCTTTTGTCCTTACATTTTTCAAACATATTCCTCGTTGCCTTCTACTATTGGTTTCTGAAAAGTCATAGTAGTCCTACATTTCAGTTTCTAGCCACTGTTTCATTAGTTTTTAGATGGTGGATTAAACCTCGTCATTATATTTTTTTAACTGTTTTGGTCATCATTCCGTGCATGCTATCACCAATGTCTACATATAGGGTTCATTATACCTAGATTTGTCTTTCTCGCTAATACTTCCACCTGGGTCTATGTCTTTCTCGGACGAGGTGGAGATTGGCATTATCATTATCCTATCCATCTTTGCATATATGATTCTGTCGAATCTTTTATATCAGTGTTTTTCGAATGGTCGAAAACACAGATAAATCCAACTCATCAACTGAATGCTCTATTGCTTCATCGACTGATTCTGATTATCAGTCTTCATCTGGTGCCCACATATGGTATTGTCTATGGTGTAAGTGGGTTGAATATTTTATTATTTCCAGGCCATGCAAAAATTTCAGTTTTATAATTGGTGATAGGTGGTGGATATGCCCTGGTTGTCTGTGTTGTTGTTGCTGTCACATTTAGATCTTGTTTTTGTTCCTACGGGCCTGGTTTTTCTGGCTGCGTTTATAGATTCATAAGTGTTCCGTCTACTGGAATTTTACCAATTAATTCTTATCGAAATATTAGTATCTCTAGCTGGTGAGTTGGTGCAATATGATCGATCCAAATCTTGAGGGATTTGGATTTGACAAGAGGACGATAGTCATTCAAGTGGTTGATTTATTTACACTGAGATTGATGTTCCATCGTTTCAGATGTCAGAGGGTCTAATTATTATATATTCCCGGGGTTGGTTGTCCATAATTCTATTTTCAACGTATCCAAGTTAAATTTGGGATTCTATTTCTGGTAATGACATCGTTTGACATCGATTTGGGCTACATCTCAGAGGATGGATACAATATTATATTCCCCCTCTTCTAATGTCATAAGGGCAACATTCTATTTTTTCCTTTTTTTCCTTTCTGGGTAGATGTACTGACCATATTCCCATCGGGGTCTTTCAAATTCTAAAGTGTGCGATCTGATTTTTCGTCAGTGTCCTCTCATTCTCACCTGTACTGCGAAAGGCTGCCTTAATATCTTTCATACATTTGTAGATTGTTTCTCGATTCTTCATATTGATATTTCACTACTTGTTGGTGCTTGGGGGTGTGGAATACTGTCTTCGGTTGTGTCCTGACAAGGCCATGATGGATCATGTGAACATGACACATGGGTCCTTCTTGGGCCTTTAGTTGGACATCTTGGCACATGAGGCTTTCATCTGGGCTACAATGGACGCCGAAAAACAATTTTCTCGTGAAAGTGAGATTGACAGTCTAGTCCTCAAACAGGTTTCTCAATTCATTCAGCCTGCTGAGGGGAATACTCAACAGGTTGCGGAAGGAATGAAAAGCTATAAGAAGAAATCAGGTAGAAAATGCAGGAAGAAGGCCTTCTACAAACACAAGATGGAGATCAAGGAAATTCGATTGGACCACGATGATTTATGCTGCAGGGTGGCTAGTTTGTAGAAGCATGTAATGATAGCAAGATGGATGTTTCCTGATGGCAAGGACGTCGATATGGATGATTGGGTTCAGAAAGTATGGTTTCCATTGATGAGTTATGCTCCCAGAATCAAGTGAGCCTGTCTTTACAACTCTGTCTTAATTTTTCAAGCGAGCCAGTTATGTTGTCAAGTGATCTTGTCTATTCAACTCTGTCTTAATTTTGCAAACGAGCTAGTATTGTTGACATTTTACAAGCGAGCCAGACTATTGACACACTACGAGCTAGTTTACAATATTATTATGTCAGGCTATTTTTCTTTTCAATCACCTGTTTCTATCTGCTTTTAAGCGTAGGTGAATGATCGTTTCGCTCCACAACACGAGCCTATTTTCTCTCCTATTGGTACAGACAACGAGGCTATCTATTCATATCTCTTTCTAATTTGTCAAGCGAGCCAGATTATGATGACTTATTACAAGCGAGCCAGCCAATATGCATACAAGCGAGCCGGTTATCTATATACATGTCAAGCTATCTCTCTTTTTTGTATCAATGCTATCAATTTCATATGTTGCAGTGCTTTTTTCAATCCTCCTGGACTTTTTATTTCAATAGGGCCTCACATGTTTTTATCAAGAAAGCCAGTTTTTTCCTTCACTCTATTTTTCATCCTTTTCTTACAAATCTATGATGAGTTCAGTATAGATGGCATCGATCTCCTCTTTATTTGGGTTGATCTGTTTGTTTTCTTTGCTCTGGACTCGATATTTGGCTTCGGTGGTTTATTAACCCCGATTATGTATGATCCCTTCATATTTTTTGTTTTGACTCATTTCTTCGTTAGAATTTGTCACAATGGAAATGTTGATTTGGATCATGTCTTTCTTATCTACTCTAGATGAGAATGTAATGTTATGATATATGCACTGTTAATATAAACAATGTTTTTTTCTTTCTGAAAAAAAATGAGAAAGGGACAACACAAGCTAGAAATCCCTTAAACATAAGCATGACAAAAAAGTGACTTGGGAAGCATTGACTCAATAATGACCAATGATAGAAGTTTGTGATGTATGTGGAATCCACTAACTCTCCATAATTATTGGAAGAGTAACCATATAGGGGAGTAAATACTTAATAACTAGCAATTGCACCGGGAGGTGCAAGGGAATGCCGAAAGGGGATATGAAACTTGGTATGTAAAATCTCTCCATTTCAGTAGCAATGTCAGCACAGACTCTCCCTAGTCTTTTTTCAAGCTGCCCTACAAGCCACATGTTTGAGACAGGATCCTTTTGTGTCCTGGAAATACTGGGTACCTTTGTTTATAAAGGTACCCTGTTTGCAGCTGTTGGGTTTGCTGCAGGCCTTGCAGGGACTGTATTGTCTAATACACTGATCAGTGTCAGAAAGAAGATGGATCCCAACTTTAAAACCCAAAATAAGGCGCCCCCCACACTCCTGAACGCATCCATTTTAAGACTTCTCTGCTTGTGCTTCGATGTCTGAATAATATACTCAGTGGAATGAATTTTGTGGTCTTAGCCAGACTAACTGGTTCCCAGAATGTTGATGTGCCACCACCCTCATCGCAAGAAGAAAGGGCCAAGTTGTTACTAGATCATGGAAAGGATCTACAATCCGAACAATCTGCTTAATAAAATATGTTATATTAGGTTCTCGAAAATGTTTTAAATTGTTTGGTTTTAGAAGTATGCCTAGTCAAAAAAAGATAAATAGATTGCCTAATATTAAGAGCCCCTTTATGATGGTAAAGAACAGTTTCATGAGTAGAGTCTACACTGGTAAAGTTATTTGGTTAGAGGAAGGTTCAAAAGTCCGGGAGTCCGGGAATGCAAAACAAATCATATCCAATATGAAATAGGCTAGCAGATGAATGGTTAGCTTGTTGTGGGACTCTGTTTTCATGTGAGTTGTCATTTCCAGTTTTTTATCACTATAGTTTGCAGCATGGTTGAGAGGAACCAAATCCATGGGCAAGATCCTAGATTACCTAATGCCACATGATTAGTTTAAGCTGTTTTATCCGAATTTTAAGGTGGAAATAAATGAATTTTCATTCCATGCTAAACAAGATACAAACATTATGGAATGATTGAAATTTCTTCCAATGAAGTAGAATAAATTGATAAATTGTGTGATGGTTATGACTGTTGATCAGATGTTAAAGAAGAGAATTTCTAGCATATGCTTTATAAGACCAAGGGTAAATAGTGATTAACCCTCAAACCAAGTATTAGATTCATTTCTTTCCAATTTCTTGCTATTGTGTTCTTGCTATTTATGATAGGTGTTGAGTTTATTTAAATTAATTGTGAATCATCGGGCTTGATGACAAGCTAAAAATTTAAATCTCTGTAATTATTTAGTTTTATTATTATTGAATCTTGCTTACTTCCAAAAACCTTGTTTGTAAACTTATTGGTCCTTTATATTTTAACCAAGACCATTCTCACAAGTAGGAAGTCATTGTGAAGGGAAATTATTATAATTGTTTCATGTATCCATTCTCTCTGACTACTGTACTCCACTGTCTTTAGATAATAATTCGAAGCAAACTATAAGTGAGAATTTTGTCAAATTACTCACAAGTAGGAAGCCATTGTGAAGGGAAATTATTATAATTGTTTCATGTATCCATTCTCTCTGATTATTGTACTCCACTGTCTTTAGATAATAATTTGAAGCAAATTATAAGTGAAAATTTTGTCAACTTACTGGAGGCTTGTAAATGTACATTTCATTGGTATTTTAGTGATTGTTTGAAGAATCCCTTTTCCTTGATTATTGTACTGATTGGCTATGGAATATGAGAAAACTAGAGAAGTAACACAATCTCAAAACTATGGAATATCACTTTTGGTGTCATCGACACTTTCTTGTATGTATTATGGAAGAAAATTCCAGACAAATCAGCCTATTACACATGAAAAATATTCGGGCATGAATAATTTGATGATAATACCTGTAAGCTCGGTTAATTTGGTGTCATTAATGATCCAATGTTGGGTGGAATGGTTCAAAACTCTTTTCCATCCTATTTCTGCAAGTAATCTCTGTATGAAAGAAAAGGGAAAGAACATAATGGTGCTCTTTTGGAAAATTCACTACAAGCCTGGCTTTTCCTCCCTTCACCTTTACATCCCAAACTACAAACTCTAGTTTCCGAAATTGAGATTCTTAACTTGATAGTTTGAGTTCTTTCATATCAAGCTTTCTGGCCCGACGGTGGAACAATAGCATTAGGTCAACTTACTGATTGCTTTGCAAAAAGCACAAAACAAAATAGAAGATTAAATGGGAAGTTTGGTGATTATATCCATTTCTATTAAATGTTGTTCTTTTTATTCTTAACGAGGGTGAGTGAATGTAGAAGTATTGATTAGACGAAATCAATCAAAATTTTGTGTGGAGTTTCCATAAAAAATGAATGAACAGTGATTTGAATGGCTAGCAAAACTCGTTTGAGGAAAGATTTCAGAAATAGTTATTAACTTTTCCTTTGGATGCTTCAGAGAAGTCGAATTTTTTTTGAACAAACATCTGCTGTAAAAGTAGAAAACATTCAAATACATGTCCTTTTGTTAGAAACGGTTTCTTCAACTACTACTAATATAATTCTAAACTTAATCTTATCCATTTATCTGGAAGCAAAAAAACAAGGGACCTCCCTGCTCATAAACAAGAGTACAAACAAAAGGATGAAGTTCAAACCACTATTGTTCCAGCCTTGACCATTTATAAATCATAGGTCAAGCTATATACCAAAAATGGACCATGCATGTTTGTATACTTTCACACCAATTACTGAAAATCTCTATATCGTCACACACAAAAAAACCTCCTTGAGAACCCTGTTCCCGGAGCTCACTCCCTCTTCACCAGGAGTTATTGATGGTCATGAACACGGGTAGTGATATGGAGTGGGAATCCTAAAATTAACAGGGTCATTTGAACAGGACCTACCCATACTGACATCAATCTCAAACCCTACCTGTTTTGTAAAATTCACAAATGTTACGCGTCCCTTCCTCTCACCATCCTTGCCTGAACCTGTTCTACAAATCCCAGTATTTCAATCTCGTAGCTCCAACATCGAAACTAGTGGATGAACACCACCCGTGTGTGTACAGGAAGTTCAAACACGAAGAGAGTCTGATTGGGATAGTGGTTTTCTCTGGAATGCGGGGGGTAATGGGCTGATGGTTGAGGTGTTTCATTGGGGTTAATATGTTGGAAAAAGGGGTACCTTCTAATTCTAATTCAAACAGCACATTCCTTCATGGTATATTTAGTTCTTTTTCAGTGTATTGGGCCAGTTTCTGGGGAAGGTGGTGGGATTCGCTGGTGATATCTAGACCTTGTAAAGACGTGGGATTTAAGATGTGTCACCATTGGTGGCGTTGTAAAGGTTGCATATGTTGCTGTCTGGATCACTGATTCTGAAGGGTTGTGACATCCTGTGGACAGTGCTGATTTTTTTCCCTGTTGTTTGTTTTTGCTACAATCTTCCTATCTCAGATGGTATTCTGAGGTTTCTCCTTTTTTTGGCTTGCATTTCTCTCCTCTTTCCGACTCCGGAGTTTTGGACACCGGTGATCATCAGTGGTGGTTGGTAGACAATTATCATATTGTAGAGATATTAGGGTGTTCCATAAACCCTTGATGTGCTTTCTGTACAACTCTCCTAGGCTGGTGTGTATGAGCATTTATGTTTGGATTTCCTGGACAGATTTGGGGATAGGGATGATCATTTCCGGATTGATCTTGGGTTATGGATCTTGACTATTGGGGTTGATGGTTGTTCATTTCAGGATTGTCCATTTATGGAGTGATCCGACGTCCATTATTGCCACCTACTTCAATTAAGTCAGTTTCCCGTTACTCTCCTCTTGGCACTCTGGTGGTCTTATGCAATCGCAATTCCAGGAGACGATGGGATGGAGGGAGGACATCCTCTCCTCTGACAAATCTGCTCAGGAAGCCTTAATTGCGACTACGATTTTGGCGGAGAAAAAAAATGGCAGATGTAAACAGATTGCACTTGCCCTTCCTCGTGGTATTCAAAATGCTCCGGTGGACTGGACCGGATCGGAAGATGCTAATCTGGTATCAGAATCAATACCTCTTCCTACCAAAAACATATCATCTCGGACTCATAATCATAGGGACAGGCGGCGACAGAGGGAAAATGGTTGGAAATTTTTCAAACCAGACCCGATCATCAAAGAGGTGTTTTTAGACAATGATGATATCGTGGATAGGGTTACCAGTCTCCAAAAGCGGGCCCTGGTAGGAAGGTGGATCTATGCTGAATCAAAGGGTCTTGATATGTCTGTATGGGCTCAAAAATTCTGGGTACGTAAGGTTGGATACATGCCTAAGATTAGCATGCTGATGGGGGACTGGTTCATTGTACACTTCTTACATGAACATGATTACAGAAAGGTGATGGACAGGGTCTGGGTAAATGGAAAAATTTATCTCCAGATTATGCCTTGGTACTTGGGATTTGATCCTCTTATGGATGCTCCCCGTGGCAAGTACTTATGGGAAAAACTACCTGGGCTCCCGCTTGAATATTGGACTGTCAAGGCTCTCAAGGCTATTGGAAACTCGATAGGGGCGACCATATATGTTGATCCTCGTTGTGTAGGAAATGAAGATAAACATATTGCATGGATCCTGGTGGAGGTGGCTTCATATGGGGAGTTGGCGGGTGACGTTGACTTGGTATGGGATTAAAGACGTCACAAACATTGCGTTGATTTCTGGGGCATTCCCTTTCGGTGCCTATGTTGCTACAAAACGGGTCACCTGCAACATTTCTACCCAGATAGATTCTCGAAGGTTAAGCGGACACGTAATTACATCATCTCAAAAGGCACAGGGGGACGACAGTCTATTTTTACTGAGCGGGAACCCTCAGACAAGTCTGATTCCAATCCGAATTGGATGAGGGATAAAGTTCATGGAGCACATAATTCGGTATGTCATAAATCTCGGTATTGCTCTTTTGATTCTCCTATATCTCATAATGGATCCTTTGAATTTCCCACACCTCCTCCTAATAAGTTTCCCCCACTTTCGGAACTCTCTGAGCGATGTCATTCGGACATCACACAAAAATGCTTTAGGCCATTAAAAGGTTCTTCCATTTATCCAGAGCGCACTCCCCTATTGCATAAGGCCATAGTCTCTCCTAACAAATCTATTTCCCATATCGCATGTGACACATGCCCTCCAGATACAATGCCATCCCATGATAGCCCTCTGATTGCTTCGCCTACCATGCTGGCCTTGGAATGGGCCTCTCCAAACATTTGTCATCCTCATAATGATGATATGTCCTATGTATCCCCTAAAAACTCTATTGGGATAGACTTGGAAGAACTAATGAAAAATCCAGATCTGGATCTTGCAGCGCTGACTATTTTTGACAGGAATAACATAGTGGCTCCCCCTATTATCTCTCCTAAATCCGCAAAAAACATAATAGTTCGTAAAACCAAAAAATCGGGATCGAGGGACTTTAGGGGGAGACAAAGGACAACGGAACTCTTCCAGGAGAGATCTGAATCTACAAGATATTCCTATCATGCAGACAAAGGAGGACTAGGCCCTTAGAGCAAGCCGCCCACAAAGGAATGAGAAATGACATCTATTTTGTCTATCAATATCAGGGGGTTAGGCAACCCCTCCAAAACCTGTCGCCTTAGAGATTTGGTCAGGACACATAGACCATCGATCATTTTTCTGCAGGAAACACTATGTATGAGAAAAACCGCAATGGAATCTATAATTGCAATCTTCCCAGGATGGAAAACTGCAGGTGTTGATTCTATTGGAAGATCCGGTGGTTTGACTATCGGGTGGGACAAACAGCGTTTTAACTTCTTGGCTTTCAAATGTTTTGGGGGTATTTTCCTTTTTGGTTCTTGCAGGGGGATTGGTGAGGAGGTTGCCATCATTAACCTATATGCTCCTTGCATTATGAAGGTAGATTTCTAGAACAAGTTGGATAAATGTGGGGTGCTGGATCTTAAACTCATTATGTTAATCAGGGACTTAAACGTTGCTCTTTCTTTGGATGAGTCATGGGGTAAAAAAGCAAGAAAGAACCTTGTAGCTCGAAAAGTGTCTCACATTCTAAACAGCCACACCCTTGTAAACATCAAATTGACTCCTGTTGTTCCCACATGGACTAATCGAAGACGTGGCAAATATTTCATAGTTAAAGTCTTGGATCGTGCTATGGTCAACAACGTAGTGATTGAACACATGGGTCATATGCGCCTCATGGTTCAACAATCCTCCCTATCGGATCACATGGCTATTTGCTTATCGTGGTGGCACGAATCCTACAAAAAAGGGGCTCCATTTAAGTTCAACAGGGTATGTCTTACTGATCCTGATTTTATACAATTGGTTAGAACCTTCTGGCTAGACTCTTGTAAGGCGGGAGGTGGCACACATGATCTTGGTCTTGCTAAAAAGATGAGGGCATTAAAAGTACTTGTAAAAATATGGGAACACGATAAGAAGGAAACACAGAGAGAGGAACTTGAAGACATAACGGAAAATATTTCCCAAGCTCACATGTCTTCAACTTCACATCCTCCAGATGAAGGTTTTTACAAAAAATTACAAGCTATGGAGGCTCAAAATATTGAGTTGCTGAAGATAGAAGAAATCACTTGGAAGTTGAAAAGCAGGAATCAATGGCTCAAAGAGGGTAACATGAACACCAAGTATTTTCATGCGTACGCATCTGGGAGGAGGGAAAAAAATGCCATATGGTGCATTCGATCAATGGATGGTACCTTGATCTCTGACGAGGATGGGATTAGGTGGGCGGCCGTTGAACATTTTGCAGATTTTTACAAGAAGGATGAGGGGATCTCCCTTGTCAATCAACAAGGGGTACTGAGCCACATTCCTGAAATTTTTGACCAGGAAGCTGTTGAATTTTTCATGCAGCCTGTCACCAAGAAGGAAATTGAAGTTCTTAAATCATTTTCCAGGGACAAAAGTCCCATGCCGGACGGATGGACGGCTGAATTCTATATTAGTTTTTTTGAGTTAATGGGAGATGAAGTATTGGAGCTAATTGAGATGATCAGAAAAAAGGGGCATATTCCAGGTGAATTAAATGCCACTTTCGTATCCCTGATCCCGAAGTCCTCGGACCCGAAATATTTCTCGAACTTTAGGCCCATAGCACTTTGCAACGTAATATACAAGATCTCCTCAAAAGTCATAGAAAACAGGCTCAAAAGTACTCTTTCTAGGTGGATATCAGGAGAATGGTATGGGTTTCTCAACGGAAGATCTATTCATGACGTTGTTGCCATCTCACAGGAAGCGATGCACTCCATTCATGACCAAAAAAATGATGGCATCATTTATAAGGTTGATCTCTACAAAGCATATGACTATATAGATCGGTCCTTCATAAGACTTACCCTTTTCAAAATTAGTATGTTGCTACCTGCCATTCGATGGATCATGGCTTGTATTGTATCGGTGAGATACATTGTTATCATAAATCAGATTCCTTCCGCTTTCTTCAAGGCTAGACGTGGGCTGAGACAGGGCTGTGCCTTATCGCCTCTCATTTTTCTCCTTGTCATGGATGGCTTCAGTCGAATGATCAATTCTGCTGCTTTAGAGGGTCACTTTACTGGTTTGCAGGTTTCTCCGCAGGTCAGGATCACACATTCTCTTTTTGTAGATGACTTACTGGTCTTTGGTCATTTAATACGTGAGCAATGGGTTTTCCTCCACACTTTGATGGACCATTTTGGAGCAGCCACGAGACTTGGCATCAACAGAATTAAGTCAATATTTCTATATGAGAACGGAGATATTATGGATGTTCAATACGTCACTGAGATTCTAGGGGTTAAAGCTGCAAAAATATATGATGGAGTCACATACCTAGGCTTTAGACTTAAGCCCTGTGCATATGTTAACAGTGACTGGGAATGGCTCATTGAAAAACACAGGGAAAAAATATCAAAATTGACAAATCGCTGGCTTTCATTAGGAGGTAGATACATTCTAATTCAAGTTGTCCTCTCCCAGCTTACGGTACACTGGGGTCACCTCTATTGTCTTCTAGTTTTCATTATTGAGAATATTAATGCAATAATGGCACACTTTTTATGGGAAGGAGTTAGTTCTAAGAAAAAATATCGCCTCTGTAAAAGGTCCCATGCCGTGAAACATGGGAATCCTCAAGTATATTCCCACCATGGTAGTCTACGCAGTACTCCCCTATGAAGTACTTTCTCTTGCACTTATTATAATACTATAAAACTGTGCACCTAATTGTGCACCACTCTATGTTTGAATGCCTTGCATCATTCATCCTAGACTATGGTTCACACAACAAGCCTGTCTATGCTCCTTCTGGCACATTTTGGTTCACACATGACTAGTGGGCTTCCCTTTGCATTCTTCTACATGATGCTGGTCTTTGGTCTTAATTGCACCAAGAGAAATGGGTATCTACTAAGGAGTTGAGGGAGTAAAGGTGTACAGTGCTTAAAAATTTAATAATTGTAGCAAGAGAAATGGGGTCTCTGCTGAAAAATTGAGGGAGGAAATGTGCACAATGCTCAAAAATAATGTAAGGTCCAACTCCAAACCTCAAAGCAACTAAACCCATCTGGCATAAATATAAATATGATTTGATTACCCTACCTCGTGTTCATTTCCACTAATAACGGTTGATTTCTGAGAAACCAACATGTTCAAATATCTAGGTTTAGGGTAGTTCGTAAGGAAGTAGAGAACACTGGTGCTAGACAACATGACAGAGCTGACCAATAATCCTATTAGGGAAAGCATATTTCCTATGACCTAGTTCGCCATAAAGCCTGCAAAATTCATCATCCCGTATTGTCCCATTAAGTGCCGCAAGTTCCCTCAACTGTGCCCGCTTGTGCTCATTCAAACCCTCGTCAACAAGCATAAGCAACTTCTCCACCATGCCCACAGATTTTTCCAAAGCATCCTGTGTCACTGCCTCGACCAAAACATGCAGGTCCTCATTCTTGGATGGATCAGGTTTCAGATCACATTTCTGCTGTAATCTACCTTCCTTGACAAAACCCTTGCCTCTTATAACAATCTTTGCACCAGTATCCTTGTCCATTTTCTTTTGGGTGTTACATCTAGGGCCAATAAAATTATACCCCGAAAAATCCTTCACGTGAATGAACAGTTTCTTATAAATCTTTGGCGGATGGTAATCTACACGCGGCTTAAATGTTGGGTTTCACTTGATAAGGTGGGAAATGACCTCCTATCTCTCCCTCGTAAGCTTTTCTCGATCTCTAGATTCCCTTGTATTGATTCTAATCCCGTCGTTATCATAGATGGGCTCCGGGAACGACGACCGAGCACTCTCTGTCCAGTCATCTAAAGGCATATCCATTAACCGTGCATTCAAACCCTGTACCTTAAGATCGAGTTCCATGCCTCTAGTTAACTCTTTAACAAACCCTGGAAGCTGGATTCCCATAAGTGGTTTTGGCTCATCAGCCCAACGGGTTTTTCATTTTCTAACAGACCTAGTGCTATCCTGCATTTCTCCCTCACCTTCAATATGAGGACCCCAATGGGATCGCCGCTTCCTGCCGCTGCTCACTTCTGTAGTACAAGTGCCCTGCGTTTCAAATTGGCTCGAACCCTCTGCTCGATCTTCCAACTTCATTGTTGTAGTCTCCAACAAATATAGATTCAAACCCCCATCCTTGCCCTCTTCGTTTCTGCTTCTTGTACTCACAAAGCCAGTTTCCTCTTCCTTGGCTACAACAAGTTTCTTATCCCACCATTGGGTTGCGATTGAAGAGGGCCCTCTGGATGGTGCGCATCATCCTGTTTCTGGTATTTTGCATAACCTTTCTCTCCTCCACCATGGTTCTGGTATGGCGCATAATCCTGACCGGATTCCTGCTTCTGGTACTCAGCGTCCTTTTGTGCTATTTCTTGGCCTTGGTATTGCATGTATGATTGTTGCTCTAGTTCCTGGTTTTGGTACTGATTTAACTCTTGCTGGCTCTGGTATTGATCGTATCCTTGATTGGCTTCGTGGTCAGTGTATTGTGCATACCTTGGGCAGTTTTCGGGCTTTGATACTGCTCATACCTTGATCTCTTCCCCTCACACATGGTTCGAATCCCTCAAAGACCTAAAAACCCTCGTCCCGAACCTTCCAAACCTTCCAACAAATGGCGGTGTAGGCGTATGCGTATAAAGAGCGAACATTTGTCAAATTTTGATTTGTTGGAAGCACAATAACAAAACCTTCCTATTGGCTAGGGTGAATAGTGTTTGATCACCCCAAGCCAGCAAAGAAAATGCCTCCAGCGTAAAAATGGCTCAAGTTCCTAGATTCATACTAAAAATCCAAGTTGTCGAGACAAATACTCAAAACTAGTCATTTTTTTAAGCGTGACACTACTCATGATTGTTTCCAAATCAATTAGATAATGAAATTATTTTCTTTCCCTATTTTTCAATATATTTGATTTTTTGTTTCATATCCTAAGGCTTGAAAAATAATAAAATAATGTTATTATACAATGGAGGAAACAAGTGTCATGGGAAAGAAAACTAGTTCCTAGTGTAGGGAACATACCTATTTTCAATTCAAGGGATGTGTGTAGGATAAGGACACTATTAGGAGTGTTTCATCAAGGATAAATGTGTAAATATGCAAAATAAATAGATACAAGGCTATTAATTGAAGAGAATGCATAAGTGATAGGTTATGAAACATCAAATTGAAATTGACATCAGGCTCAAGAACACAAGCAGTACAACACAATGTAGTGTTACAACGCAACAATGGGAACCCCATCTAGAAAGCCCAAAAACAAAGATTAAGAGAAATTTATGAGGTTTCATTAAAGGGTCATTTCAAGGGTAAATAGGGCTCCAAATCCTATGAAAATATTACAACATTGATGCTCAATGGATATCAAGGTACTAATTAGTCCCATAGAAGGTAGGCTCTACGATGAAATTACAACACTTTTAAAAGCAAGAAAGAAGGTGTGTGTCTGAAATTAGTGGGGTATATTCTATGGTAGCAATGATATTGAATTGATTAATATAGAATGAACTATGGGAAACTATTCCTTGTATTCCAATTTTTGAATAAATTACCTACCACATAATATCTAAAATGGACAAAAGTGATGGAAAAAATCACAGAAAATCAACTTAGTTTGTCATATCACCTAAAAAACTAAAAACACCACTTAGAAAGCACTTGCTTATAATTAATAAAATTAATAAAAACATAATAAAGTTTTTTAAACATTATAAAAGGGGTAAAATCAACCTAATATAAGTGAATATGATAAGTTTTACCACTTCATTTTCACTTTTACTCCAAATTTGTACATTTTTGTCAAAATATTCTCAAACTTTGAAAAAGGATTTTCAGAGCTATAACCATTGGGTTTTTCTTTCATTAGGACCAAGTGAATCTACATTCTGTTGTCTTCCATTTTAATGTCCATTTAAATTTTGATTTCTATCATAAAATTGAGTTAAAAGTTATTTATAGAACTTAGGGTGCACATATGAACTCTCCTAGGGCATTTCAACGTTATGAACCCCACAAAAATGTGGGTTGTGTGCAAACTCTAACAAAAATATTCAACATTATCTGTTCAGGGCATGCCTTTGCAATCGTTATGGCCTTACCTCTACTCACGAAGTAATTGGAGGTCAACGGAGGAAACTAAATGTTAAATGTTTTTATAAATTAAATGATATCGAATCTTTAATTACGTCGGAGGCATTTTATTTTTGGGCTTGGGGTAAGTAAAAACTATTCACCCCAGCCAATGAGAAACATTTCTCATTGCCCTTGCAGCCAGTGAAATCTTGACATGTGGCAGCTCCTCACAGCCAGTGAAATCTTGACATGTGGCAACTCCTCAACATATTTCTCTGAAATTGATTACGTTTGAAATTCTTATTGAATGAGTGAAATTTACACGGCACTAGATTTTGATTTTGCTGAATGACTGAAATTTAAACGAAATATTGAAATTGATTACGTTTGAAATTCTTCAATGAGTGAAATTTACATAGATCTAAAATTGAATGTGATCGACATATTCGATCGTTGGTGGATAAGAACTGTTTGCTAGTGGATAAGAAGTGAATGCACCTCCGCTCCCTGCAATTGTTTGTGTCTTTTCATGGCATCCAATATTAATTCCTGGAATCATGGTTTATCAACTCTAGCCACCCAACCATTTAATACATAGAAAACAAGAAATGCAACCATTTAATCCACTTAATGCATTGAAGACTACAATATTGTTGACTTCCACCTTGCAGCCGACTTCGATGTGCAATCAAATTCGATCTGCTTAAATGGACTTCGATCTGACTAAACAGAGTAGTTCCGACTTCCAGCTTGCAGCCCTGCTTCCAACCTGAAGAATTCCAGCCTGAAGAACTTGCAGTTGCAGTCGAGTTCCACCTTGAATAACTTCGGATTTATAAATTTCTGGTAAGCTTCTATTACCTGCAATTATAAAGAATATCAATGCATTATGAATTTAGGAACAATATCAATGAGATGTTTTTTAATGTTTTCATTACACAGTGAAAAGGGTTACAATATTAGATGAGGTGAAACTGAAAATAATACAACACTATGAACAAACTGTTTGATTCAAACAACATTGCAAATTTCAAAATCAATCAACAATGTCCTCTAAGTTACCTTCTTATAGCATAACTGAAGATGGCAGCTTTGATTAAGCCATCCTTATCCTCAATCTGCCACTGCAGTTCGTCCACTTTCGTTTGCGTAGTCTCCATCTTAATAGCTGAATTTGTTGGCAATATGATGCAGAGTGTTTTCCTTGATGGCAATCCACCTAATGAAGTTATTCTTGACATAATAGACTTCTGTGTACAGAAGGAAATGAAGAAAGGATTTCAGCATGTGCTAAATCTTGATGAAAAGAGTATGTCTCTAGGTATACGTGGATTTTCCTAGGGGGAGTCGCGTATGCACGCGGGAATCAACGTTCCAAGTCGCGTATGGGAAAAAGCGCTCAAAAAGTGAAAAACCAGGGGTATCCACCATGGTATTGACCCATTGTATTGGGTAATGATCCGCCTAATTGACCCCGTCCAAGAATACCATCGGAAGTGATGAAGTTTTGGGCTCATGGTATTGAAAAAGGTTACACCTATATAAAGAGATGAAATTCATTATGCAAGGATAGGAGTGTGGGTGCAAGATGTCTGAGCTTGAATGAATACTTCACTCTGAAGTAGATCTGAATGGTAAGGGTTACACTTGAATGATAAATCTGAATGGATGATGCACCAATGATGAAGAAGGGGATATAGATCTGAAATGCTCTTGTATCTACTAGATTTGCTTATGGAAGGCTTAGATCTGTGATGAGGCAAACATCTAGGCGGACATCTGTCTGAAGAAAAAGGGTAAATCTGAACTGAATATCTGATCTGAAGAAGTATGCTGCTCTATAATGATTGAATATCTATACGCTACTTCGTCGCAGAGGAAGCGCGTATATACGCGAATTCGCTGAAAATAAAGCGCGTATGCGCAATGAAATATACACAGAGGTATACGCTGGTTTCTGTGGACGGAAGCGCGTATATACACGACATCAGTGAAGTGAAAGAGCGTATGCAAACTAGGGTTTGCTGAAGCAAGGGGTATGAAACATCTGATCTATTCTGCTGTATTACTGCTATCTGATCTGTGTTGTCTGAATTGGTTAGTATCTGTTTGGTGAAGTATGTTTGAGCTTAAAATTATGGAATGGGTCCAGTCTGAAAATATGATGAAACGTGACCTGCAAGTTGTGTTCTATTGAAGTTGTTGGATCCAGTGTGAAAATTGATGAAATGTGGTCCTCAGAGGTACTGAGGGTTGTAGCCTTCAGTCAGGGGGTCGTATCTCCCTTCCAGGTGAGGCTGGTAAACTAGGTCAGGGGGTCGTAGCTCCCTTCCAGGTGTGGCTGGTAAACGAGATCAGGGGGTCATAGCTCCCTTCCAGGAGAGGCTGGTAAACGAGCGCAGGTGGGTGCTTGCATGCTGGTAGAAGTCTGCACCAGCACATATGTTGTAAAATGTTTTCTCTATAATAAAAGATTGAAGGCTAAGCAACGGCAGCAGTGGTTTTCTCCCGACTTGGGTTTCCACCTAAAAATCATGGTGTTCATGTGTGATGCTTTGTGTGATGGTTTACTCTGCTCTTACTGTTCATGTTTATTGTTTATTAAACATCTGATGAATGAATGATGGAATGATTTAAGTGAAGATCTAATAACATAATTAGATATCTGTGTATACGCGATTTTCATAAAGGGTATTCGCGTATATACGCGTGTCTGTTTCAGGAAAGTAGCGTATGGGTTTTAGAAACAAGAAAAAGTAAAAGTTTTGAATATGTAGTAAATACTGATTCACCCCCCCCCCTCTCAGTATTTTTCCCAACAATTGGTATCAGAGGGGGTCCTTCTGCAGAAGCTTGATCGCTTGAAGGAGATCCGTTGCAATGGGAAGTCATGATGGAGTAATGTCTATAAAGCCACCTCTATTCAATGGAAGTAATCTGATATTCTAGAAGGTACGAACAAAATCATATTTACAAAGTCTTGGTGCAGAAGTGTGGGCAATCGTGGAAGAAGGGTATCAATACCAGAGCAGAAGTATTCCGAAGGTGCTGTTTGAAAGAAGAAGTATGAAGTCAATGCCAGCGGTGAATGTCTTATTAGGAAGCATGTACGGAATCAGAATTTGCTAAAGTGATGCGACTACATTCGACAAAGGAGATATGAGACAAAAGTCATTCTAAGCTATGAAGGAGATACAAGGGTAAAATGAAAAGCTGTTAAGTCCCTATATTAATAGTGTAGCCCCTTATTATGTTAGTGTAGCCCACCCCTTATTGTTATTATTGTACCCTCGTAACCCCCATTTTGTTATTATTGTGCCCTTAAATTATTATTGTTAGGTCGGCTAGGATTACATTGTGGCCCACTAGGATTACATTATGGCCCCATGGACTCTTATATATAGAAAGGAGGTTTTGTAAATTGTATCATCCAAGAATTGTTCCTTTATGTAATGTATTGGAGGTTGCCCCCTCGAAGTGGCTTATTTCTAAGGCGTTGATATCTCTTTTCTTCTATTTTTGGAGCTAGTTACACAACATTTGGTATCAGAGCTTTGGGATTCTAGGGGTTTGGCTTGCTCCAAACAGGTCATGTTGTGGTATTTCGCTACTTAACTTTTTTTCTACGAAGCTTCGGAGACTGAAATTTCAAGGGTGCGAAGCTGAAATCTTTGAGAAGGTTTTCTAAAAATTTCAGATCTTGGTTCGCAATATTTGAAGGGAGATATCATGCGCGGAAGTTAGGTATGTTTTAGGGCTCATAAACGAATCATCGTCGATTTGCGCTATAAATTTTTTTGTACGCGAGGTTCGAGTCTGAAATTCATATGGTGCGAAGCTGAAATCGTGAGAAATTCGTCAAAAACTTTCAGGCTTCGGTTCGCAATATTTTTGGAGATATGATGCGACGAATGAGTGAGGTGCTTTCGGGCTCTGAATTGCATCTCAAAGAGGTGATCGTGGGGAAAACTTCAATAACTCTCTCTCTGGGCATTGGATTGAGTACGTAAAAATTAAATTACAGCAAGTACACGGACTGAAGTTTCTAAGCTATCAATTTCAGAGACAAAGGACAAGCGATTGACACGTGGCAAGTCGTACAAGTTCGCTCTCATGAACCGGTCAATTAGGTCATTGTGGGAGATTGGACACAAATTTGTCTTGGAGAATCTAAATCCAGGTCAGACCTTGGCATTTGAAAGAAGCTTCGGAGATATACTACAGAGCTGAATTTCAGATATCGAAGATTTTCAAATACGAGAGATAATTCAATTTCAATATCGAGCTCCTAAAAAGCTAGTAAAGGTGTGTATTTTTTGTCTAGAATTGCATAGAGTCTTGTTTGAAGAATCGAGTTGAATTGATTCCAAGGGCATATTGTAGAATATATATCAATATTGAATTCTAAAATGGCCCCTAAAGGAGTCAACACCCATCAGGCAGCTAAGAAGGCTCTGCATGACTCATGAAGATGTGAAGGTACAACATGGTCTATTACTCCAATTGCAAAATTAAGTACAGCAAATTTCACTCTCGCAAGAGCGGCAAAAAATGAAATGGAAGTTTTGAAAGAAAGTGTGATGAAGATGGATGGTTTGAAAGAAGGCATGGAAGCTAAGATGGATTGTGTGCAAGCTAAGATGAATGGCATGGAAGCTAAGATGGATGGCATGGAAGTGGGCATGGAAGCTAAGATGGATGACATGAAAGACAACATGGAAAACATGAAGAATGATCTAAAAGCATACATGGAAGGCTTGATGACAAGCTTAAAACCAGAAATGATTCCTAATGGCGGAAATATAGGAGAAAGAACCTCATGATGAGAACAAAATAGGATAATTGTCGTGATTTCTAGCTTCAGATATTGTGGCCGGAAAAATTTCTGCATATTCCAAAAATGGATATGAGGAAGTTGAAGTGGAAAGGATCTGTAACATGGATACTACGGATAGACAATATTTTGATCTCCATAACGTCATAAAACACACAAAAAGGTACGCATTACAACTTTACATTTTAGACAAAATACATTTGGCAACAGTATCGATGGCTTTGTTCCCGTAAAAAAATTGTCACTTGGTCAATTTTTACGGAGGAAAATGATAGCACATTATGAGGATACAAAGAGCAACACCTTCTTTACCCAATTGATAAGTCTCAAACAAAAAGGGTTTGAGTAGAGTGACACATTGAGGGCTTCCAAAATTAAGGATGGGGTAAGCGAGTATTTCGGAGGACCCTAGGGATTGATCTCTTCTTAGGCGATTTTAAGAGATAACATTCAACATGAAGTTCGTGGAACTGATTCATTGAAGAGGGCATTCCGGGGTTAGCTAAAGAAAAGTTGAATGTAAGGTATGGCAACAAAGTCTACTACTCAATTCTATAAAGAAGGAAGTGTGGCTACATCTAGATTTCCACAACCTACAAGGTTGACACCACGGCAATTGGAAGAAAAAAGAGCAAAAGGGCTTTGCTACGGTTGTGATAGCAAATACACTAAAGGTGTAGAATGGCTGAGAAGGGTATTTTACATAATTGTGAAGAGGAAGAAGAAAATGAACAAGAAGAGGATATACACCGAGAACCGACCCAGGAAGAGGAAGAAATGAATCCAACCATATCGTGTAATGCAACGGCGGAGATGCTCCTCAAACTCTCAAGATAAAGGACAAATCAAGAAGAAAGGTAATAGTGTTGATTGATTTAAGTGCTTATAATTTTATTCATTGTAAGGTAGCCAAAGATTAAATTGTTCCTACTTGACACCGAATGTCAAGTGATGGTTGCAAATGGAGGAACTATAAATTGCTCTGGAAAATATAAATAACATCAAGCTAACCATGGGGAATATGGTAATAGTCAGTAACATTCCTGAGGTCTTGATGTTGTACTAGGGATACAATGGTTACAATCTTTGGGACGGTAGCTTTTTAATTTTCAAGAACTTTTCTTGAAATTCTTTTCGAAGAAGGAAGTCGAATTACGGGGTATTGAAGGGAAGCCGGGAAGGATAATAAGCTCTAATGGCATGACAAAGCTTCTAAGGAAAGACAGGCGTAATTGCACAATTATGCTCACTAAATTCAACATCAAAATCTCTAACTTCTGAGATCTCCAACAAGTCTTGGACAATCATTCCAAGGTGTTTGAAACTCCCAAAAAGGACTCCCACCTATTCGTGATCATGATCATGCTATTCATTTGATTCCGGGAAGTGTTCCTCCAAACATCCGGCCTTATAGATATCCTTACTTCCAGACGAGAAATTGAACGCATGATTGCGAAATGTTAGAGGCGGTATAATTCAACCTAGTCAAAGTTCTTTCTCTGCTCTGTAGTATTGGTACACAAGGATGGATCATGGCGAATGTCGGATTATAGGAGCTCAATAAGCTCACCATTAAAGATAAATTTCCCATTCTGTGATTGATGAATTATTGGATGAATTTTTGGAGCAATTTATTTTACTAAGTTTGGATCTTCGTTCGGGATATCATCAAATAAGAATGGCAGGAGTATTTAAAACGGCATTTCGAACTCATGAGGGTCATTGTGAATTTTTGGTCATGCTGGCCTTACCCATTCACCTTCTACATTTCAAGGGTTGATGAATTCCATTTTCAAACTTCCTTCCTTAGAAAAATTTGTGCTAATATTTTTTAGGTAGTATACAATCTGTAGCAAGTCTTGGAAGGATCATGTTGAGCATGTTGACGGGGTGCTCAAAATATTGCAAGAGAAACAATTATATGCAAAAGCACCTCCAAATGTTTCTTTGGAGTACGAGGTGGAATAAGGTCATATTATATCCCACGAGGTGTTAAAAGTGAACCTAACAAAATTAAACCATTAAGGGAATGGAAAGTCCCTAGAACAATAAAGCGAGTTGCGAGGATTTCTCGGGTTAACAGGATATTATCGCAAGTTTGTTAAGAATTATGGAAGAATAGCTTGACACCTCCTAACAACATTAATGAAGAAATATGCATTTTCATGGACTCTTTGAAGCAACTAAGGCCTTTGAACATCTTAAAGGGCAATGTGCCTAGCACACCCGGTCTTAGCTACGCCGGACTTCACAAAAACCTTTATTGTGGAATGTGATGCCTCGGAAATGGAATTGGTACGGTTTAATACGGAAGGAAGACCATTGCTTTTTAGAAAGTCGTCCGAATAAAGGAAAGTATTTCTGAAACCTATTTATGAGAAGGAAATGTTAGCAATCTTGCACATAAAAGAAATGGAGAACTTACTAATGGGAAGACACTTCAAGGTAAAAACTAATCATGATAATTACAAACACTTTTTGGAACAAAATTATCTTCAGGAAAATAGCAAAAATGGGTCACCAAAGATGTTGGGTTATGACTTTGATAATCTACAAAAAAAGGAAAATAATGTTGTTGCGGATACTCTCAAGAAAGAATGAAGAGGTGGAAGCATTGCTTTGTGCCATTTCTATTATCCAACCAGATTGGATAACCGAAGCAAGAGATGAATGGAAGAAAGGACAAAGATGTATGGACACTCATTCAAAAGTTGCGGCAAAGATCCTAGTACATACGATACATTTAGTTGGAAAAATGATTCCTTATGGTACGGAGTAAACGCTATATCTTTGTAAGAATTCCCAACTAAAACAAAAGATTCTTACGGAATTACACTTCTCCTTTAGGGAGGACACTCGGGGATTTTTAAAAACTTACCCACGGAACTGAAGAAAGAATGGGATGGCCTTAAATACGATATTCAAAAGTTTGTGGCGGAATGTTTGGTTTGCCGGCGAGAATAAAGTGGAGACAATTAAGACCCGGGACTTCTACAACCTTTATCCATTCCAAGTCGGCAGGAGGAGATTTCAATGGATTTTATCACGGGTTTGCTAAGTGCGGAAGGAAAGAATGTCATCATGGTGGTAGTTGATAGACTTACCAAGTATGCACACTTATATGCATTATCTCTTATCCATTTAAAAGCAAGTACGGTTGCTACTACATTTGTGGACGAAATTCAGCTACATGGAAGCCAAGGGTTATTGTGAGCGACGAAGTCGAGTTTTTACGGGAAATTTTTGGACGGAGTTATTTTCTTCTTTGGGTACTAAATTAGCTCTGTAGCTCATCTTATCATCCTCAATGCGATGGTCAAGGCGAGATAGTAAATAAATGTTTGGAAGGATATGCCTTCGTTGTTTTGCTGCTCGATAAACAAACACAATGGGTCAAGTGATTTACCTCTGTTGAATGGTGGTATAACACTTCCTTCCATCACACAACAAAAATATTTGTTATGGCACTTTATGGATATGTCCACCATCGATCACATCATCTTTAAGGGAAAATTCGAGAGTTCAAGCGATGGAAGATCACGATGGAGACATCGGCGAAAGTTCTCCAACTCTTAAGGATAACTTTGAATTTGGCACAAAATCGAATGAAACAGCAGAGCGGTCAACATCGCGGTGAGAGAAGTTTTGATATAGGAGATTAAGGTATTTTTACGGCTACAACCATATAAACAAATGTCCCTCAGAGCAATAAGAAGGATAATAAATTATACATATTACGTGCTATGGTCATACAAGGTGTTGCCAAAAGATTGGTACTGGCATACAAGATTAGACTTCTGCTTCTTGGCAGTACATCGATTTTCCATGTTTCATGTAAAAGATTATAGGAGAAAATATTCCGGTTCAAACAATATTGCCGAGGAACTTGATGAGGAAGGAAAAATCATATTCGAACCGAAGCGGTCATGGAAACAGAACTCGACAACTACGAATCGATCAATTTAGAGTATCTCATCAAGTGGAAGAACTTACCTTTGAAGATTCTACATGGGAGGATGAGAATTTTATCTGAGAAACACAGGAGAGCTACTCAGCGTTGAGGACAACCTGAAGGAGAGGGCATGTTAAGTCCCCATATAATGTTAATGATGTAGCCCTTATTATGTTAGTGTAGCCCCCTTATTGTTATTATTGTACCCTGTAACCCCCATATTGTTATTATTGTGCCCTTACATTGTTATTATTGTTAGGTCGGCTAGAGGACTACATTGTGGCCCCACTAGGATTATATTATGGCCCCCATGGACTCCTATATATAGAAAGGAGGTTTGTTCATTTTATCATCCGAAAGAACATTTCATTCATGTAATGTATTGGAGGTTGCCCCCTCGAAGTGGCTCATTTCTAAGGCGTGAATATCTCTTTTCTTCTCTCTTTGGAGCTGGTTACACAACAAAAACTCCAAACTCTTAGAATCGAATATGAAAATTTGAAGATGCATAGTGATGAAAATGTTGCCAGTTTCTTTCTTCGTCTGGATGATATTGTAAATCGGATGAGAAATTTGGGTGGAAATGCAGCGATACTCACGGTGGAAAAGGTCTTAAGATATTTGACTTCAAATTTGACTCTAAAGTTTCGGCTATTGAAGAAAGGCAAGATGTAACTCTTACTATTATTCAAATGCAACAGTGTCAATAACACAAAATGAGGCAAGGAGGCCCCTCTCAGTCAAAGGCTGCTTTTGAGGCTTCCGACAAAGGAAAAAGAAAAGGAAGTTGTCAAAGAATCAGTTATATACTGAAGAAGAAAGCAAATTTTGTGAGGAAAACAGCTAGATGTGGGAAAGTTCAAGGTAACCCATGATATTTCAATTGTGGAAGAGTTGGTCATTATCTTGTAAAGTGTGTATAAAGAAACCTCGTAAGGAAGAAAGTAGCAAGAAGGGAACAAGAATCGTCCTTACCAGGGAAAGGATTATTATCCTAATGAAGACGGTGATGGAGCATCGAATGTGAGGAAGAATGTGAAGAAGACTTTAGACTTCTCACTTCTACTTGAACAAAGAGAGAAGAAAATGATACTTTCATGGATAATACAGAGGAAAATGATTTTCTTGAAGAAAACATTAAATAAAGTAAGCCTAGCGAAAAAGAACATAATCATACGGACTCTTGAAAGACGAACGATGGAAGCATTTGAGGGTGGGTGTGAAATAGTAAGTCTAAGGAAAGACTAATGAGCAAGTAGACTCTCAATCTTAGATTTGATAAATTTTTGAGAAACCTTAGATGAAATTATCAAGACACAACGGTCTCCTCTTATAAAAAACGAATTCTTGGATATCTTTTGGGGAATCTTCCCGGACTTCAGCACCAAATTATACGAAAGCGATCACAAGCGGGTTCTCTTCACTTAGCCACTGCTTAAAGGGCTGAGTTCCTTACGGGTAAAGCATGATCATCTCAAATCAAGGATCACTAAGGGAGATCCCTCAAAGTAACAACCAACGAGGTAAATTCAAATAGAAGATTTAAAGTTGCCAAAATTTCTACTTCAATGGACAATGTTTCTGTGTCACAATTTTGGTCATAAAGCTTTTTAATGTGTGTTGCATATAAAACCATCCTTAATGAGAAGCAAGAAAAGAAAAGAATGAATATTGAACCAAGAAAGAATACTATAAAAATTTTTCTCCTCTTCAAAATGAAGTTGAATGTACTTATTGCAATAACTTGGTCATGAAGAATCGAATGTAGGAACAAGATTGACCAAATGAACATGTTTCCTCAAGCTCTAAAGTATATGGAAAAATAAAAAATTACGAGGTTGAAAAGTGTGGGATAGAATTATTTGCGAGAAGGTGAAGAAAATCAATGGTACATTGATAGTGGGTGCTCAAGACACATGACGAACTGAAAAAAGAAAACTTCTTACATATAATGCTCTAGAAAAGGAAAAGAAAGTTACTTTTGGAAATGATACTCCTATTGTGATTAAAGGAAAAGGTCGATGTTCCTAAAGAAAAGGTGAAGGCTAATGATGGCATGTATGTGGATGGATTAAGGCATAACTTTGTTAGTGTAAGTCAAATGTGTGATCAAGGAACATAAGTGGTCTTTAGTTCAAAGGAATGTGTGGTTCGTGATGTTGATACATGTAAAATCATTATAAAAGGAAAAAGAAATCCTAGCAACTTTGTATATGCTAAACGGTACGGATCAATGTTACTTGAGCAAGTCTTCGGAAAATTGGCTATGGCATAGAAGGGTTGCAGGGCATACGAGCTTCTCTCAAATCAACAAAGCAAGCGGACTTCAAGACGTGCATTGGTCTTCCCAATATTAATCTACCGGAAAAACATCTTAATGCAAATCTTGTCAATTCGGTAAACGGACAGGAGTACGTTTTAATGCAAAGAAGGATCATCAAGTAAGCCTCTTGAACTCATTCCATGCGGCATATGTGGACCTATGAGGAAGAAGTCACCACGTGGGGAAGAATACTATATCTTATTTATTGATGATTATGGAATGTGTTGGATCGGGCTCATTAAACACAAGGATGAAGCATTTGAAAAGTTTCGGATCTTGAAGCTTTGGTGAAAATGAAGTGATCTAAAAATCAAGTGTCTTAGATACGATCGAGGAAGGGAGAATATCCCGTCAAATGAATTCCTTGAATTTTTTGAACAACATGGCATAAAAAGACAATTCTACCTTGAGGTACTCCATAACAAAATGGCGTAGCGAAGAATAGACAGAAAGAATTCAACAAATGGCTAGAGCTATGCTCGATAGGATGCAGAACTCAAGGCACCTTAATTACAAGGAGAAGCATCTCATACGGCGGCTAACATTCTCAACAAGGCTCATGTTCGAATTAATGTATTGGCAAAAATCCATATGAACTACGGGTATGGTAATTCTCCATACGTGAAGCATTTTAGAGTTTTTGGAAGTAAATGTTTTATCGAAATAATGATGAAAAATCTTGGCAAGTTTGAACCTAGATCAGAGATGAAGGGATATTTCTTGGTTACTCATCTTCAAGCAAAGCATACAAATGTTACAATAAAAAGGCTTCGAAAGATTGTTGAATGCATTGATGTTGTTATTGATGAGTCTCTACTTGACTCCTAAAGAAGAAAAACAAACAACAAAAGAAGATGATGGTGACTTTATGTCCTTCTACATCAAATGATATAGACAATGGATCGATGAAGAACTTTGAAGATGATCTGTCTGGAAAAGCTCCATCAAGATATGTCTCAAAAGAATCATCCTGAATCTCAAATTTTTAGGTGACAAAGAATCGAATGTACGAACAAGGAGAACTCTTGTAGGATCTTCTAATCATCGCGCTATCTTACAATTGAACCACACAATGTCAATCAAGCTAGAAAAAGATGAATGTTGGAGGCAGTACATGAATGAAGAGCCGATCAAATTGAAAAAAAATGACACTTGAGGGTGGTACCAAGACCACATGATAAAAATGTCATTGGAACTAAATGGATCTTCAAGAACAAGCTAAATGAAATGGGGATGTTGTAAGAAACAAAGCTAAGATTGGTCTGCAAGGGTATACTCAACAAGAAGGTATAGACTTTGAAAAAGAATTTTACTCCTATAGCTAGACTTGAAGCCATAAGAATGTTTCTTGCCTTTTCAGGTATCAACAAATCAAAGTCTATCAAATGGATGTTAAATCTTATTTTCTTAATGGTGATCTAGAGAAGAGAGAAAAGTATATATAGAACAACGGAAAGTTCATTTTTGGGAAATGATGCAAATCTTGCTGGGCTTAAAAGGCTCTATATGGTCTCAAACAAGCTCCAGGGGCTTGATATTATCGTCTTGACAAATATCTTCATCAAAAAGGATTTTCAAGGGTCTACTGCTGCTTGATAGCAACTTATACACAAAAATTTGAAAAATGATAAACTATTGATTGTGGTTGTATATGTTGATGATATCTATGTTGGGAAGTAATGAAGAATCTTTGAGTCAAAAATTTGTATTTTGTCATGCGGTAATAAAGAATTTGAAATGTCCTTACTTGGAGAACTAACATTCTTTCAAACGGCTTCTGAAGTGCATCAAAGCTGAGATGGTATATTCCTATCACAAGCAAAATATGTAAACAAATTCTAAAGAAGTATGGCATGGAAAATCGCTTGTAAGTACACCAATGATAACCGGATGCGATCTCAGTTCTCATGATGATTCTCCACGGTGAATCAGCAGAATACGAATCGAAATGATAAAGTCTACTTTATCACTTTGGAACCGGACGGACATGTATCTGCAGTTGGGATTGTTGGATGATTCCAAGCTAGTCAAAAAGAGTCTCACCTTCGAGGTACATTAAAAAGAATTTTCAAATATCTTCAGGAACTCAAGCCTTGGTCTATGGTATCAAAAATGTTGATCTTACTCTTCATGCTTACCGAAGTCACAGTTAAGAGTTTGGAAGTGTTGATGATCGGAAAAGCACTAGTGGTGGTGCAATCCTATGGGACCCCGGTTAGTATCTTGGTTTAGCAAGAAGCAAATTCTATTGCCTTATCTGTTGAAGCGGGGGAATATGTGGCTGCCACATCTTGTTGCACTCAACTCCTTTTGGATGATGCAAACCTTGCAATATTTTCAAAATCAAATGTACATCTCCTGTCCCCATTAAGTGCTTCTGACTTAATAAAAGTGCCATCGAGTATTTCAAGAAGTCATTATGCACTCGAAGACCAAGCACATTCCCATCAAGTATCACTTCTTACATGAAAAAAGTGCTTGACAGAAAAGGTGAAGTTGGAGTATGTTCCCTCCAAAGAACAAGTTGTAGCGATATCTTTACCAAACACACACTTCGGGAAGCGTTGAGTATCTCGTGAGAAGGCGGGAGTGTTCTCGCCGGTCAAAATGTAATTCTACTTAAAATTTAGAAGATGGCATTGGATACGCGGGTTTCTGGCTACGGTGCGCGTATATACGAAAGTTCGCCTACGAGAAAACCGCATATGTCGATTGCGACATTTTTCGATTGGAGTCGACTCTCTTGCAGCACATACTGCGGTCTTGTTTGGTGTATACGATGCGTTTGGTATCTGCGGTGGTGTTCCGATTCTCATAGAATTCTATTTCATGCCTTGATGATTTGTTGTGCTGAAAGTGTTCGGGATGCACTAACTAAGGGGGGAGCCTTAGTCATATGGAAAAGGTTGCTTGGATGCACGGATTCGAGAGGGGAGCATTAGCTTTCTTGAGTATAATGCATTGTTGGCATTATGATGGTTCTAAAATATGTTCTCCTTCTTGAGGACTTTCGATGATTGGTTATGAAAGAAGTCATTTTTGTATGTTGATAGAAAAGGTCATGTTGAGACCCATGATGTAAATTTGTAATATTCGGTCATGTAAGGACTAGTCAAAGTTGCAAACACTTAGGCTGGGTAAGCTGAGTCATTTTTTGTAAACCCACTTGGTTGGGTACTTGAGTCTCATATGTAAATCACTTGGTTGGACATTTGATGTAGTATGAGTCTTTAGTGATAAGAAGTTCATAGAGTCATTGAGAACTCGGGAGCTTGGTCAACTTCTATATGAATCACAACTGTACACATGAGAGAGTATGTTGGTCTCTGATCAACCCTTTGCCCTTGATGTCAAGGGGAGAGTGACATGGTGTTTGAATGGTGTCATTATTATTCTTAATGTACCTATGTTCTTCCTTAGTAACCAAACACCATCGTGGTTGCCATCAAGTCAAAAGGGAGATTGTTGGCAATATGATGCGAGTGTTGTCCTTGATGGCAACCCCTTTGAATGAAGATGCGGACATGTAATTTGTTGACATGTGTTGTCCTTGATGGCAATCCACCTAATGAAGTTATTCTTGACATAATAGACTTGTGTGTACAGAAGGCAATGAAGAAAGGATTTCGGCATGTGCTAAATCTTGATGAAAAGAATATCTCTAGGTATACACGGATTTTCCTAGGGAGTCGCGTATGCACGCGGGAATCAATGTTCAGTCGCGTATGGGAAAAGCGCTTCAAAAAGTGCAAAACCAAGGCCACCATGGTATTGACCCATTGTATTGGGTAATGATCACTTTAATTGACCTAGTCAAGAATACCATGCGGAAGTGATGAAGTTTTGGGCTCATGAGTATGAAAAAGAGTTAAACCTATAAAGAGATGGGGTGATCATTATGCAAGGATAGGAGTGTGGGTGCAAGATGTGCGAGCTTGAATGAATACTTCACTACGAAGTAAATCTGAATGGTAAGGGTTACACTTGAATGATAAATGCGAATGGATGATGCAATGATGAAGAAGGGATCTGAATACGAAATGCTCTTGTATCTACTATGTACGCTTATGGAAGGCTTAGATGCGCGGTAGAGCAAACATCTGGCGGACATGCGCGTACGAGAAGAAAAGGGTAAATACGGGCGAATATCTAATGCGAAAGTATGTTTGCTCTATAATGATTCGGGGTCCTGCGCGCTGTCGGGAAGGAAGCGCGTATATACGCGGATTCGGCCCCGAAAGTAAAAGCGCGTATGCGCGATAAATATACACGAGAGGTATACACGGTTTCTATGGATGAAGCGCGTATATACGCGTGCTTATCGGTGAAGTGAAAGAGCGTGTGCAAACTGGGGTTCTTGGAGAAGCAGAAAGTGTGAAACAATACGATCGTTCCTCTTTGTATTGCGCTTTATACGGTCTGTGTTGTCTAAATTGGTTAGTATCTGTTTGGTGAAGTATGTTTGAGCTTAAAAGTATGGAATGAGTCCGGTCGAAAATATGATGAAGCGTGACTGCCAAGTTGTGTTCTATTGAATTTGTTGGATCCGGTGTGAAAATTGATGAAACGTGGTCCTCGAGTGCGGGGTTGTAGCCTTCGGTCGGGGGGTCGTAGCTCCCTTCCGGTGAGGCGTGGCTTAGGTCGAGGGTCGTAGCTCCCTTCGAGTGTGGTTGGTAAACGAGATCGAGGGGTCGTAGCTCCCTTCCGGAAGAGGCCCACAGTAAACGGCGCGGTGGGTGCTGCATGATGGTAAGTACGCACAGCCACATATAGTGTTGTAAAATGTTTTCTCTATAATAAAAGATTGAAGAAATTTGGCTTGATAGCGACGGTGGTTTCTCTGAGCTTGGGTTTCCACCTAAAAATCACGAGTGTTCATGTGTGATGCTTTGCGTGATGGTTTACTCTTCTCTTCTTGTTCATGTTTCTTACATTTATTAAACATACGATGAATGAATGATGGAATGATTTAAGTGAATATCTAATAACATAATTAGATGTCTGTGTATACGATTTTCATAAAGGGTATACGCGTATATACGCGTGTACACATTTCGGAAAAGTAGCGTATGGGTTTAGAAACGAAAAAGTAAGTTTTGAATATGCGGTAAATGCGGATTCCACTCTCGGTATTTTTCCCAACGGAATTAACGATTACAATCTTCGAAGAGTTATTTGGTGAAAATAATTGGTTTGAACATAAATAAGTGGTTCGCCTATGTATATTTTGCAAGCACAAAAACATAAAAACAAAGTAGAAAATTCATTGTCTTGTCTGTTGTGTATCTGTTAGAATAGGAAAAAGGATTGTATCCTCTTGTTAAGAACATGAAACATGACTAAAAAAGCGATTATAGAGTCCTTACCCTTCTACGTTTTTTCGGCTTCATCGCCATGAATGGATTCAAGAAGCTAGAAATGTTGATGACGGGAGCAGGTCTTTAACACCATTTGGATTTATTCTCTCCTTTGTAGAACCTATTGAGTGCCATCTTAAAAAAAATAAACACAAATTAGGATTAAATTTAATTATTACGAGTTTTGTGGTTCAATGTCTTGGCGAATTCATATAAGTCCAACTACGAGTTTTTAAATATATTATCGAAAAACAAAAATTTAATTTAATTTTTAGAATTTTTGTTGTTTAATCTCAAACAAAAAGTATATAAACTTATTTTGTTGTTCAATCGAGAGCCAAACCATATAAACTTAAAAAGTTTTGTGGTTTAATCTAAAACAAAACTATATAAACTTAGAATTTTTAGTGAGATTTTTTGATTAGAAAAAAATATTAAAAAAAATCATTACCAATCATAAGCAGTGGGGCTGCAATGGAGTGCCTTTGTTGAATTTTGAGACGGTGTCTTGGTAGTGATATTACTCAACGGATGGAACACACTTCTCCATACATTCTCCCGATCTCGCCCAATTCTTTGTACAATTCATTTTATACACACCATACATCATTGTCAGTTCTATGTAATATAACTGTGAACAATGCGTGAAAGGGAGTAGAATTCCAGCGAAAACTCTGGCCATACCCAACACTTCTTTACGAGTTGAGGGTTGATTTCTCAATGGAAACCAATTTGCAATAGTGAATGTTGATATTCGACTTCCAACCCCAGAAATTGATGCCACAACCTTGTGAAGGAGAATGATCGAGCGAAAGATGGAATGTTGTATAAAGTGATAATTGCATCAACCCAACCTAATACAAGTAAGTACAGCCATGAAACTATGATAATGTGAGCTACAAGAATCCATAGATATCTTAGGCTAGCAGTAACTGCAATTTCGTACCTCCAACACACTTATAATAGTCCACCATAAGAAGTATGTCTATTATTTTCCTATGGCAACATAGGAACTCAGAAAATAAAACATGTTGGATAAATTGCGCTTGAAATAACTAGTCGACTACTTGCACACTTTCAAAGTAGTCCCTCTGTCTCTCATACAAAGCCACAAAAAGTCAATAATATATAAACTTAGAATTTCTCCAGAGCCGATTTTTTTCAGTTAGAAAAAAATATACCATTACCAATCATAAAAGAGAAGTGAATGCTGTGGGTACGCTGTCGAATGTTTTAGACCCAATTGTCTTGGTATTGATATTACTCCCCGGATGGAACAAACTTCTCCATACATTCTCCACAAGCTCGCGGAGTTTGTAAAATTAATTTCCTTACACACACCATACATCATTTTAATGCAGGTTTCTATGCTCTTATAATAATACACACCATTCTAAGAAATAAGTTGGGAGAAAGTAGATCAAAAATATTCATGGGGAATAACTCACGGGGAAGAAGATGAAGAAGTGGGCATTTGGTGAAAGATGGAGGACAAAATCAACCTACAACATACCAAGTAACAAATTTTTAAAAAAATCAGATGAAGTCAACACGTTCACAACACGTTCCAACATGAATGCATTTCAACAAATTTTAAAACCTGAGGCACTGTGATATATAAGCCATCCTGTAAACCCCGGATTTAACCTTCCATGGTTAAGAATGGTATGTGTTCCTCAACAATAACGGAATGAACTCATTGAACTGTAGCAGGCGAGTATGTGAGACACCATATTCGGGATCTCCTGCGGGAAATTGGAAACGGTGCTTTGTAAAATATAGCACCTTCGTCCCACCCGGACATGGGTCACTACAATGATGGGACGTCGACGGGTACGATCTGTTCTGTTCACGGACTCGATTTCAAACAAACACACCGCCCAGAATGGCTCGACACGGTAAGCGAAGCATCGTTTTAAGCCTCCGAATGTAAGAAATGATGTGGGCAACACAAGAAGGAAACGAATGCGGACGAGAATAGAGATCGAGAAAAAGGGTTTCTAAAACCACGAGAAAATGCTAAATAGTTGTTCGGGAATAGTTAAACTTCGGTCGAATGCGGACTTTAAGAATACTTGGAGGAGAATGCATTGTGTTAGCCGATAGAATAAACAACTTGGAGAAGACACATCAAAACGAGCAAACAAAATTAGAAATGAGTAAACAAAAAACGGCACGATTCTGCTATGTGGGTGATAAGCGGAGGTGGGATTAGGTGGCGAGATAGTGTGAAAAGAGAGATAAAACTCTCATGCGGACGGAGACACGTGGGCCACATTATTCTCTAATAGAGGGGGGTCTATCGTATTCTATGTGTGAATATTTTAAATTTCCATAGATGGAGTCTTAGTTTAATCGTAATTTCACGTAGAAACCAAGTTATAAAATGATGGTTAGCATATGTTGTTTTTCATTTGACTTTTCATTTTGCGATTTGTACTATCTATGGAAAGGACCAATCTAATAATGTTAATAACTCAAGCCGTATATGTTTATGGATGAATAATATATTTGTTTCAATTTAATTAATAGTTGGCATATATTGTTTTCGAGTACTTGTAAATATTGGTTGTGGTTTCTATGTAACAGTATTAACTTTTGCTTTTAAATTGTCAGGTTAATGGTTTCTTGAGAAGTGAAAGTAGTATTCTTTCAACAGAAATTTAGAGTCTCCATGTAGAAGCTAAACTAAATTTTTGGTTTATGTTTCGATGGATTGATCAATCTTGCTATTTTTTAATTAGAAGGAAAAATTTGTTTTTTTTGGTTAAAAAAGTGAGGATATCGAAGGTATCACTTGGTACTTCCGATTTTAGCGAATTTAGGGGCATTTTGTGGGATGATTTGCCTTTGGCCAACGTAAGTTTTCCATAAATGAAAATTTTTCAATCTATTGGAGAAATTTATGTTCAAATGTTTCGAATTTTTTTTGATCTGACCTTTGTAGTTGTGTAATTATCTTAATACTTCTTCTTGTTTCACGCTCTATTTTCCCTAAAAAGGGCAAACACTTTTGTTTTTGCATCCTATCGAAGCTTTAAAGAATTGAGCGGCTTCCCGGTATTTATTTATCCTTTTGTTTTTTCAACAACTCGGAAAATTTCTTCTTTGTTCTTCAACAAAAAAAATCATTCGTCTTAAATGGATTTAAAAAGACACAATTGACAACATTTGTCAAATTTAACTCGGGACTTAGTTCAATAAAGTCAAATTTGTTTGTTAGTTAAGAGATTAAAATTAAATAAATTTAAAATTTAATGTGAGGAAATCTTTTACTCATTATAATAATATTCAAAAAATTAAGTCTAACACTTTGGAAATCTCAACTTTTACTAAATCATAAATTATTATTTCAAAATATATATATTAAAATAATTTAATATAATATGCATTAAAATTGTCAAATTAAACTTTTCATTGACCTCATCCCATGAAGCTATAATCTGAAGTAGAAACTTTGTTGTCCAACTTCAAATTGTTCCTATTTTTAAGATCTTTTCTTTATTATGCTAAAATGGGAGAAAATCTTAAGCACAAATCAAGATGACTGGTTAGAAAATCAAAAATTAAATTATTAATAATGGAGGCATATTAATTATCTAAAATCAACATGATTAGTTCATAAAACTAAATTATTAACAATGGAGATATATTCACAATTTCTCTTGACAAATATTATTTGAAAATAATGTTAATGTTGTCTGAAATTATTTAACCTAATTAGTTTCAATACATCTTAGAAAATTTAGACCCACAATCTATGATTTATTATCTTCAACTATATCATTGAACTATTTGATTAAATTTCAACTAAGAAACACAAATATTAATTTTCAACCACCAACCACTAATTTTTGAACATGAATTTTGCATTATTTGTATTTTTTAGACAACTTTTCTTCTTTTATATAAATCAAATTTGTGATCATTAAGACATGAAAGGTATTAAATTCTTATTATTTATAGAGAGCATAAAAAATTTAATAATTCCAAGGACCATGGATTTATCATTGTATAAGATTTTTCGTTATATTGGGGCATTCAAGGTACAATGGATTTATGCTTTAAGGTATTTCTAAAAAATTTAATAGAAAGTTTTTTATGAATCTTGTAAATTCTTGTTTATTTCCTTGACTCTCTTAAATTTACAACTTAGAATTTTTCATTCCTTTATGTACATCCTCTTCTTCGGTTCTTTACCTTTATGTTTATAATTTAAGCTAGCGACTCACCTTGTTTTACAAAACCGGCTACATACGCCATGGAAGCATCCTTGACCCGCAATGGGCTCTCGTCGCTCCTTGACGTGATATGTGCAACCAACCCTACGGATCCTCATTTGCACTCGAACAGATAAATGTTGCTCGAGCTACAACGCCTCGCTACGTGTATCATTGTTCGATGGTGCTCACAAGCACACCGTTCTACTTCCTTCACATACGAGTTTCGCAAAATGAGGAGTTGCGGATAGGCTCGATAATTCGCCTCGAAAAGCTGTGCACGTGTGCACATCATTCCATGTAAGCTACAGACATGCAACACTCCCTACTTCCTCTCCTTTACGATTCTCCTCTTATGTCCCTTCTTTATCTCAATTATCATTCCTAACATTTTACTTCCCTCTTTTCTAATAAATATCTCATTCTTGCGAGGGTCACTTTGTAACCTCATTGATCTTCGGCCTCTTGCGGCGGTATTTACTGGTGGTTTGACGACCAACCCTTTTATTCTCTCCTTTGAATGGAAGTAGTCCAAGCCACACCTTGTCCTCCTCTTCTTCGTCTCCCTTTTCACCACCACCTCCTTTGACATTCCTCCTTGTCACTCCCAAACTCCACCCTATCATCTCTGCATTGTTCTCCTTTTCGCTTACTCTCCCCCTACTTGAAAATCTTGTTCATCTAGGACGGAGAGTCCTTTCAAAGACACCCCTTTATGAATTTAGCAATGCACGGGGCAGCACGGGAAAATCACGGGTTTGACCTTGTCGATTCCATGACGAGTGATCAAATCCACATCTCCGCAGCCAATGAGTTGGCGAGATCACACGCATGCATTCATTAAAATTGGCCACATTTACAATGTTACAAATGGGACCATAAGGATCCCCAACCCTTCATATCGCCATCTCAAACGACCATTGAGAAATCCTCTTCTCTTTATCAACGATGTCACAAGTCTTGGTGATATTGCTTACAATTCCTTCATACCTATCAATTTGTGCTATAAGTTCCCTCAAACATTCACCTCTAATTCAATCGTTGATGTCATAGGTATTGTCACCTCCCTCTCTCATAGCTATCATTCACAAACGTGTTAAGACTCCCCAAAGAAAAATACTCAACTCTTCGTGATATGTTCGGGCAGCATTGATGTTACTTTTGAATTGGCTTCCTCTTGAGAAGGTGGTACATCTCCAAAATGCGCACGCTCGGCAGAATTTGCGACCTTTTAATTAAAGAAGGATGCGTTGAGTTCAATGGCCAAACCTATAAATACAATCATTCACTTCGCTACTTATAAATCCAAATGTCCTGAAGCAACAACTGAAAGAATGGTGTGACGGAGAAGGAAATAAAAAGCACCCTCATAAATTAAACTCGGCCGCAAATACAAAAGTACAAGCAAGAGGCCTTTGAGTTCGAAAACAATTGCCGACATTTTGTCAATGCAACTTTGACAAAAACATCCCATAATTTCGCTTAGTGCTACTTGCTACCTCTATTAACATGGATGATTTCTACTTCCTCGCATGTCCCCTTACCATTGATGGGATACAATGCATGAGAAAGGCTTTACAACAAGAGAAAACACCTACCAATGCTCAAAATGTGAAGGCTCGTTCAATGAGTGCGACTATCACTACATTCTCCGACTCCAATTGCAGGACCACACTGGCAACCTCAAAAATGTTGTTGCTTTCGACGAAGCCGCAAATTCCCTTCTTGGCGTCTCTACAAAGGACCTCTGCCTCCTCTCAACCGATCCTGCAACTGTTTTGGACATATATAGCAAAATCAAAGGACGCCATTTCCTCTTCACACTATCTTTAAAGAGGCACAGCTTCAACAACGTTGAACGACTACGCCCAAATCTTGTGCACGTAGAAGAACTCGCTTATAGTGAGGCATCAAATCTCCTCCTAGAGGTCCTGCAATCTGCTCCTCCCCCGCCCCCCCCCCCAAACCCAATCTACCGCCAACTTTAGCCGTGAATTTCAAACATCTTTTGTAATCGTTACTATATATTTAAGTCCCCTTCTATTTTCTACTAGTTCACCTAAACGCTTGAGTGGCCACTCCTTTCTTCACGACGTTTTGTATATATGTCATTCCACTATGCTTTAATGGATCTTTTTAATATATGGACATTTAGTCACATGGTTTTTCCTTTCCTCCTTCATTGTTTGATCTTCTTTACAACACACACATTTTCTAAATGTACATATCAATATGCTATGCTTACTATGGAAAATAATACATTAATTGCTTCTTCTCTTTTTGTAAAATACAAAATATGTCTTCACTTTACTGTAGCCAATACATGCAACATGTACTTCATTTCAAAACAAATGTTTTTCCATTTCAAATATCCAACACACATTTCCACGCAACACATACTCAATACATTTTCTCTTTAATAATCATTTGCAATATACTTCATTCATTTGACATACCTTTCCTTATTTGCAATAGCTATGCCAACCCCACAAGAAAACAATGTGGGAAGGGAAGAACGACGACGACACTACGCACTAAACAAAGAAATAATTAATGCATGTCGTCGCCTCCTCTATTCAAATCGTCGAAAAAACTTTCGCTCTCAAACGAACACAACCCAAACTCCCATTCCTTCACAAAATATTGCCCTCCCCCTACATCCCACCCAAAATTTCCAAGTTCCCCTTCCATCTCAACTTGCTAACCGACCCTTTCCAAACCCTTCAACTCCTTCAAATCTTGCCTACCCTTTACATATGCCGCCCCATGTTCCTCCCTTTCCACCTCCCCAAAAATTTCTCCCGATCCTTCTCCAACATGCACATCATCACTTTCGTGAAAGGATAGATGCACTTTGTCCCATCCAAGTTTTCTCAATTTTTCGTGAAGCTTATCCATCCATGAAAACAAAAACAAGTCATGGAATCATTTATTGTACCCGTTGTGCTGCCGAAAAAACAACCCATCGTTTCTCCTCTTCAAACAACATGGACCCAGGTATCCAACCACATGTCCTATCCTACTTGACTCAAGTTGAAGAGATGCTCATTGCTCATGTCAATCCTGTTCTTCAAGTCACCCATGTACGTGGTGGCCAATTGAAATATTCCGGCCATACTATTAGCTTTCCTCAAGATATCACAAATATTGTCACTTCTCTTCCTCGCATGTTGTCAGAACTAGACATCCTTGTTGTAAACAAAAGTAGTTATGACAAAAAAAACTATGCATTTTTTGTTAGTAGATCACATGTCCATGCAGTTTTGCAATTCAAACTACAAAAAAACCCATACTACAAAGATGTCCATATTAACCAACTTTCCCTCTCTGCTTTTCCTGTTTCACCTACCAACATTTCCAACATGCTATGCCATATCAACACAAATTCCATCCCACTCCATGAAGCCATTACAAAAATTCCTAATTGTGAACTTCTCCACCCATGCCCGTCTGACCTCCACCCATCCTCCTTTGTTTCAACTCTACCAAACTCTCATTCTGAATTTGATGAAATACTTGCGTACATAGATTCCTCCAATTCCACACCCACCCATTCACTTACATGGCCGATCATTGGCCTCTCCCCAATCAATGAATACAACACGGAGGGCCTCTTCTCCATGGCCTTCCCCACCCTATTCCCCATAGGATCTGCCATGATTAACCAACCAAGTATTGCAAAAGTGGATATGCAAGAATATGCTTTGCATCTATTGTGCTACAATGACAACCGTTTTGCACAGCATCCTCGCTTTCGGTATTACTTGTAAAACCTTATCATGCGCCATCGCAGCCAAGCAACTGCCTCTGTTTTCCTCAAAAGGGACCTTTCAAACACCCTTCCAGCAACAGTCGCTGACCTTCACCACCAGCTCCAACAAACCCCGCCTATCACCATTCCAAACCAGATTATGCGCTTTGGGTCATCCTTGCGTGGAAGCCATTCTTTTTGGACCAAGGCTAGAGGGGAGCTTATGGACATGATCATACAAATGGGTACCCCTACCATATTCTTCACACTAACTGCTGTTGATACGAAATGGCCTGACTTACATAATTTGATGCCTTCCAACCCTCCATCCAATTCAAATGAGCACACTCGATGGAGAATCCAAAACCTTTTTAGAAACCCACATCATGCATCTCAATATATCCATTACAGATTCACAATATTCCTAGAAGAGGTCCTACTTAAAGCATTCCTTGTAAAGGATTACTGGTGCAGGTATGCATACTATTCCTTCCTTGTATTCTCTTTCATTACTTTCATTTCCACGCATCCAATTTTAACTATGTCCCCTTCCTTTATAAGTTATGAATGGCAACATCGCGGCTCTGCACATATCCATGGCTTTTTGTGGCTTCCAAATGCACCTGCTATGGACAATCTCAATTGGACGAACCCCACAGCTGTCCACGCGGCTAAAGAATTTTTCGATTAGTACTGCACTGCAATGAACCCTCGCCCGCTTCACAGTCGAGCTCTTGGAATAAATCATTCATCTCTACAAGACCCATGCCTCCTTAGCACACTTTAAATCTTTACATCCAATCAGTTACAAGACTATGAAAAAGTCATAAATTCCGTTCAGAGACACAAAAATTGCCATTCTTCTACATGTTTACACAAAAGAAATAGCACTCCAACTTGCCGCTATGGAGCCCCATGGGAGGTTCGCGACACCTCATCTCTTCACATTGATGTTATTGGCAAAAAAAATACTCCCCTGCTAGAAATGATGACAAAATAAATGTGCACAATGCTCACCTACTTGCAATATTGAGGGCCAACATTGATTTCCAACCAGTTCTCTCATGCCATGCTTTGTTAAACTACATTTCAAAGTATGCAGCAAAATCATAGGCAAATTCTGAAAGCTACTACCAAATGCTCTCATGCCTCTCACAGTGCTCCCCCCAAGATGCTCCTACTATCACTGTCATTTGCAAATTCCTCACCGAACTGGTTGCTGATCGAGACATTGGTGCACAAGAAACATGCCACATGCTACAAAAACTCCCATTAACAAAGTGTAGTCACTCTTTTGTCTCCCTCAATGTAAAAAAACAAGTCTTCAGACGTGTATCCAATGAAATAGATGGTCATCTTCCATCAACACCTTTCATCGCCTCCTACATGCAAAGACCACTTGCACTTGAAGGTTTGTCTCTTATTGAGGTTGCACGCTCCTGGTCCTTCTCTGCCCATCGAAAAACATCACCATGGAAACAAATCTTCCCTCCCATGGTTGTCCGCGTTCTTCCTCGTTACACCTCCATTCCATTGAAAGAATCACCATCCTATGTAGACTTCTGCTAGAGCGAACTCCTTCTATACTTCCCTTTCTGTAGCCTCCCTAATGATATTGGCATATTCGACGCAGCGATTGTTGCACACTGGGAAAAAACTAGACACACATATGAACCCTGGCATGTTCACCACACACTAACCACCCCAGCATTTTCCGACTCTAGCTGTTCATCCCCAGATGACCCTCCCCATGCCCCCACGCTTGACATGCATGAATGGCAATTTCTCTCTCAACTGCACCCAAGTAACAACCTCGTCCTCGATCAACTTGAAATGCTTGGCCATCGTGAGTTTGACACAAACCATAATTGGGCCCACTCTACAATCCCTCCACACTTACAAGAAACAGCCATCCGCTTCATCGACTTCAACTGCTCCTCCACAACATCCCACCAACTCCCAAATCCATGCGCACATTCCCTTTCCTCCTTGTCCCCAAGCCAAACCATTGCATTCAATATCATTTTCTCCCACTTCCGCAACAACCTCACCAAAAAAAACCTAAAAATGATAATCCAAGGCACTGCTGGTACCGGCAAGTTATTCATAATTGAGTGCTTAAAAAATGCATTCCTTGAAAACTCCAACATTGGAAAATACCCCCTCCTTCTGCTTGCTCCTACCGGTGTTGCAGCATTCCACATTAATGCTTTAACAATCTACTCTGCTCTTCGCATCCCTATATCCTCTATGGAACCTTTAGAGGGTCACTCCCTCCTTAACCTTCAAGAACAACTTCAACATATCAATTACCTTCTAATTGAAGAAATGAGCTTCATTGGTCCTAAATTTCTTTCTCAAATTGATGATCGCTTGCGCGAGGCATTCCCATAAAATAGAAACAAACCATTTGGTGGACGATCCATAATCCTTGTGGGTGACCTTGGCCAGCTGCCACTTGTCAAAGACACACCAATGTATGTAGGAACTTCTCGTGGCACTACACTATGGAAAAGCTTCAATACTGTGGTTACGCTTTCAACAGTATTTTGGCAACAAGGAACAAGCCCTGCACAAATTTCCTTTTGCAAACTGCTCTCCAAACTTCGCAATGCAACCCCCACTATTACTGATTGGAATCTTCTTATGACATGTTCAAAAACAAATCTTCCTGAAGCCAAAGTCTAGTCATTCTCCAATTCAATGCATCTTTATGCAACAAATGAGGCTGTTGACCTGCATAACAAATCAATGTTAAAATTATTAGACCAGCTAGTTGCACGTTGTTATGCTACTGACAAGAGGCAAGTTGAAACTAGCAAACCAAAAGATGATCAATTAGCTTCGAAAATACTCCTTTGCATTGACCAACGTGTTATTCTCACAAGCAACTTGTGGGTTGGCGCTGGCCTTGTGAACGGTTCACTCGGCACCGTCCACGCAATCGTATATGCACCAGGTTGTGCACCACCAGAACTACCGTCATTTGTTGTAGTTGACTTTCTTCACTACAAGGGTCCACCATGGGATCCTTCAAATCCTAAATTTGTGCCAATCCCCCCCATAACAAGGGGTTCACGAACACAAATGCCTCTCCGCATGGCATGGGCCTTAACAATCCATAAAGCGCAAGGCATGACATTAGATAAGGCAAAAATCGACATCGGTAACATTGACCGACAAGGCCTCACTTTCACAGCTATTTCAAGAGTTCGCTCGTTGACTGATCTTTCCATCTCCCCTGCCTTCTCCTTCTGACGCTATTCGCGCATGTAGGAGAACCATTTTTTCATGCGCAAGAAACAAGAGGAGACGTACCTTGCCTCCAAATCTATTACTCACACTCCTTGAACACCTCCTACTATTGGTACCTTCCTTCCCTTGTATTCCACTTTTACTTCTTTCATCTTCTGTCTCCTCATAAAACCTTGCAACTTTCCTGCTTAATTTATGTTTACACTTTCCACTGTAATTTCACTTCATATTGGTTCCTACTATTTCTTTCTTATTGTGCTTTGCATTATTAGTGTTTACTTTTTACATGTTAACTTACATGCTTCTCCTTTCCTTGCAGCAAATATGGATCGTAGCTATATTTCACAGCTCAACAAATTCTACCAAGAAATCACCGAATAGGAGACTGCACTCCTCAATATACAACAACGCTTCTTAGTTCCACCTACTCTACCACTATACCGTTTGCGCCCAACTTTGCAACTACTCCAAAGGATAAAAAAATTCATGCATCTCCTCATTCATGTACATGAAAGAGATGCACACAGGCATCTCCGAGAATACTATGTTAGTCGCATCCCAACCTTGGACGTCAAATGGTACTGTCGCTGTCGGGCAAGCCCTTGTCTTTACGACTAGGACTACCCCCTACTTGCAACTGATCGCCTTGCATGAAGAATGAACTACTATGCTATCACTTTTTCCTTCTTTTTGTTCCAATTGGCTCTTCTTCTGTATTGAATAATATCACTTCATTTTTCGTACCATGATGTAAAACGCCTACTACCGCGAGTTTTAATAACATGTAAAACCTTTTTACCATTACATTACTTCAATACAAGTCAATGATGCCTTCAAAAATATATACGATGCACAAGAGATCTATGGTCTACTATATTGTATACTATCTATTTTCGTCATATCGTATATGCCTACATATCTAAATCACAAATTATTTCCTTTATACGCTCTCATTTTATACGATTATAAATCGATTCACAAGTGAAGCTATTGTTTATTTTCAAATATTTTGCTTCTAATTTAAATTGCATTCATGCAAATTTGAGTAAATTACTTCTACTATTATTAAGACATAATGATTTAAGATAATAACCACAAAGTTATAAAATTGAAGTCATGGACATGAAATTACCTACCTTCTTTCCTCCTTCAAGTTCAGCAAACAACATATTTAATTTTCATAGTTTTAAATCTAAAAATTAATGTAATCAATCAATGGCAGATTTTACCCCTCATAAATTCACATTCATCATGTTCCCTAACATGTACCACAAAATGATTCATGTCTCCTCCTTCCGGCGTTCCCTTGCACCCCCAGTGCAATTGCTAGTTTTAAGTTCAGCTTATATGAATTAGATGTTTAATAAATGATATCTTAATCCTTAATGACACAGTTGTGCCTCGAACGCAAGATCACCCACCCAAAGGGGAGGTGGAGAGAAATGACACATGAATTAGAAATTTGTCAAGCTGGGAAGAAAAGTGAACACAGAAAGCCAAGAATGATCATAAGTTCAAGTGGGAAGAAAATGGGAGGTGATTAGGGAGGCGGGTTGGCTATCCCAACCACAATATCAAGGAAGTGCTAAGAGAAAAAAGAGAGTGAAAAAAAAATAAAGAGGGCATATGGGAAGATCTTCCCTCAAATAAAGAAAGCAATTAGCCAATCTCGAAGTTGTGCTTCATTGTAGAAGGGTATTGAAATAATGATAGCTTGTAATCATTATTTAGGTGGAGATATAGAACCTCATACCAATTGCATTAACTATGAATCATGTTGCATATTTGGAAGACACTACCTAGCCTTCCAACTCTCCAAACTATGAAGGGAAGTGTGAATATGGAAAACAACATATCATATTTCCTTTGGTGGTTGAGGTGACACCCCATCCCAAGAGTAAAAAAATTAGAATCCATAAAAAAAATTAATATATATCTTAAAATAAATGAAGCCCTCATAATATTACATTTACAATGCATTCCAAACCATGAATGGATTGTTTGGTCTCAATCTAGTCTCCTAAATTGAGCTCATTTAATTTTCAACTAGGATTTGTAAACTGCTGAAGTGAAGTGTACTGTATGTACCTAGGTGCTTGTTTCCTAATGCGTTGTGTGTAGTGTTTTGTGATGTTTTTGGTTTTTTATGATGATTATGATGTTTTTGGTCTTTTGGTGGTTTTATGTTCACAAGAAAAATGGCTAGAAAGCTAATGGAAATGAGCTGATGATTAAAAACAGAGTGGATCCTAATTGGTTGATGACAAATGACAAATGCAATTTGAAACACTGAAGCAGAATCAAATCTAATCTATGATTAAGCAAAAGTAAGGCTTGATAATGACTTTTAAGCAAATGATTCAAAACACAAACTAAACTTGGAGAAATGATCAACTAAATATGCAAATCCTCCTAACACAGCTTGAACAACTAACTTATAATGATGCAACATTTCATCCTTGATTAGAGATTTGTTGAAGAAAATTTGGAATAAAACATTTATACCATCATAAGATCTTCTACTCTAAAGCTAGTTCCCAACTCTATTCTCGCAAACTCAGTTTAATGACACCACACTTCACTCAAAGGTTATGGATTTTTGAAATAGTCTTTGAGGAAATGTTTGTTTATGAGATGATAAGGGAGCGTGCATACTTCAGGCCTTAAAATGATATTGTCTTCTGTTCATATGGTTATAGATCAATTGTAGATTGTTGAACAAGAAGAGGTTTGTAAATAATGAAGGTTGTTTTGTTAAGTTTAACAACTGAAGTAGTCTAATATGCAGTGAATGACAACTGAATATGGAGTGCAAATGCAATGAGTTAAGCTAAGAATGAACTTAAGATGTCATTAATCTAAAACAGTGCTGAACTACAAGTCATTATCAAACTTAAAACATAACAACTGAACATGAGTTAAGTGCAATTAAACTCCGGAGTATCCTAACTAAGCTATCATGCATTATTCTATGGAATTATACAGTCTGTTTGTCCATCATGATTGGTATTTTGGAAGAGTTCCTTCTTTTGGAAGAGTTTTTAGAACAATCCTGACTGTGTAATTGAGTGAAAATGCAAACATAAAGACTGAAAGCAATGAAAAACTAAGATATCATAGCCATCTCCCACTCATCATTATGATATTTTGGACAAGCGTTTAAGAGCAAGAACAACTATGGTACTTATTGAAAACACACAACTAAAACGTTCAAGATCACAATCATGCTTAAGACAGTATAAAGATTTTTTGGAAGAGTTTCTTCTTTTGGAAGAGTGCTTAGCATAAGTATAACTGTGATGGTGAATAAAAGAGATTACAATTAAATCCTACAATACTATAGCCATTTCCCATTCATCATTATAATCTTTTGGAAGAGCTTCTTCTTTTGGAAGAGTTTTTAGAATGAGTATAACTATAGTAGCTAATGAAAACAACTACGAATTCAACTTCAAAAACGTAAAGGCAGTTAGAATACTTATCTAAATTACGCAAATAAATCCGTACAGGGGGCAGGGGCCCTCTACCACCAGACGGAATCTAACTCCAAATCAAATCAACGCTTTCAAAACAATACTGTCTGCTTCATTAAAGGTGAAATAACTTGAACAGAGCACTCTGCATCTTCAGAAATGTAGCACAGAATCTAAGCAAAATCTAGAACAAAATCTAGCCTAGCTCTCGGTTTCCCAAGTGTTTATATAACAAATGTACATAACAAGACTTGCAACAATTCCAGGATCATTGTCTTTCCTTATCAAAATCACATTAGGACTCTTGAAGTGGCTGCGTAAAAAGGAAAAGGACATCTGGACTAAGACAGTCCTACTAGAAGTCTGCCTTCTTAAATGTGTTCCCACGTATCAAAACCATACCCAGAATTCGTTTCTTCCTTCATGGTGAGCAACGAACCATGTAGTCATGACGTGGAATATGCCCATATGCGGTTTTTCTTGAGAGGCCACCTGGAACATACCCAAACGTGAAGACAGCTGCAGAATCGCCGGTTAGCTACGGAATGTCTGCATTCTGCAGCTAGTTCCGGTCAAAATGCTTTACAATGGCAAAAATCACAAAACTTAGCAAGTCAGTCATGTAAATCATTCTAAAATTAATTTTAACTAAATTCATTGATCAATTGGGTCTAGGATAGCAATGGAAAAAGGAAAATGAGGTAAAGTGAGATGAAAGAAAGCACAATTTTGAGGCTCAACATACCCCCACTGCTGTCTCCTTGCATGTCCTCATGCAAATTATCCTATGAACTCAGAGGCTTCTGCAAGAACATCTAATCCTCTCCTTCTCCTTTTCCTGGAAGCTAAAGATCTTCTGGGTTTTCTGATAACCAGTTTGAACCTTAAGTTGGTAAGTGCCCTGATTAGCTTTTTATTCCTCTTCTTCAACTTTTCATTGGTCTTTTCCACTTTGTCTATATGTAGGGATAAGGTTGAGTTCATATCAGTTTTGAGCTTGACTTGATCCTTGAGAATTTCATTCTCATTTTTTATGTGTCTATTAAGTATTTCCAACTCATACCTATCCCTTCTTAGTACATCTATTTCAGACAGTGGAGGACTAGGGGTTCTCTCTCTGCTCTCTGAAGCTTTCCTTTCCAAAGTTTCAACATAATCATAAACTTCTTGCTGAGCAGGGTCAATTTCAGGGGTTCCTTCATTAAAATCCTCTTCAACATCTTCTTCAATGGATGTTTCCTCATCTTCTATATTAATCACCCCTGTTTGTTTGATTTGAGTTTTCCTTAGTTTTCCCTTTAATCTATGGCTTCTTCTAGGCTAAGAAGATCCCTCTCCTTTCTCCATGGCAGATTTCCTGATTACCTTTTCTTTCTTAAGTTGTCTCTTGATTTGAGTCAACTTCTCTGAGATGATTTCCTCACTACTTTCTTGGACTGTTTTGTCAATTTCAACTTTTGAGGCTCTCCATTTTCTACTTCTCCTTGTAGGCTGTGGTTCCGGTGAGGGTTCTTTTGGCTCTTCAAAATGATTTCTTATCAAGAAATTGTCCCATGTATCATTTTTTTTGGTTAAATGATGTTCAATCAAAATTTTAACCAAACCATGATGATATAGAGTTGTCTCTAAAAATTGAACCCTTCTTTGAACACAGGAAGCCATATTTTTCAAACTTTGAAGTAAGAAATAAGGTAGGTTTAAGTCTTCCCCCAGAAAATGCATTATCAGTCTAATGTGGTAGACATAAAATGTGCCATATCTACCCTCACATGTAATAAATTTTTGCAGAAGAAGTAGTATGTTTCTCCATTTATTTTTCAATGCAGAACTTGGAATTCCTTTCTTAAACACAGTGACATCCATACCTGGTGATTTTAGAATTTGCTTCCAAGATTCATTATGGAATTCTCTGTTTTTGAACCATCTCTCTCCATTTCTATGCAACCTTGTAGCTTCTGCAATGAAAACTTCAGTGACAGTGAATTTGACATCTCCCACTTCAACTTCAGCTCCTCGAAATGATCTTGCAAATGTTTTAGTGATTTCTTTGTGGAAGCCATTAAATTTCTCCAAAAATTGTAGCCATCCTATCTGTTGCAACATTTCTTTACATTGAGGGTAGCCTTCTAAGTATTTTGAACCCACTGGTTCAGTTCTTACAATGAAACCCATAATTGCTTCTTCAATGTTCAGATTAACACTCTTCTACCCACAGAAATAATAACTTTCACCTTCGAATTGAAATGGCTTCAAGTTCTTAATGACAATGGCTTCAAACTTTGGAATGATATACCTCTGGTTGATAGTGACAACAGCTTCAAAGCTTTGGACTGATATGCCTCTAGTTGACAGTGACAAATGGCTTCAAATTCCCACACTGCTATACCTCTATCTCTCGGTGGCAAATAACTTTAAATTCCCACACTTCTATATCTCTGTCTCTTGGTAAAAAATGGCTTCAAATTCTTCACTGCTATACCTCTGCATTTACAGTGATAATGCTCAATCTCTGCCCACGGTGATTCAAACTGATATACCCTTTTGCTCTTCTCTTGGTGATAAGGATATTTCTGTTTGCAGAATGAAGTGCCGGCTACAGAATGGAGTGATGGCAGTGGTCACGGAATGAGGTAATGGAGTGAGGTGGAGGAAACGAATTAATGATTGAAAAGACGGCGGAGATTTTTACAACGGAAAAGAGAATCATCATTGAATGATTTGGTTGGGTTACGTGAAGAATTCAAACACTTCGACCATTTGAACCGCTTAAACGATGTCGGGCATGGAATTTGAAATGAGAGATTTTTAATCCAAGTTTGTGGAGGGTTTATTGGTCATGATCAATAAAAATAATTAAAACAACCTTTTCGAACAATTCATAACTAAAACTATGCTAAACTTTATGAAATGCCATTATAATCTAAACTTGTTACCTCTGCTTTTCATTTGATTTTTGTAGTCTTTGTCTTCTTCGTTCTCCTTTGGAAGAGTCTTCATAATCCTTCTTTTTTATGCTTCTTATTCATGGATACACTGGATCATTTTGTTGCAATTCTAATGTCTGCTGATCAATGCCTTCAGGATTTGTAGCTGCGGAATGTCTGGCTAGCTGCGGAAAGGCTGATCAGCTGCAAAATGTCTGTTAAGTTGCATAATGTACCTGTAGAGCATTTTGATCATGTAATGGGGTGTTTTTGGAATATAGGTGAAATGTTATATGGTATGAATGAAGATGGATGATGAGACATGATATGTATGAAGTGGATGATGAAATGGAATGGATTCATTTTATGAAATGGAGTGGAAGAACATAAAAACTGCCCTGCAATCCATGACATGTTTTATTCATTTACAGCAAGACATCAAACTTTAAATTTTGACATGAAAATGAGATGGATGGAGTATGGAATGAGATGAATGAAACATGGAATGGAGTAGAATATGAGTGAATGAATGAAATGGAATATGGATGGATAAGTGAATGAAGTCAAATGAAATGAGATGGATCATAAGCACTATGGATCTGAACTTATGATTTTGTAACAGCTGCTTGTAAAAACAAAATGGAAAAGTTAGAGTGTCAGAGAGACTCTGATTTTCACCCTATCTTTTCTCTATAAACATGCCAATCAATGATTGGTTTTCATGTTTATACCTTTATTTATTTTATTTTATTTTTAAAAAGAGAAATGCTTCAGAAAATTTACTCAAGTTGATGAAGAAGAAAGATTCTTCTTCATTAACTTCACATCACTGCTTTCTTGGAACTTCTTGACAAATTCTTCTCTTGAGAGTGGTTTGTGATATAGCTTCAATATATGACCATTCACAAGAAAAGTGACCTTTTCTTCATCTATAGTTCTGATTTTTATTGCCCCATTATAAAAAATTTCAACAATTTCATATGGCCCAAGCCAATGTGTCTGAAATTTACCTTGAAAATCCTTGAATTTTGAATCAAACAAGAGAGCCCAGTCACCCTCTTTGAATTTGTTCTCTTTTATGTACTTGTCATGCCATCTAGCCCTTTTCTGTTGGACTAGACTTGTTTTCTGAACTGCATCTTGTCTGATCTCATCCAATTCATTAATTTTCTCCAGTCTATGCTTTTGTGCCTCCGTTAAATCAAGTCCTAGCTGAACTGCCATTTTGAAAGTTTGAATCTGGAACTCTATGGGAAACAAAGCTTGCTTTCCATAAACAAGTTCATAAGGAGTATGGACTATTGTGTTTCTCCATGTAGTTCTATAGGCCCACAAGGCTTCAGGAATCCTATCTACCCAATCTCTTCTATGTAAATGAATAGTCTTTGTTAGGATTCCTTCAATGACCTTATTAGTAGATTCCACTTGACCATTTGCTTGTGGATGATAAGGAGTAGATTTTATATGTCTAATTTTGTACCTCTCCATCATTTGCTCCACTAGCCTTGATGTAAATTGAGCTCCTTGATCTGTAACAATTTCCCTTGGGACACCAAAACGAGTAAAAATATCCTCAAAAAGAAAAGTAACTACAGATGATTCATTAGCAACAAGTAATGGTTTAGCTTCTACCCATTTAGTAACATAATCAGTGCAAACTATTATATATTTCTTTTGTCTTGATGGAGGACTAATAGGTCCTACAAAATCCAAAGCCCATTTTTCAAAAGGTTCAATATGTACTTAAGGTTGTAATGGCATCTCACCTGAAGGAGAAGGTTTCCCTACCCTTTGGCAACTGTCACACCTTTTGACATACTCTTTAGCATCTTTAAACAAATATGGCCAATAATATCCTAAATTAAGGATCTTATAGGCTGTCCTCTTATCTGGAAAGTGTCCGCCACAAGGTTCATCATGACATGCCTTGAGAATCTCAGGCATGTCATCTTCACGAACACACCTTCTAATGATCAAATCTGGACCTGTCTTGTACAACTCATTAGAAACCCATGAATATTTTGCACTATCATTAATGATTTTTATTTTATTCCTTGCATTCATAATCGAAGGAAATTTTCCTGAAACTAAATAATTAGCAATATCAGCAAACCATGGAGTTTGAGTAGAGATTGCAAAAAGATATTCATCAGGAAATTGATCTTCAACCGGAGTGTCATCTTTGATATTTTGGAGTCTAGATCGGAAATCAGCTACTGTGTTTTGTTTTCCAGGCCTATCTAGAATAGTAATGTTGAATTCTTGTAAGAGAAACAACCATCTTATCACTCTGCCATTAGTGATTGATTTGTTCATTAAATATCTAATTGCAGAATGATCAGTGTGAACAAAAGTTTCATAGCCTGTTATATAGTGTCTAAATTTGTTTATGGCATGAACAATAGCTAAAAACTCTTTTTTAGTTACAGTATAGTTTAACTCTGCAGGAGTCAAATTTTTACTGGTATAATAAATGGCATAGGGAATCAAGTCTTTCTGCCCCAATACTACTCCTAGAGCTGTATCGGAGGCATCTGTGGAGATATGAAAAGGTAACTTCCAGTTAGGTCCCCTAATTATAGGTGCTTCAGAAATTTTGGTTTTCAGGGTTTCAAAAGCTAACTAGCAATCAGAAGTCCACTTGAATTCACAATCTTTGGTAAGTAATTTGAAGAGTGGAGATGCTATCTTGGTAAAGTTTTCTATAAATCTCTGATAATACCCTGTAAATACTAGAAAACTTCTAACATCTCTTTGACAACTTGGAATGGATAGGTTAGAAATGACTTCAACTTTTGCCTCATCAACTCTAATCCCATCCCCTGAAATGTGGTGCCCTAAAACAATACCTTCAGTAAACATCATAAAACATTTTTCATGACTAAGTGAAAGGTTTGCTTCTTGACATCTTTTTAATACTTTTTCCAAGTTTTCTAAAGCCTCTTCAAATGTATTCCCATAAACTGTGAAATCATCCATGTACACCTCTACATAGTCATGTATTAGATCCGAAAAAATTCCTAATACTGCCCTTTGGAATGTTGCAGGTGCATTGCATAATCCAAATGGCAATACTCGGTAAGCATAGGTACCCCAAGGACAAGTGAATGTGGTTTTGTCTTGGTCTTCAAGTGCTACTTGGATTTGATTGTAACCACTAAACCCATCTAGGAATGAAAAGTACTTTTTGCCAGCTAATGTATCTAATACTTGATCTATGAAAGGTAGGGGAAAATGGTCTTTAAGAGTAGCTTTATTTAGTTCTCGGTAGTCAACACACACCCTCCATTTTCCATTTTTCTTTGGCACAATTACCAAAGGAGAAACCCACTGACTATTTGAAATAGGATAGATAAAATTAACATTTAACAATTTTTGCAATTCTTCTTTAACAATTTCCCTAAGATTTGGATTCATCCGTCTTTGAGGCTGTCTGATTGGTTTTCAATTAGCCTCTATATAGATGTGATGAGTACAAGTCTTGGGGCTTATCCCTTTCATGTCAGTGTACTCCCATGCATATGCAGAAGAATGTCTCTGTAATACTTTGATTAACTCTTCTTGTTGAGATTTTTCTAGGTTCTTGTTTATGTTCAAAGTTTTGCCTGGAAAAATATCACTTGTAGAGCTGCCAAATTTGTCCACAGAATGAAGAGACATCTGCCTAGATGACAAAAATTCAATATTGGATCCCTCCTGAAATGATTCATGTTTGTGTTCTGGAGAGGATTCAAAGTTTTCTAGAGTATTCAGAATTTGATTATCTTCACTAATTTCTGAAATTGTGAAGAGTGGTTGTAAATATTCTTCATCCTCTATCCATTGAGTGTCATCTAAATCTGTAATTGTCCTAGCTGGAGGATATAAAGTGAATTTCTTAGTTGAACTACCATCATAGATATACATATCACCGGATCTACAACTAATAAAAGCATCAGCTGTAGCCAACCAAGGTCTTCCTAATATAACAGGATGGCCTCCTAGATTATTCTTGGGAGTTAGGATCATGAAATCCACAGGGTATTCCCAAGAATCTAGGGACACTGGAATGTCTTCTATTACCCCATCTGGTCTGATCACAGATCTATCCGCTAATTGTAATAGTGTGGGTGTAAAGAGAAGATTAGGAAGTTTCAGTTTGTCCATGATTTGTCTACTCATGATATTTATTGCTGCTCCTAAATCAATGAGTGTGTTTTGAATTTCAATTCCATTGATGTGAATTTTGACAACTGGATTTCCTGGGTCAAGATACTTTGGAATAACACTCTTGCCCATCATAATGTCTGATATTTGTCCTACCAGTTGAATTTTCTTTGTTTCTCTTATTCTTTTTTCTTGTTGTCTTCATACTCAACTCCTTTATTGTTTTGGCTAAAATTGGGATTTCTTTGATGGCTTATAATAATGGAATTTTAATGCAAACATTTCTCAGATCATCTAAGAAATCATAATTAGAAACCATGATTTGTTTTTCTACACCTCTATCAATTTGTAATCTTTCTGGAAAAGGAGGTATAGAAGTAGATGTAGATGGTTGCTCTAATACAGGAGTTGGATTTATTGGATCTTTTTGTTTTAGTTTTTCAGTGTTTGGGTCTTGAAAGGAGGTGTCTTCCTCAAGACTTTTATTCACCCGTAGAGAGTCTTCCTCAGAATTATCTTGTTCTTGTATGATCACAGAAGGTTTCCTCTTTTCAAGTATTCTTCCAGACCTCAGTTGAACATCACTAAGGTCTAAAGGAGTAATTAAATAAGTTGGAAACTATTGGCCTTCTATCATGTATGTATTCCGAGGGTTCTTATTATTGGGGTTTGGTATGGGTTGAGCCGGAAATTGATTTGATTTTTGAGGGAATGGTAATGGAAGTGGTTGATTTTGATGCGGTTGGTTCTGATGATGTTGTTGAGAATTTTGTTGAAAATTTTGTTGAAGATTTTGAGGAAAATTTTGTTGAGGATTTTGAGGATAAAAATGTGTGTATGGTGGATACTGATAGTATGGAGAGTATCTTCCATAGGGAATTTGTGTTCCTTGTGCCCAGGACTGAGATTGATTTTGAAATTGGGGCCAAGGTTTCTGCCAAGAATTCCAAGGTGGAGGTTGATTATACATTTGATCATGGAATCCTTGTGTCTGAGGTCCCTGCCAAGGTCTTCTAGATACAAAATTGAGAGACTCTATGGAATCTGTAGGAGTTTCCTCCTGAAAGACATCTTTGAGACCAGGAAGAGAAGGAAAATTCTTGGTCTCATGTTTCTCAGAACAAATGATACAGGTTTCTACAACTTTTACATCCAAAGGACACTCTCTCAAGGCATGTTTCTTTCTACATTTGGGACAAGAGATTGCCAAAGCATCAGATTCATCCTTTTGCTTGTTTTGTATCTTAAGGGTGTCTATTTGTTCACTAAGACTCCCTAAGATGTCATATTTAAAATCATCAAGCATATGTCCTATTTCTGATCTACTTACTGTCCTAGAAGCAGACTTACTTGCCCTTGCAAGAGCAGGATCTCTTAGACCTTTAACAGTTTTAGATTTCCCTCTTGAAAGGTTGATACATAACTCAGATATTTCAGGTAATGTGAGTTGTGATATATCCCCTTTTCCCATCATGTTAAGGATATCCAACCATTCATCCCTAATTGTTTTCAACAAAAGAGCTTTTAAGGTGTCTTGATCTAGGTTTTCCATTTTTGCCCTTTTTATGTTGTAATTAAATCTCTCCAAAAAATCTTCCAAATATTCATATTCTTTTTGTAACATATTGAACACTTCTTTCTTATGATTAACCGGTATACAATAATCCAAATATCTCTCTAGAAATTCTTGTTTCATGTCTTCCCATGTTTTAATGGAACTACTGATTAGACTCATAAACCACTTCAATGCTGCTCCCTTCAAATTTGAAGGAAATAATTTCAATTTTTGAGAATCTTGTAAGTAGTCATAAGTTCTACACAGCACTTCAAATTCGAATAAGAAAGTTTCAGGATCTTCAGTTTTAAGTCCATAGAAGTTTGGAAGGACAAAGGGTGAAATGTTTTTCATGGTTCTATTGGTTTCTTCATCAATTATAGGGAACCCAAAAGAGCTTCCTATTCTACCTCTTCCTCCATTTTTACCTCTACCTCCTTCTCCTCTACCTCTACCTCTACCTCCAAATAGTATTTTTTCTCCATTAAAAACTCCTCCTCCTCCTTCTTCTACCATGGTTGACTCTCTTGTGGAAGTGGAAAGGTTTGTGTCCCTACCAGGAGTCTTTAGATCTTCTTCTATGGCAAGTTCAGTGGATGAAGTGGAAGGTTTCTTTAATGGGATATCTGATTTCAGGTCTTCTAGAAGTCCAGGATCAGTAAAGGATGGAAGATGGGTTTGAGTTGAAGGTGTACTAGCTCTAGATCTAGATGAAACAAGTGGTGTTCTAGAAATCAAACTTCTTCCTCTGCTGCTTATAAATATTCCCCTTGAATCTCTCTCCCTACCCATAAAATTGTTTTTGGATGCTAAGAAACAAAGGTTACCTAGTTTTCACTTCCCCGGCAATGGCGCCAAAATGTTTGGTCTCAATCTAGTCTCCTAAATTGAGCTCATTTAATTTTCAACCAGGGTTGGTAAACTGCTGAAGTGAAGTGTACTGTATGTAGCTAGGTGTTTGTTTCTTAATGCGTTGGGTGTAGTGTTTTGTGATGTTTTTGGTATTTTGTGATGATTTATGTTGTTTTTGGTCTTTTGGTGGTTTTATGTTCACAAGAAAAATTACTAGAAAGCTAATGGAAAGGAGCTGGTGATTAAAAACAGAGTGGAGCCTAATTGGTTGATGAAAAATGACAAATGTAATTGCAAATACTGAAGCAGAATAAAATCTAAACTATGACTAAGCAGAAATAAAGCTTGATAATGACTTCTAAGGAAATGATTCAAAACATAAACTCAACTTGAGAAATGATCAACTAAATATGCAAATCCTCCTAACTAAACAGTTTGAACAAGTAACTTATAATGATGCAACATTTCATCCTTGATTAGAGATTTGTTGAAGCAAATTTGGAATAAAACATTTATACCATCATAAGATCTTCTACTCTAAAGCTAGTTCCTAACTCTATTCTACAACTTAGTTTAATGACACTACACTTCACTCAAAGGTTATGGATTTTTGAAATAGTCTTTTGAGGAAATGTTTGTTTGTGAGATGATAAGGGAGTTGCAGAAGTACTTCAGGCCTTAAAATGATATTGTCTTCTATTCCTATGGTTATGAAGCAATTATAGATTTTAGAACAAGAAGATGTTTGTAAATAATGAAGGCTGTTTTGTTAAGTTTAACAACTGAAGTAGTCTAATATGCAGTGAATGACAACTGAATATGGAGTGCAAATGCAATGAGTTAAGCTAAGAATGAACTTAAGATGTCACTAATCTAAAACAGTGCTGAACTACAAGTCATTATCAAACTCAAAATAGAACAACTGAGCATGAGTTAAGTGCAATTAAACTCCGGAGTATCCTAACTATGCTATCATGCATTGTTCTATGGAATTATACAGTCTGTTTGTCCATCATGATTGGTATTTTGGAAGAGTTCCTTCTTTTGGAAGAGTTTTTAGAACAATTCTGACTGTGTAATTGAGTGAAAATGCAAGCATAAAGACTGAAAGCAATGAAAAACTAAGATATCATAGCCATCTCCCACTCGTCATTATGATATTTTGGACAAGCGTTTAAGAGCAAGAACAACTATGGTACTTAGTGAAAACACACAACTAAAACGTTCAAGATCACAATCATGCTTAAGATAGTATAAGGATTTTTTGGAAGAGTTTCTTCTTTTGGAAGAGTGCTTAGCATAAGTATAACTGTGATGGTGAATAAAAGATATTACAATTAACTCCTACAATACTATAGCCATTTCCCATTCATCATTATAATCTTTTGGAAGAGCTTCTTCTTTTGGAAGAGTTTTTAGAATGAGTATAACTACAGTAGCTAATGAAATCAACTACGAATTCAACTTCAAAAATGTAAAGGCAACTAGAATACTTATCTAAATTACGCAAATAAATCTGTGTAAGAGGCAGGGGCCCTCTACCACCTGACGGAATCTAACTCCAAATGAAATCAATGCTTTCAAAACAACACTGTCTGCTTCATTAAAGGTGAAATAACTTGAACAGAGCACTCTACATCTTTAGAAATGTAGCACATAATCTAAGCAAAATCTAGAACAAAATCTAGCCTAGCTCTCGGTTTCCCAAGTGTTTATATAACAAATATACATAACAAGACTTGCAACAATTTCAGGATCATTGTCTTTCCTTATCGAAATCACATTAGGAATCTTGAAGTGGCTGCATAAAAAGGAAAAAGACATCTGGATTGAGACAGTCCTAATAGAAGTCTGCCTTCCTAAATGTGTTCCCACGTACCAAAACCATACCCAGAATTCATTTCTTCCTTCATGGTGAGCAACGAACCATGTAGTCATGACGTGGAATATGCCCATATGCGTTTTTTCTTGAGAGACCACCTAGAACATACCAGAATGTCTGCATTCTGCAGCTAGTTCCGGTCAAAATGCATTAAAATGGCAAAAATCACAAAAATTTAGCAAGTCAGTCATGTTAATCATTCTAAAAGTAATTTTAACTAAATTCATTGATCAATTGGGTCTAGGATAGCAATGGACAAAGGAAAATGAGGTAAAGTAAGATGAAAGAAAGCACAATTTTGAGGCTCAACATGGATCACTTCTTGTCACCTCTGTTGTTCACTATTTGACATAAGTCATTGGTTTATTAAATTTTGATAATTCATGCATCAAACATTATATAAAATGATGAAATGTTAAAAGAGTGGGTCGAAATGAAACAAGGTAAGAGAAGTCACGTGCCTAAAAGCTAGAGGCGAAAGAAATACGAAAAGGCCGATGTATAAAGTAAAAGGGGTAGCAAAAATACCCAAAGTGAAATTTTTTGGTACGAAGAGCACACAACAAATATATTAAAAGAATTGCCACTTTACGAATGTCCATACAAGGGAATGCTGTAGTTTGGATTTTCCACGGGGGTCGAGCAGCGAGAGTGGGAAGAGACCCATACCCCCGCGGAGTTGAAATATGGTGACGTGGTGGGGACCCAAGGTCATAATGAAGTGGCAAGAGAAAGGCATGGAAATATGGTGATGTGGCGGAACGCAATGGGGGCCCTTACAACTGGTAGGTTACGTATTTAATTCACTCTTCGGGATGATATGTTTCAGGAATCATATGGCGCATGTAGTAAAGAGGTAAGGTAAGTCTTAGATGAGTTGGTACTAAGGCCCGTATCAGTATTAAACCCGACACGTGGTGTTCACCTGTCCTCAACTAATGCCCAATCCCTACACGCCACGTGCCCCACTGTCAGTGTCCTTACGACACTTACCCTGTTTATTTCACCTCTACCCCTTTTTTCCTCAGAATTTCCAGTCTTAGATAGCAGTTTCCCATATTTTACTACAATAAAAGTCTCAGGTCTTCCAGGTACGGTATATATCAAGCGGGAACAAGTACCAGGTCTACCTAATCATCACCAGACTACCCTCTACGTCGCTTTCCCAAGCAAATTTACCTACTGTGCAGGTAATTTTTCCATTACATTCCCTCTATTTTCCTTTCATTTTTCTTTTTAGATTTCATATGTCAGTCATGGGAAGGGGCACACCCAAGAAAAACGAACCAGAGACTCCCCAGGTCCGAGAAACCAGAAACCCTCCCGGGTTCGAGCCTTTCATAGACCAGCAAGCTGGAATCTGCGATCACCAATACCCTTTCCCCATTAGTAGTATAAGACCTGAACTCTTTTCGCGACATGTCCAACATAGGGATCGATATTGGGTGGTTGTATCAGGATTTTACCATCAGATTACCCCCCCAGTCTTCCCGGTGGTTGATTTTATCTGCTGGCTTAGAGACGCCTACGATGAAAACCGAGGCGCGGTTACCTCCCCTCAGGGGAACGATATTTTCTCCCTTTCACCCGACATCATCAAGCAAGCTCTCCATTTTCCCACCAGCACCACCTACACTGCTTTCAGTGAAGAAGCTTTAACTTCCCAGTTTATTAAATTGCCATGGGAACATAAAAAAAGCTTCATTGCTTCTATTACCAGCAGCCAGGCTACTTCCCTTCCTGGTGCGGAACTCCTCCCATTAAACCTATTTAAGGAAGAAGTGCAACCCATCCTCACTCTCATCGCGGGTCTTTTAGGTGTAGGTGGGTTGGGAGAAACTTCCAAAGTATGTGTTTTATTTCTGTGGTTAATGTCTCAAAAGGGGGTCGTCCTAGATATCTCGAGCTACTTATCTGCCAACATTCACACCCAGTTCCAAGAGCTTTCAGAAACTAGCCATTTTCGTTTATGTTCAATGGTGTTCTATTTTTTCTTGTATCAGCATGCTGATAGGTTCGAGCGTTTGGGCTTGGATAAGGTATACGAGGTCAATTCTCAACCCCGACCTGTTTCTTACTGGAACTTTACAGTAGCCCAATTGCCAAAAGGGGTGGGTTATTCAAGTTTCCTAAATGATTTCATGTCCATCACTTACACCATCATTCATGATTTGCCATCACCTAGGGTTTTTCTCGAAATGAAGAACTGGCTGCAAGCTGCTAAAATCCAAAGCACCGGGGATTGGTATCTCTTTGATAATTGTACTGAAATTCGGGTCTATGGAGTCGAGGTTGCCCCTTACCTACTACTCGTGTTTCTCACTCGACGAGTTTATGCTCTGGAGTACATTCGGCAAGCCCTCAAAGCTGACCAGCTCCACTTTGTCCCCACTAAGAAGGGTTACATATTGAGGCTTCCTACCCATATCGGCCCGTTCGTCATAAATTCAAGACTCACCCTGCCCATTGTCGAGAAGCTGTTGTATGGCATGGACCTAAGACAGGGGAAAACTTGGGCCTATGATCCTCAGGAGATCATTTCAAATATAAGAAAGAGGAACAGGTCTGCCCCTTATGTGCATGAACCAAGACCGTTTATAGAGTGGAAGGCTAACTTGGAAATTTGGCCTTTGGTTTCGCAGATGGAGACAGATTCATCTACCACAGGGGAAGAGGAAGACATCAATAAATGCCAAGAAGAAGAAGTGGGTCCTTCAGGAGCAGGTTCCCCCGCTCGTAAAAAGCAGAAGACAATCTTAAGTGAAGCCGAGGTTATAGGGGAAGAACAGCTACTTGAGCCTTTCATAGCATATGCATCACTTGATAGTAGCAAGGCCGAAGTCAAAGTGTTGAGAGACAGCACCACCTCCTTCGACTTCACTGAGGTTTCACAGGCCATTGGAGACTATACTTCACTAGTGGCAGCCGAAAGGATCAAGAAAAACAGGATAATCAGAGATAAGTACAAAGCTGAGCTAGAAGGGTATGTAGAAAAGTATCACACTAGGATTTCCTCCACCATGAATGTGGATACTGAACACCTGGTATTTTCTATGACAGAAGCCATTTTGGACCCTGATACAGGTGCCACTAGCTACCGGGTACTCCAGCATGCAGTTGATATGACTAAGGTGCCAACAACTGATATGTGTAACCTGTTTTAGGTCGTAGGTGATACGCTGAAGGACGAGGTAATGCAGGTTACCATAGCACTAAGAAAACTCGAGAAGAAGCATGAAAAGGTGAGGGCTACCCTGAATAATGAGCAGGCAAGTACCCGTGCCCAGGAAAATCAAATACGTGCTCTCCGGGATCAAATCAAAGGGAAGGATACCGGGGAATCAAACCCACATGGCTTTTTAATTGAACAATTGCAGAAGGAAGTTGCCTCATTGAAAAGCAAAGCTCGTATTCCGGCCTCCAAGCATGTGCAGACAGCCGAGTTGGTGCAAGTAGAGAAAGAAAAAATGGAATTGGCCAGCACATTGTCAAGAGAAAGAGAAGAGAAGGAGAAACTGGCAAGAACAATCGCTACTCTCCAGAGTAGGTTGTCAGAGCTACAGAACACTTGGGACACACACAGCTGCGCACCTGCTACAACACCACCTGAGACGAGTTCACTTTCAGAGAAGCTGGACGCAGCGAAAGATGCAAATGATATACTGGAGAATCATGCTTCCACTGCAAGGCAATGGATCACAGATTTGGAAAAATCCCTGTCAAAGAATACTAGAAGAATAGAATCATTGCAGAAAGAGATAGAACAAGAAAAGAAAATCAGGGCCGACTAGTAGAAGACCATAAATGATCTCAATGCACGCCTAAAAGGTAACCTCACTCTCAGGGATGGTAGAAATATTATTTGGTCTGAGATCATTTCAGTCGTGACAAAGAAATGGGAGTTTCTGAAAGTCATCGAGGAGATGAAATCCTCAGCACTCTATCACAGGAGGCGATTTCAGGAAGGGGATCTCGATTTGGTCAACAAAGCTCATCGTGCCAGAGAGTATGTGTCATTCTTGAAAGGGATGAGAGCTAACGAAGCCGAGCATCATGGCATAGTCAGCTGGAATAAGGAAGCCTTGGGATGCCATAAAATCATTGATAAAGAATCGGCTCGCGTTGTGGCTTCGAAGGCCTTGCAGCAGTTAGTATACAGCGTGGACCGGTTTGATGCGGTTTGGACCGAGATTACGACAGCAGGGATTCCAAAGTGTTGGGACTCCACCAGCCCTTCCATGCTGCAACCATTACCAGAATATGAAGCATGCTTGAAGCAAGAAAGGGACCAGATGGATGTCTTGTCAGATAAAGCCACCCGGCTTAAAGCCGAAACCATGGTTGCATCACTCCGCCCAGAGTTTTCCTTCCTTCACTTGTTAAAATATGAAATTCCTACTGAGGAAAATCCGAGTGACCTCACTGAGGCCTTCATCAGGGTAGAAGGATTTGCAACGATGCCTGAGCCTGCCGCGGACAGTCAACAGAGATGCTCTCAGTTTGTCATCCAAATTTCCAGTTCATCCGCAAACGCGCCACCACCAGTATCAGCAACAGCTTCGACCCCTTCTCACAAGTTATGCATTGTTATTTCATGATTCGGCCCTCGTGGCATTTTTTTTTACTTTTTATCTTAGTTAGTCTTTTTCAAGTTTCAGGTGGAATTTACATTTCACCACAGCAATTTACTTTTACTAAGACTGTTATACAATTTTGGTTTTAAAATGGCCTAGCACCTAACAGCAAAGGATGAGAGGTTTTTATTCCTCATCATGATTTTTGGTTACTTTGACAAGGACTTCTAACAAATTTATATCATGCGAGGAAGATATTTTCCCAAAATATCTTCTTGCCCATGTAGAGAAGTTCCTATATAAACAAGAACAGAAGAGAACACAGGGTTCCAGATTTTATCATAAAACTATGCTGTAAGAGAATTTTGTATGCATTTTGTTAAACTCTTGTATGAAATTTTCAGAGCCCGTTGGGTTTCAATGAAGAGAAGTTTCATCTGTAAGGAGGATTCCAGTCTTTGATACTCAATAGAACGTAACTTATCTTTTATGTGCCTATCAATTGTTTGTCTTATCTCATCTGTTCCTCCGGTATCATGTTTTGGAATGCAAGCAGCTCATTGATTTTAATGTGAACTTATCTTAGATGATACTTATGTTGGAATCAATCTAGCGCTTTAAATATGGCTCATGCATGATATATTGTTCCATTCTCATAGCACCCATACTTCCTCTATATTGGCTTCAATGTTATGTTATTTTGGAATACACTATTATTTTGAATGGATTCTTAGATAGATAAGCCCATTATATGGTGATATGTGTGTCCAGATATTATCTATATGACAGCTGGTATTTTCTCATTCTTTCTTACATTGTGAACATCTGCAGATTACTTATCTCTGTTAAGTATTGTTGAACTGGCCCTCTTTACCCAGAACTGTCTTAAGTTGTCTGATGCCTTTGCATAAGAGTTTTTACACTCTGTCTCTACAATATATCTTTTGCACTTCAAACTTCTGAAAGCTTTGGTCCCATTCAAAGTTGAACTTCCTATTTATAAATGAAAAGCATGAGAGCTCTATCCCACTAGTTATCCCTGTTACATTACATTACTTTTTCTCTCTGCTGTTTAAGATGTCCTAAGCACTGGTCTTTCACAACTCAAGGATGTCTCTAGGATTGACAACATCTTTTTTGGCACCGTTTTCAGGGACAAAGTTGATGAAAAAATTTAAATCCCTGGGCCTTGACAAAACCCCATTTCAGTCTTCAATTAGGTGAGCATGGAGAGTTGAGAGTTGTATATCCCTCACCTTGGCAACTCCACATTTGTCATCCAGAAAAATCTAATTGCAGTCTTGGCTCCTTGGAAGCCACACCTTAGGTCAGATACGTCTCAGCCAAAGACACCCTCTGTGTCTGACCTAGAGAGAATTTTACATAGAAGAGGTTGGAGGGAGAGACAATTTGTTCATACCAAGATCCCACAATTTTCCCTAGAAGACTTTTCTTCTTCCTCTTCTCAAGTTGCCCAATTGCAAGGTTCTGACTTCGCTCTGGGTGAAACCGGTTATTACTCAGACTGTTTACCCCCAGGAAACATCCAAGTTAAGGATGAGGCCGATTCAATAGACACCACCCATTATACATTTCACCCTACCCCAGAGGTTGAAGAAGTTAAATAGGTCACGGAAATATCTGCTGTTAATACTCCACCCTTGTCTCCATCCTCTCAAGCTGTCGTTCACTATATTCCTATCATCATCCATACCACACTTCCACCTACTCCCCCACTTACTCACCAAGCCCTCTTGTTACCTCCTCCTCCAATGGCCAACGTTCCGGGTTTGGCATTACCTCCAGTTCTACATGATATGCCGCAGGACTATCTAAAGATCCTGCCACATTTAAATGGAGAAAGCGAGATGGATGCTCAAAAACATCTTGAAGTCTTCTGTGATTTTGCAGAAAAATTTAATGTGGAACATCTAAACATAGTCCTAATACTATTTGTGCAATCCCTTGATGGTGAAGCCAGAAAATGGTTCAAGACGTTGGGAGACCGTTTTGTAAATACATGGGAGGTTATGGAAGACACTTTCCTCAAAAAATGGGGGGAGAAGAAATACCACGGACACTGTCTGACTGAGTTTAATACACTCAAGAAAAGACACAATGAAGGATTGGCCGAGTTTATTAAGAGATTTAACAAGTTGTACCCGAGCCTTCCCACAGAAATGAAACCACATCATATGGTTGCCAAGGTAGTGTTTGTGGCAGCCTTTGACTCTGAATTCGGTTTCTCCCTAAGAGAAAGGAAGCCATCCACTCTGGATGACCCTCAGACCGATGCATTGGAGCTTGAGGCAAATTTTGCCTCCACCGATAAATTCAAGGGTAGATCTAAGCAGGATACGAGAAGGAGGGGACAGGAAGAGTTATCCACCTTGAGCCAATATAGAGATTCAACGAATGACAGGATTGAGGAGATGAACAAGATGATCAAGAATCTCTCAAGAAAACTGGTGAAACTAGAAATGGAGGCCAAGAATTCATCCTCCAATAATTTCCAAAATGCTCCAAACAGAGGCTTTAACCCTCAATACAGAAAACCACCTCTACAGATAATGCAAAGGGGACAGAAGGAGCTGCAAGATCAAGTGCCACATCCTCTATACTTGGAAGGGCAAGTAGATGGTTCTACTGAAGATAATGCTTACGAGCAAGAGGAGGCATACCTTGCTTTCTCAAACAATGATGATGTTGAATGTACGGTACATGGAAGTGAAGAAGTGGAGGTGGAACACACAGAAGTGAAAGCTAATGAAGACATCGAAGATCCCGAGATTGATGACTATTGCAAGCAATTCATTGATTTCATGCAAGCGCAGTTCAATAGAAGATATGATCTCAGGTCTTCCAGAAAGAGAACCCGTACTCAGGATCAGGAGGAGGACACACCACAGGAAGAGGCACCTACACAGAAGGAGGAAACTCATCAAAACATCCTGGACAAAGGTAAGAGGCCCCTTAACCAATCTTTACAATATGCTGATCAATTACCTTTATCTTCACAAGTGTCTACACCACTTAGTGTCAAGCCGATCTTAAAAGAAGTCAAACCTCCCCCTCAGAACAAAGACTCCAAAGATAAAGAACCTAAAGAAGTGTCAGTAGATAACTCCTCCTCCGCTTTCAGTCTACAGAAGGAGCTTGAGAAAGTGAAACTCCCAGTCCCCTTGACCGAGTTGCTAAAACAACCTGCATATCAGTCCCAGGTCACTTCATTTATGCTCCCTCCAGAAGTAATAAACATCCCAGTCAGTCTTAACCTTTAGGAGCAAAGACCTATGGTGGTTTTCGGCCTACATGTCGAAGATTTAGATGCCGCCACCCCACCTTTCTATGTGTCTTTGGTAATACATGACTTGTTGCTGCATAATTGCATGTTAGACTCAGGAGCCTCTCATAATCTTTTACCCCTCTCGGTCATGGAGCAACAAGGACTATAGATCACTCGCCCATACAAAGACCTCTACTCATTTGACTCCAAAAGAGTTAAGTGCCTAGGAATGATAAAAGATTTGGTGGTCAACCTGGCTCAGATCCTAGCAAAAAGTGTAGTGATGGATATAGTGGTGGTCGACATCCCAGCTCGCTTTGGCATGTTACTGTCAAGATCTTGGGGGACCAAAATTGGTGGATCGATCAAGCTAGATCTGACCTATGCCACTATCCCTGTATTTGGAGGCCAAGAGAGGAGACGATACCAGGAAACCATATTTGTCAAGATAGTTACTAAGGCCGATGATTCAGTCAATTCTCTAGTTTATAGTAGGGAGGGGGATTTCTCATGTTTAATGCTGGAGGAAGATTAGGAGCACGCACATGAACCATCATTTTTCCAGATTAAGACAAAACAGTTCATGGAAAGCCCTGAATCAGAAATATGGATGCTTCACTTTGATGGAGCCAACTGTAGGGAAGGAAATGGAGCTGGGGTATTACTGATTTCGCCTGCGGGCAGATGGGTGCCTCTATCTTTCAAACTGGAGTATGAAGGAAAAAAAAATGTGGATGAATATGAAGCACTCCTACTAGGGTTGTAGACAGCTAGGAGTATGAACATACAAAGTTTAAAAGCCCTGGGAGATTTTGAGCTAGTAGTCAGGCAGGTCAGAAATCAGTGCCAAACTAAACATCCTAGACTAAGGGTCTATAGGAATGAAGTTTTGGACCTAGCGGAGAATTTATTCTCGGCATTCAATATCCAGTTCATGCCCCGAGAGAAAAATAGAATGGCAGACTCTTTAGCAGTGGATGCTAGTACCTTTCCGCCACCTCGGAACCCTCTATTGAGATATGAGATTGAGGTATGTTATAGGCCGTTAATACTAGACAACATCAAGAACTAGCAAGTGTTCGAAGATGATGAGAAAGTCAAGAGATTCTTGGAAACAGTTGGGGAATTCTCCAACATGGAGATTGAAATTGGCGAAGAAATGGATACTGAAAATGCTTCTGTAGAGAAGTGGGAAGAAAAGGTAGCTAGTCATAAATTTCTACAGCTGAAAGGGAATGTCATTCCTTGAGGATTAGTACCTTTAGAAAGGTTTTTTAACAAGAATGATGTTCCATTACAACCAAACAAAGTTGTAGAGGAGAACCAGGTGGGGGACTTGAATCTAGGCACAGAGGTTGACCCTAAAATCGTGAAGCTATCCAAGAAGGTCCCGAGAGAATATAAACAGTTGTATCAGAAGTTATTCTAGTCCTATAAAGATGTGTTTGCCTGGTCTTATCAAGATCTAAAAACCTTCAATGTCAGCATTATGCAGCATAAGATTCCACTAAAGGGAGATGCAAAACCACACAAGCAAAAGCTTAGGCAGATAAATCCCCTATTGCTACCTTCTATTGAAAAATAAATTAAAAAACTGCTGAAGGCTAAAATCATTGTGCCTTTGAGGTACTCTGAGTGGGTAGCTAATCTAGTCCTTGTATGGAAGAATAATGGAGAAATAAGAATGTGTGTTGATTTTAGGAACCTGAATAGGGCATCATTAAAAGATAATTACCCACTACCCAAGATGGATCACATATTGCAGAAAGTGGTAGGGGCTTCTCGAATGTCGATGATGGATGGGTTCTCTTGGTATAATCAAGTGGTTGTATTGCCAGAGGATCAAAAGAAGACGGCCTTCACCACTCCATGGGGGACGTTCTTGTATGCCATGATGCCTTTTGGTCTGGTTAACGCGTGGCTGCTTTTCAGAGGGCCATGGATATTGCTTTTATTGGAGAACAGGACGAGTTCATGGTGGTATACCTGGACGACATTACTGTGTTTTTAAAGGATGATGCAGAGCACATAGAACACCTGTGTAGAACCTTTGAGAAGTGCAGAAAGTATGGCCTCTCCCTTAACCCACATAAGTCTTTGTTTGCACTGGAAGAGGGTAATCTTTTGGGACACATTGTAACCAAAGATGGAGTGAAGATAGACCCCAAGAGGGTGGAAGTCATAAATGGCATTTCCCTGGCCAGAAACAAAAAGGAAGTTTAGGTGTTCCTAGGACATATAAAATTCCTAAGGAGGTTCATCCCTAACTATGCTGAGATAGTTAGGCACATCACCGATATGCTTAAGAAGAATAATGAGGTGAAATGGTCACTAGAGTCAAGAGAAGCCTTCACCAGAATTAAAAATGCATTTTCTGAAGCCCCTGTGTTAGCCAGGCCCGATTATGCCAAACCATTTATGATCTTCTCCTTTGCATCCCCTCATATAGTAGCTGGAGTTTTGTTGCAGAAGAGCGAAGAAGGGTATGAACAACCTATTTCCTTTTTCAGTCAGGTACTTCGGGATGCTGAATTGAAATATAACATATTAGAGAAGCAAGCGTACACTCTGGTGAAATCCCTCAAAGCTTTCCGTATGTATGTTTTGCAATCCCATGTCACTGCATTTTTTCCTACAACAGTTGTTAAAGACATTCTTATCCAGGGGGACAGTGAAGGAAAAAGAGGAAAATGGATAGCCAAAATACAAGAATATGAGTTAGATATCCGTCCTACCAAATTAATTAAGGGGCAAGGTTTAACCAAGATCCTGTCTGAATGAAATTGTCAGGCTTTGGGTATCAATTTGTCTATCACAACAAACGAATATTCTGGGGCAAAGGAGGAAGCACAGAGAATATAAATAGCCTCCCAGAAGATACATATGAAGTACCTTATCAGCCCATGGTACAAAGAGATGGTAGAGTACCTTCTAACCCTCAGCTGCCCACCCAGTTGTGATAAAACTAAGTGCAGATCACTGAGGTTGAGGTCGCAAAAGTATGTCATTGCAAACGGTCAGTTGTATTGGCGAGACCCCTCTGGTATCCTACTCTTGTGCCTTAGAGAAGAAGAGGTGGAGAGTATAATGGTTGAGTTTCACGAGGGAATCTGTGGAGGCCATTACAGTTGTAGGGCTACTGCTCACAAGATTCTGAAGGCTGGTTTTTTCTGGCCTAAACTATTTGGAGATGTGTTCACTCGAGTCAGGGCCTACGATAAGTGCCAAAGGTTCGTAGAGAGATAGAATCTCGCGCCTCTCCCCATGATACCTGTCCATGTAGATGAGCCATTCCAGTAGTGGGGAATCAACTTCATCGGAGAAATACATCCTCCATCCAGCGGCCAGCATAAATGGATCTTAATGGCCACAGACTATTTTACAAAATGGGTGGAAGCTATACCTACTAGGAATGCAATTGACACTGTGGTAATTAAATTCATGGAGGAACATATCATATCCAGATTTGGTTGTCCTGCTAATATCGTAACTGAAAACGCACAAGCCTTTAAATCCACCAAATTTGTCAACTTTTTCCAGCAGTATATATTGCACTGGGCCACTCTACGACCTACTACCCCCAAGGAAACGGGCTTGCGGAGTCCTCAAAGAAAACTCTGGTCTGAGCACTAAAGAAGACAATCAACGAGAATCAGAAGAATTGGGATTCTCAGCTGAAATTCGCTTTGTGGGCAAACCGAATTACTAGCAAGAGGGCAACTGGGAAGTCCCCATATGAACTAGTTTATGGGAGAGCAGCAGTTTTTCCTACGCAGTTGGCTTTACCGGTAGCTCAGTTCATGCAACAAAATCAAGAGGAGCCTAACGATGTAACTAGGAGGATTAATCAGTTGGTGGAGCTAGAAGAAACATGAAATCAGGTGAGTCAGAAGCTGACTGAGTATCAGGAGAAAATGAAGGATATTTTTGAGCAACATGCCAGAGACAAAAAGTTATAGGTGGGAGATCTAATGCTCTGATGGGACATTCAAAGGGCAGATAAAGGGAAACACGGAAAATTCGATCCCCTCTGGTTTGGCCGTTTCAAAATCGTAGAACAAGGTGGCAACAATACTTTTAGATTGGAGAATTTGTAGGGGGATTTGCTGGATGCCCCTGTTGATGGCCAATTCCTCAAGTCTTACTTCCAGTACTGATCTGGGCCGAGGAAGTCTGATGTATCATATTGTATATTATTTCCTATTTTAAGAGTTTTTTGAATAATGTGTATTTATTGATGAATCATGAAAAAGAAGTAAAGAGTCGAAAGGGATGAGATATGGCATTAACAGAAGACAAACAGGTGGTCTGCATAGTTCTCGAGACATTCAAGGATGAACGTGCCATCCCCAGGTGGAGCCAATGTTGTTCACTATTTGACATAAGTCATTGGTTTATTAAATGTTGATAATTCATGCATCAAACATTATATCAAATGGTGAAATGTTAAAAGAGTGGGTCGAAATGAAACAAGGTAAGAGAAGTCACGTGCCTAAAAGCTAGAGGCGAAAGTAATATGAAAAGGCCGATGTATAAAGTAAAAGGGGTAGTAGAAATACCAAAAGTGAAATTGTGTGGTACGAAGAGCGCACAACAAATATATTAAAAGAATTGCCACTTTACGAATATCCATAGAAGGGAATGCTGCAGTCGGGATTTTCCGCGGGGGTCGAGTAGCGAGAGTGGGAAGAGACCCATACCCCCGTGGAGTTGCAATATGGTGACGTGGTGGGGACCCAAGGTTAGAGTGAAGTGGCAAGAGCAAGGCGTGGATATATGGTGACGTGGCGGAACGCAATGGGGGCCCTTACAACTGGTAGGTTACGTATTTAATTCGCTCTTGGGGATGATATGTTTCAGGAATCATATGGCGCATGAGGCAAAGAGGTAAGGTAAGTCCTAGATGAGCTGGTACTGAGGCCAGTACCAGTATTAAACCCGGCACGCGGTGTTCACTTATCCTCAACTAACGCCCAATCCCTACACGCCGCGTGCCCCACTGTCAGTGTCCTTATGACACTTACCCTCTTTATTTCACCTCTACCCCTTTTTGCCTCAGAATTACCAGTCTTAGACAACAGTTTCCCGTATTTTACTGCGGTAAAAGTCTCATGTCTTCTAGTTACAGTATATATCAAGTGGGAACAAGTACAAAGTCTATCCAACCATCACCAGACTACCCTCTACGTCGCTTTCCCAAGCAAATTTACCTACTCTGCAGGTACTCTGTCCATTACATTCCCTTTTTTTTCCTTTCGTTTTTCTTTTCAGATTTCATATGTCAGTCATGGGAAGGGGCACACTAAAGAAAAATGAACCAGAGGCTCCCCAGGTCCGAGAAACCAGAAACCCTCCCGAGTTCGAGCCTTTCATAGACCAGCAAGCTGGAATGTACGATCACCAATACCCTTTCCCCATTAGTAGTATAAGACCTGAACTCTTTTCGTGACATGTCTAGAATAGGGATCGATATCGGGTGGTTGTATCAGGCTTTTACCATCAGATTACCCCCCCAGTCTTCCCGATGGTCGAGTTTATCTGCTAGCTTAGAGATGCCTACGATGAAAACCGAGGCTTGTTTACCTCCCCTTAGGGGAACGTAATTTTCTCCCTTTCGCCCGACATCATCAAGCAAGCTCTCTGTTTTCCCACCAGTGCCACCTACACTGCTTTCAGCAAAAAAGATTTAACTTCCTGGTTTACTAAATTGCCATGGGAACATCAAAAAAGCTTCATTGCTTCTATTACCAGTAGCCAGGCTACTTCCCTTCCCGGTGCGGAACTCCTCCCATTAAACCTGTTTAAGGAAGAAGTGCAACCCATCCTCGCTCTCATCGCAGGTCTTTTAGGTGTAGGCGGGTTGGGAGAAACTTCCCAAGTATGTGTTTTCTTTCTGTTGTTAATGTCTCAGAAGGGGGTCGTCCTGGATATCTCGGGCTACTTATCTGCCAACATTCACACCCAGTTCCAAGAGCTTTCAGAAACCAGCCATTTTCGTTTCTGTTTAATGGTATTCTATTTTTTCTTGTATCAGCATGCTGATAGGTTCGAGCATTTGGGCTTGGATAAGGTATACGAGGTCAATTCTCAACCTCGACCTGTTTTTGAATGGAAATTTGCAGTACGCCAATTTCCAAAAGGGGTTGGTTATTCAAGTTTCCTAAACGATATCATGTCCATCATTTACACCATCATTCATGATTCGCCATCACCAAGGGGTTTTCCCGAAATGAAGAACTGGCTGCAAGCTAGTAAAATCCAGAGCACCAGGGATTGGTATCTCTCTGATAATTATACTGAAATTTGGGTCTATGGAGCCGAGGTCGCCCCTTACCTACTACCCGTGTTTCCCGCTCGACGATTTTAAGCTCTGGAGTACATTCGGCAAGCCCTCAAGGCTGACCAGCTCCACTTTTTCCCTGCTAAGAAGGGTTACATACTGAGGCTTCCTACCCATATCGGCCCGTTCGTCGTAAATTCAAGACTCGGCCTTCCCATTTTCGAGAAGCTGTTGCAGGGCATGGACCTAAGACAAGGGAAAACTTGGGCCTATGATCCTTGGGAGATCATTTAAAACAGAAGAAAGAGGAACAGTTCCACCCCTATGTGCATGAACCAAGACCATTTATAGAGTGGAAGGCTAACTTGAAAATTTGGCCTTTGGTTTTGCAGATGGAGACAGATTCATCTGCCACAGGGGAAGAGGAAGACATCAATAAATGCCAAGAAGAAGAAGTGGGTCCTTCAGGAGCAGGTTCCCCCACTCGAAAAAAGCAGAAGACAGTCTCAAGTGAAGCCGAAGTTATAGGGGAAGAACAGTTTCTTGAGCCTTTCATACCATATGCACCACTTGACAGCAGCAAGGCCGGAATAAAAGTGTTGAGAGACAGCACCACCTCCTCTGACTTCACTGAGGTTTCACAGGCCATGGGAGACTATACTTCACCAGTGGCAGCCGAAAGGATCAAGAAAAATAGGATAATCAGAGATAAGTACAAAGTTGAGCTAGAAGGGTATGTAGAAAAGTATCACACCAGGATTTCTGCCACCATGAATGTGGATACTGAACACCTGGTATTGTCTATGGCAGAAGCCCTTTTGGACCCTGATACAGGTGCCACTAGCTACCAGGTACTCCAGCATGAAATTGATATGACTAAGGCGCTAGCAACTGATATGTGTAACCTGTTTCAGGTCGTAGGTGATATGCTAAAGGATGAGGTAATGCGGGTTACCATAGCACTGAGAAAACTTGAGAAGAAGCATGAACAGGTGAGGGCTACCCTGAAGAATGAGCAGGCAAGTACCCGCGCCCAGGAAAATCAAATACATGGTCTCCGGGATCAAATCAAAGGGAAGGATACTGGGGAATCAAACCCGCAGGGATTTTTAATTGAACAATTGCAGAAGGAAGTTGCCTCATTGAAAATCAAAGCTCACATGCCGGCCTCCCGGCATGTGTAGACAGCCAATTTGGTGCAAGTAGAGAAAGAAAAAACATAATTGGCTGGCACATTGTCAAGAGAAAGAGAAGAGAAGGAGAAATTGGCAGGAACAATCGCTACTCTCTAGAGTAGGTTGTCAGAGCTACAGAACACTTGGGACACGCACAGCTGCACGCCTGCTACAACACCACCTGAGACGAGTTCACTTTTAGAGAAGTTGGATGTAGCGAAAGCTGAAAATGATATACTGGAGAAGCAGGCTTCCACTGCAAGGCAAAGGATCACAGATTTGGAAAAATCCCTGTCAGAGAATACTAGAAGAATGGAAGCATTGCAGAAAGAGATAGAACAAGAAAAGAAAACCAGGGCCGACCAGCAGAAGACCATAAATGATCTCAACGCACGCCTAAAAGGTAACCTCACTCTCAGGGATGGTAGAAATATTATTTGGTCTGAGATCATTTCAGCCGTGACAGAGCAATGGGAATTTCCAAAAGTCATCGAGGAGATGAAATCCTCAGCACTCTATCTCAGGAGACGATTTCAGGAAGGGGATCTCGATTTGGTCAACAAAGCTCAGCGCGCCAGAGAGTATGTGTCATTCTTGAAAGGGCTGAGAGCTAATGAAGCTGAGTAGCATGGCATAGTCAGCTAGCATAAGGAAGCCTTGGAATGCTAGAAAACCATTGATAAGGAATCGGCTCGCGTCGTGGCTTCGAAGACCTTGCAGCATTTAGTATACAGCGTGGACCGGTTTGATTCGGTTTGGACCAAGATTATGATGGCAGGGCTTCCGACGTGCTGGAACTCCACCACCCCTTCCATGCTGTGACCATTACCAGAATATGAAGCATGCCTGAAGCAAGAAAAGGACCAGACGAATGTTCTGTCAGATAAAGCCACCCGGCTTAAAGCCGAAACCATGGTTGCATCACTCCGCCCAAAGTTTGCCCTCGTTCACTTGTTAAAAGATAAAATTCCTACCGAGGAAAATCCGAGTGACCTCACTGAGGCATTCATCAGGGTAGAAGGATTTGAAATGATGCCTAATCCTGTCGTGGACAGTCAGCAGAGATGCTCTTAGTTTGTCAGCCAAATTTCCAGTTCATCTGCAAACGCACCACCACCAGTATCAGCAACAGCTTCGACCCCTTCTCACAAGTGATGCATTGTTATTTCATGGTTCGGCCCTCGTGGCATTTGTTTTTACTTTTTATCTTAGTTAGTATTTTTCAAGTTTCAGGTGGAATTTACATTTCACCACAGCAATTTACTTTTACTAAGACTGCTATACAATTTTGGTTTTAAAATGGCCTAGCGCCTAACAGTAAAGGATGAGAGGTTTTTATTCCTCATCATGATTTTTGGTTACTTTGAAAAGGACTTCTAACAAATTTCTAGCATGCGAGGAAGTTATTTTCCCAAAACATCTTCTTTCCCATGTAGAGAAGTTCCTATATAAACAAGAACAGAAGAGAACACAGGGTTCCAGATTTTATCAGAAAACTATGCTATAAGAGAATTTTGTATGCATTTTGTTAAATTCTTGTATGAAAGTTTTAGAGCCTGTTGGGTTTCAATGAAGAGAAGTTTCATCTGCAAGGAGGATTCAAGTCTTTGATACTCAATAGAATGTAACTTCTCTTTTATGTGCCTATCAATTGTTTGTCTTATCTCATCCGTTCCTCCGGTATCATGTTTTAGAATGCGAGCAGCTCATTGATTTTAATGTGAACTTATCTTAGTTGATACTTATGTTGGAATCAATCTAGCGCTTTAAATATGGCTCATGCATGATATATTGTTCCATTCTCATAGCACCCATACTTCTTCTATATTGGCTTCAATGTGATTTTATTTTGGAATACACTATTATTGTGAATGGATTCTTAGATAGATAAGCCCATTGCATGGTGATATGTGTGTCTAGATATTATCTATGCGATAGCTGGTATTTTCTCATTCTTTCTTACATTGTGAACATCTGCAGATTACTTATCTCTGTTAAGTATTGTTGAACTGGCCCTCTTTACCCAGAATTGTCTTAAGTTTTCTGATGCCTTTGTGTAAGAGTTTTTACACTCTGTCTCTACAATATATCTTTTGCACTTCAAACTTCTGAAAGTTTTGGTCCCATTCAAAGTTGAACTTCCTGTTTATAAATGAAAAGCATGAGAGCTCTGTCCCGCTAGTTATCCCTGTTACATTACATTACTTTTGCTCTCTGCTGTTTAAGATGTCCTAGGCACTGGTCTTTCACAACTCAAGGCTGTTTGTAGGATTGAAAACATATTTTTTGGCGTCGTTGCTGGGAACAAAGCTGATGAAAAAATTGAAATCCCTGGGCCTCGAAAAAACCCCATTTCACTCTTCAAATAGGTGGGAATGGAGAGTTGAGAGTTGTATATCCCTCACCTTGACGACTCCACATTTGTCTTCCAGAAAAATCTAATTGCAATCCTGGCTCCTCAGAAGCCACTCCTTAGGTCAGATACGTCTCAGCCAAAGACACCCTCTGTGTCTGACCCGGAGAGAATTTTACATAGAAGAGGTTGGAGGGAGAGACAATTTTTTCATACCGAGATCCCACAATTTTCCCTAGAAGACTTTTCTTCTTCCTCTTCTCAGGTTGCCCAATTGCAAGGTTCTGACTCCGCTCTGGGTGAAACTGGTTATTACTCAGACTGTTTACCCCCTGGAAACATCCAATTTAAGGACGAGGCTGAGTCGATAGACACCACCCATTATACATTTCACCCTACCCCAGAGGTTGAAGAAGTTAAAGAGGTCACAGAAATATCTGTTGTTAATACTCCACCCTTGTCTCCGTCCTCTCAAGCTGCCATTCACTATATTCTTATCATCATCCATACCACACTTCCACCTACTCCCCCACTTACTCACCAAGCCCTCCTGTTACCTCCTCCTCCAATGGCCAACGTTACGGGTTTCTTGCTAAATAAATATGCTCCCCTGGCATTACCTCTAGTTCTACATGATATGCCACAGGACTATCTAAAGATCCTTCCCTGTTTCAATGGAAAAAGCGAGATGGATGCTCAAAAACATATTGAAGTCTTCTGTGCTTTTGTAGAAAACTTTAATGTGGAACATCTGGACGTATTCCTAAGACTATTTGTGCAATCCCTTGATGGTGAAGCCAGAAAATGGTTCAAGACGTTGGGAGACCATTCTGTAAATACATGGGAGGTTATGGAAGACACTTTCCTCAAAAAATGGGGAGAGAAGAAAGACCACGGACACTGTCTGACTGAGTTTAATACACTCAAGAAAAGACACAATGAAGCAGTGGCCGAGTTTATTAATAGATTTAACAAGTTGTACCAGAGCCTTTCCATAGAAATGAAACCACATTAGACGACTGCCAAGGTAGTGTTTATGGCAGCCTTTGACTCTGAATTCAGTTTCTCCCTGAGAGAAAGGAAGCCATCCACTCTGGATGATGCTCAGACCGATGCATTGGAGCTTGAGGCAAATTTTGCCTCCACCAGTAAATCCAAGGGTATATTTGAGCAGGATACGAGAAGGAGGGGAAAGGAAGAGGTATTCACCTCGAGCCAAGAGAGAGATTCAGCGAATGACAGGATTGAGGAGATGAACAAGATGATCAAGAATATCTCAATAAAACTGGTGAAACTAGAAATGGAGGCCAAGAATTCATCCTCCAATAATTTCCAAAATGCTCCAAACAGAGGCTTTAACCCTCAATATAGAAAACCACCTCTGCAGATAATGCAAAGGGGACAGAAGGAGCCGCAAGATCAAGTGCCACATCCTCTATACTTGGAAGGGCAAGTAGAGGGTTCTACTGAAGATAATGCTTACAAGCAAGAGGAGGCATACCTTGCTTTCTCAAACAATGATGATTTTGAATGTCTAGTACATGGAAGTGAAGAAGTGGAGGTGGCACACATAGAAGTGAAAGCTAATGAAGACACCGAAGATCGCGAGATTGATGACTATTGCAAGTAGTTCATTGATTTCATGCAAGCGCACTTCAATAGAAGATATGATCTCAGGTCTTCCAGAAAGAGAACCCGTACTCAGGATCACGAGGAGGACACACCACAGGAAGAGGCACCTGCACAGAAGGAGGCAACTCCTCAAAACATCCTGGACAAATGTAAGAGGCCCCTTAACCAATCTTTACAATCTTTTGATCAATTACCTTCATCTTCACAAGTGTCTACACCTCTTAGTGTCAAGCCAATCTTAAAATAAGTCAAACCTCCCCCTCAGAACAAAGACTCCAAAGATAAAGAACCTAAAGAAGTGTTAGTGGATGAGTCCTCCTCCACTTTCAGTCTATCGAAGGAGCTTGAGAAAGTGAAACTCCCAGTCCCCTTGATCGAGTTGCTAAAACAACCTACATATTAGTCCCAGGTCACTTCATTTATGCTCCCTCCAGAAGTAATAAATGTCCCAGACAGTCTTAACCTTCAGGAGGAAAGACCTATGGTGGTTTTCGGCCCACATGTTGAAGAGTTAGATGCCGCCACCCCACCTTTCTATGTGTCTTTGGTAATACATGACTTTCTATTACATAACTGCATGTTAGACTTAGGAGCCTCTCATAATCTTTTACCCCTCTCAGTCATGGAGCAACTAGGACTACAGATCACTCGCCCATACAAAGACCTCTACTCATTTGACTCCAAAAGAGTTAAGTGCCTAGGCATGATAAAAGATTTGGTGGTCAACCTGGCTCAGATCCTAGCAAAAATTGTAGTGATGTATATAGTGGTGGCCGACATCCCAGCTCGCTTTGGCATGTTACTGTCAAGATCTTGGGGGACCAAAATTGGTGGATCGATGAAGCTGGATCTAACCTATGCCACTATCCCTGTATTTGGAGGCCAAGAGAGGAGGCTATACCGACAAACCAGATTTGTCAAGACAGTTACTAAGGCCGATGAGTCAGTCAATTTTTCGGTTTATAGCAGGGAGGGGGATTTCTCATGTTTAATGCTGGAGGAAGATCAGGAGCATGCACATGAACCATCATTTTTCCGGATTAAGACAAAAAAGTTCATGGAAAGCCCTGAATCAGAAATCTGGATGCTTCACTTTGATGGAGCCAACTGTAGGGAAGGAAATGGAGCTGGGGTATTACTGATTTCGCTTGCAGGCATATGGGTGCCTCTATCTTTTAAGTTGGAGTATGAAGCCACAAACAATGTGGCTGAATATGAAGCACTCCTACTAGGGTTGTATGAACATACAAAGTTTAAAAGCTCTGGGAGATTCTGAGCTAGTAGTCAGGTAGGTGAGAAATCAGTGCCAAACTAAACATCCCAGGATGACGGCCTATAGGAATGAAGTTTGGGACCTGGTGGAGAATTTCTTCTCGGCATTCAATATCCAGTTCATGCCTCGAGAGCAAAATATAATGGCGGACTCTTTAGCAGTGGCTGCTAGTACCTTTCGGCCACCTCGGAACCCTCTATTGAGATATGAGATTGAGGTACATTATAGGCCGTCAATCCCAGACAACATCAAGCACTGGCAAGTGTTCAAAGATGATGAGCATTTCAAGAGATTCTTGGAAATATTTGGGGAATTCTCCAACATGGAGATTGACATTGGCGAAGAAATGGAGACTGAAAATGCTTCTGGAGAGAAGTGGGAAGAAAAGGTAGCTGGTCATAAATTTCTGCAGCTGAAAGGGAATGTCATTCCCCGAGGATTAGTACCTTTAGAAAGGATGTTTAACAAGAATGATGTTCCATTACAACCAAACAAATGGTTAGAGGAGAACCAGGTGGAGGACTTGAATCTAGGCACGGAGGCTGACCCTAAAATCGTGAAGTTGTCCAAGAAGTTCCCGGGAGAATATAAACAGCTGTATCAGAAGTTATTCCAGTCCTATAAATATGTGTTTGCCTGGTATTATCAAGATCTAAAAACCTTCGATGTCAGCATTATGCAGCATAAGATTCCACTAAAGGGAGATGCAAAACCACACAAGCAAAATCTTAGGCAGATAAATCCCCTATTGCTACCTTCTATTGAAAAAGAAATTAAAAAACTGCTGAAGGCTAAAATCATTGTGCCTTTGAGGTACTCTTAGTGGGTAGCTAATCTAGTCCCTTTACAGAAGAAGAATGGAGAAATAAGACTGTTTTTTGATTTTAGGAACCTGAACAGGGCATCATTAAAAGAAAATTACCCACTGCCCAAGATGGATCACATATTGTAGAAAGTGGTAGGGGCTTCTCGAATGTCGATGATGGATGGGTTCTCTGGGTATAATCAAGTGGCTGTATTGCCAGAGGATCAAAATAAGATGGCCTTCACCACTCCATGGGGGACGTTCATGTATGCCAGGATGCCTTTTGGTCTGATTAACGAAGGGGCTACTTTTCAGAGGGCCATGGATATTGCTTTTATTGGAAAACAGGACCAGTTCGTGGTGGTATACCTGGACGACATTACTATGTTTTCAAAGGATGATGCAGAGCACATAGAACACCTGTGCAGAACCTTTGATAAGTGCAAAAAGTATGGCCTCTCCCTTAATCAACAGAAGTCTTTGTTTGCAATCGAAGAGGGTAAGCTTTTGGGACACATTGTAACCAAAGATGGAGTGAAGATAGACCCCAAGAGGGTGGAAGTCATAAATGGAATTGCCCTGCCTAGAAACAAAAATGAAGTTTAGGTGTTCCTAGGACATATAAAATTCCTAAGGAGGTTCATCCCTAACTATGCTAAGATAGTTAGGCACATCACCGATATGCTTAAGAAGAATAACGAGGTGAAATGGTCACCAGAGTCAAGAGAAGCCTTCGCCAGAATTAAAAATGCATTTTCTAAAGCCCTTGTGTTAGCTGGGCCCGATTATGCCAAACCGTTTATGATCTTCTCCTTTGCATCCCCTCATACAGTAGCTGGAGTTTTTTTGCAGAAGAACGAAGAAGGGTATGAACAACCTATTGCCTTTTTTAGTCAGGTACTTCGGGATGCTAAACTGAAATATAACATATTAGAGAAGCAAGTGTACACTCTGGTGAAATCCCTCAAAGCTTTTCGTATGTATTTTTTACAGTCCCATGTCACTGCATTTGTTCCTACAACAGCTATTAAAGACATTCTTATCCAGGGGGACAGTGAAGGAAAAAGAGGAAAATGGATAGCCAAAATACAAGAATATGAGTTAGATATCCGTCCTACCAAATTAATTAAGGGGCAAGGTTTAGCCAAGATCCTGTCTGAATCCAATTGTCAGGCCTTGGGTATCAACTTTTCTATGACAGCAAACGAAGATTCTGGGGCAAAGGAGGAAGCACATAGAATAGAAATAGCCTCCCAGAAGATACATATGAAGTATCTTATCAGCCCATGGTACAAAGAGATGGTAGAGTACCTTCTAACCCTCAGCTACTTGCCCAGTTGTGATAAAACTAAGTACAGATCACTGAGGTTGAGGTTGCAAAAGTATGTCATTGCAAATGGTCAGTTGTATTGGTGAGACCCCTTAGGTATCCTACTCTTGTGCCTTACAGAAGAAGAGGTGGAGAGTATAATGGCTGAGTTTCACGAGGGAATCTATGGAGGCCATTACAGTTGGAGGGCTACTGCTTACAAGATTATGAAGGATGGTTTTTTCTGGCCTAAAATATTTGGAGATGTGTTCACACGAGTTAGAACCTACGAGAAGTGCCAAAGGTTCGCAGAGAGACAAAAGCTTGCGCCTCTCCCCATGATACCTGTCCATGTATATGAGCCATTCCAGTAATGGGGAATCGACTTCATCGGATAAATACATCCTCCATCCAGCGGCCAGCATAAATGGATCCTAACGGCCATAGACTATTTTACAAAATGGGTGGAAGCTATACTTGCTAGGAATGCAACTGATGTTGTGGTAATCAAATTCATGGAGGAACATATCATATCTAGATTTGGTTGTCTTGCTAAGATCATAACTAACAACGCACAAGCCTTTAAATACACCAAATTTGTCAAATTTTCCCAGTAGCATAATATTGCACTGGACCACTCTATGGCCTACTACCCCCAAGGAAACGGCCTTGAGGAGTCCTCAAATAAAACTCTGGTCCTAGCACTAAAAAAGACAATCAACGAGAATCAGAAGAATTGGGATTCTCAGCTGAAATTCGCTCTGTGGGCAAACCGAATTACTATCAAGAGGGAAACTGGGAAGTCCCCATACGAACTAGTTTATGGGAGAGCAGCAGTTTTTCCTATGCAGTTGGCTTTATGGGTAGCTCGGTTCATGCAAGAAAATCAAGAGGAGCCCGACGATGTAACTAGGAGGATTAATCAGTTGGTGGAGCTAGAAGAAACATGAAATCAGGTGAGTCAGAAGTTGATTGAGTATCAGGAGAAAATGAAGGATATTTTTGACGAACATGCCAGAGACAAAACGTTACAGGTGGGAGATCTGGTCCTCAAATGGGACATTCGAAGGGCAGATAAAGGGAAACACGGAAAATTCGATTCCCTCTGGTTTGGCCCTTTCAAAATCATAGAACAAGGTGGAAACAATACTTTTAGGTTGAAGAATTTGTAGGGGGATTTGCTGGACGCCCCTGTTAATGGCCAATTCCTCAAGTCTTACTTCCAGTACTGATTTGGGCCGAGGAATCCTGATGTATCATATTGTATATTATTTCTTGTTTTAAGCGTTGTTTGAATAATGTGTATTTGTTGATGAATCATGAAAAAGAAGTAAAGAGTCGAAAGGGATGAGAGATGGCATTAATAGAAGAAAAAAAGGTGGTCTGCGTAGTTCTCGACACATTTAAGGATGAACGTGCCATCCCCAGGTGGAGCCAATGTTGTTCACTATTTGACATAAGTCATTGGTTTATTAAATGTTGATAAGTCATGCATCGAACATTATATCAAATGGTGAAATGTTAAAAGAGTGGGTCGAAATGAAACAAGGTAAGAGAAGTCACGTGCCTAAAAGCTAGAGGCGGAAGTAATATGAAAAGGCTGATGTATAAAGTAAAAGTGGTAGCGGAAATACCAAAAGTGAAATTGTGTGGTACGAAGAGCGCACAACAAATATATTAAAATAATTTCCACTTTACGAATATCCATAGAAGGGAATGCTGCAGTTGGGATTTTCCACGGGGGTCGAGCAGCGAGAGTGGGAAGAGACCCATACCCCCGCAGAGTTGCAATATGGTGATGTGGTGGGGACCCAAGGTCAGAATGAAGTGGCAAGTGCAAGGTGTGGAGATATGGTTACGTGGCGGAACGAAATGGGGGCCCTTACAACTGGTAGGTTATGTATTTAATTCGCTCTTGGGGATGATATGTTTCAAGAATCATATGGCACATGCAGCAAAGAGGTAAGGTACGTCCTAGATGAGCTGTTACTGAGTCCCATACTAGTATTAAACTCGGAACGTGGTGTTCACCTTTCCTCAACTAATGCCCAATCCCTGCATGCCTCATGCCCCACTGTCAGTGTCCTTACGACACTTACCCTGTTTATTTCACCTCTACCCCTTTTCGCCTCAGAATTACCAGTCTTAGACAACCGTTTCTCGTATTTTATTGCCGTAAAAGTCTCAGGTCTTCCAGTTACGGTATGTATCAAGCGGGAACAAGTACCAGGTCTACCCAATCATCACGAGACTACCCTCTATGTCACTTTCCCAAGAAAATTTAGCTACTGTGCAGGTACTCTATTGATTACATTCCATCTGTTTTCCTTTCGTTTTTCTTTTCAGATTTCATATGTCCATCATGGGAAGGGGCACACCCAAGAAAAATGAACCAAAGAATCCCCAGGTTCGAGAAACCAGAAACCATCCTGGGTTTGAGCCTTTCATAGACCAGCAAGCTAGAATCTACGATCACCAATACCCTTTCCCCATTAGCAGTATAAGACCTGAACTCTTTTCGCGACATTTCCAGAATAGGGATCGATATCGGGTGGTTATATCAGGCTTTTACCATCAGATTACCCACCCAGTCTTCCTGGTGGTCGAGTTTATCTGCTGGCTTAGAGACGCCTACGATGAAAACCAAGGCGCGTTTACCTCCCCTCAGCGGAACGATATTTTCTCCCTTTCGCCCGACATCATCAAGAAAGCTCTCCTTTTTCCCACCAATACGACCTACACTGCTTGCAGCAAAGAAGATTTAACTTCCCGCTTTACTAAATCGCCATGGGAACATCAAAAAAGCTTCATTGCTTCTATTACCAGCAGCTAGGCTACTTCCCTTCCCAGTGCGGAACTCCTCCCATTAAACCTGTTTAAGGAAGAAGTGCAACCCATCCTCGCTCTCATCATGGGTCTTTTATGTGTAGGCGTGTTGGGAGAAACTTCCAATGTATGTGTTTTCTTTCTGTGGTTAATGTCTCACAAGGGGGTCGTCCTGGATATCCCAGGCTACTTATCTGCCAACATTCACACCCAGTTCCAAGAGCTTTCAGAAACTAGCCATTTTCATTTATGTTCAATGGTGTTCTATTTTTTCTTGTATCATCATGCTGATAGGTTCGAGCATTTGGGCTTGGATAAGGTATACGAGGTCAATTCTCAACCCCGACCTGTTTTTGACTGGAACTTTGCAGTACGCCAATTGCCAAAAGGGGTGGGTTATTCAAGTTTCCTAAACAATTTCATGTCCATCGCTTACACCATCATTCATGATTCGCCATCACCTAGGATTTTTCCCGAAATGAAGAACTGGCTGCAAGATGGTAAAATCTAGAGCATCAGGGATTGGTATCTCTCTGATAATTATACTTAAATTTGGGTCTATGGAGCCAAGGTCGCCCCTTACCTGCTACCCGTGTTTCCCGCTCGACGATTTTAAGCTCTGGAGTACATTCAGTAAGCCCTCAAGGCTGACTAGCTCCACTTTGTCCCCACTAAGAAGGGTTACATACTAAGGCTTCCTACCCATATCGTCCCGTTCGTCGTAAATTCAAGACTCACCCTTCCCATTGTTGAGAAGCTATTGCAGGGCATGGACCTAAGACAGGGGGAAACTTGGGCCTATGATCCTCGGGAAATCATTTCAAACAGAAGAAAGAGGAAAAGGTCCGCCCCTTATGTGCATGAACCAAGACCGTTTATAGAGTGGAAGGCTAACTTGGAAATTTGGCCTTTGGTTTCGCAGATGGAGATAGATTCATCAGCCACAGGGGAAGAGGAAGACATCAATAAAGGCCAAGAAGAAGAAGTGGGTCCTTCAGGAGCAGGTTCCCTCGCTCGTAAAAAGCAGAAGACAGTCTCAAGTGAAGCCAAAGTTATAGGGGAAGAACAACTGCATGAGCCTTTCATACCATATGCACCACTTGACAGCAACAAGACCGGAATCAAAGTGCTGAGAAACAGAACCACCTCCTCCGACTTCACTAAGGTTTCACAGGCCATGGGAGACTATACTTCACCAGTGGCAGCCGAAAGGATCAAGAAAAACAGGATAATCAAAGATAAGTACAAAGCTGAGCTAGAAGGGTATGTAGAAAATTATCACACCAGGATTTCCGCCACCATGAATGTGGATACTGAACACCTGGTATTGTCTATGGTAGAAGCCCTTTTGGACCCTGATACAGGTGCCACTAGCTACCGGGTACTCCAGCATGCAATTGATATGACTAAGGTACCAGCAACTGATATGTGTAACCTGTTTCAGGTCGTAGGTGATATGCTGAAGGACAAGGTAATGCGGGTTACCATAGCACTGATAAAATTCGAGAAGAAGCATGAATAGGTGAGGGCTACCTAGAAGAATGAGCAGGAAAGTACCCACACCCAGGAAAATAAAATACGTGGTCTCCGGGATCAAATCAAAGGGAAGGATACCAGGGAATCAAACCCGCAGGGCTTTTTAATTGAACAATTGCAGAAGGAAGTTACCTCACTGAAAAGCAAAGCTCGCATGCCGGCCTCCCAGCATGTGTAGACAGCCGAGTTGGCGCAAGTAGAGAAATAAAAAACAGAATTGGCTAGCACATTGTCAAGAGAAAGAGAAGAGAAGGAGAAATTGGCAGGAAGAATCGCTACTCTCCAGAGTAGGTTGTCAGAGCTACAGAACACTTGGGACACGCACAACTGTGCGCCTACTACAACACCACCTGAGACGAGTTCACTTTCAGAGAAGCTGGATGCAGCGAAAGCTGCAAATGATATACTGGAGAAGAAGGTTTCCACTGCAAGGCAAAGGATCACGGATTTGGAAAAATCTCTGTCAGAGAATACTAGAAGAATAGAAGCATTGCAGAAAGAGATAGAACAAGAAAAGAAAACTAGGGCCGACCAGCAAAAGACCATAAATGATCTCAATGCACACCTAAAAGGTAACCTCACTCTCAGGGATGGTAGAAAGATTATTTTGTCCAAGATCATTTCAGCCGTGACAGAGCAATGGGAGTTTCTGAAAGTCATCGAGGAGATGAAATCCTCAGCACTCTATCTCAGGAGGTGATTTCAGGAAGGGGATCTCGATTTGGTCAACAGAGCTCAGTGCACCAGAGAGTATGTGTCATTCTTGAAAGGGCTGAGATCTAACGAAGCTGAGCAGCATGGCATAGTCAGCCGGCATAAGGAAGCCTTGGAATGCCAGAAAATCGTTGATAAGGAATCGGCTCGCATCATGGCTTCGAAGGCCTTGCAGTAGTTAGTATACAACATGGACCGTTTTGATGCGGGTTGGACTGATATTACGACGGCAGGGCTTCCGACGTGCTGGGACTCCACCACCCCTTCCATGCTATGACCATTACCAGAATATGAAGCATCCCTGAAGCAAGAAAGGGACCGGACGGATGTCCTGTCAGATAAAGCCACCCGGCTTAAAGCCGAAACCATGGTTGCATCACTCCACCCAGAGTTTTCCCTCCTTCACTTGCTAAAACATAAAATTCCTACCGAGGAAAATTCGAGTGACCTCACTGAGGCCTTCATTAGGGTAGAAGTATTTGCAACGATGCATGAACCTGTCGCGGACAGTCAGCAAAGATGCTCTCGATTTCTCAGCCAAATTGCTAGTTCATCCACAAACGCGCCACCACTAGTATCAACAACAGCTTCGACCCCTTCTCACAAGTGATGCATTGTTATTTCATGATTTGGCCCTTGTGGCTTTTTTTTTACTTTTTATCTTAGTTAGTATTTTTCAAGTTTCAGGTGGAATTTACATTTCACCACAACAATTTACTTTTACTAAGACTGTTATAAAATTTTGGTTTTAAAATGGCCTAGCGCCTAACAACAAAGGATGAGAGGTTTTTATTCCTCATCATGATTTTTTGTTACTTTGACAAGGACTTCTAACAAATTTCTAGCATGCGAGGAAGATATTTTCCCAAAATATCTTCTCGCCCATGTAGAGAAGTTCCTATATAAACAAGAACAGAAGAGAACACAGGGTTCTAGATTTTCTCAGAAAACTATGCTGTAAGAGAATTTTGTATGCATTTTTTTAAACTCTTGTATGAAATTTTCAGAGCCCGTTCAGTTTCAATGAAGAGAAGTTTCATCTGTAAGGAGGATTCCAGTCTTTGATACTCAATAGAACGTAACTTCTCTTTTATGTGCCTATCAATTGTTTTTCTTATCTCATCCATTCCTCCGGTATCATGTTTTGGAATGCGAGCAGCTCATTGATTTTAATGTGAACTTATCTTAGATGATACTTATGTTGGAATCAATCTAGCGCTTTAAATAATGCATGATATATTGTTCCATTCTCATAGCAACCATACTTCTTCTATATTGGCTTCAATGTGATGTTATTTTGGAATACACTATTATTGTGAATGGATTCTTAGATAGATAAGCCCATTACATGGTGATATGTGTGTCCAGATATTATCTATGCGACAGCTGGTATTTTCTCATTCTTTCTTACATTGCGAACATTTGCAGATTACTTATCTCTATTAAGTGTTGTTGAACTGGCCCTCTTTACCGAGAATTGTCTTAAGTTTTCTGATGCCTTTGCGTAAGAGTTTTTACACTCTGTCTCTGCAATATATTTTTTGCGCTTCAAACTTCTGAAAGTTTTGGTCCCATTCAAAGTTGAACTTCCCATTTATAAATCAAAATCATGAGAGCTCTGTCTCGCTAGTTATCCCTGTTACATTACATTACTTTTGCTCTCTGCTGTTTAAGATGTCCCAGGCACTGGTCTTTCACAACTCAAGGCTGTCTTTAGGATTGACAACAACCTGAATGATGGATCTTGGCCCCAAGAGTGTAGAGAGAATTGAAACTATGATTTCTCAATAGAAAAGGTGTTTTAACGACGAGGACTCAATCAATTGAGCTAATTCTCAGGGCTTATTTTTGTCATATATATATATATATATATACATACACATATGGGTCTGTGCAATGATCATAAAAAATAGATTAAAAAAAAATCTGGATATAATTTTAGAATGATTTTACCATCAACTCAAATGATTTTAAGGAATAATTATGTATTACCCTTTGCTCTAACTTTGGTAATTTAGGGATTTTTCTCACCAAGAATGAGACCATCACATATCTCATGGAAATGTTTATAGCATGAAGACCAAAATGAAAAATATATTTTCTCATCTTCAATATATTGTGAGGTTTATGGAAGAGTTTATTGCATATTTAGAGATCCTCATACTTTGAAACCTTGAACTCACTTTGAAGGCCATATCTATTTTCCCTTTTCATTAAATAATTTACTTAGATTCAAAAAATTAGTTACATACACAAAATATATCCCCATCCATAACTCCTTTTCTTACTACCCTATTATCTAAGAAAATTGGAAGAGGAAAATGGATCCTAATATTTCAAAGGAGTACGAATGAATTCGCGAAAACGATAGTGCAGAATGCCAGACGAATGAATAATTTTCGGTTTTTATTATAATAATAAAATTCTTGGACGAGAGTTTGAAAAATTTTCGGACGAGAATTGAAAAAATCCTTAGACGAGAGTTTAAAATTTTTTCGGACGAGAGCTGAAAAACTCTCGAATGAGAGTTGAAATTTTTTCAGATGAGAGTTTAAAAACTCTCGTCCAAGAGTTTGTTTAACTCTCGTCCGAAAGTCTTCCTGAAATTTTTGTGACCATAATGCTTGCTCTTAGCTCCAAGACAAAAAGAAGAATCTCAATCACAAACCCAAATCTAAGAGCTGGAATCCCTGTGTTCCTCCCCCCCCCCCATGGAGGACACAGACTCTTCCAGCTCGGATGAAGAAGAAATTGATGCAGATGGGGAGAATTTTGAGACTCCGATGGACGCTCCCCCAGTCATTCCTACGGATCCCTCTTCCCCTCTGATCTCTCAAAAATGCTCGCATGAATCTTCTTCCTTTGATTCTGATAAGGATATTCTGCCCTCAGCGTAGAATAGTCTACAAATGGTCACGGTCTAGCCAAATTCTAATGGCTGGGTCAAAGCAAGCAAGAAAAAAGGGAAAAAATTCCATCTAGCAGATTCCACCCACTTTGGGTAGATATCTTTTTCTAGCTCTCGTTTTTCTGCTCTCCTTGTTATCTCATGTTCATTCCTTGACAGTTATTCAGGAGCGGGGTTGTTAGCCTTCCATCTCTAGCTCCCCTGTTTCTCAGCATCGCTTGCATGCAAGCTCTGTTTGTACAAAATGTTTCTTTTTTAATAGAATTAGTCTTGTTTAGACAGAAAAAAAAAGAAAAAAATAAAAATAAATAAAAAATAAATAAATAAATAAAAATAAAAAAATAAAAAAATTTCTTATCCACTCTATGGTGGTTGGTGGGATACCTGAGCATGCATGTGCTCATTAAAAATTTCAACTTCACCATATTCATCAACTGCAGCGGGATTCACTAATTCACATCTCACTTTGCAGTCATCATCCACATCTCTCTCATCATACTTGGGTTCACCATCATATTCACCACCCACGTTACAGTGGATTTCTTGAGCATTTATACTCTCTTTCTTTGCTTCATACACACAAGCCTCAACTTCTCTCTCTATAATATTTGTTGTATCTTCTTCCTCCATATGCATGTTTGCATAATGGGTTTTGCTTTTATAGTATTCAAGGCCATCACCCACCTTTGAGTCAGATTCTCCAAGCTTTATTGTCCTCCTAGTGTCTTGATCATCTACTCTTATATCTGTGATTGAATTCTCTCTTTATTCTTCAACGAATTGTGACACAACTTCTTGTTCCATGTAAGTTTCCTTCATTGCAAATTATGCTTCTAAGATCTTCTATGCTTCCTCGGAAGATGTATAATAAACTTCTTATCCAATACATGTTTTATAAAATCCAACACTAAAGAATCACATACTACATCATATGGGTTATTAGATAAATACTCAATTAACTCTTTATCTCAAAGAAAAGTTTTCATTTTGACAACCTAAAAGTCAAAATTTTACGAGTAAATATAGGAGGTGGTACCAGATCCACGCTACACCAATCAACCTCGATTTCTCTTCTGTCTTCTACTAGACTTCTTGGTTCCTCAATTGTGGTATGAACCTCTCTAAACATGGCAATGTTATCTGTATCTTATTTTCGATTTCTTCTTTTGATATGTTTTAGTCTCCCTTTGCGACCAATGACTATTATATTTCTTCTGTCTTTTGTCTTCTTTCCTTATTGTATGAGGTTCTTTGCATATTTCCACCGGGAAGAAATATAATTTTTAATATACACCCATGTATGTAACAATCTTCACTAGATTAAACTACACAGAAAAATTTGACTTAAACAAAAACATTGTCATGCTTAACAAACCAAAAAAATTTGGACAAACCTTTGCTAAACCCTAAACTCACTTTCCAAAAAAAAAAAAAAAAAACCTCTTTTAATAAGAAAATCAAGAAATCACTTTTATGAAAATCTCCTTCTCAAAATTAAATTAAACCTTTTTTATTTTTTATTTTTTATAAAGATAGTCAATCTTCACTTTATAAAATTATTGCAAATATGTATAAGATAAAAAATACCTTTATAAAACTCCTTTATAATAAAAATTTTATTAATTTTCATACCATAAGATTTATTTTTTAAAATATCTCTTAAACATGAACCAACATGGTATGCGTTGAAACGTTGTAGTAAAACCTATCCTTTTTAGTAAAAATTTTCCCGATGTCAATTTAATCGTTTGGGATGATTAAAATTTTTAAACTTACCCTCTTGAATCATTTAATTTCCGAGCCACACACGTTCAACTTTCATCAAATCAATTTATGGAAGCTTATAAAGACTTGACCTTTTCCAAACCTTTTCAAAATGGTGTGCCTACGTTCGTAATGCACTCTACGATAAGGAGCACATATGTTACTACTTGACGATTCCTGGTTAGGGTTCTCAAACGAGAGTTAAAAAAAAATTTGGACAAGAGTTGGAAAAACTCTCGGACGAGAGTTGAACAAACTGTCAGATGAGAGTTGAAAAACTTTTGGAAGAGAGTTTAAAAACTCTCGTCTGAGAGTTTTTCTAACTCTCGTCCAAAAAGTTTTCCCGAGAGTTTTTGTGACCACAACTCTCGGACGAGAAAATGCATAACTCTCGTCCAAGATAATTTTAACTCATGTTAAACCCAACCAAACTCTCGTCTGAAATATTTAAAATCTCTTGGAGGAGAGTTTTGAAAAATCTCAGCCGAGAAATTTAGTTGACTTTTTTCTCAGCCGAGAAATTAAAAATTTATCCCAAATTCTAACCATCCGCCAAAAAGTGTTTCCCAACTTCGTGATTTCATTCTGAGCTGATCTTGGATGAGAGACACCTAAGTTGTGAAGGAAATGTAAATCAGGAGGTGGTGTTTCTCTGCTACCAAGAGGTTCACGTGTTTCAGGAGATGATAGTGAAGACTCGGAATCTATCTGATCTAAATCAACAAGAGACCTAGTTCTAAATGTATTTACTAAGTCAACTTGATATTGTTGTAGAGCTAAAATATTTTCAGGAACTAAATTAGTTCTCAAGGGTGATCTGAAAAAAATTGATAATTTAATCTTAGGAGACTTCCTAAGGATACCTTTTGGGTGATCAACTAATTCAAGTGGATCAGGGTTAGGATAGGCTCTAGTTTGAATCTTTCTAGGAGCCACTATGTTGTGTTTTTTAGACCCAAATAAACAAGACAAGTTCAACCAGGTATGACAATCTTTGAGAGTTTAACTAGTATGTTTTACAAAAAAAATTAATCCTGCAGTCTTTTGACTGATTTTGAAAGATATTATAATGATAAGGGTTCTTCCCAGTGGAGTCTTAAGGTCTGTTCAGGATTGTGGAGTCGCAAAGTGGAATTTTTTAGCCCCTAAGGAGGTAAAAGGTTTTATGGTCCACCACCATGTTTATTGGATACCAATCTGAAATATTTTTAGGTATTTTCTGAGTTATTTTTCAGTTGTATGGTTTTTAAGAATATCCTAACTCTGTTTCAAAACTTAGTTATGGTTATGAGACAAAGATAGTTTACTCTTATGGCTAAGCCATCTGATTTTTCAAGGTTAGATAAAGTTTTATGAGAATCCTAGGGTTTACCTAGATTGTCACTGATTCAGACAAGTTCTATCATGATTACATTTCTTAGGTAGTGCTTGAAAAGACTGCTTTTTATTCAAAAATTTTGTATAATTTTTTTTAAGGGGAACCAGAGATTACAATTAGGTTCCTTTCCCAATGGAGTCGCCAGAAATGTTAGGGATCTGTAATCAACAATATTGGCAAAGTCCGATTACAGAAACAACATCGTTTCAACCAACTTTGGTATTTTAGGATCTAGGCCTCCTGAATCCAGAGAGGGATCTCTCCAATAAGTGCAAAGATGGATTTGTCTTTGAAATTTGGGGTAATAATATTAGGCTAGTAATGAAGGCCAAGAGTTTGTTTTGTTTTTGGATGGTTGAGCATGAATACTTTTTGAGGTAGAAAGTCCTAAGTGCAAAGAGTTTCAAAGGTGAAAAGTTGCAAGTGAATAGAACAGCTAGGCTAAAAAGATAGATATAACGCTGGTTTTTAGTCCATTGGGCTATGGAGTCATAACAAGGCTTTAATTGAGCAAAAACATCAAGAGTGATCCAAGGGGAAAGTCATCTACATCACAATATTATTGAGATTTAAATGATGCAATGGAAACAATAAGGTGTTGGAGGGGTGGAAACTGATAATAATTTCACAAGGGATTTATAGTCAGTCCAAACAAGAAAAGCCTCTTAAGTATCTGTTTCAAACCAACCAAGTGCAGGGCTAGTCGTTGAATTCTTAGGCAAGTTTGTATTAAAGCAGCTTAATTGACAAAAAATCCAGTAATCCACATAATTACCTTCAAAAAGTATGAAAAGATATAAGAGAAGACAAAGTATAAACTTAAGATCATATAAGGTACTTTTAAACTTAGTTTGCTTTCAGTTAACACCAAGGGAAACTTTCAAAATCTGCCTTTGGAGAATAGAAGCTAGAAATAGGGCAAACCATCACTTTCTAGTCCAACTTTAATAAGCAAATAAGGAAAATAGCTTTCAAGAACAATGTTTAAATCAAATAGTAGGATGAGGGAACTCCAGCATTCCTAACTGCTTAAACTGTATTAAATCATTCTTGAATAAACAAATTGGAGGAAAACATTGAGATAAAGCTTTTCAGTCAGAGAAGGCTACTGATATACAGAAGGTCCTAACTCTATAAATGTTGTTCTTTTTCAGATAATAGTGAACAAAATGACATACATAAAGGAAAACAATAAAAAAGAAGGGGCACTTCACCAGTGATATAGACCGGGATCCCAAGAAACATCTTGTCTATTGATGTCAAACCAGTTACAGTACTCAGGTCCAATGTTTCAGTTTAGCAATCATCTTCACTATCCAGCCTAACTAATATATCACAAGAAGCGCTGCAAGGGCTAGTAAACACTATTTACAGATAGAAGTCTCAATCTCAGATGTATTTCAAAGTTCCGCAACCAACAGTTTCTCATCTTCTACAGAGGTATTTATAGAAGGATGAGGAGGTGAGATCTGATAAAAGATCTCTTAAGGAAATTAATACAGATTCAACACTTTTTGGCCTTTTGAGGGGCTTGATGAAGAAGTTTACAGGTGGATTGGCTGTATTAACCATTTTACATTTAATATCAAAGCTCGGTGGGAGCTTTTATTTGACTTCGAGGCTCTCTGTAATGTTTGGAGTAACTCTGCAGATATTTCTTCATTTATTTCCTTGCAAAAGTAACTCCCTGGCTGTGCTGAGGAAAAATATCTAATTCTGCTCAATAAATTCGGCCTCTGTCTTGAATTTTTTAAGGCACATGTGGCACTTATGGTAGCTGAGGAATCAATTCACCTCAAATGTGGCGGTGGAGGCCTTTTTTTCTATTAAACACTTATGATATTCCTTTAATTGTGTTTTAATTCAATGGATTAGGATTTTAATGATCAATCTTAGCTGAAATCCATCAAAATATGGAATTAATCTTCAATCTTCTGTTCTGCTGCGCTCTGTGCTTCAAAAACTGATACTCTTTAACTGTGCTTTTAATAAAACAATGTCTTGTCGATGTGCAGGGTTGCGCAGGTCTTTTAAAGGCATCAATGCCCATGAGCGTTGATGAAACGTGGAGAAACAACCCATGGATGGCTTCTCTTTAATAAATCAAGGGCATGAGAATCGCCATTCTCAGCCCTCGGCTTTTCTTCATTTATAATGAAAAAAACCATTGAAACACCTGCGAAAACACAAACTTATTAAGAAATCCTGTGTTTTTGGGTTAAACTACTTAGAAGGCTGCGGGGAGGAGCATGGCTATTGGATCTAGACACATGGATGGTCCAGATCTAATCGGGGGATCACAATCGGTAGGAGGAGAAAAGGGGTGAGATGAAAAACTCCGATGCGATTGCACGATCGGAAGGGTCGAGGTGATTAAGCGATGGCCGTTGATCTAAGGACAGGATCAATGGTGGAGAATGAATCGGGGGACTGGATGATCGGGGGAGGAAATATAATGCAATGATTTTAGAAATGCGATGCAATGAGAAATGTGATGCGATTGAATGCTGGTCGTTTGATCGGCTTTTGATCAACGACGGGGATTTATTTTAGAACGAACTGGCAGAAAACTTTTATAATATATAAAACCCAAAGTTTTTAAATAAAAAAAAGGTTTTTATGGATCGGGGCAGGATATTTATATAAGGTGGATAGGCGCTTGACTACGGAGCCGTTGGAATTTATGAAATGTTATATGCCCGGGGTGTATATAAAACAAAGGGCCTAATCGCAATCGAAACTTCGGGCCCAGTCTTTCAATCTACCCATTGAATTTTCCCGATGCGATAAGCGCCTTGGGAAATTTAACTCTCGGTCCTAGGCATAGGGTATATGAAATGAAAAAGTGGTCAGGTGGAAATATAATATAGGAACTCAATTGCATCGGAAAATTTTGATGCGGTCTTTTCGATCAACCCATTTGGATATCTCCGATGCGATTGCGCGATCGGCCTTTTTAATCTAACCATTTGTATTTAACACGTGACTTTAGCTCTTTAGACCAAAACTTTGGATAGATGGGTTTTTTTATTTTACAAATGAAAAAGCAGATTGGGAAATAATTTTCAATGTTTTTAAGCGCGAAGGCGGGCCCACTGTATATTTATATGAAGGCTAATCACATCGGGGTTTTTCAATACAAATCCAATCGCATCGGAACTTCGGAATCATGGCAAGGACTTGCGTGCTTAGATTTTTTTTGACGCGATAAGTGCCGAGAAAGGCTTAGCACTTGGTTCCGGGGTGTGGGAATGTGGGGGAAGTGGTTTTGAAACTTAGCCCAAGGGGGCTCAAGCCTTTATGCAAAAAAAAATATTTTTCATGAAAATTTTCAAGGTTTTCAATGGATTTGGGGGTTTTGGTAAGGTTAAAGAGTGAGTCTTTAACCTTGTAAAAGTGATTTTCATGAAGGGAAGAAGAGAAATCACGAAAAAAAAAAAGATTTTTTATGGAGAAAAATGGGAGAAAATGAAGGTTAGTTTTGAGTGGGAGAAGGGGGAAAATGATGATTTTGCAGCAGTTTCTTCTCATGAAATCAACATAATTTCTGAGTATAAAATGAAGATTTTGGACAGAGGCATGAGGCCTTCAAGAGTCTTCAAGAGCCAACAATTTTTAGTAATAAAATTTGTTCTTTGAAGGCTCAAAAAGTCTTAGCCACCTTTTTCTATAACAAATATTATAGGTGGCTAACAGGTTCAGTCATGAATCAAAGAGCATCTGTCCTGATTGACAGTGGGGAAACCCACAACTGTATTGATGCTCACCTTGTGAAAAGGAGAGAAATCGCTATTGAGGCATTTGATGGATTTTCTATTTTGGTCCCAGGAGATAGGACCATGCAATGCATGCAATATGTTCCATCACTCTCTATCACTATGGGATCCTACACTTTGGTGGATCACTTCTTTGTAGTTAACATACCAAATACCAACATCATCTTGGGTGGCTAATGGTTGATTACCTTGGGGAAGGTTTTCACTAATTGGAAATATTTGCAGATGGAGTGGGTGGGCTTAAAGAGTGGGAAACCACAAATGATTCAAGGCATGCACACTTATCCTTCACCTAATACTTCCACACAAAAAATAGAGATTTATTTGCATAGTGGAAGTAGGGATCTCACGGTCTCTTCTCTCATTTTCATGAGGATGATGCAAAGGACATTCTTATCTAGTGGAAATCCAGTTGATTTAGATATTGTGGGGAAAGCCTCAAAAAGTGCTGCTCCAAATCTAGATCTAGGAAAGATTGGAGAAATGTAATACCAAGCTACAGCACTGGAGGGCTTGGAAAAACCCAAGAATGAGGGGGACCTTCTTCCTGTATCACTATTACCCTCTCACTTTTCTGAATCTGCGCTGTGGGAGGAGAATAATGTGAGGATCAGCCTTCCAACAAAATTTTTTGGCATGGGTACTGTCAAAAAGGAGATCAGCAACATGACAAGCACTTCCATAGATGCTTTAGTAGTGCTGTCATTGTTGAGCAGTGTGGATCTTTATTGGAAATCCCAACTGCTTGTAGAGTATTCCAAAGATCTCCACACAGGTATGATACTAGATGGCATGCAACAAGAGGAGGGTTGCTTAGTCCTAGGGGGAGTCATCTATTATCATGGTAAGGTCTTCTTGGCTAGAGCTTCCAAGATCAAGCAGAAGATCCTACAAGGAGCACATGAAGAATTCTTCCTAGGCCATATGCATTCAATGAAGATCTATACCGTGATCATGAAGAGTTTTGATTGGGAAGGCATGAGAGAAGACTTAAATCAACACTTTCAAGGGTGAAATAGCTATGGAGGATTGGGGAAGCCAATGGACTCTTTGCAAGAGTCATCTTAGCCAGTTCTTCCTTTGCTTGAGAGGAGGGGAATGCTCATGCACAACTCCATGTGTATGAAGGACTATGATGGTAAAGGATTTTATCATTCCAAGAAAGTTGTATTTTCTGATCCATTACATTCCTTTGCCATGTTTTTGCAGGATATGACTCCTAAAGGGAGTGAAAGATCATGTGGATCTCATAGCTTGTTGAGGGCCAATAGAAATTCTGAACTTGGCCACTCCCTTATTGTGCAAAGGGAGATTCCTTTTCATGATGAGTTCTTCCCAAAGGCACCAAACTTATGTAACATCCTAGACCATGTTAAGGTGACTCATGCAGCAAATGTGTGGTGGTAATGCCACTTGACACACCTAGATCTAATGAAGACAAGAGGTGCACTGCACTGGCATCACATGTGGGATTTTCATCCACCTCCTCAAGTTCAGATTTCAGTTTGCATATATGTGGTCTTGCGTCCATACTTGGATGATATAGTTTTTTTTGTTTATGGGGTTTTATGGACAAAGGATGGGTAGTGTATATGTATGACATGGTTTAGAACTTCTACCTATACTTCATGATACATGTTTAGAAGTAGCATTGCTTCAGCCATGTTTATTTCTATTGAGTTTTTCACTCCTAGTGGGATGAACTATGCCCATATTATGTTAAATTTGGAGGAATAATTCATGAGGTATTGGCTTGATGAGCAGTTGGTTTATGCTGGGGACTTGATCCTTGATGATGACATCAATGGAGGAGGAGAAGTACTACAACTCTTACCCTATCAGTTGCTTGAGGACAAGCAACATTTTAGAGGGGAGGAATGTAATATTCCTACTTAGCCTAAGCTAAGAGGAATATTCATTTTTGTTTTATTTTCCATTTCATGAATAAATGAATAAAGGAGGACATGTAAAACTCTTGAAAAGACTGAATAAATCAATGCCCATGTGAGAAAAGTTAAATTAGGGCCATGTAAATAAATCATTTGCAGGTGTGAAAGGGGTTTGAGCTGTGAGACTAGGTCAAACTTGACCAAATCTACAATGTTGTCTAGGTTCAATGTATCTCCTAAATGGACAGTGTAGTTCTGGAAGGAGGCCCCTCATGTGAAAGGAGCCAACTCATTAAGGCGGTTTAGGGTTTGCAAAGGCTTTCACCTTATAAAAGGAAGGGGAGGGTAACAAGGAAAAGTTTTTTATTGATTATATTTATGAGTATCTTGTCTACTTAGACAAATACTATCCTCTATTGTTTAGTAGAGAAGTGTGTTGCTTAGCACTTGGAGTTCCTATGCAGGGATTTCACCTCTTCCTTTGAGGATTCTTGGAGGAGTGTTTGTTGATTTGATCCACTATCAGGCTTGAGGCCAAGCTCTACTTTCAATTGCAACACATATCCAGTGAGGTTTTTTCTTCTTTTGCAAGCTGCAGCAAGTGGGATTCTAGATCTACATAGATCTAGCTTGTTTTGGGATCCTCTTCTCATGGAGTGTGTCTTTTAACCTCCTGGAAGAGTGCCTAACCTGTTTTTTCTTTAGATCTATATCTTGGCATCTGGCCATCTATTTTATTCAAGCTACAAGATAGTTTTCATTGAGGGACTGCGTTATTCACATATGTGATTCTTCAGGGTGTTTTGATGCCAGTTTTGATGAGAGATCTCTGGTGCTGGGCTTTGCCTTTCACTTTGGTGATCCATGGATTAGCTTGCTGATCCATGTTATGTTTAGATCTGATCTATTGTAATGTAAATTTATATTCATAAATTATTGCAACATTTTACAGATCTGCAACTTAGAACTCAGATCTACTCTTGTTTATTCATGATTTGGTCAAAAACCCAAGGGGATCTTGTAAATAAGACTCTCTAGTTTCCAGATCTGAAATAGATCTGATGTTTTTTCCACAGATTTGTCCTAGATCCGAGTTGTAATATTCAGCTACTACAAATCCTTTAAATAACGTTGTTGAGCCGTTTCTGCAGTTATATATGTGTTGTAGCTCTCTTTTCTGAGGATTTCTTGCTCTATTTCCTCATGTATTTTATTGTATATTGAAAGAGCTTCATTATAATTCTAATTTTCTCTTGTACATCCATAAATCAATCATATTTGATAGAATATTACTCATAATATCCAATATTTCATTATTTCTGAAGCATTTTGTTGTGCATAGCTACAACCCCTCTTGTAGGGTGTTTTCCAGCTAGACTAGGTGGTGGCAGATCTGTTTATCACACCTAGTTTCATTTGTTTTTTCTCCTCTTTTGTATCTAGACCACAGATTTGCTGATGTAGGGGATCTAAGGTCTTTAAACTCATTTCTGTACATCAATCTCCCAGGAGTGCGTTATTTTAGAAGGCTTGTTGTGCTATTCCAGATTTGGGATATTACACATTATGTATAGGGCTTTGAAAGAGAAGGAGTCAGAATGAGCATCTAAATGAATTCATTCATCAGAAGAGTAAGCACATCCATGTAAATATTATAAAATAGAGCATAGCAGGAAATTATTTCTGTTTATAAACTCATAATATTAACATAGTCAATCATTCATGTGATGAAAAAGGTAACATAACATTTAAACTTGATGAATAAACATAGAAGAAACAATTCTCAAAATCATAGCACTGGCATCTTAAGAGTATAGCTACAACATACTTTTATTTCACTGAAAACAAAGTTTGTACAATAGCTCCAGTACAAATAACAACTATCCAACCCTTAAAATGACTTGGGTTGGACTACATAGAGGAAATATTAGTCATGACACCTCATTGGATAGAAATATGATCTAAAACACTTCATAAATGCACGCTATGATTCATTTCCTAGTTTCTAGGGAAGTTAGAGACCATTCCCTCAAATTTACCTAATAAATAGGAGTTCATGCCTCTTGGATTAATACATCATTCCTGCATAAAGAGAATAAAAACAAACTCCTCCACCCAAAATACACCTCATGGGACACGTACACTTCAAAATTTGGAGTTTTTCTGAGTTGACATCTGTCCTAGGGAATCCAATGATAGAAGTGTCACGCCTCTAGCAGAAGTGTCGCGCCTCCCAAGATAAACGTCACGACACTTTGGAGATAATTTTTATTGGATTTTAAATTCCCATTTGAAAATATGAGAGTTCGGTCTGTATTATTTCCATTTCATATTAAAAACTAAGAAAACACCCCTCGGAAGGCCTTCAAAAACTAATTCTCCAAGCCTCGCTCCAAAAGCGTCACACAGAGGAAAAATAGGTGGCAGAAGCATGAAAAAGGTGATGTTTTTTGGATTTTTCTTTAAAATGGGAGGGTGATATGAAAACATGAGGTTATATCCATTTATATGCTCTGAGAAAAAGCACCACCCCGCTCTACGACGCTTTTGTAATGACGATTTTTTAGAATTTGAAAAACAATTTCTGCAAAATAAGTGCTTAAATATGAATCAATATATCTCTAACCATAATTTTTTTTGAAAACATGAGAGAGTTTTCATTTCTTTCGAATGTGATGAAGAAAAAACCTCCTCCATTTTTCCAAAATACTTTCCCATTTGCTCATAATCCAAGTTTGAAGTTGATGACTAAAAATTTACAGAAGCGTAGTGTACTCTTAGCAGAAGCATCACACCAACTTTTACAGGTATTTTGGAGGCCTTCCCAGGGGATTTTCTAGGTACAAGTAGTATGGTTTGAAATATTAGGATTTCTTCTACAAAATGGAGTCATCAAGCACTGCAAACCCCTGCTCCAAACCCTTGAAAATTTGACCTGAAGACAACCTATTCAAAATTGTAGAAAATGACTTGGAGAAACTCTATTCGGAGAATTTGTCTCAAACCATACCACTTGTGCATAAACTGGAGGAAGTTTTTGTTCTTTGGCCTATGAGTGACAAAAAAATATTTTAGTTTTTTAAAATTCATCTCCATTACTTTAGAAATGGATTTTGAAGCAAAGTTGTCCATGTGTGCAATGTAAACCCTAGCAAATGATCATGAAGCTCTAAAAATGATGCCATGGATCTTAGTTGGCTCAAACCTGGAATGGTGGCCTCCCTTATGGATATTATTTTCCCACTCCATGGTATTTTTTCAACAAAATAAACCTTATCTAAATGAAATGGGTAGGGAAGGTGTAGAATTAAAAAAATAGGGGATGGTGGTAGGGTGTTTTAGGGGTAGAAATGAGGTGGAAAGAAGCTATGGAAAAATCCCTAAAATATTGAGGAGGTAGGGTGATGAATTTTTAATTCGATGTAAGTGAAATTTCTGGAAATGGGCCTGAAGAAGGTGCCCAAAAGATCAAAACACATGGATTTACTAGTTTTTCTCGAAGAATATAGTGAAAATTAGGGTGTTAATGAAATTTATGGAAATGAGGGAATGCGAGTGATAGGGAGTGTTATGGTATGGTGTATGAACCCTTTTTCAGTGTTTTTTAACCTTGGATAAGTGATTTGAAGCTAAAATACCAAAATAATAGCACACGCTAGAAGCGTAGCTCAACACCAGTGCAACACCTTGAGAAGCGTAGCACAACACCTCAGAAGTGTAGCAAAAATAGTGTTGGCACAAATATGCTTCTATTTCTTCAACCCTTGGTAGCTGTGGAGTATTATGGTGAGAATATAGGAGCTCTATCTAAAATAAAAGGATAAAATTAGTTGAACAAGCCCTTTTTCCTTTGATAACAGTGACAAAAAAAATAATTGTCTTCTAGTGAAATCACAAGCTCTTTTGAAGAAATTTATCTTTTTAAAAAAACTTTAATGGATAAAAAAAATTTATTTGATGTACTAATTTCCTTTACTTATTTCCCTATCTTTTATTACTCCATATGTAAACAATTTGTGTGATGAAAATGCGGTTTCTTTCGCCTTCTTTCATGACATAATTTACTCTTATGGTGGCGAAAAAAATGAGACCTAGACTCTGACCTAGATGAAGGCGTGGTGAAAATGACCTCAGACCCTATATCATAAATGGATGACATGAAATATAAATGATGATGACCATGAATGAAGTGTAGGGAGTAGCATTTCAGGCCTAGAAATATTCAGTGAACAAAATTGTATTTGAAAACCTACTTGAAACATGAAATTTTGACCTAGGACCACTACTAAGTAAATCTAAAAAGAGTATTTGATCACTAAAAATTAAGACACTAACATTGGCTCTAGTTGGGGATGGAAAACCCTTCAGGAGTTATTGAGAAAACCATAGAAAAAATAGTTTCATCCATTGTGCAATGAATTCAATGCAGCTACAGTCCTCAAACTGACTCAAATAAAACTGAAATCTAAACTGTAAATCATCAACTGCAAACTCTACTGGAAACTGAAACTGAAAAATATTCTCATAATGTTGATCTTATTCAGCAAACCTTACCTACTCTAAATAGTCCATAAATCACTTGATCAAATGAAGTTGAAGATCCAATGTAACTAATCAAGTAAATGACTACCTAATTGATGTTTGTATTCAAATCCACTAGGAATAAAGAAAGATTGAGTAAATGGAAACTCAAAATGAAATTTGAGCCAAAAACCTGTGTTGGTGAAGAAAACAAGCTACACCTTTTTTGATTCTTGCAAAATACAGCCCAAGGGGTCTTGAAAATCATGAAACATTGCCCCTTTTTAATCAGAAAAAAGAAGGGATATGCTTTCAGATATAATGGATGTTTGTTGTTCTTCATTTGGTTTATCCTTCTTAAATACAAATGAAAAAATGTTATCTTCCATATCCTCTATATCAGATACAATATTTGTATGCTCATGCATATCTTCAATTGAGGTAGTGAAATCAGCATGAACACAGATATCTACAAGTGGATTTTCATATATATCAGAAACAAAATTGTCTTGGCTTTAAAAAATATATATATCTTGATCATTTGAAGGTTGTTGAACAGGTTCATCAAATGAAAGAAAAAAAACTTGTTGTACACTTTTTTTTACAAGAAGAAATAAATCATGACTTTCTAGAGTTTTTATACAAGAAAAATCAAAATTATGATTTTCACATATTTATTCCTCATTTGAAAACTCAGAAGAGGAAAGGGATGAAGGGTAGTTGGATAAAACATATTCCTATATATCTTTATCTCTTGAATATTGGCAAAAATGCTACAAATTATCGTCAACTTCTAAAGGTGGAAGATCAATGTCATCCTTTGAAGAATTATTTTCAAGTTCATTGTCATCTAGGGTAGAATCCATGATCCTCTCATGGCGGTGAAAAGGTTTTTCATTCAAAGAATCCAAGAGTTCATCATTGATAAACTATTCATTTCCATAAGCACTTTCTATCTCTTGAATAAAATTATCAAAGTGATCAAAACAATACTCAATCAAAAGAAACGAGGGATAGGTTTCTCTATACTTCTCTAAAAATACTAAGTGATAATCCTTGAGAGAATAAATACAAGCAAGAGGCAAGATTTCATACCAAAACCGTGTTTTTTCTTCTAATGTGATCATGAACATATTCAGTAAATAATCTTCTTGAAAATTAATCTTCAGCTTATGCACATGCATATGAAATATAACTAAATGAAGTGTACCATCATCACGTTTTTTATCTCTGAATTTTGGCAAGTATGTTTGCCAATATACTTGAGAAATACGATTTGGAAAGCCTAAAACATGATATTGATGTATAGGAGCATATCTTCTAGACTTATAACTCATCTTGAAAATAATAGATTCACCAAAAATTTCTTTAAACTACTAGCTTTTGAACAATGGAGACACCATGAAAACTCTGAACTTTTGGAATTTTTGACACTAGAGTCACTAGGTGAAATATGCACAACCTTCTTGTTCCTGACCATTTTTCACCATCATCAATCATAGCTAATCTTTTTCATTCTTTTCTGGGAAATATTTAACCTTCGTTCCCTGGAAACGATGCCAAAAATGTTATCACTCCCCCTATCTCCCAAGGTTGAGAATTGAAATTAAGGAAGGTAACCACAAACCAACCTTCAGGTCAGGTAGCTAGCCCTACCAAAACCAGAGAGGGCTCTCTCAATGTCACTTTGCAGCCAAGGAGATGACTGGGTATATAATTATCTTAGGCTAGTTATGATTCTCAATAGAATAGGGTTTTTGTTTTTTTCAAGTTTTGCTGAATAGGAATGACAGGGAATGAACTAGAATTAGGGTTTAGGTCAAATTTCAAAGGCTTACTTGCAGATACAAGGATGAATCCAGATAGGTAAAATCATGAAAATAATTAATTTTTCATTTTTATAGGGTTTTTAAGGATAAGGATTCATAATGAGCATCTAAATGAATTCATTCATCAGAACAGTATACACATCCATGTAAATCTTATAAAACAAAGCATAGAAGGAAATTGTTTATGTTTATAAATTCATAAGACTAACATACTGAAGCATTCATGTGATGAAAAAGGTAACATAACATTTAAACTTTATGAAAAAAAAGATAAGAAATAATGGTCAAAAGAATACCACTGGAATCTCAAGAGTATAGATGCAACATCCTTTGATTTTACAGGAAAAAACATTATTGTACAATATCTCCACTGCAAATAACAACTATCCAACCCTTCAAATGGATTTATTTGGACCACATATAGAAAATAAGAGTCATGAAACCTCACTGGATCAAAATCTAATCCAAAATTATTCATAAATACACCTTATGTGTCATTTCCTAGTTTCTAGGGAAGTTAGAAACTATTCCCTCAAATTTAGCTAATAACTATGAGTTCATGTATCTTGGATTAATTACATCATTCCTTCATAAAGAGAAGAAAAAAAATAAATTTCCACCTAAAATAAACCTCATGGAATAGCTACACTTAAAAATTTGGAGTTTTTCTCAGTTGAAAACTATCCTAGGAAATCCAATGACAGAAGTGTCGCACTTCTAGCAGACGCATTGCGCCTCCTAGCAGAAGCGTCACACCACTTTCAAGATAATTTTGACTGACTTTTAAATGCCCTTTTTAAAATATGAGAGTTATTATAGGTATCCTTGTGTGTCTTATTTCCATTTCACCCTCAAAACTGAGAAAATACCCCCTGGAAGCCTTCAAAAAAATATTCTCCCAATTTCACTGTAGAAGCGCCACATAGAGGAAAAATAGGTGGCAGAAGCATGAAAAAAGTGATGATTTTTGGAATTTCATTCAAAATTGGTGGGTGAAATTCAAATCCAAGGTCATATATGTCATGTATAAGTGAAAATAAATCCAACCAAATAAAAATTTCTCCATTTATATGCTCTGAGAAAAAGCCTCGTGTCGCTTCTGTAATGACCATTTTTCAAGAATTTCCAAAAACTTTTCTGCAAAAATAGGGATTAAATATGTATAAATATATATCTAACCATAACATTTTTTGAAAACCTGAGAGAGTTTTTGGTTCTTTGGAATGTTAGGAACACAACCCTCCTCCAGTTTTCAAAAATTATTTACCATTTGCTTCGAAGATAAGTTTGAGATTGATGTCTAAAAATTTGCAAATCGTAGTGCACTCTCAGCTGGAGCATGATGCCTACTTTGAGAGAGAGTTTGGAGACCTTTTCAGAGGAATTTTTGGCTTAAATTAGTATGGTTGGAAATATTAGTATGATTTCTACAAAATTGATTCATAAACCATTGCAAACCACATCTCGAACCTATTCAAAAATGCAGAAAATGACCTGGAGAAATTATATTTTGAGCATTTCTCTCAAACCATATTGCTTGTGCATTAACTGAAGGATTTTTTTTATTTTTATTTGGCCTATTTTTGACAAAAAACTCTTTCAATTTTGTAGAATTCATCTCCATTATTTTATAAAATTATTTTTAAGAAAAACTGTCCTTGTGTGCAATGTAAACCGTAGTAAATGATCACGGAGATCTAAAAATGATTCCATGGATCTGAGTTGGCTCAAACCTGAAATGGTGGCCTCCCTTGTCGATATTATTTTCCCCCTCCGTGGTTTTTGTCAACAAAATAAACCCTAGCTAGATGAAATGGATATGGGACATGTAGAATTAAGAAAATAGAGGATGGTGGTAGGGTGGCTTTAGGGGCAGAAATGAGGTGGAAAGAAGCTAGAGAAAAATCCCCAAAAACTTTAGGAGGTAGGCTGATGAGATGGAAATAAGATTCAAGTGAAATTTCTACAAATGGGTATGAGGAAGGTGCCCAAAAGATCAAAACACATGGATTTACTAGTTGTTCTACAACAATGTGTTGAAAATAAGGGTTTTAATGAAATTGATGGTAAGGAGGGTTATGAGTGATAGGGATTGTTAGGGTATGGTGTATGAACACTTGTGCAGTGGTTTTGAATCTTGGAGAGGTTATTTGAAGCTCAAATACCAAAATCTTAGCACATTCCAAAAGCGTATCGCAACACCTACGTAGCACCTCCAAAAGCGTAATGTTTCACCTTAGAAGCATAGCACATGCCAAAAGCGTAGCGCAACACCTGCATAGCACCTCCAAAAGTGTAGTGCTGCACCTTAGAATCATGGTACATGTAGTGTTGGAAAAAAAATTATTGTTTTTCTTCAACCCTTGGCAACTGTGGAGTATGATGGTGAGAATAGAGGAGCTCTATCAAACATCAAAAGATAAAATGAGTTGAAGAAGCCTTTTTTCCTTTTATAACAATGAAAAATTTTATTTTTTGTCTTCTAGTGAAATCACAAGCTCTTTTGAAGAAATTTCTTTGTTTTAAAAAACTTTAATGAAGAAACACACTTTATTTGATGAAAGACAAATTTCCTTAATTAATTCCACATCTTTTCTTGCCCCGTATGTAAATTACTTGTATGGTGAAATGAGTTTTTCTTCGCCTTCGTTCATGACATCATTGACACTTATGGTGGAAAAACGAATGAGACCTAGAATCTGACCTAGATGAAGGTGTGGTGAAAATTACCACAAACCCTAGATGATAAATGGATGAACCTCGAAATGATGATGGCCATGAATGGAGTGTAGGGAGTAGCATTTTAGACCTAGACATATTCGGTGAAATTTTTTTTATTTGAAAGATGACTTGTAACATGAAATTTTGACCTAAGACGACTACTAAGTAAATCTGAAAAGAGTATTTGATCACTAAACATTAAGACACTAACAAGTTTCACTAGTTCTAATTGTTGATATAATTAGTGGCACGTCAGTGATATACATTTATGCAGGAACACAATAAAGTACAGAAATAGACATAAACACAAATATGTTGTGGAAATAATACTTCATTTCATTAATATCAGATAACAAAAATATTCTTACAGATATAATGAAAATAAACTAGCTAGGGCGCTCGTAGCTCATATCTGAGAAGATATGTAGTGCCTACAAGCCTCTGAATAGTGTTACAATGAGGATTGAAGGCCTATTTATTTTTGAAAATAATGGAAAACCATAAACATCCAAAAATCTAACCCTAAGAGATGAAGCACCAAAAATATGGGCCTTGTTTGGGTAAAGTGGTACATCGACTTCCCGAGGATGTAACTTTGGCATATGATCTCTGTTTTATTATTTTAATACCTCATTAGAAATATATATTCGAGGATCAAAATTTTTTATATGAGAAACATCAAAGGAACTTCCATGTTGCTCCCAGTTCTCCCAAAAAATGTTGTTTAGGGCCTAAAAACGGATCCAGAAGTTCAGGACCTGAAAAATTACTACAAATAGTAAGTTGTGTTGAAACTGAAAAACTGAAAGAATCGATGGTGGGGGTCCAAATTTAATAGGTGGGTGGCCAAAAATATCCACCTAGATCATCCCCCCCCCGCACCTAGGAATAAATGGTCCCCATTGCGTTGAGTTCCTCCATGAGATGAGGAAATTTTTTCTAAAATTGGTATTAGATTTTTCGAAGATGTCATGGACCCGCTAGCGGACGTGCTGGATGCATTCAATAAATTTGGTTGCTTTTTCAACCTCATATAGTACATGTGTGGATTTTTTTATGTGTGGTCGTATGACATATGGCAACATCAGGCGGTGACACGCCTAGGGTCGGATTAGTGGAGTGCTTGAACTTACAGTGTAGAGGAACCTCTGTGGGTGAGGAGAAAATGTCGTCGTTTTCCCCCATGACTTTGTCCATCTACAGTTGCCATGTAGGGGAGCCCTATTTTGAGGCTGTGGCCACAATCTTCTTCTTTCCTTGTGGGCGAATTGTAATGGAAATAAATTTCCTGGTTTGGGAAACAATCTTACTGTGTTGTTTTGCAGTAGTAAAAGAGATTATAAGAGGCGATACTACCTCCGATATCCTATAAAATTTATTTCCCAAAGTAATAAAAACATAATTAGGCCTAGAATTCTACACAACATGTCACTTCCAGAAGTGTGGTTGGAACAATAATACATCAAACACATCAAGAGGAGCAACATCTCACAATTTCTCATCTGTGAATGGCTTGATGTTGTATGAAAGGAAACATTTTTGGAAGACGCAAAGATCTCTTCCTTGGTGAAGCAAACCAATGGTATACATTTGTTAGTGTGATATGGTTGGTAGGTTGAGCTGCTTCATGACCTCTACTAAAATGATGTTCTTTTGGCGACAAAGAATTGCAGTGGAGAAGCCTTCATCCACATCTGCGAATGGAAGAGGTGTTGCCCCTCCACTAGATCCCCGAGATCCTCACTATGGAGCTTGTTGGTGGCAAAAATGGCACTAAGATCTGCATCAATGATCTGCTTCCCTTTGGCATCACCCTTCTTTTGTTCTGACTCAGGATCAAAACATCCATTTTATTCGGATGCCTTCAGTTCAACCGCCAATGACTGTTTCACTCATTTGTGTTGTGAGTGGGGTTGTTATGAGATTAACGCGACTTCCCTATGTCCGTCTTTTGATTTTTGTTATTATTTTGAGTCACCCCACTTTGGCTTTGCCCCATTTTTCATTTCATTAATATCAGATAACATAAATATTCTTACAGATATAATGAAAATAAACTAGCTAGGGCACTCGTAGCTTATATCTGAGAAGATATGTAGTGCCTACAAGCCTCTGAATAGTGTTACAATGAGGATTGAAGGCCTATTTATTGTCAAAAAGAATGGAAAACCATAAACATCCAAAAATATAACCATAAGATATGAAGTGCCAAAAATATGGGCCTCGTTTGGGTAAAGTGGTACATCGACTTCCCGAGGACGTAACTTTGGCATATGATCTATGTTTTATGCTTTTAATACCTCATTAGAAATATATATTTGAGGATAAAATTTTTTTATGTGACAAACATCAAAGGAACTTCCATGTTGCTCTCAGTTCTCCCAAAAAACATTGTCTAGGGCCTAAAAATGGATCCAAAAGTTCAGGACCCGAAAAACTACTAAAAATAGAAAGTTGTGTTGAAACTGAAAAACTGAACCCTTTAGCCACATCTGCGAATGGAAGAGGTGCTACCCCTCCATTGGATCCCCAAGATCCTCCCTCTGGAGCTTAATGGTGGCAACAATGGTAGTGAGATCTACATCAATGATCTGCTTCCCTTTGGCATCGCCCTTCTTTGGTTCTAACTCAAGATCAAAACATCCATCTGATTCAGATGCCTTCAGTTCAGCCACAAATGACTGTTTGGCTCGACACTAATTTATGTTGTGAGTGGGGTTGTTATGAAATTAACACCACTTCCCTGTGTCCTTATTTGGATATTTGTTATTGTTTTGAGTCACCCCACTTTGGCTTTGCCCCATTTTTCATTTCATTAATATCAGATAACAGAAATATTCTTACAGATATAATGAAAATAAACTAAAGGAATTGCAGTGGATAACCCTTCAGCCACATCTATGAATGGAACAGGTGCTGCCCCTCCACTGGATCCCCGAGATCCTCCCTCTAGAGCTTGCTGGTAGCAACAATGGCACTGAGATCTGCATCAATGATCTGCTTCCCTTTGGCATCGCCCTTCTTTGGTTTTGACTCAGGATCAAAACATCCATATGATTCGGATGCCTTCAGTTCAACCACCACCAACTGTTTGGCTCGACACTCATTTCTGTTGTGAGTGGGGTTGTTATGAAATTAACACCACTTCCCTGTGTCCTTCTTTGGATTTGTGTTATTGTTTTGAGTCACCCCACTTTGGCTTTGCCCCATTTTATTGTGGTTCAGGGGCACCTTTCCATGGTGTCAGATTAGTGGATCTAAAGTCTCATTTCTTCTACTTAAATTTCTGCTCGATCTTGGCGACATAGCAATATGCCGTGCCAAGTGAGGTAATGTCGAGGAAATCCATTTCCTCCTGAATGTATTTGTGAAAAATACTATGGTACTTGAGCCCCATATGTTTCTCTGAATATTTAATACCCAACTTTGTGCACAAGGTATGGAACAAATTCGTCAGTTCGTTCACATCTTGATCCCTTTGATGTTGCATTGTTGTCCATTCGATGTACATGTCCTCAAAGCTCTCCATAGGGTAATATTGTTCCTTGATGCCATCTCAAAATTAATTACAAGTGGGATCAACTGAGAAAAGAGAGGGTTCCTCCTCATTCTTCTACTCACAGTAGGTTTCCCACCAGTCCTTGACATGGGGGGAAACTTTGAGGAGTGAAAAATTAATCATTTCTTGGTCGGAAGAATCATGGACTGAGAAATACCCTTCGAGAAAATTTAAACATCTATCTACAACATATGCATATATCTACCCTTCAAATACATGAACGTCGAAGTTGATCTCTACCTTGAAAGGAGAGGCACCTCCAGAGTGGATGTTGGATGTAGATGCGTCGTCGTGAAGGATCTGGGCAAAGTTATCCATCATTGCATTCCTTTATTTTTTCAGGGCCTCCTTGAGAAATAATTTGATAGAATCTCATGCTCCCTAATATTTCTTTTCTTTTTCCATGGGATTTCGTCAGGGTTTCTAGGGCTGATCTTGCAGGGGTTCAACCAAATTGAACCCTAACTCCTTATACCCTAACCTTTTTGGTGACATGCAAAGAAAAATAGATAAATAGAAGACCGCTATGATACCATTGATATGGATTTATGCACAAATGAAATAAAGTAAAAAAATATACATAAACACAGAGATGCATCATAAATAATACTTCATTTCATTAATATCAAATAACATAAATATGCTTACAGACATAATGAAAATAAACTAGCTAGGGCACTCGTAGCTTATCTCTGAGAAGATATGTGATGGCTACATGTTACACTAAAATTGTCACTATGATTTTTTACTGCCTGTATGGGTTCATCATTACTCATACAATACTCCTTTAGAAGTCTACAAACATCAATTTCTTAAAACCAAGCCTTGAAATTGAGAGAAAAGCTTATAAAAGTCATAAAAATACTTGTACCACACTTTCTATTAGTATTACCTATGGTGCCGCATCTGTTTGCTCTAGAACATGCAGAACTGACCGCAATTTTTCTTCATTCAAAGTTTGGACTCCTGTAAAAGTTAAAGTGAATGGGGAAGTAAAATTTGGAAGCCCAACTAGTTAAATCTAGAAGCTTCTGGAAGCAATTATTCGGTGGAAAGTTTGCTCCTTTCATGTACATTCATTGCTCCATTAAAGGAGCCTACCCCTTGGTATGTGGAAATTAATCCCTTTGAAAGAGGATTCTATCCCCTCTTATTTGGAGCTACAATCTCTTCTCTTTTTCTATAAATTGAGGCCATAGTTCAGCCTCAAAGGGAATTAGGCTTTGAGATTTTTTTAGGAGAATTACTAGAAAAACTCAGACTCTCTTAACTGATTACCATATGGGAATGATTACACACTCATGTGTATGTTAGTCAAGAGAGTGCAAAGGCTTGTCAAAGTAGAGGAAACACTTGTTCCGGACCCCAGAAGGACCTTTATGACATCAAGGCAAACATGGTTGTAATGCTCCTTCTTTCATCAAAGATAATATAAATGGATCCTGTTTTCTCAATGAGTTGTTTATTTAAATGGATTTATTTCTTGAATTCCTTGATCATCAAGATAGATTTATGGTTTATGAATTAATCTATATTATGCAGGTGCTTCTGATTCTTTTATGTTTGTGATTGTAGATCCCAAAAGGAGATGTATTCAAAGCGATAGGAAAGAAGACTACGATCAGCACTGGACTATAGGTAAGTACTAAATCCTTCATTATAGATAATTCTAGATCAAATATAATCTAGAGAAAGTAGTTTACATCTGTCTATTTGTTGCTAGTTATCTTAGGATATTAGGGAGATCTGTCTTGTCTGCAAGAACGATTTATCCGTCCAAAAAAATGGCAAACCCGTTGGAGAATGGATCTTGAACTTTGTTTTATTTTATTTTTGACTTGTGAAATTATTTTTCTGATTTTGATTGATTGATACTGGCCTGGGTAATTTATTCTTGTAGAATTCCTGAAAAATGCTTTATAATTTTTTATTTTTCTTTAAGTTTTCTGGTCTCCGCACTTTTTCCTTAGGCACAGTGCGGTCATCTTTGTTGTTTTTTTGTATCCATACTGCGACACCACACTTGTTTACACTAAAACCTACAGACCCTGAGAAAATTTTTGAAAAACTTAAAATTCTCTTTTCTAGGATCAGCTTGCAAGATTCTCAGTATATACCCAAACTTGCATCTTCTGTCATAAAGCTTTGTGTCAGAGTTTCTTTCAGTGTTGTACGTTTTGAATGATTTTCTACAAGATCTGCATGTTATAAGTGATTTTTTCTTTGTTTTGTGTCACTCAAAGATCATAAACCTCTATATACCTTAGATCACTAGTATTTCATTGTTTTCTTGCTAAGTCTATGACTTCATAACATAAATTTCTTTGTGATAATTAAATCCCATCTTCTCATTTGCAAATCTTTAAAAACCTTTTTCATTAAGTTTTGAAATTCACCTAAAAACCATAATTGGATGTTTTTGATTTTTTTGTTGTTTTTAGCAAAGGATTTCTTATTTAGATTACAAACTAAGAAAAACATCCCCAAAATATTTAAAGTTTTGATTTCATTTTTAATTCTTAGAGTTTTTAGATCTCGAAATTAGTGTTTTTAGTTTTGAGTGTTATTTCTAGAAATTGTAGTTTTCTTTTGGAGAAAATTTGATTGTATTTTTAATCTTGAAGAATAAAGGGATTTCTTTTGAGCAATTGATCATTATGTGTTCTCATAAAGAATTATTTTGTTATGTTCTTGTTTTGAAGGAAAGAATTGTTTTAAAAGATTGCATTTCCCAAATATTTCTTTTAGATAGAAATTCATCAAAAGGAAATGAATTGTTTCTCATAATATATGAATTTTTAGTGTGTTTTGAGTTGGGTCACTAAAGATCATCAATGTTTCACTTTCACATCTATTTTCCTAAGAAACATCCTATTAAAAGTAACGCTTAAATTAAAATCCATCTAGTAATTTTTATATTTCTAAGACTCTTTTCACCAACATAGCTTAGGCTAGTGTCTTGGAGTAGGGGGTAATTAACTCTCCAAGACAGTTAAAGCAAACAAGCAGTTAATCTTGCGGTAGGAGAAATCCAATAGTAGCTTGTATACTCTGGGAAGCTCCTCCTAAAGGAGTCAAGAATGAGATCATATCCGAACCAGTGAGGTGATCAATTCCATCTCATTGGGAATGATAGAATATGTGCATGTATTAACAATGGTAAACCTCGGATTGGCCATTGTCGAGGAGCTTGGAGTCACTTGTCGATATACCTTGGATTATGTAAAGAAGCCTTCAAGGGGATTGAGCTTTGTTACTCTTCCCTTGCGTATATATTGGATTGTAGACTGTTCCCCCAGGTATATTTGTTCCTATAGGTGACCTTAGTGTCTATAAACTTTAAGATTTTTTCCTAAGATGATAGTGGAGGAAATATCCCACTGTACTTGGAGCAAACGTCAGCTAGACTTACTTGGAATCTCTGGAGAGTTATCTTCACTTGAGATGGTTTAAGTGGAGAAACTTGCACTGGTCTGTTTCATTAAGCAGGTTGTTGGGGTATCTGTTCCAACCGCTATTTCTACATTAAATACTATGATGTTGGATTTCATCACCAACTAGTGTTTTTAGTGTGGGAATCTACTATTTTCATGTGGTTTGATCTCCTATATGTTATAAGTGTTTGATTATTTTATTGTATCCTTAGTGACTTTATTAATTTTTATTGAAATTTTCTTTGATTGTGTGTGATTAATAATTTTTAATCGTGGGTGAATTACCAAGACAATCGCATAGAATTTAGGGGGGAACCCCATAAGTATACACCAAGCCAACTTGAGGGACTGAAATCTCTGGTACCGCATAGTATCAGCAGAATTAGATCGATAGAACTGGGAGAATCATCCATAATTACTCATCCTGATTATCATGAAGTAAATTAATCAGAAACAACATAATGTATTCAAGAGCCAATTTCAATTTCCAAAATCACTGACATTGCTTGTCCAACCAGTGAATTAGTTGAAGAACCTAAAATTTCTGAGCCAAAAACTGAACCTGTTGTGTTAGAGTCATCTTCAGGATTTGCTACTCCAACTTCTAGTGATCCTGATTCACCTAAAGTAAGACATCGCATTACCAAAAATCTTCCTTCTGATCTCATATGTATTGAAGAACTTGTTGGTCCAGACGAAGACGTAGTTCTTCCCGAAACATAAGAAACTTTAAATCTTAGAGAGCGTGAATCAATATTCTACAGTCCTTTTAGAAGTGACACTTGTTATTTATCATTGACATATTTTTTACAAAATGCAGGTCTTACTTATTCACCACCCCAAATTCCTTTTTACCCTACATCAAAAGGTTATTGACCTTCATTAGCTATGTTGAGTGAGTCATCTATGTTTTCTGAATCTCTAGAAACATTTTTGTACTGTGGTTCATCTATTCATCCGGGATACTAGTCGCTCTCTGGTACCTTCTTAGGAGCAGCTCCTCAACCAATTGAACAAATGTTATCATCTGGTACAAATGGAACAAACCCTGACACGTTGAATACAGAACAGATTTTTATGATGTCTGGAAATATTCCAAATCCTCAACCTCAAGGGAGCCAGTTACCTCCTGGGGGGAAACCTCAAGGAAGTCAGTTACTACCTGGGGGGCAACCTTAAGGTAGTCAATTACCACCCGAAGGGCAACCTCAAGGTAATTTTTTACCACCTGGAGGTCAAACTGTAGGAAAATATTTCCTGCCCAGGGAGAAAAATCAAGGACAGTACATACCTCAAGGTCAATATCAACCCCAAGGACAATACATACCTCAAGGTCAATATCAACCCTAAGGATAGTACATACCTCAAGGTCAATATCAACCCCAAGGACAGTACATACCTCAGGGTCAATATCAGCCCTAGATTCTGTACATGCCTCAAAGTCAATATCAACCTTAGGGTCAGTACCCAGCTCAAGGTTTTCAACCTCCTTTAGGTCAACCATTATTACAAGGAACTGGAAATTTTCCAGTTAATTATCAAACTTACGTTCAAACTAGTTATGGTCCTTCATATGCACAACCTTCTATGGGTCAATATCCCAGAATTAATATGGGGTGGGATCCATATCAAGTTCAACAGACTTTGCAACCCAATGTGTAGTTACCTAATCAACCTGGATAGTCCATAGGTTCTGGTCCAACCCAGCAACCGATCCAACCTACCATTCAAGTCTCTGCACCTGGTTCTGTTTAGCAGCCTGGGCCTAGTACACCTAGAACTCTACCTCAAACTTCTGTTGTTGATGCAACTTCTATTCAACCTACCACACCTATTTCTAGAGTATCTTTAGCTCTTGTTTCTATTGCTCCTATTTCTACTACCCCTGTATCAGTGCAAATTCCTCAAGTATCTGTGCCACAGTTAGGACCTACAATTCATAATACGGTCCAGATGCCTATAGGAAAATTTAGTACAAGTACGATTCTCACTAGTCAACCACAATTTACTTATCAAACATACCAGGGGTAGTATCATTTTGGACATACTACACAGAATCCAACATATCAGTATCAGTTATATCCTGGGTATACTTATCAAGCTCCTCAACAACCCCAGTTTGGTTCGGTTAATATTGGTTTCACAATTCCCAATGCACATCCAATTCCAGGATATCTTGGATATCCTCCTCCTGGAACTCGTTTGATCACACAAGGTTATCAAGACCCTAGCCGTCGGTTACTGTTTATAGTAACTTTAGATTTACCTGATTTATTGCACCTTATGAATGATCCCATATTTTATCTTCCGTATTGGCCGTCGATGCCTAATAAGTTTCCTAGTGATATTCCAAAGTTCGAAGGTAATTTAGGTGAAGATCCATATAATCATGTTATGAATTATCACCTCTGGTGTGCATCCAATTCACTAATCGATGATTTGATTCGATTACATCTTTTTCAGAGAACTATCATTAGTCTAGCTGCCAAATGGTACAATGAGTCACCATGAGGCTCATTTAATTTTAATGTGTTAGCTACTGCTTTATTAACCCATTTTCAGTTACTTTTCACATACGATAATGGTACAGTATTTTTGACCTCATTAAAAAAATCTACGTCTACACACATATCTGATCACATTCATGAATGGCGACGTAGGAGAGGTTTAGTGAAAGTCCTTATTCTGGATCAAATTTTGGCTAAATGGTTTATCAAATCATTATTTCCCAAAATCACTGAAGATGTGGTGAAAGGAGGCGTTTTTATAGAAGAGAAATTTATTGCTGAAGCTCAGTACCTTGACCTTGTATATACACAGTCAGGTACTTTGTATGATCCCTGATTTACCAAGACCTAGTTAGTTAACTACAACTCCTTCAGGCTCTCATGCCATTGATGGTGTAATTGGTTCTATTAACACTAGAATGAGTAAGAAGAAATCTTCCAAGATGACTTTTCCTATTATAACTTTACCTGATTGACCAAAAGGATATTCTTCCACTGAAACTTCCACCGATATTCATGTTGTAGAATCATCAACAGCCAAACCTAAAAATGGTGGTAAGAAGAAAGGTAAGAATAAAAAAAAAAAATCTTCAAAAGATAAAACTGATAAAACTGAACCAACTGATGAGAAACAAAAACCTCGTTATCCTTGTCTAATCTGTGATGAGGATCATTTTACCAAAGAGTGCCTGCATAGATCCAAGGTATCGAAATTCATCAAGGGTTCGTCCACACCTGCTGTCTTGAAGGATCCATTTCATGCTGAAGATAGTGACATGATTTGATATTCCTCGAATACGTTAGAAGATATCTTGATGGTTGCGACGCGATCGCAAGATTATGGTAGTAAAAATCCTGTTGGTGGTAAAGAAGTAGAAAATTATAATTCAACGTCAACTACATCTCCCTCAGTTTCTGATCCACTAAATATAGAGAAACCGAATCCTGACTTAGTAATCAAACTGCCTACTAAAGGTGTACCTCGTAAATCATCTTTCAATCCACATGCGAGAGCTGCTCAGAACTACAATATTGTTGAAGACTTTGCGATTTCCCCTTCAGCAATGTCGGCTTTGGAAGTGTTGCAATCATGTCCAGCCCAAAGAAAATTACTATTGTCAGCCATAGGAGCCATAGACCTTCAGGATTCGAACCTAATGATCTTCGATTTAGAGAATTTTACACCCTAACTACCCCATCAAATCGCTTTTCAAATTCCAGTAATAGCAAAAAACAAAATTTTCTTTCGTACTGTTGTTGATGAAGGGGCTTCTACGTGTATCATGTTAGTAAAATGTTGGAAATCACTTGGTTCTCTGACACTTAACCAATCGCAAAATATCCTCAAAGTTTTCGATGGAAGACGATTCCATCCATATGGTATTTACAAGATCTACCGATAGAGGTCGAAGGAAAAACCGTTAATCTAGATGTGGAAATGGTTGATGCCCCTCTGGATTACAACCTTCTCCTGGGTCGCATTTGGTCTTATGCTATGACTTCTTTCGTATCATCGGTCTTTCATCTCATCATGTTTCCTCATCAAGAAAAGATCATAAAAATAGATTATCTCTCATATTATTCATCTGACCCAACCACTACTGATAGCATCCAACATGTGAAAAAATCGACTATCCAATATAAAGATGTTGGAGTAGGCTTACTTAAGGATTCTGCTTTACTTGGAACTTTTTTCCTGCTTGCTCCCAACGTACGGTCTCCTATTGCTAATATCAATATGATTACATCAAGTACTATTTCCTTTGATGATCCCTGGATAGTACCTTCAGACTTAGAACTCGATTCTTTCGATGGCGCGATGCCTTTGAGTCCTTTTGAGTTAGCATATTAGGTAGTACAAACATTTTCTGATACTCCTTCAACTAAACTTGATCTAGTGAATGTGATCAATGAGGAATCACTTTCAATATCAATCTCAACTTCGCCATCAATTCCAGATCATGTTCACTAAGTGTTCAATGCTGATGAGCATATTCGTGAATTTTTGTCTATAGAAGAATTACCATGGGAAGATCTACATCATCGATCTTCGTTTTTACCTGATCTCGATCATTTTGAAACTGATTTTTCCTCAATTTTTATCGCTGATTATGTCAACGAACCCCAGAATCCTCTCACGAATTCCGATTTTGAATTGAACTTATCAAACATTTCTACGATAGTTCCTATTGAAATCTCAGTGAAACCAGGAATTGTTGAAAACATTCATATAGGTGCTTCTTGTACGCCAGATGAAATCCAAGCATATAAAGCCCCATTTTAGGAATTTCATGACATTTTTTCCTAGTCATATGAAGAAATGCTAGGAATCAATCCATCAATTGTTGTTCATGAAATTAAAACATACCCAGATGCTAAACCTGTCCGACAAGGATTACGTCAGATACATCCACGAAAAGCTGCCGCTATCAAAGCAGAAGTTGAGAAATTACTTCGTGCAAGTTTTATTTATCCTATTCCTTTAATGGATTGGGTATCTAATATTGTTCTTGTTAATAAAAAAACAAGGGACAATACGAGTATGTATCAATTATAGGGATATAAATCGAGCTTGTCCAAAAGACAATTATCCAACCCTTTATATCGATCAAATTATTGACTATTGTGCTGGAAGTGAAATGTTTTTGTTTATGGATGGATTTTCGGGCTACAATCAAATCAATATACTCCCTACTGATCAACCAAAAATAGCTTTCATTTGTCCGTGGGGGACTTTTTCTTACTACAAATTACCTTCTGGACTTAAGAACACTAGTGCAAATTTTCAGAGGGAAATGTCTTATGCATTTCATGACATTAAACACATTGTGCAACCCTATATCGATGCTTTACCTGCTCATTCATCGCGCAGATCAGATCATATTACTCATCTACGAGCTATCTTTATGAGATGTAGGCATTATAGGATTTTTCTGAATCCTCACAAATGTGTCTTTTGTATTGAATATAGGCGATTTTTGGGATTTATTGTCTCAAAGGAAGGCATTTGTGTCAACCCATCGAAGGTTAAGGCTATCATCAAATTACCTCCTCCTTCTACTCTTCACCAACTCCAAAGTTTGCAAGGGAAAGCGAACTTTTTACGTCGATTCATTCCTAAATATGTTGAGTTAACCAAAGGTTTTACCAGGTTGTTAAAATAGAATATTCCTTTCTTTTGGGACAAGATCGCTGATCAATCTTTTGATGCTCTTAAACACGCGTTGACCCATGCACCGTTATTGCATCCTCCCAATTACAACCAGGATCACTTTTTATACTTAGTAGCCTCCCATTCTACGATTGGCATGGTTTTAGTTCCGGAAGATGAATTCCACAATGAACATGTGATTTATCATCTCAGTCACAATCTGCATCTGACCGAAATCAAGTACTCACATTTGGAGAAATTGGCCTTAGCAGCCGTTCAAGTAGTCCAAAGATTTCATCATTACATACTATTACGCAAAACAATAGTGATTTATGATTGTAACCTTATGATATATATTTTTACCAAAAAACTACTAGGGGGAAAATACTCCAAATGGATCTTTATCCTACAGGAGTTTGATTTGGAATTTGAAAAATCCAAATCAAAGAAATCATTGGTATTCGCTGAACTTATGTGTGACTTCCCCAGTACTGGCATAGAAGCTGTGGCAGAACATCCGATCGTGGATGAATCTTTGTTTCTTATCAGTACCATCAATCCTTGGTATGGAGATATCATCATATATCTCCAAACCCAAACTTTTGGGCCCAAAATTTCACAGTCACAATGACGAAAAATCCATTTCCAGTCTCAACAATATCATATTGTTGGTGACACACTATACCGTCGTGGTGCGGACTCTATTTTTCGACATTGTATAACTCTTGACGAATTTGAAAAGTTTTTAAATGACTGTCACTCTAGAGCATGTGGTGGTCATATGTCTGAGTATGCCACAAGCCAAAATATATTGCACGCTGACTATTTTTGGCTGTCCTTATTTAAATATTGTATTTATTCTATCTAAAAATTCCACAACTATCAAATATTTGATCCAAATATGCATGCACCACTCCCTCCTCTTCACCCTATAATTGTTTTCTGCCCTTTTGCAAAATGGGGCATTGACTTCATTACATGTAACCCTCACTCAGCTGAGGGGCATGGGTATATTATTCTCGTAGTAGATTATTTTACCAAATGGGCCGAGGCGATGCCTACATTTGTGGCATATGGAAAAACTGCAGCTACTTTTGATTTCAATCATGTGATTGCTCGTTTTGGTGTACCCCAAGTGATAATTATTGAACATGGGAGTCATTTTCGAAACATCATGATGACCAAAATGAATGATCAGCTTGGCCCACGCCATGACATTTCTACACCATATTATCCATAGGATAATGGTCTGGTTGAAGCTATCAATAAAGTATTAGTCACCATGATCAAAAAAATCATCGGAATTCATAAATAGAATTGGCATACCATGCTTTTTTCGACACTTTCGGCATATCAAACCTCAGCAAAAACATCAACAAGTTTTACCCCTTTTCAACTGGTTTATGGTTTAGAAGTGGTATTACTGATTGAATGCAAGATACCATCACTCCAACTAGAAATAGAGTTACTACCAGCCACTTCTGAAGAGGAGAAACACTTTTTGTACTTAGATCAATTAGATGAGAATCAGCGCATCGCTACATTAGCTACCAAAACTCATGCAAAACGATTGAAAGCTCAGTATGATCAAAGTGTTACACCTCTTATTTTCTTAGAAGGAGACCTATTCTTGGTTTATGATCAAGCTAACGACAAGCTAGGGGTTGGGAAATTTGAACCCATGTGGCATGGTCCTTATATTGTCAAGAGATAGCTTGCAAAAAGGGCCTATGAACTGATTGACTTTGACGGGGTATCTTTAGGAAAACCTAGAAATGAGCTTTATCTGAAGAGATATTATGCTTGATTCATGTGTGGAGATCTTCCTTGTATATTAGTTATTTTCATAAACTGGTGTGTTGTATATTAGAGAGCGTGCCTAGTTTAAGTGTGCTTTTACCACTATCCCTGCTTATCTGGATCACTCTTGATTTTGCAGATGTCGACGTCCCTTCAGACATACATTGGTTTTGCCGATGGTTCTTGTCGTAGTACACAGAACATTTCTTCCACAGATTGGGTTATTTATTCACCCACTAATGAGTTAGTATCGATGCATGGGGTAAGCCTAGGTCAAACGACAAACAATATTGTAGAGTATAGTGCAGTTATTGAGTTATTGTCTGAATCCATTTCATTTGGAATTCGAAGTTTGATCGTTAGGTTAGATTTTGAACTCATTGTATTACAATTGAATAGAGTATATGCAATTAAAAACCCATTTTTGTTAAGATTATTTTTGAAATTTTTCCTCTTGGAATGAGAATTTGATTATATTTAGTATCAACATATTCCAAGAAATTTAAACACATTAGCTGATGCAGTAGCTTCTAGTTTTATAAATAGACATTTGCAATAATTAAAGCAGTAGATCAAAATAACATTCAATAAATTGTTAAGATAGATAACTGGAAATAGTAGTAATATCATAGCATAAGAGTAGTGTTTTCAAAAATATTACATCGTCCTCAATCATAGGTTCAAAACACCTTATGATCAGAAAAAAGTGATACAAAAAATGATATAAGTCTACAATATCAATCATCCACTATCCATGGTGATGATCACGATAAAACACTACAGCCTGTTCCACCTTGTTGAGAAATATCCTGAATGGTCCTGAAACCCTGATAACATATCTCTGTAAGCGGAGCGGAATGTCATCTATGGTAATCTCTGGAATATCTAAGGTCAACTACTCCAGATGGTTCTCCAGATCGGTAAGGACCTCTGCTGTCTGATCCTGTGGTGGTGGTGGTGTTGCAGCTAGTTTCCTGTCAAAAGGACAGAGAGTGGCTGGTCGACATGGACCCACATCTGTATTTGAAATTTTTTTCATCAGTTTTGGACGATTCAAAAAACAAAATAAAAATTATAATTTAGAACATGTCAAAATGATTTTTACTTGACTCATCCCACTGTGTCCCTGGATGAAGAGACATCTCTCGATCGCCGCGAAAATATATCCCAGCATAAGGGAAATCTTCTATCATGAAGACTTGATTCTCCAACCAATGAAAATAGGATGGAGTAAAACGAACAACCTCGCCGCCTTCACTGTGACAGGCCATCAATGCAACCCATCGAACCATTCGAGGCTCTTTGACTCTACCATGATCAACTGTAATAAGTTGTGGGGCCAGTAAAGGAATCCTCTCTAGAGAAAATGTAACCACGATTGCTCCATATCCAAAGTTTTTCAACTTCGCGCTTTTTGCTCTAGTCAGTTGGCCTTTGACATTGGCCAACACTACCTCACACCAATTGAAAATGGTGCCTCTAAAGCAGTCAATGGTAGTTTTCATTTGGGATATTGTAGCGACATGTAGATCTGCGCTCACACACAACCTGGTTACCATAAAGGCAACCACTTTAAGCTCAGGAAGAATAATGGTTTTTATGTCAATGCGTTTATCCTTGGGGTCTGCTTCTTCATTGAAAAATTCTTCCTGAAGGTTAGCGACAGACTGGCCACCTACCCTAGCCCCAAACAAAGAGAGTGGCTCGCCCCTCTTTGATAAACCAGTAAGGAAGTATATATCTTCCAGCTCAATCTCAAGCCAATGACCTCCAATCATAAATCATTGTTCCTGTACATCCCATTTGTTGACTAGCCAGCTAAGCAAATCTACCTGAGCCCTCATACCTTGAATGGCCCAAAATTTGTACAAACCACATTCTCTTAAAACACGTAATTTAGGCAGATATAACATGGCCACATCATCAACCTCCTCATGCTCACATTCTTGCCACTCAAGCATTGTAAATATCCCGCGATGGACAAATTGAAATATTAGAAACAACTTGAGTGAGAAAAATTGGTTTAAATTGGGAGATTTATTAAGTTTATTTTTTCTTACAGCACCTCCACACTTTATGAATAAAAATAGTGCATGGATCCACATGTATCTTATGCGTAAGGTGTGGGACCATGACAATTTTTCCTTTGCAAAATTGTCGAGGTCTGCAGGTTCCATGTGTTTTACCTGCAGACCCCCGTGAGCGATTTTTTGAACATATTTTACTCCATAAAAATCAATTTAAGCCCTAAATTGAGAAATTAAATAGACAAAAATGAAGGTAAAGATGATGTGGATTACCTGGAACTAGCGGTTTTCAATTCTTACGGGCGAACCTTCCGCAATCTCCTCTGGAATGTTTTTTACCAAAAGCTCTCAATTTTCACTCTAAAATCAAATGGTAAAAATGATTTACAAAAACTCATTTTTATAAGATTTTCTGAATAAATAAAATATTATTTTGTTTATTTTTCACTTTTAAAAGTGGTTTTCCAAATTATTTTTATTAATCATAAACAGGTATGTTTAATTTTTGAGGTTTTTTGTAGAATACAGGATTTTTTGGGTGAAATGGTCATTTTGACGAAGGAGTATACTTTTTATCACTTTTTTGAACTCGGTAAAAATTATGAAAAAGTGAGTGAGTACATTTTTATCATTTTTTCGAACTCGTTAAAAATTACAGAAAAATCAAAACTACTGAGTACACTTTTGTCACTTTTTCAGACTCTTAAAAATTACGAAAAAGCGAAACCTTGGAGTTCTCTTTTAAGCCCTTTTCAGACTCTCTAAAGATGAAAATATTGCTGAGTACTTAACTCTTCGAACTCGTTTAAGGAAATGAACAATCGCCCCTTTAGTATAATTTTATCCCTTTTCCGGACTGAAATGGATTATTTACGTAAAAGGTATACTTTGACTAATCATGGTCAATAGAGTTCTCTCCTGTATTATTTTTTCCTTTTTCGGGCCTGAGAAACTAAATTTACAAAAAATGTACACCCACAGAGTTTCCTTAAGTTTTTCTTGTGACTCCCTGAAATTGAAAAACACTAATTTTCTCCTATATTGGACTCGTTAAAATTTAACAGTAAAGGACCTGTCAATTACAAATAGGAACGAACCAATCCTTCTTTGGGTTCAATTTTAAACTAAGTTGGACTCATCCGAAGGATGAGCTTATATAACAAGAAAATGTTATCCTCCTCAAGCTTGTCAAAAATAAAGAGGTACTTGCCAGAAATGGTGGGGGAAAAAGAGAGAAAATGAATCTGTTTATGACACTTTGTTTCAAAATCAGTTTACCACTCTTGAACATGACACTTTTTGTCACACTTCCACTTGGGTTGGAAAACTCCTTTTCCTATCAGTTAATCAAACCATATTGAAAGTCTTTAGCCAGTTTCTAGGTATTAGCCTAGGTCAATTTTCACCAAACCATCTGCAGTTTTGTTATGTGTTCAAGAGGACAGTTCAAATAAACCATTCATTTGCAAACGTATGTCTCCATTTGCGTTGACCATCCCTGAGTCAGTCCTTGCAAAATATTTCTACAAAAATTGATCTAATGGTTTCGTGTCATGGGATTTCATATGACGGATCACTCTCTATTGATGACAGCTCATCATCTAGGAATTTGATCTAGAATCCTTCAATACCTTAGAATTAGCATGCCTTAATGATAGGTTTCTCGCCTTTGATGACAGGTTGCATCATTAACCTTCGATCGAACGATTCTATGAAATGTTTGACTTTAGATCATTTATTCCCATTTCATGGATTGTACTGAGTACTTTGAGAACCATTACCATTATTGGTGGTATCTCTCACACTTGTTAATAGTTCACATCATTAACTGGTAATCAAGTGGTTTCTACCATGTTCGACTTCGACACAATCAATCACATGGATAGAATTGTACTACTTCGGGTAGCGGAAATCAAGACCTTGGATCTATTTTCCACCATCCAGGCTATGAGGAGTTTTATTATTCATTATGTAGTAGACTATTCATAACAGATGGCTCTGTCCATGCTGTGTCTACATTATTGATGTGATAGTAAAATCATTTCTACATCAGAACAAGTTTTAGTTAATGTTTGATCTGAGTATGGGAATGCCTACCTCAGGGATGATATATATATATATACACACACACATTTTGCATTGAATGTTTTTACAATATTTTGACTAGGGTGTCCACAATCTTATCCTCAAAATGATAAAGCACATCACTCTTTGAATGGTCGCAGAATTCGCACTTTAGGGGGAAATCTATTACACTAAAATTTTCACCATGATGTTTTACTATCTGTATGGGTCCATCATTACTCATAAAATACTCCCTTAGAAGTCTACAAAAATCAAGTTCCTAAAACAAAGGCTTGAAATTGAGAGAAAATCTTATAAAAGTCATAAAAATACTTGTACCACATTTTCTCTTAGTATTACCTGCGGTGCCGCATTTGTTTTCTCTAGAACATGCGGAAATGACCACACTTTTTCTTCATTCAAAGTGCAGACTCCTGTAAAAGGTAAATTGAAGGTGGGAGTAAAATTTGGAAGCCCAGCTAGTTAAATATGGAAGCTTCTGGAAGCAATTATTCGGTGGAAAGTTCACTCCTTTCATGTACACTCATCCCTATATTAAAGGAGCCTACCACTTGGTATGTATAACTTAATCCCTTTGAAAGAGGATTCTATCCCCTCTTATTTGGAGCTACAACCTCTTCTCTTTTTCTATAAATTGAGGCCATAGTTCAGCCTCAAAGGAAGTTAGGCTTTGAGATTTTTTGAGGAGAATTGCTGGAAAAACTCAGACTCTCTTAACTGATTACCATATGGAAATTATTACACACTCATGTGTATGTTAGTCGAGAGAGTGCAAGGGCTTGTAAAAGTAGAGGAAATGCTTGTTCTAGACCCTGGAAGGACTTTTACGACATCAAGGCGAACACGGTTGTAAGGCTCCTTCTTTCATCAAAGATAATAAAAATGGATCATGTTTTCTCAATGAGTTGTTTATTTAAATGGCTTATTTCTTGTATTCCTTGATCATCAAGATATATTTATGGTTTATGAATTAATCTATATTATGCACGTGCTTCTGATTCTTTCATGTTTGTGATTGCAGATCCCAAAAGGGGACGTATTCAAAGCGATAGGAAAGAATAATATGATCAGCACTGGACTATAGGTAAGTCCTAAATCCTTCATTATAGATAATTATAGATCAAATATAATCTAGAGAAAGTATTTTACATCTGTCTTTTTGTTGCTAGTTATCGTAGGATACTAGGGAGATATGTCTTGTCCGCAAGAATGATTTATCTGTCCAACACTACAGGCCTATAAACTATGTTACAATGAGGCTCAAAGGCCTATTTATTGTTCAAAGTCAATGTAAAACCCTAAACATCCAAAATCCTAACCCTAGGAGATGAAGCACCAAAACTATGGGCGTCGTTTGGGCAAATTGGTACATCAACTTACCGGGGACGTAACTTTGGCATATGATATCTGTTTTATGCACTCAATACCTGGTTAGAAATATATATTCGAGGATTAAAAATTTTTATGTGAGAAACATTAAAGTAACTTCCATTTTGCTCCTAGTTTTCCCAAAAACCATTGTTTATGGCCTCAAAACTGCTCTGGAAGTTCAAGACCCAAAAAACTGTTAAAAATAGTAAGTTGTGCTGAAACTGAAAAGATGAAATAAATGATGGTGGGGGTCCAAATGGAATAGGTGGGTGGCTACCAATATCCACCTAGATCAATCATTTGTGGAGTGGAACATCAGTCTAACTCAGTGATCATCTAGTTAACAGTTCAATTAACTCAAAATAGTTAGTGCATGCACAAAATTCAAATTGCCCAATTATGGTGGAGACTCCAAGGTAGTGTATAAGTAATTTTATACTATTGAATATGAAAATTGGGTGTGTGGAAGATGAGATAATTTCCTAAATATTGCGTAAGAAAATAGGAATGAGTGCACGAACATGAATGCAAGAAGAGCAAGTGTAGGAATGTGATTGTGGGTAGAGTGAGTGCAGGAACGTGAGTGCATGCTCAGTATTATTCAGAGAAGTCTCAGAAGGAGGAGATCAATATTTTAATGCATGTTGAGCTTCAAGTATTGAATTTTTCATTGTAATAGACCAATTTTCTCATCTGATATATTACAAATCGAGAAGGGGTCTTTCCCGATTGGGCTCCTGAGGAAAAATAATATGTTCATTGTGACTGAATAATTAAATGTGTTTCTATTATATTTTTTCCTCCCACGCAATTTAGTATAATAAATTTGTGTTTATTGATTTCTCATCCATAAAATTTCGTGTATATTCCACTCGAAAATTTGTCACAACAAATATGATAATATTATATTAAAAGACTGAGATTCTACATTATTACAATTTTATTAAACTTTAAGATATTTAGATTTAATTGTGATTAGTGCAAGCATGTGAATGGAAATTATTAAGAAAATTAGAGAACAACTAAATAATATTTCTCTCTCACACACACAAAATACACAAAATATTCTCTCTCAGAAACGCTTTTGGAAGAAAACCTAGCTGGAAGGTGAAACCGCTTCACTTTCTTTATGTGTCTGAAAATATGGTTGCAGGTACAAAGAAGTAATTCTTGTGGCTCGTAGGCTACTACAGTGCACAAATCCTCTCTGTTTTCTCTACCTCCTATATCTCCTAGCTATCTTTTCTCTGCTATGGAATAAAATGCTCTCGAAAGAATCAAATGCCTCTTCCTCCTAGTGGCCCAGTTATAAAACAACTTGATAGCCTACTAGTGGTTAATTTTTACTACATCAAATCTTAACTAGATTTACAATATGTAATATTCTATAGTATTTTATATCATAATCACGTGGCTATCACCTTTTCCATTAATAATGAGGGTTGTTGTGGCATCCTCCCAAAATATAGGTGTGAAAACACGAAGGTCAACTTGTGAGTGGCATAACATTTTCATACATAATTTGAATGAAATATATCTATGTGTATAATAGTGACAAATTTTTACTCCCAAAAAATACCATTTGATGCCTCAAAACACTCTTGGAAGGTTTCAGACCCTGCATCTCCAAACTAGGTCCCGCTGGTAAAAAAATGTCTCATGAGATTATTCCTCAACCTTTTCCACTCCAAATGCACTGAGATGGATGAAAAATAATACAATGATCCAATCTAGATCATACCTCCCCATTTTTGGAGGATTTTGGTCCCCAAAATATTCTATTTAATGAGGTGAGGAACTTTTTCCTCCACCTTCTCTCTCATGTACCACTTAGATTTTCATGGAAGCTTTCCTTTCAACCCAATCTACTAAAGGTCATGCTCCCTTGTGTTTTAGTTCTAGACCTCTTCTATAAAACAATATCTTCTTTCAACTTTTCTTGAGCATATGGTGTGAAATCTTCCACAAAAGGAAGGACTTGTTCCTCTTCCTGATCTAGCATGATATGCTCAAAGAGTTTCAAATTCTCTACATTCACAACTAATTAAATGCACATATATGGTGGTAAACTAAGTCGACAGATGTTATCACCCACCTTTTCTACTATGTCAAAGGGACCATACCTCGGAGCCTTCATTTTATTACCAAGCCCCTGCAACCTCTCCTTGTTAAACTGTAACCATACTTTGTCTCCAAAATTGAATGATTTCTATGTTTTATGTTTATCATGCCTCACCTTATACTTCTCATGCATCTTCTACAATGTTTCTTGTACCTATAGATGGATCTTCTTGATCTTCTCTATAATTTTTTCAATGCTTAATGAATCTCTTGTAATATCTTTCCTCTCTCATCCTTGCTACCGATATGAAATATCCAAAGGTGAAGGAAGCAAACCCAAAAAAGGTTTCAAATTGGGAATTTCCCATAGAAGTGTGGATTTATATGTTGTAATATTGTTCTCCTCCTTGCTACCGATATGAAATATCCAAAGGTGAAGGAAGAAAACCCAAAAAAAGTTTCAAATTGGGAATTTCCCATAGAATTTTGGATTTATATGTTGTAATAATGTTGTATATATACTTTATTTTCATCCCATACCTTCAAATGCTTGTGGTTGTATCCCTTGAGAAGCTGCACCAAATATCTCTTCAACTTCCTATCCATTTTATCCCACAATGTAGATCAAAATGCATTTAGAAATCTTGTATCCCTGTTTGAAATGATGCTCCTTGTTATCCCAAAGTGAATGCAAACTTTTCCAAAGAACAACTTCTTTTATTCTTTCCTACTCATGGTATTTTTACATGGAAACAAAACACACATATTTTTGAACCTATCAACTACCACAAACATGTAGTCATGTCCCTTCTTGGTTCTTGGTAATCTTCACACAAAGGAAATGGAAATCCTTTCCCAAGGAAGAGTAGGTATAGGTAAGGGATGATATAAACCCTTTTTCTTACTATTGGGCTTGATGGTACAACAAATCATGCATCCTCTTATGAAACTAGCTACCCTCTCTTGCATATTTGGCCAATACACATAAATATGAAAGTTAGACACATTCTTCCCTACACCAAAGTGCCCTGCAACCTTGGAAGTGTGAGCCTCTCTAATATGCTAAAAATTCTCACCTTGAGGAACATATAGCCTATCCAACTTATAGATTAACCCATCGCAAAGATGGTAGTCAACGATGTTTTCGCCATCGTGGACATGATTCTGACTCTGAAACTACTCATACACCTCCATGAAGTACTCATCCTCCAAATATGCTTCCTTGTATGCATCATGGGTGAACGGATCAATGTGCATAAGAGTATCCAAATATTTAATCTTTGATGTGGGTGGCCTTGAAATCATGTCGGCCAACTTGTTTGTGCTTCCATTCTTATAATTAATCACCAAATGAAACTGTTGTAAAAACTCCATCCACTTGTAATGTATGGTATGATGTAGCTTACTCTGTTCTTGATAGTATTGTAAAAATTGTTTATCTGCATGAATTATTATCTCATTTCCCATCATATAGTTCTTCCACTTTTACATAGCTATCACCATATCATATATTTCATTGTCATAGTTATGGTATTTAAGGATTTCCCCATGAAATACTTCAGAATGGTAGCATACATGCCTTCCTCCTTGCATTAATAACCCTCCTATAGCATACCCACTCTCATATATCTCCACTTCGAAAGGTCACTTAAATTTTGGTAATACTAAAACTAGTTCTCGACTAATATTCTTCTTTATCTCCTCGAAATCCATCTCCTGACCTTTTTGTTACACAATATTTTGTCACCGTCCCTGCAATCCCTGTCCTAAACATTGGAGGACCATTTTAGTGACCTTTTTGTATTTTCATACCTTGCTAAAAGTGTCATTGCATCCCTTGGCATGTCAAGAACATTTCCTCTATTGATCATTCCTCAAGTAGACTCTCAAAAACATGTGATTCTGGGTCGGTGCTGCTAGGAAGTTATGGTCTTATGCCCATAGAGAAATTAACACTAGTCCGCGTGCCCATTGGCGCTCTGTCTCAGTGGGGGACCCACACCGAGCTTCTTTTGGAAACTTTTTTAAAATAGAAACAAACTTTTCATGACTAACAACCTCGTGAGAAGAGTCATCATTGTTTGTTCAAATGAATAACATCAAAATCCCCCATTTGGCTTCTTGTTTCCTACAATTGTGCAACTCCCCAAAGGGATAAGACCTCTCTTCCACCTTATGAGGGATCCCAAACCACCTCCTCCTCTACTATAAATACTTCCTTCTCACATGGTTTTAGCTAGATAAACAATCCTTACTATACCTGGTGTGAAGAATAAGGTGGAGAGGAATCCATTGTTGAGAGAGATTTTAGGCCCATTGCCTCACCAAGTACGATCCCTAATGAATTCTTGAGTCATGCTTGACTGAACCCATCGAAGGAGGCTACAACATCAAGGTATTAAGGTTGTAAACTTATTTTCTCTATCATTAATATATGACTAGTTTTTTGGTTCCTGTTGGGCCATAATTGTAATCTAGGGATAAATTACGCTTCCCTAGACAGGTACTAGTCTAGAACAACATGTGAAATACTATACGAATATTTCTCCTAACTCATAATAGATACACAGAGGATTCGAGGCTTACTTGTTCAGTCGCTTCCAAATGGCTCCTTCTGTCGCTTCCACTGCAGCTTCAAATTCAAGCGTTTTGTGAACTGAATGCTTCTTGCAAGAAAAAACACTGAAACATCAGAAGATGCAATAATACAGATATCTATTCAAGTTAGTTAGCTAAATCAGTAAAGCATAAACCATATACATCAACTAAGATCTTGCAACATGGAAAATCAAAGCCAATACAGATCGATATAGGAAAAAATATACAGTAATATTTTTTGATGATAGAAGGAGAGGTTACAACCAAATGACTGATTTGAAGTGACCCTTCCAGCAATGATCCAAAGCCTCATCAAAGTATAAATCTCTCCAGCAATATATTCACAAATCAAGCTCTCAATTGAAAATTCTCCAGCATTTCTCTACTCAAATTCTTCCTTTTCAAACACTTAGATATGTGCTCAATTTATAGATGAACTATAGGTTGTTTTGTAATCAATAATTTTCTGAAAGTAGGAAAGACATATTTCCATTCATGTAGGTGTTAAATGGACACTTGGATCCGAAGCTTGACACATGTGAACTCTTCTAGAAGGCATTGGCCAAGTGGAGTTTCTGCAACAATGAGAATTTCGCTCTCAATGTGACCAACGCACCTTTGAATGTCGGGAAGTGCTTTGCATGATAGCCTTGCATGGGGCCACCTACAAATGCAATGCACTTAGGCCCCTTAGAGCCTGTGTTGGCGAGCTCTCATATGTTATACAATAAGCTTCAAACCATGGAAACCTTTTCTTCATGAAATTCTTGTTTGATTTGTCTTGTTTTATGTCTTAGAGCATATAGAAAATGAAATGATAGGGAATGATAGACCATTGATTCGTTGGTCCTAGAGATGATGTCCAGTTAACCAGCTCATTGGGAATGGTACCCAAATTGACCTATAACAATTCCCCCCTAAAGCATGAGATCCAAGTAATAAGAACATTTGATTGAGATGCTTTACACTGTGATGAGTTTGGAAACAAAGCGGAGTGGTCACTTGCATAAATATTACAATAAATTTCATCATGATATATCATCTATTGATCATAATTGCCGAGGTTAGGAATTTCCATGTTCAGCACATAAAACAATCTAATAACATGTACATAATTCAGAAAGTTTTCTACATTAAAATGTTGCCCAGATGCAGACACACCAATAGATATAGGCCCATTTTTGGATGACAATATGTATGTAAGGTCACCATACAAATGATGTGTAAAACAATCCTAAAATCACAGCCCGGATGGATAAAAGTAGATCCGAGGTCTTCTTATCTTATTCACTCGATCATTCAGGTACAATTCTAGCCATGCGAATATATTATTTGTAGTCAAACATGGAAAGACATCGTTTTATTACCAGCCAATAATGTGAGTTCTTAAAAAACGCGAGAGAAACACCATTAATGTCAATGGCCTTCAAGGTACTGTAGTAAATTTTGTAAGGCATGAATAGATGATTTGATGTCGAACACCAAACAAATTATTTTATTCAAAGGTCCGGAAGTGAGGATCTTGTCGATGCTGTAAGAAGCCTCATTGTACTAGAATCTGATGTTTTTAAGTGAACTTCCTGGATATTGATTTGTCGTCGACAATAATTCACCTTATTGCAAAACTGGAGTTACTGATTTCGGAGACAAGGGTATGACTTGATATAGCAATTTTCAGGAATGAAGATCATGAAAATGAAGGTTTACGAGTATTGGAGATGGATGATTTTTTAATCACTAGATGACTTCTCTTGAACATATCGGCAACACTATGATGCATTGCCAACATTGACCCAAAACTGAAGTGAAGGTATGATGAACCATAGGTGTGAATGAACCATCAAGATGATTACCCAACCCAAACATTCATGGACATGGAGTGAAAGAAGTTTCATGTTCAAGAGCGACTTGCTACCAAAAAGAAACTTTTCTTACTTTTCCCATATTTTCCCTAGTCATTTGTTGACCAGTACCTCTTTATTTTTTAACAAGCTTGAGGAGGATAACATTTTCTTGATCTATAATTCAACCCTTTAGGCAAATAAATTATCGCTATTTAATAATTTAACGAGTCTAGTGACGAATGAAACTCAATTCTTATCATGATCGACAAGCCCATCGCTATTTTATGTTTTAATGAGCTTAACGATAGTGATAGCCCGGTCCTTTTTCATATTTAGAGAGTCTAAAAAAGAGGACGAAAGAGAACTCCAAAAGTACTTTTTCATAAATTTGTCTCTCAGATCCAAAAAAGTGTAAAATAATATCTGAAAGAACCTCTTTGGTCATGTTTAACCAAGGTATTCCTTTTTCGTAAATAATCAATCTCAGTTTGGAAAAGGGTTAAACTTATACTGAGTAGATATCAATTCATTTACTTTAAAGAGCTCGAAATGACAAGTGCTCGAAAATATTTTCACATTATCGGAGTCTGAAAAGAGTTGAAAGAAGACTCCAAGGGTTCCCTTTTCACTGTTATCGAAGCTCAAAAAAGAGATAAAAGTGCGCTTCAAATCCTTTTCCGTTTTTTAACAAAGCTCAAAAAATAAGGAGAAAAAGTATGCTTTGTGGTCAAGTCTTTCTTTAAAATAAATCTGCACGACTAATCTGTTCATCAGTTGTATTTCTTGTTCAGAACAACATCAAATGGATTAAAAATACCTGTTTCATGATAAAAACATAATAAAGCTATAGTTATAGTAACAAATTTAACTTGCAAATAATTAAACAACTATATAAAGTTGTTTCACTATTCATTTTTACCATTCCATAGTTACCATTTGCATTTTGCAGCTCTCAACCTAATTTTTCCCCCGAATTTCAGTCATTGATTGCAGTCGTTTCTATGGATGGATTTCATCACCGTTTAATCTAGGTTAGTAGCATGAACCTCCTCTTCCTTTCAATATTCATTTCGTTCCCATTCCTTGCAAATTTTTAGGGTTTTAAGGCCCCCAGGGTAAATTTTGCTCGAATTGAGGGCAACATACCCTTGAACATCAAAACCTGCATTATATAGCAGCTACAGTGAAGGGTACCTGCATATGCAATGCACTGTCTCAATCCAGGGAGTGCGTTGGGCACATTTCAAGTTTTTTATTTTCATGCTGTGTCCAAAATTTGCCTAGTTTTTTGCAATGAATGGTATCTAATGGATATTATGGTTATATTTCAGGTTTCCATCGGATTATAATGACAATTACATGGAGAGAAAGAGAACATGAAGAACAAGATATGATTTCCTTGAATGATCCAGGTACTGTAAGAGCATTAAGAGATTGTGGGATACTTAAGTACTTCAAATTGTCAGGAATGAGGCAACAAATAGAAATTTTAGAGTTCCTTGTTTGAGCATGGGATCTCATGATAGAGGCATTTCACATAAAAAATCAAGTACTATCCATAACAGTTGAGGATGTGTATTTTCTCACAGGTTTTTCGAGGAGAGATTTGCCCATTTCTCTCATAGGGTCTACCATTGGAGGAGAGACAGTGAGGAATTATGTTATGCAATATTTCTATCTAGGGTCAGAACCTAGCAAATATGGAAAAATAAAAATTCTGGATGTCAGGGATTTGCCTTTGAGAACCATCCTTTTCATGATCGCTAAACTTGGTGGCACTGTTACACTCCATGTAGCGAAAAGATTGTATATGCAGTATGCGCTAGAATGTTTAGAGCCAACAATATTCAACTGGTCTGAAGCTATTCTATCTCAGATAAAGGAACAACTGAAGAAAGAAAAAGGAGGAAGGAAGAAAAATTTCAGTTATGGTTCAATCCTTATATCTTTTTCTTTGGAGCGGATTCCACTGATGTAGCCACAACATGTGACATCGGATATATCTAGTCCTAGAGATCCTTGAATGCAGAGATGAGTGGAACTCATGGGTCAGCATGTAGGCAAATCGACCATTGTGTTCTCGACTACATTCTTCGCCTGGTTCCGATGACATATTGTTGCCATCAATGACTATGCATACATAGGTGTCGACTTCCGAGGAGATCCAGATCTAGTATTACCAGAAGGCGCTCAGTGGGGTGCAATAGGTAAGAATGATTTGACCATTTTTTTTTTTTCTAAGGTTTATACAATGTTTTTTGTTTTGATTTACTTCCAAAACTAAACTAAATGTTTTATGTAATGCATATATTGGTCACGTTCAAGTAGTAGAGGAACCAGAGCATGAAGTAGATGCGCCAGCAGAGAGGGCTGTCGGGAGAGTAGTCCTTCAGGACCTTGATATGGCTGAGACTTTGGTTGAGCTCCAGAAATACATAGAGGGATTTACCTTCAGGATTTCAGATTGGCGCATCGAAGAGCTTCCCATGAAACTGCAATGACACACAATTGGGGTTCCTAACCGTTGGATGTAGTTACTTCGTAGGATTGCTAGATCTATAGCATGTTACCACGAGCACCACTAGTTTACTTGTGAATTTTTGCATACATTTTGAGGTCAGATGACCAATGTGTCTTGGGCACAAATTTTGTAAAAAACCTATAACTATCTATCTATATGTTTTCAGAGTTTTTCATATGTTTAATGTACAATCCTATTCAATGATGTGAATGCTTTCTTTACCTATGTCACAAATTTCTGTCTAAAACTTGATTAGCTAATGAATTAGTTAACGTGTTTATATTTCTAGAAATGTGTTGATATTGAATGAAATCAAAATGTCTCTCCAAAAGTCAAACTCTTAGGAACAATCTAAGAAGTTTTGGATTTCTAATAGTATAAATACTAGTAAGTTGTAGTACCACGAGTTGTGAGTCTATCCTTATGATTATGCTGTTAATACCAAATGAAATGGCATCAGAGAGAAGTTTTATCAAAGCGCTATACTCAGTGATATTTTTCATCGATCTACCAATACAAATCCCTCGAAAAGTCACTAACTTTCCATTCGGAGTGAAAATGGCCCACACTGCAAAGGTTAGATTTTTCATACTACGACTAGCACCATTAGCATATCCAACAAATGGTTCCAAAGATTTAGACATTTTCCATAAAAATGTAAAGCGGATTATTGATGTCAAGAAAAATCTAAAAACAAATTAAGATAGTGAATGCAAACAAAAGAATATAAGAAATATAATACAAAAAATTACTACACTCATGATTAAGCATAGTAACGTTTCAAATACAACCCATTTCTAGGCTGCGCCAATGGAATCCCATCACAATCAACTAACTCGTAGGCACCCTTAGCAAGAAATTTTTTGACAATATAGGGGCCATGCCATAATGGCTCGAATTTCCCTGTACCTATTACATCAGATTCTTGATCGTAAATAAGGACCAAGTCACCCTCTGAGAAGATGCGAGGCTGGACATTTTTGTCGCATTGCACCTTTATACGTCTCTTATGTGCTTCATTGGCCAATTGGGCTTCACGACACATTTAATCAAGATGGATGAGGTTAAGGATATGCGCTTCTTCTTTTGAGGTGTTAGGTAACAAGTCTATTGCGAGTTTTAACGATGATATTTCACATTGGATTGGTAAGATAGCTTCCAGAACATACACCAACTCAAAAGGAGTAAATATGGTCGTGTTTCTCATCGAGGTTTGATACGCCCACAAGGCAGAGTACAGGATCAAGTGCCAATTACTTTTATGGACTCCTATCATTTGTTAAATCATTCTTTTAAGAATTTTGTTAATAGCCTCAACTTGTCCATTTGATTGTGGATAATAAGGAGTAGAACTATCATGCGAAATCCTAACTTAGCAGTCAATTCAAACATCATATGGTTGCGAAAATGCTTCCCATGATTTGTAACTATAGCCAGTGGGACCCCAAACTATGCAATAACATGGTTGAAGAAAAACAATGCAACTATTTTTCCTATGTTATTAAAAGTAGGCATCGCTTTGGCCCATTTGGTAAAATAGTCGACTACGAAAATAATATAACCATGACCCCCAGACGAAGGAGGGTTACAGGTCATGAAATCAATACTCCATTTCGTAAATGGTCCAGCAGAGACAACAGGATGCATTGGTGCTGACGGTTTTCTGATTTTACGATAAAAAATCTCGCATGCATGACAAATTCTGACTGCAAGGATGCAATCTCGAAAAATAGTAGGCCAAAAGTAACTGATGCGGAGTATTTTCTGTGTGGTATCATATCCATATAAGTTTCCACCACAAGCCTTGGAATGAAAATAATTTAACACTTTTTCGGCCTCCTCATGAGTGAGGAAACTCCTTAAAATGGTATTGACACCATGACGATAAAGTGTATCACCGACGATCAGATAATATTTGGCTTGGTATTGAATACGTCGTTGATCAGACTGAGAGGTATTAGGTCGAAAATTTTGGGTTTCGAGATAAATTATGAAATCTCCATACCAGGGTTCAGATGATCCGATCAGAAATAGAGACTCGTCTAGAATAGATGGTTCTGACGTAGTGGTAGTACTATCAGAGGGAAGGTCACAGAGAAGCTCAACCAAAAATAAAAACTTCTTGGACTTGGATTTGATGAATTCCAAATTAAATTCCTACAAAATGATAATCCATTTTTCATATTTTCCCCCCAGCAATTGACGTGATAAGAAGTAATTCATGGGGTTGCAATCCCAAAGTATTTTTGTTTTTTGGAGCAGGATATAATGGCGAAATATTTGGACAACTTGAACAGCTGCCAAGGCAAGATTTTCCACATACAAGTACTTAAAATTTGTATCATCGATATTATGACTCAAATAATAGATCAGATGTTCAATTCCATCTTCTAATTGGACCAAAACCATAGCAATGGTCGTTTCAGCCGTGACGATATATAGGAAATAATCATTTTGATAATTTGGAGGATACAATAATGATGCTCGGAAAATATGGTCCTTGACAACATCAAAACAAGTTTGTGCAACTTGGTCCCACTGGAAGGGAACCCTATTTTTCAATAATCGAGTAAATCCTTTAGCCATTTTGGCATAGTTTGGAATGCACCTTCTCAGGAAGTTAGCCTTTCCTTAATGTTTTTGTATCTGAAGTAAGTTTGACGATGCATGAAAATCAAGAATGGCTTGAACCTTCAGTGGGTCTATTTGAATTCCTTATTGTTATACTAAGAATCTGAGTAATAGACCAGAACCGACACAAAACACACATTTATGTGGATTGAGGTGTATCTTGTAGTGTCGAAAATGTAAGAAAATGGCTCTCAAATGCATCGGGTGATCAGTCTGATTTTGTGAATGCACTGGTAAATCATCTAGCTATGGTTGAACAATGTGCTTGATGACGTTGAAAGCATAATCCATTTCTCTCTGAAAAGTTGCCCCAGCGTTCTTCAAACCAAACGAAAGTTTCCTATATGCGAATGTGCCCCAGGGACAGATGAATGTTGTCTTATTTTTGTCATATGGGTGGATATTGATTTTATTGTAGCTAGAAAATCCATCCATAAACAAAAATATTTCACATCCAGCACATTCGTCAATAATCTGGTCGATAAAGGGAGTGGGATAGTTGTCTTTTGGACAAGCATGATTAACATCCCAATAATTGATGCACACTCTAATGGTTCCTTATTTTTTCATAAGAGGAACGATATTAGAAGCCCACTCAGTTAGCGGAACAGGGTAAATGAAACCAGCACGCAAAATGTTTTTAACTTCTACTTTGATGGTAGCGGCTTTCTTTGGATGAATAGGATGAAGCCGTTGATGCACCAGTTTGACATCAGGATACATATTAATAGTTTGTTAAACTATCCTAGTATCTATGCCTAGAATTTCCTCATAAGACCAAGTGAATACGTCATGAAATTCATGAAAAAGAGAGAGATATCAATCGAGTTCTGATGGAGAAAAAGATACACCAACACGAATATTTTCTACAACGCCAGGTTTGGTCGAAATATCAATAGAAATTGTTTCTTCAATATTTGTTAATTTTCGCTCAGAATCGATTGCATTAATTGGAAAAGAATTCGAAAAGGAAGTTTTGATGGATGGGTGATATAGTTCACTAAAATTATTTTCTTCATAATTTGGAAGATGGGAGCGATGATGATAATCTTCCCAAGGTTCTCCTTCTGACATCATAGTTTCCAAAATATTTTCATCTGTCAAAATTTTTGAGGAAAATGGATCATATGGAGTACCAAAATCTAATGAAAAATCAACCCAAACAAACGGAGATGCTAATTTCATATTTTTTTCCCAAGCCAAATAGATTGATTGCTATGCCAGCTCAATAGGGTTGAGCGGTAAAACATCATCCAACATAGAAATGTTAGAAACACCCGTACTCTCCCTTAAGCGAGATAGAGTGGAAGAGATCATGTAGTAGGTCTCTATACTTGCAATTTCTACCGATGTCGTGGGCCGAGGTAATGAAAAGGTTCCCATAAGAGTGGAATCCTTTAAGAGTCCTACACCAATGTTCTAGATTTCTAGTTGGAGTAAGTGAACAAAAGGAACACTTCCAGTTACCTGCGAGGCGGAGGCAAATAAGGATAATTGATTAATGACTGTAATTGTACCTTTATGTGGAAATGAAATCATTCTAAAGTATGTAGAACCAATAGCATTCATTTCATATACCCATGGTCTTCCTAGTAAAATATTATAGTCAAGGGGTTCGTCAACAACTTCAACATCAATATTCATTTTTTTCCTCCTAATTCAACATGCAGGTTATTGATAATACCACAAGGTTTATATGTTCTTCGATCAAAATCCTTCAACGTTGTTGATGATTGTGATAATCATGGCGAGCCAAGTGATTTCCAAAAGTTTAGAGACATAATGCACGTAGATGCCCCCTCATCAATAATAGTATGCTGAACGAGGTGATTGAGAACATTTACTTGGATGGAGAATGCCAATTATGCTGGTAGTTGTGGCATATAGCCCGTATGATTAAAGACGACAAGATTAGAATCAATCGGATCAATTCCACTAATGGCCAACAATAAAGCCTGCCTCTAGGAGGGACAATTTTGTAATACCTAAAGAGTTGACATAGCTAAAGGGGATTGAGCCAAATCTTCAACTATATTACAATTTTGTGCAGCTCTTGCTCGAGGATTATATGTCCATTTATGAATTACTCCCTTTGGTGGCTTAATTGTCAATTCAGGAATAACAGTAGGTGGTACTAATTCATTAGATGGATTTGTTGTCGAGGTAGTAGGTTGATCAGTGGCTGGAATAACATATTATTTATTCCGTGTCCACACCAAAATATCTTGTGCAGGTTTTGTGGTGGATAAAATTAACACTTGGGAATTAGGAGCTAGATCCGTAGCAACCAAATTTGTGTCTGGATTTCGAAATGGGTCTATCAACACAACTGATGCATGAGAAGTCTTGATGATTTTTAAGACTTCGGCATGGTGAGGACAATCCATAACAAAGTTTTACTCATTATAGATTATGCATGGATAACGAGGTTTCTGTGGTCCTGATGGTTGATCAGATGATCTTTCCTATAGGTTAGAATTTTTCTTTTTCTTTAATTTCCTCTTTTTCTTACTTCCTGGTTGCTGGTCACTTTTCCTTTGTCGAATGACACAGCATTAATTTTTAAAGTAGGAGCAGGATCAGATGCAGTAGGGTGGTGTGTGTTTTTAGTGCCTATCAAATCGTCTTCGACATGAGAGTCCTTTATTTGAGGAGGAACATTGAAATTAGATCGCAGCACATTGGGAATTGGTTCATAGAGCGTGCCATACTGAGTATAAATCAAGTATAAATACTAGGCACGAGTGATAACTTGATCTTCTGTGATGACGCCACCTTTAGTCACATCCTCAATTATAGATGGTAACAGGGATTTAGTGAACCATTCAGCAAGGAGATAATTGGGAACAAATGTCTTAACGATTCGTCGACGGCGACGCCACTCATGAATATGATCTGAAATGTGAGTAGCATTACTCTACTTGAAGTTGGTCAAGAGTTCCATTCCAGTTTCGTATCTAATCGATAACTAGAAATGGGTCAGAAAGATAGTAGCTAAGGCAGTGAAATTGTCAAAAGAAGCTCTAGGTAATTGAATGTACCATTTAGTGGCAGGACCTATAAGCATACGCTGGAAAAGACTTAGTCGAACAAAATCATCATTCAAGGAATTTAATGAACACCATAAATGATAAGTCATGACATGAGTCGACAGATCTTCTCCAGGGTTTCCATTGAATTTAGGAATGTCAAAGGGTAATTTATGAGGTATCACCGGCCACCAAGGAGCATAATTTATAGGATCATTGGTTAACTGGTTTAAATCTGGTAATTCCAAGGTTGCAACAAAAGGAAACTTTCTATTTAGGTCAGGTTGAGCATAACCAGGGTAATATGGAATTGCTTGGGCAACAGGTCTTTGAGCACCAGCATATGGGATTTGCTGCTAGTAACCTAGATAGGGGTTGTTTTGCATGGAAAACGCTTGAGAATTCTGTTGACCAAAACCTGGATATGGTACTTGTTGAAATGAAGTTTGAGGAATTTGCACCTATGGCTGCCAAGTGTTCTATCCACCAATGTTATAACCAAAATTAGTATAAGTTGGATTCGGTTGATATGTGTAAACAGGTTACGTTTGTGACATCCCATAAAATGGTACACTAGCTTGTGAATAAATGATCCCTGATATAGGTTGTTGTAAATTAACCAAAGGATTTTTAGTTTGTGGACCCAAAATTTGATGATATTGAGCTGTAGAACTCGCCTGATAAGGTTGATGTACAAGATTTTGATTCTATAACAGGGGCATAGATGTATTAACAAGTGGTAATGAAGTGGGTGTAACAGGTTGAACTGGCTAATACGATTGTACAACCATTTGTGGTTGGATAGGTAGAGTGGGGTGCCATTGACAAACATTCATATCAACATTATTTTGACCAAAAAGTGATTGAGTATTGTCATATTGTGTGACCAAAGGTTTCCCCCCAACATAAGGAGGATAATAAGATGGAAAATATTGTTCCCTGAATGTTGGGAGTCCAGTTGATATGGTACTTAAAGTAATTGACCCATAAGGACCAACTTGATATTTCCCTGATGATGGATGTAATGATTCAATTCGTTCAGTACTAACTATAGGAATACTAGTTAAAACACCAGATGATGACATTGGAAAATACCATGAACGTGAAGGTGCACTAGAGAAAGTGCCAAATAATGATTTGTAACTTGTTGGGACTGAAGGGACATCGTGAAAATATGACTCTGGTGAGGTTGTGAACATTGACGAAGTAGCGAGGGTAGGAGTTCATGTAATCGGAACAACAAACTCAACCGAAGATGCTAGTTCAGGCATGGTTGTTTGACCAAATGTATACCCTTGAAAATCAATGAGAGATTGAATGAAAATGGGATCAAAAAAAGAGGATGGAAATTATTGAGGAAAGGACTGGTTCAGGTAAAGGACTCCCCCAAAATGGTTTGTACTTAAAGGTGTATCAGGTTGTGGGATTTCTTCAATCGTGATTAAACTAGGAGGAAGAACTTCACTGTCAGGCCCAAAATATATTTCAGACGGTTGACTATGCGATATGGGAGTTTCAATAGCTACATAACTTTGTGGGATGACCAAGGTAGGAACAACTTCCGTTTGTTCGACTTTAGGATTCAAATTTGCTGGCAAAGAAGTGACAGGATCTGGATCAATTTGTGATTGAACAATGTCGGGTCCAGGAGGTATGGTCTCAACGATTGAATGAGTCGTGACCATGAGTGGCTGTGAAGACTCCATTTTGACAACAGTAAATGAACCAGGATGTGTGAAACAACTTGAGCTAACTCTGGGTTAAAATATGATGTTTCACCAGAGGTACGAATTGTACTTGATTTGGCAGATCGTGATCACCTTTGCTTACTAGAAGTAACTTCCAGTGGTAAATGTGGTTTTAAAGCTAATCTATGTGAACGAAGGGGGATAGGATTGTGTTCTTCCATGATTACTGATTTATTTTATCCAAAAAATAAATAAATAAAAAAGAGGGTAATGCTAGACAAAAGGGTTTAGCAAGAAACTGTGAACTACAGAATACCTCCTGGCGAACCAAGAAGTACGGGCAGGTAATCTCCCCGAATGTTGTGTTCAGTGTATCACAATTTCAGGTCAGCCAACTCAGTTCACTATGGATGGATAGCACCTAAATTTTGTCCTCCCAAATATACCCAAAGGTACGTGGAGGCCCAAGTCTGTATTAGCACTGTCTGATGCAAAACCGCATAGTGAGAGCACCCCTTTATACTTATCGTACTGTAACACTGCCCGATATACCCGAAAGTACGTGGACGAGCTATGATATACTTATGTACGTGGAGTGAGGTATCACACTCGAAATGTATCACAGACAAGTTAACGACAGTTGGTATGTTTTAAGAGACCAGAACACAACTCTAGCCTAGACCTTCTAAATTTTATCGTTAATGTTCCAAAGCATTGTTAAGTAAATTGAGATTTATTTTATGTTGATCTTGCTTAACAATTTTCCTTTTAGGTTCACTGCGATGATGTATATGAAATTCCTAAAATGAAGCTAAGAATGATAAACAAACTTTCACTTTCAACTTTTTCAATGAAGAACCTAGCTAATAAGGGAAGAGAGAAAATAATTTGAGAGCAAACAAATCGATGAGCAAAATAGATCAATGAATCTCAAACTAAATGTAGATTTCCTAATGTTCCTTTTGCAAAAAACACACAATCCTACATGCAAATGCAAGTTTTCCTTTTCAGTTTCCTTAATGTTGTGAGTGCATAAGAGAAACTAGGTGCATTAGATCAATAACTTAAATGCTTTTTACTTTCGAGAAACGAAGAATACAAGCAACAATTTCTCTTTTGAAGGAAAAATGAGGATTTCAACAACAATTTCTCCTATCAAGGAAATGAAGATTTTACAACAATTTCCTATTTCAAAAGCAAATGATTCTTAATGCGACCATAAAAAATACTTTGAAATCAAATTTTCAATGATAAGAAAAACTTTTCTAAACAAACATTGAACAAGTTTTTAGCCAAAGGAGGAAGAAGTATATAGAGTCACTGGTCAATTGAGCTTTAAAATTTTTAGAACACAGCAGCAAACAAAACTGAAGCAAGTTACAAAGTCAAATTCAAGGGAATTTGGTCAGTTTCAAGAGTCAACGCAGTCTCCAAGGGGAGACAGTGCTCTGTAATGCAGGCTTGTAAGGGAGATAGTGCTCTGCAAAATGCTGTGTCCAGTCTAAGGGTGCGTTGCGCATAGTAGACAAAGAAAAAGATACTATTTAACTCAATATATTTGCAAATTAGGCTCTAAAAATTTAAATCTTTATGTGAAAGAACTACTAGGTGGATAAACAAAGAAAATCGAAGGCTCTAACAAATAGATATAAGAGAAATTATCCCTAGTGGAGTCGCCAGTTTGTTGGTCCAGAATTGTAATCTACAGATAAATTACACTTCCCTAGAAAGGTGCTAGTCAAGAAAAACTAGTGAAAGACTCTATGACTATTTCTCCTAACTCAGAACAGATACACAGAGAGGATTGGAGACTTACTTGTTCAGTCGCTTCCAAATGGCTCCTTCTGTCGCTTCCACTACAGCTTCAAATTCAAGTGATTTGTGAGCTGAATGCTTCCTACAAGAAAGAACACTCGAACAATAGAATGTGCAATAATGCAGATATCTATTCAAGTTAGTTAGTTAAATCAGTAAATCATAAACCATATACACCAACTAAGATCTTGCAACATGGAAAATCAAAGCCAATACAGATGCATATAGGGAAAAATAAGAATTACTCTTTATTGATGATAGAAGGGGAGGTTACAACCAAATTACTGATTTGAAGTGACCCTTCCAACAATGATCCAAAGTATCGTCACAGTATAAATCTCTCCAGCAATATCTTCAAAAATCGAGCTCTCAATTGAAAATTCTCCAGCATTTCTCTACTCAAATTATTCCTTTTCAAGAACTTAGATCTGTGCTCAATTTTTAGATGAGATGTAGGTTTTCTTGAAATAAATAACTTTCCGAAAATAGGCAAGACATGTTTCCATTCATGTACATGTCAAATGGAAACTTCGATCCGAAGCTTGACACATGTGGACTCCTTTAGAAGGCACTGGCCAAGTGGAGATTCTGCAACAATGAGAATTTCGCTCCCAATGTGACAAACACACCTTTGAATGTCGAGAAGTGCTTTCCACAGTAGCCTTCCATGGGGATACCTTCATATGCAACGAACTTAGGCCCCTTAGAGCCTGCGTTGGCAATCTCTCATATGTTATACAATAAGCTTCAAGCCATGGAAACCTTTGCTTGATGAAAGTATTGTTTTATTTGTCTTGTTTTATTTCTTAGAGCATAGAGAAACTGAAATGATAGAGAATGATAGACCCTTGATTCATTGGTCCTGGAGATGATGTCCAATTAACCAGGTCATTGGGAATGGTACCCAAATTGACCTATAACAGTTCCAATTTTGTATTCCATCATATGCAAAATGTTTGATTCTCCATCGAATAGTTGTAAAAGAAAGCATGCTTTCATATGCTGTCACCATTCACTTCATCCTTGTGAAAGTACACATAAATTATCATTGAAGGACCGCGATGTGTGAATACAAAGTTTAGAGGATCGTTGTTGCAAGCTACGATGAGAGTGTTGGACCAAGTTAGGTCATCTATCCCAACTCATTTTTCATTTATAAGCTAGGAGTCTAAAAGAACAACATGTTCCCTTGTTGCTAGACCCACCCTAGGGCTAGAGGGATTACCTCTTTCCTCAAAAGGGATTTACCTGCTCAACAAGTTGGCGACCATACTAGGGAGAAATTCTTTTTGTCATCTCTCGTTGTGCGTTTAGTTTTTTTCTTGTTTGATCAACTTTGGTCATATTACCGCTTGTTTTCTTTCTTCTACCTATTTGACTATTTCAAGCCATCATACTTAGTCTCAGAGTGTCAAGTCTGACCTTTTCTCAGTGGATTTTTATATTTTTTATCGTTTTTTAGGTCGATGCTATTATTTGTTGAACAGTCGCGCCAATTGGTGCTTGTTTCCTTTTTTATAAGCACTCCATCCTCTGTTTAGCACAAATTACAGCTTAACAGATGCACTAAATCCTGTAGGTTAGGATTTTGGCCTTCTCCCTGAGTTTTTGTTAGTGTGTCTTGCCTCTAAGTTGGTTTCTCTCTTCAATTAGTCCATTGTAATTTCTTTGACTCTCTTGTTGCATTCTTCTCAACTGTTTTCCCCTCAACTGATTAGTATGGTTCTGGTATCCTAGGGTTTCTAGGTGTCTTATGTCGCTTGTTCGGCCACCTCCTCATTGAGCCTTTTGAGGTGAGTTTGAGTCACTCTAGTCTTTTATCTTTTCACTTTTTTGGTTGATTGTTTGATCTTTTATTTCAATTGAACGTGTCATTGGGTCATTGAATTATCATCTCGATGTTCATTAAATTCTCCATCTGTCACCCTGAGCATAGATTACATTGCTCATTGAATCAATTTCAAAGCCCTCATTTTGCTTGAAGGAATGTGTCTCTATTTTGAGTGTGTTTGATGTTCGTGTTGAATTGGTATATTTGTTTTATATCATTTCATTAGAGTTGCTTAAAACTAGTATCTATCTTTTCTTTCAGTGTAACAACTCATTTTTCTTCTCATTCATCTAAATGAAAAAAAATTGTATTCTTTCTCTTGGTTTGAAAATGAAAAAAATTCTTTTGCATTAGTAGCTTTTAGTGAACAAGGAAATAACTTTTCTTTTTCTTCTTTGGTTTTCTTAGATGCATTAGGAAAAATTATTGTATTCGATTGATTGCTGCATCGTTATGAACTACTATCCTTCTCTTAGCTAATTTTTCATCGAATTGGAATGATTTCTTTCGCATATATTGGTGCATTAAGGATTCAAGATTACATTCAGTAAGGCCTTGAAACTGCAAAAATAATTCAATATCAACTTTAAAATGAACTCAATCAACCTAAGGAAGCATTGAAATCTAACGCTCACATTTAGAGGTCTAGGCTAGTGACGTGTTCTGGCATCGTTAAAACCTAGTAGCTGTCATTCACCATCTGGAACTAGACAACACTAGAATGGGTTGTGCTCCCCATACCGTCGAGTGTATAAAGGGAGACCTTCATAGGTTTCAATCCTTTATCCATAGGAAGCCGAGTCTGCCACACTATAACTATGATACACTGAACACACCATTCGGGGAGACTACCTTCACGTACGTTAAGTCCTTGGTCATTTCTCTTTCATTTGATCACTAAGGTGTATATTCCAGTTCATGGAAGCTTTCTATACCCTCTTGCCTAGATTTCCTGAGTAGTAATTTTGGTCTTTTCGTGACTCTAAAATTGAAAATATCATTGATCACTTGTCCTTTTGCGCTTGTTCAACTTGAAAGTGACAAGAGTCACCTTCTTACTTTTTCTTGACTCTTAAAATATGAAAAGGTAGAGTTTTGTTTCAGTGTCATAAAATGAATTGCCTACAATAACATTCCCATTAAATATATTTTCTTAGCTTGTTCTTAAGTAAGTTCTTGGTGTTTGGTTTTGAAGCCTCAAATCATTTATCTCTTTTCTCTCCTGCTTTTGAGACAAAGTCACAGTGGCGGAACCACCAGTTTCATCATCCCCTTCATTACCTCGTAGTGGAGATCCTTATCCTGAAGTTTCTTCTAGGGTACCTCAGCCTACTAGGCCTATAGGTTCTTGGCACTCTATTGTTTCGAGTATCTTACCCCTTGCTACTTGATCTCCTCCTGAGGAAACATTTGATATCAATTGGAAACCTCTGAACATTTAGGTTGGTTTTATAGATGAAGAAGAATATCCTCCTCTTACCTCAGAACCACTTGCCTCGGAAACACTTGAATCGCCATTAACATGTGCTTTAATTTCCACTTCTCGTCGCTTTTTTTCCGACAACATGGCTTCATCCAACATGGATGCTTCAAGTCCCATCAGTAATTAAGAGATTTATGTTTCTACAGTAGAATATCAGTTCCCTCCAGATATTTTTCCTTATGTCTTGGGTCAAGCTTCCTCTCTACCACTTGGTTATCATTCATTGAGTCAGATTATTTCTGATGCTACATCACTATATCAAAACCTAATATGGGAAGGTACATTGAGTCCCTCGAAAGGGTAATTTCTAACAGTATTGGATGCATCACCCTCGACTCCCATTACATCGATGGTTGTTATGTCTGTCCCAACCCAACCCACTATCTGTGTGGCTTCATTTGCACCAGCTATTAGTGTGATTCCTTCATTACAACCATCTTTTTTTTTTGTGAGAAGACTCCTATCACTTCCATGATACTCGTTGGGCCCACCGTGAGTGGATTACAGTCTCACATTTCGAGAGTCCAACCTACTGCTAGTGCACCTGTCTCTTCTAATCCAATTCCTGAAGTTTTGATGTATCATTACTATTTAATGTTCCTAAATTAGCTAAGAGAATTGGAACATTAGAATTTTATGAACAATAGACTAATGGAAGACATGCAACACTCCTTAGATCTAAAAATAAATATATGCTCAATGTGAGCAGGATTAAATATGAGTTGGTTGCATAAAAACCACTTGTGTATGAACAGGGCTAAGCTATTTGACTGGGTCAACAGGACCAAATCACAAGACAGTACAGGTGCATTGAACCTCCTAGGTGATCAGAGCAGTTCTAGAAGGAGGAATTCAGTGTGAAAGGGGCTAATGCATTTGAAGTGGTTTAGGGTTTTTCACATCCTCATTTTATAAAAGGGAGGGAGAGGACTCAAGGAAGGGTTGTTGAAGATATTTAAAATTTGAGGTTGCTTGGGAAACTCGATTTCTCTTGGCTGTTTAGCCAAAGGGAAGAGGGCTTCCTATTTAGGAACCCTCTCTCCTTCCATGGAGTAGCTCTTTGGAGGAGGATGTTCAACTTTGTCCACTATCCAGCATTTGACAAAGCCTCTACTTCCAAATGCAATGCAGATCATTTTAATGGTTTTATTTCTTTTCTAAGTTGTAGCAAGTGGAGAATATATCCTTGCATATCTATGCATTTCTAGCACCCCTTGTCAATGGGAAACTCACCTATCTTATTGATAAGCTAGTTCTAGGCTCTTTGTGCTTCAGATCCATATATCGACATCAGGCCAAAGTGTACTTTCAGTGGACTGTGAATTTTCTCTTCCATAATCTGCATAATTATTGAAGAGCAGTGTTGCAGGTGTTTTGGAATTCTCCTGGAGGAGAGATATCTAGTGGAAAGGATTCCTCCTTTCACTATGTTGATCCATGGATTGGCCAACCAATCCATGTACCCTTTAGATCTGATTTAATTTCTCATGTATTAACTATAGAATTTCTGAATACTTCTGCATAACTACGTCTTACATGTCATATCTACTCACTATGGTTCTTCATTTGTTGAGATTCCCAAGGGGATTGTAATGAAGAGCCTCTTTGGCTTCCAGATCTGTAAGAGATCTCTATTTTCAGGAAATGATCTATTATAGATATTATTTATAATAAAATGAAGCTTCAGCCTCCTAAAATTTATGCTGAAGAGTTTCAGGGTAATTTTCTGTGTTGCAACACCTCAATCTTGAGGGTTATTTCATGTAAATCTATGTTTTTCTTACATATTTTGCTTAATCCATGAAAAAAAGCTGATTTTATAATTATTGTGTCATATTTAAACTAATATATTCAGAAATTCATGCTTCCTGAGCTTCAGTAAATTCTACATATTCAAAGTCATGGGGATTGGGTGTTTTTCTTGACTAGTCTGGAAGGAGGAACTGTTTAACATAGAAAATGTTATTTTATTTTGGTCAAATTTGACATGGGAGTCCATAATAACCCTAACCATCATATCCAATCACTTTCAAACATTATTTTCATGTACATATCTTATTATACTCGTTTTAGGGCCTAAATCCCCACTTTTCCCCATTCCTTGGTTCATAAAACACTGTATAAATTATTTATGTAGTTCAAGACATGTATTTATATCTATTTAAATTTTTTTAAAGCTTATTCATCAGTGTAAGACCGTTATATAGTTTCCAGACTGCTGCAATCCCTCATTTGGGCAGTTTTTAAGGCAAGCTAGGTGTGGGAGAACTGTTTAACCCACCTAGTTAGATTTGTTTCTGATATCCTATTGGAATTGGGTTTTATATTATCATATATAAGGGTTATAAGGGTTTATATTAGTCTCTAAATCACCCATCTCTGAAAAATTCATTTTTCAAGCTGGGCTTGCTGAGCATCCCCTCTTGGAAATATTAGCTCTTGAAATAGTTCTATAGACAGAGTCTGCTAGTGGGCCAGCTAGCCTCTATATCTCATCCTTTATTATAAAGGTGACATACTCGGTAAATTCCCCTACAACCAATCTCTGGAATAGTTTAGTTGTTGATTGTTAATGTTTTTGAAAAAGGGAATATGATTTGCCGAATTCATAAGAAGTTCCCAATTTGGAACATTACAGTGGTATCAAAGCATGATTTCTAGCTCAGACTATGATATCAAGCTATCAGAATAATCAAGAAGAAAACTAGAGAGTAGAAATATTAAGGAGATGAGTTTTACCTCATCATATTTCAGATCTAGGAAGAGCCTCTTCAAAGAGGTTAGACAGAAGAAAGAAGGAGGAATAAAATGAAACTCCTAGAGGGTTTCAAGAAGTAGAAAGTTGCAGTGAGACCTGAAGAAGGTTTGAAGAAGGAGAGGAATATCTATGCACTTCCTATCCTCACAAACAAGGAGAGCTATACAGATAAAAACCAGAGCAAGACTCCACCACTTGAAAGAATGATGGGTGAGAATATCTCCCTGCTTCCTTTTCAGATCATGAAGGGCATTCAAGAAGATATCAAGGAGATTGAAAAGGTGGAGATTGTACCAGCATTGTCACAACCTTGGAGGAGTAGCCTTCATGTTCAAAAATGGAGGGATGCCACACAGCTACGGAAGAATTTTTTCTTCTATTCACCAAGGTATGATTAAAGATTCATTTATGCTCATTTCAGCACATTATATGAGGAGATCTACATATTTTCATGTTGTTGATTTAGAGAAATAGAGTTTCATTGCACTGTACAAAGGTGGTGATGAAAAGAAGCTTGCATTTCAAGATCCCATGGAGTACAAGAATCTAATTTGGGATGATGGTATCCCTCATGGGAGGTGTACCAAGATGGAGGATGGAGAGCAAGAGGTTAGAAAGCCACTTGCAGATTTTTGATGCCAGGAAATAGGAGGCTTGGCTGCACTAGCTACTCTTGGAAGAGTTTGATCATCACACTCTTTATAAGGGTATGTAGCAGGATACTTGCATCATGGAGCAGCAAAGAGTATGGGCACATTGTGTTGGCATAACATTTTTCATGTCAAGCACCATGTTGTCACTACATGGATGGGATGATGGAAGTATGAGAAAGTAGCAAAGGATTTTGTTGCTTGGGATGTTCTTGAGAAAGCAAGGGAAAAATTTCTCTCACAATTTTCATGATGTTGCAGAAGTAGAAGATGGCACTATCATAGTGCAAAGGGGTCACTCCTTGGCCTTAGATGTCTAAGAAGGAATTTCTCCATGGGAAGGACTTCTCATTTGTATTAGCATTATGGAAAACTCCTTTGACATTTTGCATGTCAAATATTGCAGATTTTTTTTGATAGGAGCCTATTTACATAGGCCAACAGCGCTATCACTGTGGAGCTAGGATTTATTGATGGAGTATTCCCAGGATCACTTCTCATTCAATGCACTTGGTGAGCAAGAGGAGGTGAGGAAGATGATGTATTCTTCTTGTCTTGGGTTTCCAAGCATGGCGTAGAGGATTTGCATGCAGAGCTTGGTTAATTTCTCTTCATGGAAGTGTTCCAAACTACACTTGGGGATTCACTCATGGATCCAAGTATCTTTTTGCTCCCTATATATGGGGAGGACTTTTGCTTGCATTCTCTTACCATCTCCTAGCAGTGCATTGCTCCACAAGAGGGCAAGCTATTTATTGAGCTCCATGAACTTCATTGGGCCAAATTGCATGATGGAGACAACCATCTATTATGTGGCCTTGGGAAAAGTTGTTTTCCTTACATGTGGACTCTTTATTCATATGATTAACCATGTCACAGGAGGCAATTTTCCATATACTCTTCTTAAGCAGCAGTTGATAAGACTGCACTGTGAGGATTTGGGGGATTGTTGGTAATCCCTTGCATCACATAGAACCTTTACTATTTCCCTCATTATGATGATGATCATGTTTCCTTTTGCTGATATTGCCATTATTTATTTTGAGAGCATGATTCAGAAAGAGACACATGAGATGAGTGTGTCCTTTTGGGAAGGAAATTCCCACATTTTCTGCAGCACATGTTCTAATGGGAACATGGGAGAAATTGTGGCCACCATAGCCAAACACTTGTTTCTTTTGGATGTGAGCCATGTGTGTGATGGAGTACCTCATGGTGATACTCTTCTATCCATCACATATGAGAAATTTTGGGCTGACTGGTTTTACATCATTGGAGGGAGGATCTTTGCAGATTGAATCCTCATGATGCCACTTGAGGGAAATGTCCTTGTAGCCCAAGATCATTTTGCACTCTACACTTATCTTAAGTGGAGAGGAGAACAATGTGGGGTAGGCCATCTTGCCTACGATGTGCATAGTTTCAGCCCACCTATTTTGCAGGAGCTCAAGGTGGAGGAACATTTTCACAGAGTTTCCATGTCATGAGGTGACTCATTTTTGGTGGATGAGTTCTTGAGGATGGATAACTCAAATGGGGGATGTTATTTCCCAATGCACTTCAGATTCCATGCCTCAAGGGAGCCTCTAGGCAACACCTTATTGCCTTCTTGAGTATTTGACTGTTTCATGATGTTAGCTATTCAACTAACTTGCATGCTTGGGAGGGGCAATATGGAGATTCATTGTTGACACAACATCTCATTATTTGGAGGAGTTCATCATATGGGGATGCTATAGTAGGAGGAGGAGACATATTTTCAGTTCTACCCTTGCAGTTGCTTGAGGAAAAGAAACATTTGGGAGGGGAGGACTGTAATGTTCCTAAATTAGCTAAGCTAATTGGAACATTAGAATTTTGTTTTATTTTCCATGTTTACAAACAATAGACTAATGGAGGACATGCAACACTCCTTAGATCTAAAAATAAATACATGCTCAATGTTAACATGATTAAATATGAGCTGGTTGCATAAAAATCACTTGTGTATGAACAGGGCTAAGCTATTTGACTGGGTCAACAGGACCAAATCACAAGATAGTCCAGGTGCATTTAACCTCCTAGGTGATCAGTGCAGTTCTAGAGGGAGGAATTCAGTGTGAAAGGGGCCAATGCATTTGAAGTGGTTTAGGGTTTTTCACATCCTCATTTTATAAGAAGGAGGGAGAGGACTCAAGGAAGGGTTGTTGAAAATATTTCAAATTTGAGGTTGCTTAGGAAACTTGAGTTCTCTTGGCTGTTTAGCCAAAGGGAAGAGGGCTTCCTGTTTAGGAACCCTCTCTCCTTCCATGGAGTAGCTCTTTGGAGGAGGATGTTCAACTTTGTCCACTATCCAACATTTTTGCAAGCTTATACTCCCAACTAGAATCTAGATCATGTTGAGGGTTTGATTTCTTTTGTAATCTGCAGCAAGTGGAGAATATATCCTTGCAAATCTATGTAGTTCTAGCACCCCTTGTCAATGGGAAACTCACCTATCTTATTGATAAGATGGTTCTAGGCTCTTTTTGCTTCAGATCCATATCTTGGCATTAGGCCAAAGTGTACATTCATTGGAATGCGTAGTTTCTCTTTCCTGAGCTGCATAATTCTTGAGGAGCAGTGTTGCAGGTGTTTTGGAGTTCTCCTGGAGGAGAGATCTCTATTGGAAAGGATCCCTCCTTTCATTATGGTGATCCATGGATTGTCCAACCAATACATGTAACCTTCAAATATGATTTAATTTATGATTTATTTACTATATAATTTATGAATAATGTTGTAGAACTGTGTCTTAGATCTCAGATCTACTCACTATGGTTCATCATTTGCTGAGATCCCAAAGGGAAGTGTAATAAAGAGCCTCTTTGGCTTCCAGATCTGTAAGAGATATCTATTTTTAGGAAAGGATATGTTATAGATCTGATTTATAATAAAATTAAGCTTCATCCTCCTAAAATTTACGCTGAATATTTTCTGGGTAATTTTCTGTGTTGCAGCACCTCAATCTTGAGGGTTATTTAATGTAAATCTCTGTTTTTATTACATATTTTGCTTAAGCCATGAACCAAAGATTATTTTATGATTATTTTGTCATATTTAAACTAATATATTTAGAAAATCATGCTTCCTGAGCTTCATTAAATACTGCATATTCAAAGTCATGGGGATTAGGTTCTTTTCTTGACTAGTTGGGAAGGAGGAACGATTTAACATAGAAATTTTTTTTTTTTTCCTGAAATTTGACATGGGAGTCAAAAATAACCATATACATCATATCCAACAGCTTTCCCACATTATTTTTATGCATATCTCTTATTATACTCGTTTTATGGCCCAAATCCTCACCTTTCCCCATCCCTTGGTTCATAAAACGCTGTATAAATTATTTATGTAGTTAAATACATGTATTTCTATATATTTCACTTTTTTTAAAGCTTATTCATCAGTATAATATTGTTATACAGTTTCTAGACTGCTGCAGGCCCTCATTTGGGCAGTTTTTAAGGCAAGCTAGGTGTGGGAGAACTGTTTAACCCACCTAGTCGGATTTGTTACTGATATCCTCTTGGAATTGGATTTTAGATTATCATATATAATTTATACAAGGGTTTATATTAGTTTTTGAAGCACCCACCTCTGAAATATGTGTTTTTAAGGCTTGGCTTGCTGAGCATCCCCTATTGGAAATATTAGCTCTTGACATAGTTATATAGATATAGTCTGCTAGTTGGATAAGTAGCCTATGTGTCTCATCCTTTCTTTTAAAGGTGACATACTTGGTAAATTCCCCTACAATCAATCTCTAGAATAGTTCAGTTGTTGATTGTTAATGTTTTTGAAAAAGGGAATATGATTTGCTGGATTCATGAGCAGTTCCTAATTTGGAAAATTACATACTACATGTTTGATATTCAGAAACATAATTATATCCCTTAGGGTTCTCAGTAGACACAAGCTCCCATCAATCCTCTGCATTATTATGATGAGCATGCAAATCACATCTACTTACATGGGCCCAACCTACTAGGTCCATTGTATTTCCAAACACCTCAAAAGTTGGTTTACCCCAACCAGTTTACCTATTTACAAGGAAAACCCTATGGGCAACATGGACTAACTTATGGTCTACAAGGACAACCCTTTCAGGGACAACTTTCGGTCCAACTAGGACAACCATATGGTCCTGTTGGTCAACCTTATGTTCATCAAGGAGTGCCTTATGTTACCTAGGGGAAACCCTATCCATCACAGGGATAACCTTTCGTGTAACAAAACCAGCATTACATTCATCAAGGCTTGAATTTTGTACAACAAGGTCAATCCTCTACTGCTCAACTGGGCCAAACTGTTCCTCAAGGAAAACCTGGCTCATCTCAACCATCAGGCCAACCTACTCCTCAGGGGTAGCCTTGTGGCTCTCAGCATCAAGGCCAACCTATTCCATAGGGAAAACCTATCCAACCCCAAAATCCAGGCCAATCCACACCACATGGAAAACATGTTCAACCGTAGCGTTTGGGTCAACCTGCACCCCAGGGGCACACTGCACAGCCTCAGGGCACTGCTTACATTCCTCAAGGTCAATCTCAGGTGGTATACATTGAGCCCAAAGGCACTGCTTATATCCCTGAAGTTCAATCTCAGATGGTATATAATGCACCCCAAGGTGTTGCTTAAATTCCACAAAAAAATCCATATGTTTCTCAGACATGACCTCAGTGGTTCACTCAGAATCGATATTTTGGTCCTCAACTGCTGTATGGGAAAAATTATCAAGATTATAACCCCTATGGAAAAAATCCTCCATGACAGAACATATGGGGGCAGAATTTCTCCCAACCTGGTTGGAATCCCAATACTGGTCTTTATCAAAGGCCTCCAATGCCTTTCAATCCACAATTTCCTTTTTTCACTACATAGGAATTTCTCAATGTCTCGAAGTTGACGAATGATCCTATCCTTTGTAATCCATATTGGCCTCCAGTTCAAGCTAAAATCCCTATCAATTGTCCAAAATTTTACTGTAAGTCCAGAGAAGACCCCCATATGCATGTTATGACTTACAATCTTTGGTGCTCCTCAAAATCTTGGGTTGACGATTCGATTGGGCTACATCTTTTCCAAAGGACTCTCACTGGTGCTGCTACAAATTGGTACATTGAACTTTTCCATGACATCCTTCAAGATTTCAAATCTCTTGCTATGGCATTTCTCATGCACTTTCAATTACCAGTTCGGTATGAGATTATGATGCACCTCCTCACATCCTTGAAACAAGATTGGGATACTCATATCTCTGATCATATTCGTTTGATCAAGTCTGTGATTCCTAATCAACTTCTAACTGATTGGTTCACTACCTATTTGATCGGTCTGATTTCTAAGGACACCATTATGGGGGCATTTGTTACTAAGGAACAAGCCATTGCATGTGCCCAGTACCTTGATCTTGTTTACTCTCAGTCCGACACATTGTATGAACTCTTGCCTGATGTTGCATGAAATGGAACTACCAAAGCACCGATGACGCCATCTATTGACAGTATCATTAGTTATGTGTCCCAAACTTCTTGAAATTCTTCTCCAAATACTGCGAAGAAAAGATATACTCCTTCCACTAACGCTGCTTCTTAGCCACCTTTGAATCCTAGTAAGACCACAGAAGTGAATTCCATCCAGTCCAATCTAGTGGATAAAACTTTCAAGGGTAAAGGTAAGGCCAAAGTCGATACCCCGAAATAGGATTGTACAAAACCTAATGTTGATGATGGTTCCAAACACAAACCGAAGTACCCTTGCATGATTTGTGATGAAGAGAATTACACCAAGGACTATGCACGACGGGCCGAGGTGAGTCAAGGAACTTCAGCTATTCTTAAAGAACCATTCTTATCTCAAAAAAATTAGATGGTGGAGAAACCTCAGCCCTCCACCCCATTTGGCTTTCAAGTTTTCATGATGAATGGTCCTACACCCGTCTGTATTGCTACCCTATTGAAATATTACACTGAACCTTGTCAGGTAGTAGGGAAGGAAATCGATGATGGTCCTCCTCCCCCTCCTACTTCTGGCCCCCTTCACATCGAAAGGCCCAGTACTGAGGCCATTGTACAACCACCTTCTAAAGGTGTACGATACATGTCTTCCTACAACCCAAATTCCTGTGTCCCTCAGCATTACAGTATTGTTGAGGATTTGGTTCAACCTCCATCCACCATGTCTGCATTAGAAGTACTTCAGAGCTATCCATCAGAATGGAAGGCTTTGTTATCTGCCATCGAAGGGATTGATCCAGCCAATTTCAGCCTTATCTCTTTCGATTTGGAAAATTTCATCCCACGTCTCCCTCACTAGCTTGCACTAATCATTCATGTTGGGATTAATGGAAAGAATATCCATCGAGCGGTCATGGATGAGGGTGCATCTACATGCATCATGTCTTCTGCATGATAGAAAGCCATCAGTTCTCCAGTGCTCAATCAATCTCCAAATGCTTTAGAAGATTTTGACGGAAGGGAATCTCGCCCTCTTGGTTTTCTCGCTAGTTTAACTATTACGTTAGAAGGGAAAATGGTTAAATTTGAGGTTGAATTCATTGATGCCAAACTCAATTACAATCTTCTCCTCAGTCGCAGTTGGACTCACACCATGCTATGTGTCCCATCCACTCTCTTTTGTGTTCTTCAATTTCCGCATGAAGGAAATATCATCATTGTTAATCAGTTGTACTTTTTCACTTCCACATCTTCCGAGAGCAACGTTTGATATGTTGATCATATTCCTACGCCTTATGAGGGCATAGGATTGAGTCTTTTGAAATATCCTATTGTCATGGGTCTTTTTTCTCTTCCTCCACCCAAAATTGCTCAAGTCAACATGATTTATAGGTCTTTTGATCCATGGATCATCACTTCGCCCGAGCAGATTGATTCATTTGGTGACGCGATGTCGTTAAGCCCAATAGAAATTGATTATTTTTAACTTATTTTGGCTTTAGCTCCTCCTCCCTCTGATCATACTCCTCTGAGTGTGTCTCTTGACACGTATTCTCAATCCCCTTGGATTGACACTTTGGATTCGCCCGATCCCTTAAATGAGATATTTCCCACTGATGAGGCCATCGTGGAAACTATGTCTCTCGAGGATCCTCCTTGGAACAATAGTCATCATCGCTCCTCTTTTATGCCTAGACTTCGAACCACCTCTACTTGTCTTGAGCAGTTCGCTTCCCAAGCCCCTTCCCATCCACTTCAAATTCCCATCCTAACACATGAAGTCTTTGTAGAAGGTAATATCAGAAACATTTCACAAACGATGCCTATTGACATCTTCGTTAAACCGGGGGTTTTTGAGAACATCCACTTTGGGGTGACCTATTCTCTTGATGAGATTGAGGCCTATACTAGTCTCTTTTGCGAGTTCCGAGAAATTTTCGCTTGGTCTTACAAAGAAATTCCTAACAACGATCCAAGTGTAGCTGTGCACGGGATCCCTACTTATCCTGGCGCAAAGCCTATTCACCAACATCGTCGTCCTATGCACCCTATAAAGGCAACCGCCATCAAGGGAGAAGTTGAAAAACTTCTTAAAGCTGGCTTCATTTAATTGATTCCCTTGATAGAATGGGTTTTTAATATTGTTCTTGTGGATAAAAAGAAGGGTATTGTTCATGTCTATGTAGATTACCGAGATATCAACCACGCTTTCCCTAAGGATAACTATTGTACTCCTTTCGTTGACCAGATCATTGATGAATGTGCTGCAAGTGAGATATTTTCCCTTATGGACGTGTTTTCTGGGTACAACTAGTTCAATATTCTTCCAGCCTATCAACACAAGACCGCATTTATCTATCGTTGGGGTACCTTCGTCTACAAGAATATCCCTTTTTGTCTTAAGAATTTTGGGGCTATATTTCAAAGAGTAGTGTTGTACGCTTTTGATGATATCAAGCGCATTGTTCAGCCTTACCTAGATGACCTTCCAGCTCATTCTGCTAAGCGTAAGGACAATCCAGATCATCTTCGTCAAATATTTCTTCACTATAGATGCTATAAAATTCGGCTCAATCCACGTAAGTGTGTCTTCTACGCTGATTTCGGTAGACTCTTAACGTTTATCATCTCTAAAGACAGAATTCGTCTCTATCCTCTCAAGATCGAAGCTATTGTCATTCTCCCCTCCCCTTCCTCTTTACATCAGTTGTAGAATCTATAAGGGAAAGCTAATTTCTTGCGTTGTTTTATGTTGAACTATGTTGAAGTAGCCAAAGGCTTCACGCGATTACCTAGGAAAGGTGTCTCATTCCACTGGGATGAGATCGCCCAAAAATCCTTTGATGCACTGAAGACATTGCTTATCAATGCTCCTCTCTTACGTCCTCCCAATTATCATCATGGCTATTCCCTATATTTGGCTGCCACATTTAGCACTATTCCCATGGTTTTGAAGCAAGAAGACGATGATGGTGATGAGCATGTCATTTATTATTTGAGCCGCAATATTGTCACTATTGGAACGTGTTACGCACATGTCGAGAAATTGGTGTTGGCTATTGTTCAAACCGTCCAATGTTTTTGCCATTATATTCTACTACGCACAGTAACCGTGATTTCTGATTGCAACCCCATGACCTACATATTGACTCAAAAATTTCTAGGGGGCCAGTACTCAAAGTGAATTTTTATCCTCCAAGAGTTCGAATTGGAGTTTATTACCACCAAATCAAAGAAATCATTGCTTTTTCTAATTTGATTTTCTCTCTCCCTTATAACTCTGCTCCATATGGTTCTAAGGAATGCATTCCAGACGAAACTCTTTTTCTCATTAGCATCCTCGATCCATGGTATGGTGATATCATTGTCTATCTCTATACTTCCACCTTCCGATATGAGTTGACAAAGGATGCTCGTCGATGCATCCACCATCATTCGCAACCTTATTGCATAGTCAGAGATACTCTTTGCCACATCAAAGCTGATTCTATTCTCCGCTAGTGTTTAACCCTCGAGGAAGATGAAAAAGTCCTTAATGATTGCCACTTTGGTGCTTGTGGAGATTAGATGTATGGATATGCTACTTCAAAAAATATTCTTCATGCTGGATATTTATGCCCTACCATTTTTAAAGACTGCATTATTATTGTCTACAAATGTCATGATTTCCAGATTTACAAGTGCAATATGCGCACACCACCCACTCACCTTCATCCTATCATCACCATTGGTCCCTTTGCGAAGTGGGGCATCAAATTTATGACGTGTAACCCTCACTCAGTCGGGGGTCATTCTTATATTATCATAGTTGTTGATTACTTCATTAAATGGGCTGAAGCAATGCCTACACTCACTGCTGATGGTAAGACAACTACATGATTTCTATTCAATCATGTCATTACCAAGTTTGGTGTCCATCAAACCTTTGTCACCAATCATGGTTCTTATTTTCATCATTACATGATGGCTAAGTTGAATTCCAAGTTTGGTTTGCATCCTGACAGCTCAACGCCATACTACCCATAGGCTAATTGCTAGGTTGAAGTTGTGAAAAAAATTCCGGTCACTATGTTTTAGAGTATGATTGGGATGCACAAGTCAAACTGGCATCTCATGTTGTTTTCATCAATCTGGGCTTACCAAACCTTGGTGAAGTATGTGATTGGATTCAATCCATTCTAGCTTGTTTACGGTCTGGAAGCTACTTTTCTGATTGAATGCAAAATCCCTTCTCTCAAGATAGTTGTTGAATTAATGCCTAATAATTCGCCAAAGGAAGAGCGTCTTCTATATTTAGAGAGGCTTAATGAAACTCACTGCTTTGCTGCTTTTGTCATAGAAGCACAAAAAAATCGCGTCGAAGCTCATTTTGATCAGACAGTTTCCCCTCATACCTTTGTAGAAGGATACCTCATCCTCTTATATGACCAATCTCATGATAAGCTAGGGGTAGGAAAATTTAAACCCATGTGGCATGGGCCCTATATCTTTAAGTGAATTTTTTAGAATGGGGCTTATGAGATAATTTACTATGAAGGTTATCCTTTAGATTAGTCCATAAATGGGTTGTATCTCAAAAAATACTCTGCATGAGTTTCTCGTGCATGTTCTTGTGTACATAGGTATTTTTTTCATGTTTGTACATTTTTTGGCTTGGTATTCTTTGAGAGAATTTTTTTCCTGATTATTATGTTGTTGCTTACTATGCAAATGTCTCTCGCTCGTTATGTTGGTTTCGCGGATGGTACCTCCCATAGTACCCAAAATATGTCTTCCGTAGCTTGGTGATTTATAATCCTAATGGTGAGTTGATAAAACTCCAAGGTATTTGTCTAGGATGAACCACAAACAATGTCATTGAATACAGTGTCATCATTGAACTCTTAACCAAGCCCATTTCTCTCAACATTTGTGCATTAATTGTTAACCTAGAATCTCAACTTGTTGTTCTTTAGCTTAATGGGAATTATTATGTTAGAAATCCTCAAATCTTAAGGTTGTATTTGCGTGTTCATTTATTAGAAAGGAATTTTGACTACATCACATATCAACATATTCCTAGATGAATGAACGTGTTAACTAATGCAATATCCAATATTGTATTAGATAGAAATTTCCATAATTTGTAAAATACAACACCATCACATAATAAGATTCATACAGGAAAATAGGCATATATATATATATATATATATATATATATATATATATATATATATATATATCTCGAGTATTTTCATCCATGTGCATCATAAGTTCAAAAAGTATATATGTTTTCGCTACATCCTGAGACATCATGTCTCTCAAAAAATATGAAGAAATAAAAGCCTAGGTGTCTAATCAGCGTGATGCTCATGGTAGCGTGTCACTGCATGCACAAGCTACCTCAATAAGCAGTGGACATGGTTAGACACCCCTGTAGTGTGCCTCTGGTAAGCACAAGGAATGTCGTCAAATCTCGCATAATCTGTGATTCTACTAGTGAGTCCCTCCAGGTTGCGTATGCTTCCCTCACCATGAGGGGCCACCTCGAAATCACGCGAAATTATCTGTGCTATAGGGAACATTCCTGCAGGTATTTCTAGGCTGACTTCTGTAAACATATGGATGCATATCAGAACACTAAAAAAAAAATCATAATACTCATCAAAATAAAAAAATGAGTCTTACCCAATGCTTCATCCCAATCCTCTCCTTTTGGGAGTGGGAAATCTGCATCACCCATGAAATCCATGCCAGTGTAGGGCCAATCATCCACAATAATGAGTTGTTGGTGGAGCCAATCAAATAATTCTAGTCTCCATGACATCTATTGACTGCCTCCCACTCTAAGCATCAAAGCCACCCAATGGACCATCCGTGGCTCTCGTGGTGGTGGTGCAGGGAGTATTACCTTCCGACGTTGAAATATTGGCAACCATTCCAGGATGAACGGTACCAAGATGGAACAATAGCCAAAATGTTTTAGATTTCCATTCTTGCATTTTTTCAGTTGGCATTTTAGATTGATTGCTACAGCCTCTGCCCAATTGAAAAATATTGGGAACATACAATTTACATAAGTAGCAGTTGTGTTTTTGTGGCCTCATGAGGAGCTTGAGATCCAGCAGTTCGAGTGATTGTGTGCAACATTACTTTTAGTGCCAAATCGTGAATGGTTTGAATATCCAATTTCCTGCTCTTTGATCCTTTCCTTGGCCCTCGACAAACCCTGTCTATGAGCATTCTCATGTTTTCCATCGTAGGCTGGGTACCTGTCAGGATTAATGTTGCTCCCCTCCTTGATAATCTAGTGATGAAGTATACATCAGAAACCTCAATCTATAAATCTTGATCATGAATAATAAATATTTCCCGATCAGTGTCCCACACACTGATTAGATATTGTAATAGCTTCGGCTGAGCTCGAAGACACGGTGCCATGAAGAATTTCAAAATCTCGCAGTCTCTTAGAGCATCCATGCATCTTACATTGCTCATGTATTACTCATCTTCCTTTCTATGTTCTTTTTCCTTCCATTTGATCACCATTTTTTCTTTCAAAAACTTGCAACACCATCATTGGGCCTTTCATCAGTTCATTATCAAATTTTGAATTGATTTTAACAGGCCATATACAGAAATTTTGAAGCTAAAATAGGTTGCGGAGATTGGCACGTCTGTTTAAAAAATAGCAACACCAATTGATGCCTTCCCATTAAATTTCAATATGGGCTGGCATGAATCCATGCCCAGAAAGTGCGCTGACCACCATGCCAAGTTTTGAAAAAAATCTCCCCAAAAATATGAAAAATTGAAAATGGAGGTAATAAAATTGGATTTAAAATGGAGACAATAAAATTGGATTTAAAATGTAGGCAAGGATAAGAGCTCTTACTTGAAGAAAATGAATTCGCAATTGGTCTACTGGATTTTCCGCTACCACCTCCCAAAGATCACTGTGAAAAATGGTAAAAATACTCACAAGAGGTGAAAAAGTGAAAAGTAATTTATTTTTACTACTTTTGCCATTTTATGGACTTTTAGAAACCCTAATTAGGTTTTTGAGCTTAATTTTCGATTATTTCAATATTTTATCTCGAAAAATGAGTTTAGTTGGAAATATTGTCATTGATGGAAAAGGAGCACAAAGGAGCATAAGTTGAATTATCACTAAGGCAAAGGAACAGAGAAGCAGCAATAATAAGGCAAAGAAGAAGTGGAGTAATAAAGCAGTATGAAAAGAAAAAAATGGAGGCAAGGAGCAGCATTAGACCATTAGCAAAGACAAAGGAGCACAAAGGAACAACATCAAAACACTGGCAAGCACCAAAGGCAGCAAATGCAATGAAGCAACACAGGCAGAGAAGCAGCGAAAGCAGAGAGGAAGCGAATGTGGAAAGGCAGAAGAACAAGCTCAGGAGAGGAGCAGCGTGGAGGACCCGATGAACAGAAGTGGAAACATGAATCAATGGCGTGCTTGAACGTTTTACCAAATATGCAGAGAAACCATGAGTTGAAAGAAGAAACCATGAGTTAACGCTGAAGATGGAATAGTGAAAGTGGTTTCGAAACCACTGGAGGTTTTTCGCACCGCTTTTGGAGGATAATTGGTTTTAAGTAAGATGGACGCGATACAGTTAGAAGGGCAACATGTGGCACATCGAAACCACCTATTTCGCATAGGATAAAAAACTTTATCCATTGGTGCTAGTTGGCATGTGATAATGAGATGACCGATGGATCATTCTAGGATCAACGACGGAGACTCAAGAGTCTTTGACATAATGAAATTGTGAGTTAGGAAGAGAATGAGCATGGTTAACATTGATCTGGGATCAACGGTACTGCGGGGGCATAAACAGCCTGATAGTTAACCCAAGGGGGTGCCTCCACAGTTGACCCACCCATCAAGCATTCACCGCAGATCGATAGTTATCATTCGCTATGGTAGCACAAGCCCGATGATCTTTCCATACCGAGGAGTGCCTCTACAGTACCGTGAATCTAAGTTAATAATGCGAGCGCCTTTTGAGGTTCGGTGCCATATATAATGTGGGGCCAATACTTTTTTTGACATTGTAGGTTTTAACCCTGAACAGAAATTATCTACACATGAAATTTATAACAGAAAATAAACAATAGCGAGAGCATAAAACATAAAACAGATAAACACGGAGATTTTCCCATGGATCGCAAATCTGGACGACCAACTTGATTTTTCATTATATTCCTTTTAGTATTACAACACATATATATACATGCTGAAGAATACATAAACCCCAATCCATTAACCCTGGATTAGAACATAACCGTAGTTCCCTTGACCGGATCTACAAAAATACCACAGGCCGAAAACGATCGTACCCCAAAATCATGCACAAAACCATGGGCACAGACTACCCACTAGAAATTAAGGACCAAAAATTTTCACCAGGGCACTGCCCTGGACGCCAACAGTGGGGGTTACTGCTGCCCTGTTGTGCCCAACATAAAGGAGGGGCTATCTCGCCCCCCCCTCTTACCCCCCCATGTGTTCTTAGTCGTGGAAAGAATATAACACATACCCAACATTCTCCCACTTGTTGTTTTCTTTCCGCAAGGGGCCACAAGAGAGCTTAGTCATTAGCCCAATTCTTCAACACCCATTGTTTCTCTACACCAAGAGAACTTATTAGTGCTCACAAACTTCATCAATGCATCTGCAACATTCTTTAAAGTGTCCACCTTTACCAGCAACACCCTTTTAGCCTCAACCATATCTCTAACAAAGTGATATTGAACATCAATGTGCTTTGTCTTTGAATGATAAGAAGGGTTCTTAGCCAAGAAAATTGCACTTTGGCTATCACATTACCATCTTGTAGCCAAGCCAATGCCAACCCCACAGCCTCATCACAAATCAAATCAGTCCAAACTCAAGCCAAGCTACAGTGTAGGCAACATAATTTTTCTTCTCAGAGTTTGAAATGATTACCAAGTTGTTCTTTACCTATCCAACTAGCCACACCAAATAGGCGAAACATATACCACCTAGACTTCTTTATTCATAATCCAGCCTTCATCGCATAAAAAAAGCCATTTAATTTCCAAATTCTTCCAATCCTTGCTTTCCTGTGAGCATGTCATACCCCCATTTTATGCTTAATAAATATTTGAAAACCTTTCACCGTTGTCCACTGCCTTCCATGGGTTTGACATAAACCCACTCACACTCCCACTTCATGCATGCCAGTCTATAAAATATGTATCATTTATTATATTAGGCTACCTACCTGTGACTTGTGTATATAAACATGGCAGACATATCCTCCTCTTTCTAACTTTGGGGACACTTTTCAACATAAAACAGTTTTACACCTACAGGAATAGGAACATTCATCGGTTTACTATCCTGCATATTGAACCTCTGTAATATAGTCTCGACATACTTCCTCTGGTTTAACCAGAGCTTCCTCTTTGCCCGATCTCTCTTAATTTCCATGCCCAAAATATAGTTTGCAGCACCAAGATCCTTCATGTCCAATTTGGAGAACAGTTGGGTCTTCAAATCTTGGATAATTTCTTTGTCATTTCCAATCAACAACATATCATCCACATACAAGACCAAATAAATAACACGGTCATCAATTAATTTAAAATAAACATAGTGATCCTCCTTGCTTCTGGTGAAGCCAAGTCCCCGTATATAGGTATCAAATTTCTGATACCACATCCTTGGTGACTGTTTTAACCCATACAGAGATTTCTTCAACCTGCATACTAGTTCTTTCTTACCCTTCACCATAAAGCCTTCAGGTTGCTTCATGTAGATCTCCTCTTCTAGATCCCCGTGAAGAAATGTTGTCTTCACATCCATCTTTTCTATCTCAAAATCAAATGCAGCAGCAACAGATAAAAGTAATCTAATAGAAGTAACTTTGGCAACAGGAGAAAAAATATCACCAAAATCAATTCCTGGCACCTGGGAATAACCTTTTGCTACCAACCGAGCTTTGTATTTCTCCACCTTGCCTTCTACATTCATCTTCTTCTTAAACACCCATTTTCTCCTGATGGGCTTCCTTCCTAAAATTGTGAACTCCACCAGACCTATACCATTTTTCTCGTTATAAGATGGCCCATCAACCATGGCCCCTTCCGCAGTTTTCCATCCTCTCCTTTGAATCTACTACCTACCTGCTTTATTTCTGCATCATCACGTTTATAGTTAAAAATGACCCAAAACATAAAGCAAGATGGATCTGCGTTCTCTAGGCGTTCTCTTTCTCAACATCTTCTTCTCAAGTTTCTGAGTTTGTGGCTCTTTCCTCTTTGAATTTTCTTCTAAGAGGAGAGTCTGATCATACTCTTTAGCTCAAACTCTATCTTCTCGTCTTTAAGGACAACTCATGTTTAACATCATCTTTCACCTCTCTAAACACCACATCTCGGCTGTACACAACCTTCCTTGTTTCCGGGTTCCAAAGCTTGTAACCTTTTAAACCATCCTTATACCCAATAAAGATGCACCTTTCAGATTTATTATCCAACTTGGTCCTTTTCTCCTTTGGAACATGTACATATGCATCACATACAAATACCCTTAGATGTGAAAGAGAGGGTTTCTTACCAGTCCATACCTCATGTGGAGTCTTATCCTCCAACACTGATGAAGGTGATCTGTTAACCAGATAGCATGCAGTCTCCACTGCCTCTGCCCAGAATTCTTGTCCTAACCTCGTACCACTGAGAATGCTTCTTTCCTTTTCCATCAGTGTTATGTTCATTATTTTTGAAACTCCATTTTGTTGAGGTGTGTATGGAGTAGTCTTCTGTCATGCTATACCACACTTCTTACAGACCTTCAAATTCCTTCTAACTCCCCACCACATTATCTATCCTCATCACCTTTATCTTCTTCTCTCGTCTCTGCTTCTACCGTATTTTAAATTTTTTAAATCTATCAAAAGCTTCAGATTTCTTCCTCAAGAAATATATCCATGTATTCTTTGAGAAGTCATCTATGAATGAAACATAGTACACAGACTTTCCCAATGATGGAACTGACACAGGTCCAAACACATCACTATGCACAAGTTCTAATATCTTGTTCGCCCTCTTAGCACCAGAAGGAAAACTCACCCGATTCTGCTTCCCATATACACAATGTTCATAGAAATCGAAATCTAGAGAGAAATTAGACATACCTTCTACCATACCACTTCTATGCAGTATCTAAAGGCCCTTCTCTTCAATATGTCCAAGCCTTTAATGTCATAACATGGTATTTTCTCTAGAGACAGCTAAGATTTCTGCTCCACTTTCAGGAACCACAGAACTATTACACCCATCAATAAAACTGCTACCTTGTAGCTTGTATAGAGTTCCAGTTCGAACTCCCTGTGTTAATACCAGTGCTCCCCGAACCATCTTGTAGGCATCTTTCTCGAACACCATTTTTACACCTGCATCATCAATCTTGCTTACAGAAATCAAATTTCTGGCCAATGCAAGAATATGCAGAACACCAGGAAGTGTTCTAATCCTTCTGCCTTGTAGCTTCAGCTTGACCTTGCCACGTCCGACAATTCTAGCCTTCCTATCGTCCCCTAGGAAGACATCACCACCATCATATTTCTCATACTCGCAGAACCACTCCCGATGGGGAGTGAAGTGAAAGGATGCACCTGAGTCAATCAATCATGACTCATGATCTACATGTGTATTTGAAGAAGAAGCCAAATACACATCCCCACCTTCATCCGAGGTGGTTTTTGACTCTACAGAAGGAGCATCATCAGATCCATTTCCTTTCTTAGGATCTTTAGATCTGCACTCCCTTTTGTAGTGCCCTTCCTTTCCACATTTCCAGCATACCTTTACAAACTTTCTAGAAGATTTAGATCTCCCTCTAGATTTGGATCTCCCACTTGAAACCTTACTCTTGTTTCTATTTTTGGATCTTCCTCGTACAGATAAGGCATCTCCATTCTGGCCCTCCATATTTCTCTGTCTCATTTCCTATGAAAACAAGGCTAAGACAATGTCATCAAAATTCAAGGTAGTTGTATTGCTACCTATTGCAATAACCAAACTATCCCATGAGTCTAGTAGAGAACACAACAAACTAATGCACTTATCTTCATCTGAGATTTTAATATCAAAATATGAAAGCTGACTTACCACAGTATTGAAGGCGTTCAGATGCTCTGTCACCGAGTCTCCATCCTTCATCCTCAGGTTATATAGATTTTTCCACATGAACAAATTATTCACCAGAGACTTAGATTGGTACAAAGTCCCAAGTTTTTCCCAAAAATTCTTCTAAGTAGCTTCCCCAGATACATTCAACAATACTGAATCTGAGACACACAACCGTATTGTGCTCTTAGCCTTCTGATCCAGTTTCTTCCAGTCTTCATCTGACATTGTCATTGGTTTAGTACCTGGATCTACCGCGATCCACTAATCTCTATCCACCATCAGATCCTCCATCTTGAGCTTCCATAACTCAAAACTCTGACCATTAAATTTCTCGATCTCTATCTTCATGTTGCTCGCCATATTCTTTCACCACAAGAATCGCTCTCGCAGACCTCCCATTGAACAGGGTCTACCTCAGGCTCAAGCAAAAAACCCTCAGTAGCAAAGGCATCCCCTTGAAGCCGAAACAACTCTGATACCAAATGTAGGTTTTAACCCTGAACATAAATTATCTACACATGAATCTTATAACAAAAAATAAACAATAGCGAGAGAAAAAAACATAAAACAGATAAACACAGAGATTTTTCCCTGAATCCCAAATCGGGACGACCAGCTTGATTTTTCATTATATTCCTTTTAGTGTTACAACACATATATATACATGCCGAAGCATACATAAACCCCATTCCATTAACCCTGGATTAGAACATAACCATAGTTCCCTTCACCGGATCTACAAAAATACCAGGGGCGGAAAACCATTGTACCCAAAAAACATGTGCAAAACCATGCACAAATATTTTCGTTGCGACACTGCCCCAGACCTCGACAGGGGGGGCTACCCCCCCCCGGTGGCCCCCCCATTGCGCGCAGCGCAAAGGGGGAGCTATCTCCCCCCTCTCTTACCCCCCCGCGCGTGCTTAGTCGTGGAAATAATATAAAACATACCCAACATACATGCTTTGTTTTAAATAAAACAGTAGATAAAAAGTGGAATGATAAAAGGTGTGGGACCAGTGTCATAGAGTGGGATAGCATAACCAAATGGATGAGATTAAAGGAGATGATATGTGATGGATGCGATCGCATATCACAATCGGGGCAGGAGAAAAATTGCACAAACATAGTGGTCACAGAAAATGCGATGTACGATGTCATGACGTGGGGATGACATGGCAAGATGATGTGGCAGTGACATGGAGGTGACGTGGACCTAGCCGGCATATCACAAATCGCAAGATCAGAGGGGTGAAGATCGTAAGAGAAAAGTTGCGATGCAATGGATAGAAGTGATGCAATGTGCCGATGTGAAGGGACACGTGGTTGCACATGGTGATATCATACATCAGTGATGCGAATTTCATCGCATACCATGAAGTGGAAATGAGATGCAATGTGATGAGAAGGGGCGATGCGAATTAGAGATGTGAAGTTCATCGCATATCACAGATCGTAAAGCTCGAGAGAGATATTGCACAATCGTAGAAGTCATGTGAGTTGTGATGCGAAGTAGCGATAAAGTCAAGTGGGACCTGATCACATATCTCTCATCACAAGGTCAGGACAAAGTGCGATAAAGGCGCCGGATTCGATGCAGCTTAGAACCATTATTTAAGAGATTTCAAGTCCGGGTGTATGTGATTTCCCTTTGTTAATCGCATTGGAAAGAAAAGGAGCCAAATAACAAAGAATGTTTGAAACTCTGAAGTGTGATAAAGTGATAATACAGTGTGGTGGGACCCTTCGTACATCGTATATCGGGAGATCAGAGGGACAAAGGCACATGGGATATCTGAATCGCCGAAGTGCAATAAAAAGAGTGGATACGATAAAGATCAAAGTTGAAGCCTAAAGCATCTCAAGTCTAGGAATATGTGGATTTTCCTTTGTAAATTGTTTCGGAGAGAAAAAGGAGGATTATAACGTAAAATAAAAAGGAAAGTATGAACACGGGTAGAAAGGCTCGAGTAAGGACTTGACACAGAGAAAAGGGCAGAACCGAGTATTTAGAAGAGCGGTGAAGGTTGAACGCTATGGGCACGAGAAAAAGAGGCAGAGTTGGGAAAAGAAGAATATAGTGGCATTGCTGGAAACAAACAACTGGGTCAAGTTAGGCCAAAATGACAGTTATGCGGAACTTTGTTTAATATAATATCAGGAACCAAAACGACTCTGACAGCAGTAGAAAATACAAATGCACAACGAGAAAAGAGATGAAAGGATTGAGTGAAATATTTTTGTTGTAACTGTAAATGTAAATGAATTAATTATTTTTATTGTATGTGATGCAAAGGCAAGTCTCCGCGGGCAAAGAAAAACTCCCCTGTAATACAAAAATGTATACATTCTGTTATATCATTATGAATGTGCTAGACAAAAAAATGAGAAGGGGGAAGGCAAAGAGTCATACTTGTTCATTTCGAATTCCCTGTGGAATGCAAATAGTTATGAGGTGATCTCTATAAATTATGTTACCAGCATATGCATAAGGAGGAGAGAATAGATAAAGAGGTGAGAGAATGTAAGAAGAAGAAGGAGCAGAGAGAGGATTTGTGAATATCCAGAGATGATATAAAGCAAATTTGAAGGCTGGAAGGATAGCAGTAAAGAAGGAGAAAAAAAGATCTAATATCCATGTAAATCAGCATATGATTTTATTGTACAGTGAGGAAGTTGGTGCTTCCATACCATTGATAGATGTCCATTTGTAGCTGGCTAAGGTAGGTGCCTCTTGTAGGTTGTAGCCTGCAGAAAATAGATGGGAGTTGAAGCTTCCTTGCAAGTTGTAGCTTGTAGAATTGAGGTAGTAGCCTCCTGTAGGTTGGAGCCTATAGAAAATTAGTGGTGAGAGAGATTTGGAGCTTGCCTTTGCATCACATCAATAATAAGATGTGGTTTTATCCCTTATGTGTTTCCATTTATATCTGTTTTCTATATGCATGATGCTTATGTGTTGATATTTTTCATTTAATATGATTAATACATGTTGCTCACTTATTAATATTTTTATTCCATTGTATATTAAGTTGATCATGAATTGAAGATGTAAACAAGTGTAAAAGAAAGTCTACAATACCATGACTGCATTAAACTGACTCACCCCCCCTCTCAGTTTAACCAAGGGTTCAAAAATTGGTATCAGAGCGAGGTTCCTTCTGTATCAGTTTAACAACTAGAAGGAATATCATAGGTTCCCATGATAGCTAGTATAGAAGGATGCTAAAAAAATAAAGCCCCTTTGTTTACTGGCAAGAATTATGGCTTCTGGAAAATAAGAATGAGGATGTACATAATGTCTCTAGGAATAGAAATTTGGGCTGCTATGGAATTAGGATATGCCCCAAAGGATTCTGACACAGAGAAAGAAGTCAAACAAGATTGTATAGCTAATGCAAAAGCCATGAATGCACTCTTAAGTGGTTTTTGTGAGGCATAATTTATCAAAGTAATGCACAGCAAGACTTCCAAAGAAATATGGGATACATTAGAAAGTATCCATGAGGGAGATAAAAAGGTGAAGGCTGCCAAGCTGCAAGTCTATGGAGCCTAGTTTGAAAATATAAAAATGAATGAAGAAGAAGATGTTGCCAGCCTTTTCTTAAGGGTTGTAGAAATTGTGAATAACATGAAAGCACTAGGAGAAACCATTAGAGAATGTGTAATTTTACAAAATATATTGAGATCTTTACCATCCAGGTTTAACCCCAATGTTTCTGCCATAGAAAAAACAAATGATTGGGAAACATTGACCATGAACCAATTACATGGAAACTTAACAGCCTATGAGATGAGACTTCCACAGAGGAAGTCAAATGTGAGGGAGGTAGCCTTTAAGACAAATAAGAGCAAAGAAGAAAAATAAGATACATGCTCCTGCTCTAATGAAGAAGAGGAAATTTTTTTCAGAAGATTGGATAGAGGCTCAGGCAAGTATAAAGGTAAAATTCCATTTAAATGCTTTAACTGTGGAAGAGTTGGGCACTATGCATCTAAGTGTCCTCTTAAGAAAAAAAATAATCAAACTCAAGAGACAGAGAAAACCAAAACAAATAACTGGCAGAAAGGGAAGAGATTCAATAGAAGATCATTTTATGCTCAGCAAGATAGCAGTGGATCTGAAAACTCAGATGAATCCTCAAATGAAGAAGGAACCTCTGAATTTTTATTGATGCCCAAGGAAGAGTCTGAAGGATTCCTTCTAGACGATGAGGAAGAAGGTGAGGTAGATCTTGAGGGGGAGCTAAGAGGTTCCTTGGAGGAAATAGACAAACTTAAAATCAAGTGAAGAAAACAGAAATACATTCTCCTCAAATGTGTAAAAGAGGTACCAAATTTAGAAGACCTCATTCAAATGAAAGTAGAACTTGAAGAAGCCAAGAAGGTGGAAGACATTCTGCTAAAGAAAATTATGGATAAACATCAGGAGCAAGAGAAATTGGAAGAAGAATTGGTATGCCTGAGAAAGAAACTAAAAACACCCAAAAGGAATTTTCAATGAACAGTCCTTGAATGACAAGCACTGAACAATTGGACAAGATTCTAAACAATGAAAGGTCTCCTCTCATAAAGGTTGGATAGGATATGAAGGAGAAACCAGTAAGTCCAATGTAGAAGATAACAAGAATATAATTTTTGTAAAAGTTGTAAAGGATAATGAAACAACTCAAAAAGGAACCACAGAAGCAGATCCAACAATAATTTGATGTGTGATGAAACAAACAGAAACAAGAAGCAACATCAAGAGACAAAGAATGAGAGGAAGAAGCAAAGAAAACACCCAAAGGAAATTGTCAATAAAGACTTCTCAAATGACAAGCTTTGATAAGTTGAATAAAATACTAGATGCTCAAAGATCTCCTCTGATAAAAACTGGGATAGGCTATGAAGGAGAAACAAGTAAAGTCAAAGAAACAGATAACAAGAATATCATTTTTGTAAAAGCTGTTAAGGATAATGAAGCAGCTCAGAAGGTTCCTACAGAAGTAGAAGCCTGCAATGAAGTAAACAGAAACATGAAGGAACCTCAAATGACAAAGAATGAAATAAATAAACAGTCAACTGAAAAAGGTTCATATACTCCTGAATATATAAAATTTGGAAGCTATCAAAGGAGATTCTTCCCCCCTATGAAAAATGTCACTTGTTATGCCTGCCACAAACTGGGGCATATTGCTGCATACTGTCATAAAAGGAGAATCGATCCCAGCCAGCAAAGGATGAAAAAAGTGAAAAGACTACCTCAAGCAAACAAATGGAGAAGACAACCCTTCATCAGGTATGCTAATTGTTTTTATAGGTATTGTTTTTATTGTAAGGAGTTCGGCCATAAAGCCAAGGAGTGCAGAATGAATGGAAAAAGACTGATGTATGGAAACTCAAGGAGATGGATGAACAATGGAGAATTCACTCATGTACATAATTCATTCAGAAACATAATCAAATGTTGTGACTTCCATCAAGTTTGGCACAAGTGTAACAAATGTCCTCTCAGATAATGTGGTCCATCATCTCAGGAAAGGTACCAAACAAAAGGATGCATGTAGCGGAAAAAGAAGTTGAATAAGTGTGACCTAGAACTAATAGCTCAAGACTAGAAAAGCCAATAGTATTTGGATAGTGGTTGCTCAAAACATATGACTGGAGATCTAAGCGAGTTTGTAACCTTTAATGAAAATAAATATGGGAATGTAACATTCAGCAATGATAAAGCAGGGAAAATCAAAGGGAAAGGCTCAGTCAGTCTGGATAATGGAAGAGGAAAGGCTCAAGATGTACTATTTGTGGATGGGCTGAAAGTCAATCTACTAAGTGTTAGTCAAATGTGTGACAAAGGCTATGAGGTTCTTTTTAGAGCACAAGACTATGAAGTAAGATCAAGCACCACAGGAAAGACCTTGATCAAAGGTATTCTAACAAAAAGTAATGTCTATATAGTGAAAGAAGAGGATGAAGCATGCCACCTAAGAAAACTTGATGAATCATGGTTATGGCATAGAAGATTGGGACACCTAAACTTTGACCACATCATAAGTCTAAGCAAGAAGAATGCAGTCAGAGATATGCCAGTCATAAAGAAGCCTTCAAATACCATATGTAAATCCTGCCAACTAGGCAAGCAGACCCACACATCTTTCAAGACCAAAGAGAAACTATCTACAATTAGACCTCTTCAGCTTGTTCACATGGACCTGTGTGGACCTTCAAGAAATAAAGCACCAAGTGGAGAACCTTATTTCATGCTGATAATAGATGATTTTTCCATAATGACGCGGGTAGCATTTCTCAAATATAAATCTGAAGCACTTGAGAAATTCAAGATATTCAAGGCATTGGTAGAAAATCAAACAGGATGCAAGCTAAAGTGCATCAGATCAGACAGAGGAGGTGAATTCACAGACTATGATTTTGTAGACCTATGCAATGAGCATGGGATAAAACAACAGTTTACAATTGCAGGTACACCTCAATAGAATGGAGTGGTAGAGAGACAAAACAGGTCAGTACAACAGATTTCCAGAGCAATGATGCAAGAAAGTAACATTCCCCAAACCTTCTGGGCAGAAGCAGTACACACAGTGGTTCACATTCTTAACAAAGCTCATTTAAGACCAAACTATGACAAGACTCTTTACGAAATATGGCATGGTAAACCAACATCAATAAAGCACTTTAGAGTCTTTGGAAGCAAGTGTTTCATAAAAAATAATGATGAAAACCTGGGAAATTTTGATGCAAGAGTTGATGAAGGAATATTTTTAGGATATGCATCCAAGAGTAAGGGTTTCAAGTGCTACAAAAAAATATTTCACAAGATTGTGGAAAGAATTGATGTAAGATTTGATGAAGATCTACCAAACATAACAAGAAGTACAAGATGCAGCAATCCTCCAGAAGATCATGAAGATGAGAACCAAGATAATGATGAACTGAGCATGAAAATAGAAGATACTGAACGAAACTCAAAAGGTCCTATTAGGGTCTCGTGATTTGGCTGATTGGCAAGCCAAGTGACAAGGTAACATCAAACCAATCTTTGGAGCCCAAGGATCTAGCCTTCCTGGACTCAGAGAGGGCTCTCTCTATTTGTGTAAGGGATATCTATGTGTTTTGCTTCCTATGTTTCTGATTTTAGGCTAGTTGTGAAGTAGGTTTTTAGTTTTTCTTTTAGGTTTTTGAGGGAGGAACTGATAAAAGACTAAGATAGATAAAAATATTGTCAGATTAACTGGGCTATGGGGTCAAAAAGGTCGAGAAAGCCTCAGATGGTGATACAAGGAATGTTGAAGGGCCAATTTGATCAAGGTAAAATGGATCTTAAGGTAAAATGAAGTGGGATGGACACTAATTTTTTGAAGGAAAAAGGCTTTCAAACATAAATAGTTCAATAGCTAACATTTATATGGTAGGGCTAACCATTAATCATGATAAATGTAACTTCAAACTGATAAATGCATAGAAATAAACATTCAAGCAATACATAGAGATATATGACTCTCTAACTTTAGGAAATTGCTATCAGACTTTGGGGAAAGACAATTAATACAAACAAATAACTCAAATCACTATGAGGAAATGCCTAGACATAGTATTTCAAGCTATCGGGCACTTCGAAGTAAGATTGCAGAGTTTTAGGCAAAGGGCAAGATCAGTACAAGACCTCCTTGGTTCAACTAGGAAAATAAAACATTCAAAGAAAGGTTTCAGAGGTGGAGCTATGACTAGCCATGAGTAAGCAGGGCATACCATGAATCATACTTAGCATGCATAAAAACATAAATGAAACAAGCAAACAATTTCTTCAGTGATCAAAGAGCAATCAAGATTTCTTTGATATGAATAAGAAGGAAGAAAACATAGAAGCTATAATGAAATAGGAAATCTGAGGTGCCTCCAAGAGCATGTCTCAAATCTATTCTCTACTGTCTTATAGCAAGCAAGAACATGAAATATGTATGAAAACTAAGAAGCATAACAGAGAGGGACACTATACCATTTTACCAAGTCAAGGAATCCAACAACAATCCTCTTTCATCATCCAAAACATTCAAGAAACTATCCAATGCATGAGACAAGTATTTATTCCAAGCTTTTATAACCATATATTGCTCTATATCATCAAGTTCAGCCTCCTATTACAATGAATCCTCTTGGAATATATAGGCCAAAGAGGAGGAAAACCAACCAAGGAAACTAGCTAGCCATTGGCTCAAAAACAAATATCTTATCTTGTCCTTGAGGCTTTGCAAAGCCCAAGGCACAAAATATCCAATAAAATATCTCAAAATGCTAAAAAAGGGAATTATTTTGACTTTTTATGACTGACAATGTCCTAAAATAGCTTAACGCACATTTTGAAAGACCACTTCAGAAATCTTCCTTTTTTGGTCAAAAAACACTAAGGGCGCATCAGCAGAAAATTTCCTAACTTTCGGATGAGTTTTTAGGGCCTTCCCGATGTCAAAATGAGGCTGTGATGGCTCGTTGGAAAGCTATGGATGTCTAATTTCTATAAAAACTTGAATTTTCTCAAATTGATACCCATAAGTCTGTCAAATACTGAACTGAGTGAAAAAACCCAAAAATTAGGCCTTGCTGATATGTGGGCAGAGTGTTGAAAAAGTGAGTTTTTTTTGTATCTTTCGAGGACCAAAAAAACTTCAATTTCTTTGAAAATTTCTGAGTATATGCCCCTAAATTTAATGCATCCAATGGTACCACTCTCAACAGCTGAGGATGCTCCAAAAAAAAATGATAGCGCCCATGATTTTATGCAATTAGGCCAAAAAATGACAAAAAACAAGATCATGTCAAAATTCACTCAATTTTGGTGAGAAAACCCCTTAAGGGTGTTTAGAAACATGCCTAGAAGCTCAGGCCAAAATTCCAAGTCCAGATGTGTCTTTTCCACTTTTTCTCATCGGGTGCCCTCTTTGGGCAATTTTGAATTTTTCTTGGTTTTCTTCCTTATTGTTTGGAATTTTAGCTCTGGCGAAGAATTCATGGCCCCTTGCCTAGGAGAGGTAGCTAGCACATGCTTTGGAGAATTCCCTTCATGATCCATGTTTTGTGTTTTCTTTCCCTCATCATTGCTTGCTTGAGGGTTGCCTTGTTTGTCTTTGTCACTGCTTTCTTCATGACTGTCATGCTCTTTCCCTTCACTGTTTTGTGCTTCATCACTTTACTCTTCATTATCACTGCTATGTTTAGACCCTTTAGTATTGTGTTTGAGTCAAGAAGCCTTTACCAAGACATGTTTGTGGTTTTTTGAAGAGAAGTATCCTTGTGTTTTTGGCACCAAAAACCTCTTTCCCTCAATCACTGTTTTTATCCTTGCTATCCATAGCAAGAAGTGGACCTCTTTTAATTTGACAAAAAATCTTCATCCCTTATTCATTGTCTCTTCTTTGGTTTACTAAACAAGGTGTCCATAAATCACTGTTAAAATACCTATTTAAACTGATTTAAGACCTCCACTAACAAACTCTGTTTTTCCTTCTATCAACTGTGTGTAGTCTTAGCTATTTTATAGCACAAATGGACTTTCAAATTTTCATATCAACCCTTATCCCTTTCACTGTCTCTTTGTGGTTCTTAGAAACAAAAGGGACTTATTGAAAACACATTTTTTAAATACTCCTTCAAACTGATCATGATACCCTTCACAAACTCTGTTTTTTTCTGATTTTGGAGACTGCAAATCCTTTATTTTTTCATAACACAAAATACCTCCTTCAAATTTGACAAAAGCCTTATACTCTAATCACTATTTCTCTCTTTTATTAGATGATCATGGCACTTTTGAAATCAATGTTTAAAGACTCCTTTCAATTGACAAAAATTTCATCTTCTAGTCACTTTTTTTCTCTGAGTTTAACAAACATGATGCTCTTTTAAAAACAGTTCAAGACACCCTTTTTAAATTGATTTGAAGACCTCAACCTAAGTCTGCTTTTCTCTTAGAGACTATGTATGCTCTAAGCCATTCATAACACAAGAAAAACTTTCAAATTGGCTCATAAAACCTCCATTTCACTGTCTCTTTGTGGTTTATTTGAGACAAAAGGGAGTCATTTAAAACATTGTTTTAAATACTCTTTCAAACTAATTGAAAACCTTCTAATCAAACTGATGTTTTTCTGGTTTAGAGACTAAGCATATCCCTAGCCATTCATAGAAATAAAATCTCCTTCAAAGTGACACAAAAACCTTTCTCTCTTTCACTATTTTATGTCCTTTGTTATCATAATCAAAGGCTTCCTTCAACTTCTTCATAAAATTTTCTTGATGCATTTGGAGGTGTCTTTCTGCTAAAAACTGGACTTTGACATCTTTTGAAAAATTGTGTTGCTAGTGGCCCAGGCACCCGGGCGTTGGGCTGTTTAGGGGTAGACCGGGCGGGGTCAAAAAATAGAGGTTAGGGGCAGTTTTTTATAATTTCAAAAATTGAAATTGGAACATGACTGTATCAGGAGCATTTGGCACTTGGAATGGAAAATTTTCATGATTGGAGGGCTTTGAAAATGACAAAAATTGCTCGGGCCCTGCCGTTCAACAACAACCATGGGTGTCGGGCACAGGCATATCGCGCCTTTCTACAGGTGTGCCATGCCCTTCAAAAATTTCTTCTATGTCCTCCTACAGGCGCGCCGCGCACTCCTACAGGCATGTCGCACATTCCATCAAGCTTGAAAATGGCTCAAAATTGTTCGATACCTGTTTCTCTCCTCCATGACCTAGTTCTGCACTTTGAAAACGAATGTTGTCCTTACATTCCAGTTCTCTTCATCAAAATGTCCTTGTTTTCCAAATTGTTCCTCCATATGTGCGTGAAGTAGCACTGTCTACTTGCATGAAACACATAAATACATGCCTTTGTGCATGCATGGGAATTCCAACTCCCGTATCCTCAATACTAACAACTAAATTTAAAGTGTCAGATGTTTTAGGAAAGGATAACTTATTGATTGTGTCAAGCTATTGATTCATTATTCCATCAGATAGTAGGAGCCTAAAGGTCTCCCAACTATTCATCCTATCAGCTACTTCAAACCCACTCAAAGTGTTGCATGAACATTTTGAAATCCACTTCCTATCTTCTGTCAATTGCTTTGAGAATGCTTCAACATTGGCCTCCCTTATAGCCTTCACATCTTTAGCTAGGTGAACACATACACATATATGACCTCTCTCTGTGAACCTTTTCCATGAATGTTTGTCCATATAACTTATTGGAGCACTTTCCAATTTCTGCATGAGACTCGTCAGCAAGTGAAATTTGAGGGAGCTTATACAACACCTTTTTCAACTGTGTGAACATCCTCAACAAGTATTGTTCGAGGTTCGAGGTTATAACTTATTTTTGAGGTGGAGAGAGCTTATTGGAGTTTATTCAAGTTTTCAACTGCTTCACCAATTTTGTGTGAACATCCTCAGCAATTTGCAGTTTCAAGGAATTTATTGGGTTGCTTTTTTGTTTGAATATCTTCAGCAAGTGCAGTTTGAGGGAGCTTATGAGAATACATACCATTTCTTTGTGATCCTTCTCCACACAGGCAGATTGTGGCAAGTTATTGGACCACTTCCAAATTTCATCGTCAACCTCATTCAACTGCTTCATCACTTTCCTATAAATTGCTTCCCTCTGGCACAAACACTGCAGAATCACATACCTGTAAACAATTTTTCATAGCCTTACTACATAGAGGTTATTTTTCAAGAAATAAACTGATACTCTAGATATTACCATCTTCACCATCTTTGCGAACATAAAAGTTTCCGACTTCTAACTGTCTTCCATATTCTTCCAACCACATGAGAATTTCATCTTCTTGAGCTACATCTATTAATGTACTAGAGACACATGGCATCATCTCCCCAGTTACAGAAAGTTTCTTAGTGCCAACATAGAGTTGGCCATCGAAACAGTCAAGGAAGAAAAACTTATTCATATTACATGAGGCTGCAATGACAATATTCTTCGATCCCCTAGGGAGTGTTATCTGTGAAGCACAATGTTCGGTAAGTTCCAAAACTTGTTCCAAGGGTAACAAATGCACATTAACATATTGATTGTAGAAATGATAACCTCCCATAAGGCCCAAGACAGATAGCTACTGAGTTTGTGGAAGACTGCTATGTCGGATTTTTTGGCCATTACAGAAACGATACAGAATCCTTGTAGAAACAAGAAGTTTCCACCCAAGTTTATCCTCTGCCCTCCTAATTTCATCTTCAGATGCTCTAAATTTCTTATCTTCTGCTAGTGACTGCCTGGATCATATGACATTTTACAGAAGAAAAGGTACTTTCATTGTATTTGCAGTACAGGTAACTTATTTCTGCCTTTTTGTCTCAAACTGATTTTTCCCTAGTCTACTTTCTACAAGAAATAATACAGTTGGGTCAACTTGCTTTGATTGCTGATGTAAATGACCTCACCAGTCTCTGAAAGACCAAAATTTTTAGTTCCTTCATTTTTAATCCAAAATATGTCTGTTTGTCTAAAATTTATTTCATTCAATTGTGTAGCAACAAATTTCTCTTCTGTGCATATATAGTGGAAAAGGATCTCAATTAATAAGCCAACTTTGTTTTCATGCTCTTTATAAAACTATGTCTGGCCTCTTTTACTTACGAATAAATTTATCATAAAGACACCATTGCAGCCTTTAAATCACCATGAGGAAATCTCCATTGTTTTATGAAATGAAGAAACCATAATATGCTGCCATAAAACTTTGTCTCTTATCATTTAATGGAGGAGCCTTTTGACTATGAGTGAAATATGGCTTCACAAATTTTGACCCTTTGAATGAGCTGATTTTCTATGTAAACATTTGAAGAGTTGTCCCTCGATTTCTTTGTGAAGGAGGTCTGCAACAGTGCAAACCTCATCTATTTTTACAATGTGCCCTTGTATGTTTAGCTGAGCTGGAAATAACCTCTGGAGCTCTTCCTTCATTTATCACTTGGATGAAGAATTTTTATAAACCAGAAGGGATATGTTTAAGAGGAAAATTCTCCTTTCACACAACTTCTAAGTGAATGTTTGTTCATATCAGTCTTGCAAAATTCACTTAACACAGAGCTTAGTCCACCAATTTCATCATTCAGATGAGGCTATTGTTGAATTAAAAACTATGACTTCTGATTTATCCTTTTGAAGAAAAGCTTTTGAAACATAATAACAGAGACTTTAAAGAAAAACCAGCATGCCATCCTTTTGCTTGTGATATGAAATAGGCTTTCAACCTATGAACTCTCATTGACTCACCATGGATTTTCAACCTTGTCTTTCGAATAGGAAACTTACTCAAACACCATTTGTAACTCTGTTGATGCATCTTTTTTTTTATCCCTTTGAAGGAGGTGGCCTACAACAGCTCTGAAATTACTCAAAACACCTTGATCCTCTGCTTTATAAATGAAGGAGGCCTTATTGATCCTGTTCCTAACCATCTGCTCTTAAATTAGTGGAGGTTATCAGCATGTTTCCCAACCATCTACTTTTAAATGAAGGAGGTTCTTATCATGTTACTTAACCATCTGCTCTTGCTTGGAGGAGGTTATCAGCATGATTTCTTCTAACATTTTCTCTTTTTAAGGAGGTCAACATAGTCATGACATTTCATCTATTTCCAAAACTGTGTCATATTTCCTTGAAATATATATCTCTGCTTGGTATATCACAATAGGTAATAAAGTGAAATTTTGAAAATCTGCTATATGAGGCATGTTCTGAGATATGTATCTTTTTGTCAAAATATCCTTATGAACTTTTAAACCAGAAGCTACATGACTTGTATTTGTAGAGTATTTGCTTGCTAGTCATCATTTACTAACCTTTTTGACTATGTTTGTAGAGGTACATTGGATTTGTTCTTTCACTAGTGATTTATCCCAGGCTCAAGGCAGCATAAGAAGCAGTTGTCTTCTTATGCATTATGATGATGTCCTTGGGAAAACTTATGCAACATTATTTCTGAAGGAGACACTGAAACACTGTAGATCAAAATTATATCAGTCCTTTGTATTCATGTGGCTTTCAAGGATGATCTTAGCTCTTTGGGAAACTTTTTACCTTTGACACATGCACTCCTGTTCTCCTTTCATTTCAACTCTCCATCTGCTTCATGATGGCAAATTTCTTCAACATGAGAGACTTATTTGGACTTGTGTCTTTGCTCTTGTTTGGATACTGTTTGTCATTCAATTACACCCCTGCAGAGATGCAAAACATATGATTTTGAACCTTGGAAGGATTCTTTGGTGCCTTATGGATATTTTTCCTGATCTAAGCACATTATTTTAGATAGTAAACATGCTTATCTTCTTCTGATTTGGACCTTTGTTGAATTTCTTCTTGAACAGAGACAAAATACCTCTTACTGGTGTGCGACCTATGGATGTATCAAGACTTATTTTGCAGAATAGGAAGGAAATCTATGACTGATTGGTCCTAGACAGAGGCTCTTTTGGCTTAGGATATTTTTACCAAGGAAATGATTCCTAAACACCACTATCTAACTTAGGGGTAACTTTCATAGATTTTGATTGTTTTCTCAACAAGAAAATCAGGGATAGGAAGGGAGACACTTTGTCAAATGGTCAAATGTTGGATAGTGAGTTTGATGAGACATAAGGGGAAAATGATAGTAGACAAGCAAGACTAAGATAGCTATAGACATGGATATTTTGCTGAAATAAGACAAGACTTGAAAATCAAAGCTTACTCCGAGCATAGGCTGTCAGGGAAAAAGGTAAAAGGATAAAAATTTGTCTGGGGTGTTTTCTAGATGAAAAATTGACATATGGAGATTAGCTTCTAGAAAACTCAGCTAGGAATCTAGTCATCAACAACAGGCGAAAAATATTGATGACTAACAGGTCCCTCAAGACACACTCAAAAGAATCATCCAGAAGACCAAATAATTGGGGACAAAAGTGTGGGAGTCCAGACTAGAAGACAGCTAGTTGAATAGTAAGAAGAAGCATACCTAGCCATGTTATCTCAAATAGAGCCAAAGAATTTCAAAGAAGCCAACAAAGACAAATGGTGGGTAAAAGCTATGAATGAAGAACTAGACCAGATTAAGAAGAATAATACTCGGGATTTAATGCCAAGACCCACTGGGAAAAATGTCATTGGTACAAAATGGATATAAAAGAATAAGATGAATGAACAAGGATAGGTAATCAGAAATAAAGCCAGACTTGTATGCAAGGGGTACACTCAAATCGAAGGTCTTTATTATGATGAAACATTTGCCCATGTAGCTAGAATGGAAGCAATTAGAATGTTTTTTGCCTTTGCATGCTACCATGATTTCAAGGTACATCAAATGGATGTGAAGTCTGCCTTCCTGAATAGAGACTTAGAGGAAGAATTCTACATGGAAAAACCTGAAGGATTCTCATTAACATATAAACATGACTATGTGTGTAGATTAAAGAAAGCCTTATATGGGCTGAAACAAGCTCCTCATGCATGTTATTCAAGACTAGACAAATACTTGCAAAAACAAGGTTTTAAGAAAGGAGGAGTAGACAACAATTTGTACATAAAGGCTAATGAAAATGAACTCCTAATTGTAGTAGTATATGTAGATGACTTCATGTTTGGTAGCAACAAAGTGAAGTTAACAAAAGAATTTGCTGAAGAAATGAAATTAGAATTTGAGATGTTTACGATTGGAGAGCTCACCTTCTATTTAGGACTTCAAATTCAACAAAAGAACACAGGAACATTCATCTCACAAGAAAAATACTTAATAGAGATGTTGAAAAGGTTTCAAATGGAAGACTCCAAACCTGTGTCAACTCCCATGATCACTAGATGCAAACTATGTGCTAATGATGGATTTGTAGATATAGACCAAAGACTGTACAGATCCATGGTAGGAAGTCTACTATACCTAACTACATCTAGACCAAACATTGTGTTGGCAGTAGGACTTGTGGCAAGATATCAAGCTACACCAAAACAAAATCACTTACTAGCAATCAAGAGAATATCCAGATATCTACAAGGAACTGCACATTATGGGCTATGGTATCCAAAAAGAAAAAGCTTCACTTTGATAGCATATACAGATGTAGATTGGGCTAGCTACATGGATGACAGGAAAAGCACAAGTGGAGGTGCATTTTATTTGGGAAAAAGTCTGGTGGCATGGCTAAGCAAGAAGAAAACTTCTATCTCTCTACCTACAACAGAAGCGGAATGCATAGCAGCAGCAACATGTTTCACACAAGTAATGTGGATGAAACAAACTCTCCAAGACATGAAGGTAAGCATGGATGATCCCATTTCAATCAAATGTTACAATACAAGTGCAATAAGTATATCAAAAAATCCTATATTTCATTAAAAAACAAAGCACATCCCAATTAAGTACTATTTCCTCAGAGAACAAGTAACACAGAAAGTAGTGAAGTTGGAATATGTACCAACAAAGGAACAAACAACAGACATATTCACAAAAAATCTTGCTAAAGAGCCATTCAAATATCTAAGAGACAAATTAGGGGTAGTGTCTGTAGATGTTACTCTCTGACATGAAAAGAAAGCATCATTCCAGGGGGAGATCAGAAAAGAAAGCATCATTCCAGGGGGAGAGCAGTTAATAAATTGTCATAAAAGAGCTAAAGCAATGGAGCAGTGCATGGAACAGGTCCTCAAGATCAAAGTATTATGGACAAGATTTGGAAACCACGCTAGGAAATGTGCAACCCTTTGCCATTGATGTCAAAGGGGGAGGAAAATTAAGAAAAAGAAGAGTATTAAAGTATTGCCATCAATGCCAAAGGGGGAGACTGTTGGAAATATTATCATTGATGGAAAAGGAGAAGAAAGGAGTAGCACATGAACTATCACGAAGAAGAAACAAGATCGTTAGAGAGCTACAGAGTGTGTGAGTGCTTCAGGTTTTAGCAAACAGGGGTTGTTCCCGTAAGCCTACGGGCAGTTGAAAGGGCCATTTGATTTGAAGATCTGGCCAAAGATAAGGAGGTTTTGTAAGTAAATTCATTTTATATATGAAAGAATCTATTCTAAAAATATATGTACATTGATTGATTGAATAATGCGTGGACAAAGTCTATAATTGGGGTTTTAAATGGTGTTCTGCATATAATTGAAGAAAATCCATATAATTGTTTGGGACAGATTTAAGTTGAAGGGTTTGTTTAAATAGCCTTGGAAAGACTGAGTAAATGTACAAACGAATTGAGTGGGACCGAGAATTCTGTCATTCTACATGCAAGCCACATTTGTAAAGAAGCTGTGTGGTGCAAAGGGGAACATTCACCTATTGAATTTGTGTGTTAATATTGAACACTGATGGTAATTCTGTATACATCGATCATAGATTGAATCGATAAGATGGAAGAGAGATAACCTCTCAAATCTATGTAACGAGGGTTTGGTCTTGAAAGATGTAAGGAGATTCGATCTCAAAGGAGGGTCATACACCCGGTTGTGTATATACAGTGAATAGAAGCCTGGGCTTTGAAGCCACATATGAGGATTTCATAAAGATGGATTTGTACCACAGTAACTAAATATAGAGAAACAATCATGCACTATTTGTGTGCCGAAGAGGGTTGGAGGCTGGAAACCTGGCCTGTTTGGAGTCAAAGATTGAACAGAGGTGGAATTTACAAAGTAATGGCACAAATAAACCCATGAATTGGAGGTGCAGAGGTTTGAAGACCGATTGATAGCTTAACCCAGAAAGTAGGAGTCACGGTGATATGAAATACTCGATAAATTAAGAGTGGAGATCTCGTGTTGAAAGACTGAAACGAAATTGTGAAAAAAGCATTAATGTAGAGAAAGATGGGGTTGACTGAAGCGGAACCTTGAGTTGATAAATGGAACTGGAACATTAAATAGTGAAAGCAATTTTGAAGAAATGAAGAGTGGTCTCGCGCAACCTCTCAAGTGGTAAGTAGATTTGGGTTTTAGAATGCGATATGGCTCAGTAAGGGATGTGTGGAAAAAGTGGTAAGAGTAAAACCACTTTTATCGCGTGATTTTGAGGGGTTAAAGAGAGTGGAGTTAAATTGCGCGATATCCATTGGATGTGCACCCAAAGTACTATTGGAGCGCGAGAGGAGATTGATCGTGGGATTATAAGTCAAGTTGCTTGGTCGATAATGCAGAGGTAAGTTGTGCATATTGTGGGCCTTGAATGTTATTTTAAGTTGGCGCTGACATTTTAATTAATGCCATGAAGATTTGATGTTGGGTTGATTAACATCCATATGCATGGGCGGTTGCTTAAACCAAAGCCGAACTTTGGTAAGTCTTAATTGCTGTAGGATGGGAATTTAAATAAATATGATAATAGAGCTAAGGCCGAGAGCTTTAATATTATATTGATTTGGCTCAAACATTAAATGAAGTTTATACCTTGGTTTAATGAAAGGTTCAAATATTGATTCAATTTTCATGAAGTTTAGGAAATGGGCTATTGAAATGTTGAATGTTAATTCGATATTTCCATATAATGGAAATTAGCATATATGGGTTTATCCTATGGGTTTGACTCCAAAGTTGAGATATCAATATCCATTTCATGGAGTTAGAATAGCATATTTATAATGAGGTTTTGACCTTTGATTGAAGAAGCTTCCACATGTAGAGGTTTGAATTTGCCCAGAAAGTGAACTTAGATTGGGCATTAATGGGAATGCATTTTTATATGCATGAGAGTGATAATGTGGGTTTGTTAGGGTGACCCACCATCAAGAACAATCACAATATAACAACAGAAACTGAAAAAGACAGTGACAACATCAGAAAAGACAAACGCACAGCAAGCCAAAGGCCGAAAAAGGGATGAGTGAAATTGATTTATGTAACTGTAAATGTGAATTTAAATGATTAAATTTTTTCTTTTATTGTATGTGATGCAAAGGCAAGTCTCCATATGAAAAGAAATACCCCACTGTAATATTGAAATGTATACATATTGTTATATTTTCTGAATGAGCTGGACAAAGAAATGAGAAGGTGGAAGGCAAAGAGTCATGGCTGTTCATTTCGAATTCCCTGTGGAATGCAGACAATTATGAGGTGATCTCCATAAATAATGTTACCAACATATGCATAGAGAGGTTATAGAATGGAGAAATGAGGCAGAGAGGGTAAGAAAAAGGAGGAGCAGATAGAGAAGTTGTGAAGATTCAGAGATGATATAAGGCAGATATGAAGGCTGGTGGACAACAGTGAAGAAGGAACAGAACAGAGCTGATATCCAGGTAAATCAACATATTTTTTTTTATGAAAGAGTGAGGAAGGTGGTGCTTCCATATCAATTTGTAGCTTGATAGATGTCAGTTGTAGTTGGATGAGGTAGGAGCCTCCTGTAGGTTGTAGCCTGCAGAAAATAGATGGGAGTTGGAGCTTCCTTGCAAGTTATAACTTGTAGAATTGAGGTAGTAGACTCCTGTAGGTTGGAGCCTACAGAAAACTAGTGGTGATAGGGAGTTGGAGCTTGCCTTTGCATCACAAAAATAATAAGATGTGGTTTTCTCCCTTATGGGTTTCCACTTATATATGTTGTCTATATGCATGATGATTATGTGTTGATACTCTGTATTTATTCTGCTTAATACTCGCTGCTCACTTATTAAGATTGTTGTTCCATTGTATATTAAGTTGATCAAAAAATGATGGTGTGAATGAGTATAAAAGAAAGTTTAATAAGAACATGACTGCATTAAACTGATTCACCCCCCCTCTCAGTTTAACCAAGGGTTCAACAAACCCAGTATTTACATAGATTTTCCCAGCCTGATCTTCTGTATTAGTGGCCTCTTTCCTATTCTACAACCCTCTTCTTGCCCTCCCAGGCTTACAAACAAAACCCTATATTATTATAACCTGCAGTCTCTTCAGAACTCTAATCTGTCTCTTTAGATCTCTACTCTGTCTCTTCAGACCTATAATCTATTCTTCAGATCTCTACTCTCTCAACTAGTCAAATTATCTCATGTTCTCAAAAATTCGAGAAAATTTACAATTTCTCACAATATTTAATTGATTTTTAATTAAAAATCACTCAAATCACTCATAAAAATCCAACTCCCTTAAAAACATGGAACCACTAAGTTTTATTAAATTACAAGGAATTTTTGTTAGCCTAATGCCCCTGCATCATTGTCCATGTGAAAAGTTGCTTTGTATTGTTTAAAGTTTCATAAACATAATCAAATTTTCCTTCCCACACTGCCTTCATCCTTTTAAACTATACTTTCTCGACACTGTGTTTTCTAGCTCTCTTTTTCATTACAAAAATTTCCTGATTTGCCAAATTTAACTTTTCCTCAAGGTGCTGAAACTTTGTTTTCTCTATCACTTTCTCTTTTCCCCCTTTTAATTTGCTGATTGTATCCTTCACTGTGGGTGAAGAGAGATCAATAATCTCTTTAGGTGATTTAGCTGTCTCAATAGGTTTTTGAACTTCTTTGCTGCCTTCCATTAATTTCCTAGCATGGCTTGTCATAGGATTTCTTTCTTGAAAAATGAAACCTGCATCTTCCCCCTCAAACTTTAATCTCTTTGCAGACTTAGCCTTTTTCAAATTCTGCTCATCTTCCCCAATAAATTCAGCTTAAACAATAGGTGTTTCCTCTATGTCAATGGCATAAAGAATATCCTCTAGATTCCCCTTAGACTTTTCTTGCACCTTATCAGCCATCTTTGCAAGACTTCTATGCAGATAAAAATTTAAGTCAAGTGAAATTTTACCAGTGAAGTGTAGAAGTAATTTGAAATGGTATGAATAAACCTTGTGATATCTGCCTTCACAGGTAAAATATTTCTGAATGTTGAGCAGCAATTTTGAATAATTATCTTTGATGCAGCTTCTTGGGATAGCATTGTTGAGATCCATATCAATGTGCTCAGGCTTCATGAACTCTTTAATGTCCTCCTTTGTGTATTTTTCTTTCCTCTGCCATATTCTTCAGAGAACCTCTCAGCCTCGCTTGATATGGATGTATCAGGCTCACTTGAATAAATGTATTAGCCTCACTTGATATGGATGTAATAAACCTTTGTAAGAACCAGCCACAAGTTTGGCTCAATAATTAGAGCTTGGACATTACAAATGAAAGCAAAAGGACTGAGAATGAATAATTAGGAAAGAATTTGAATTTCAAGTGTCCTTTCATAACTAAAAATGATAGCCCACTCATAACCTATATTGACCATGATGACTGCAAACGTGGGTGTGTACTTCGATTTCGTCATTGCATGACTCAACAAGCCTCTATCTTACCCTTTCCCAATGGTTTCTACCATTTGACAACTCAACTGACAAGATAGTTACAAAACCATGCTTTCGTAGTGCCTGTAGTGTAATTTTTGTTGCTTGCGCTACGAAACTATCAGTGCTTTCATAGCGCAAAGTGACTTTTTTCAACGTGATGCACTACGAAACTATGTTTCTTGGCTAATTGGGTGGTTTTGATACTAAAAATTTGGGAAATGAAATGAATCATAAAATGATGAAAGACTTGACATGAAAGACCTTAAAAATGATTTTATTTAAACACTAGGGTAGGCTCAAACTATAAAAACTTAATACTTCCCTTGGTCAAACTCAAGAAATGATTCCTAAGACCCTATTTTGATCCATGAACCTAAGTAATCTTGTCAAAATCATGTTTTGAAAATTTTTGAGTGATAACAAAATAATTCCACGAGGATTGAAATATTTGATATATTAGAAAAACACTACAGGATTATGATTTGGGAAAAATCCATCTATGATAAGAGATTCAAAACAAAATCAATGGGAACAACTTTTTGTTTGGCCCTCCTTCTAGCACCAATTGTTTATGGCGTTGGAGATCTGTCAACCAAGGGGGTCTCCCCAATATGAAATCCAAATTAGAACTCAAATCATTTAGAGTAGGAGCCCCAACCGAAAATGCAACCAATTTCCATTATCCTTAGGGATTTTCCTTGGATGTAATTATTAGCATAAGAAGTTATACAAACAATCATTGAAACAAGAAAGTAAGTTGACACTATGAAGCATACAATTGCATGTATATAAGGTACTTTCATGACAAGGAAAGAGAGAGTGAGCCTCTAGAAGAAAATTAATAGTACTATCCTAAAAGAGATACACAAGACCATAAGAGGATCATTAGTTAACCTCCAAAGTAGTTCAAAATAAAACAATGATCACAAGGGAAAGTAACAATGCACATTCAACAAGATACATACCAAATCCAATGAAATATTTATTTTTCTTTAGTATGTGTTAACATAAACATACATCACAAAAAATGAAAGAATACTATCACAATAATTCACAACATATGCATGAAAGTGCACCAACTCTACAAGATTCATATATCAAGTGAAGCTCCCAAGTTATACAATTACATTACCACTTGCTCCTCCAATAGTGGAACATTACGTCACCACTTTCTTCTCCAAAAAAATATCTTCTCTCCTATGCCAAGCTGTAGAATCCAAGGTGTAAATTTCAAGTCCCAAAAGTCCCTTTCCTTGAGTTATGAGGATGTATTTAACAAATAGGTGACTCTCCACCTCCCATGTGACTCTTGACCTTCATCATGACTTTAGATATTCTACTATGACTTTTTGAATTATTACATGACCTTTGAGCTTCTATATGACTCTATAATTTTCTAGTGATTCTTTAATATACATGTGGCTTTTCATATTCCACATGTGACTCTTGGAGTTCCACACATTTACATTTTTTCATTTTTGGAAATACATAATTACATCCACAAATGATGTAGCAAGATACATTGACACATATGAAATTTTCATGACACTTGTACAGGTCATGAATTGGGAAAATATGACCCATATATTCATGATGATATGTCTAAGCCAAACTTATATTCTCACTGCTTCCTTCATGTCTTCATGGAATGTCTTGCATGTGCTTCATCTTCATTCTCCAAGGGGCTAATTGATATGGTGTCTTCTTGTGATCCTAATCTTTGATATTTTTTCATAAGCTAATATCCCTTCATGTTTTTTCTTGATTACTTCTTTATGGTTCTATCTTCACAATTTTCTTCTCGTATGATCTCCCAAGCATCATCCTCTCATGTCAAGATATGGTGCCTACAAATTAAATTCACTCATGATAAGATGACATCAATCCATAAATATCCTAGTCTAACTTTTTTCATGAAAATCACTGATTGAATTGGAACTAAGTATTGGACCAGGAGGAAGGTTCAGGGACAACACAATGCATAGTTCTATAGGAAATGAATCAGGGATTGAGGCTTTTAACTACGCAATGCACATTTTTGGAGGCTTGTGAAGCAATATTACATAGTTGAGGGGCACTGTGAGGCAAGCTTTCAAATTATAACTATGCAATGCATAGTTCATGAGAGAGAGAGAGACCACTGGATTGTGTGGTTGCATGGTTCAGGGGGTCATATATACATTCTGCTACTTGAAACTACACAATGCGTAGAAAGAGGCTGAGTGGAGGAAAGATTTTAAAGTTCTAGGGAGAAAGAGGTAATTCTTGAGAACTATGACTATGTAATGGCAGTCCTTGGAGGAAATGACTACATATTATGTAGTTCCTAATGACATGATAACATTCTTGTGGCCTAAGGCTGCACAATGCACAATTTAGGGAGGCAATTTGAGAAGAGATTGACCAAAGAAGGATCAATTAAAAAAAAAAATACTAAGTGTGGGATCAAAGACACAAGAGTTGGAATCAGAACATGACTTGAAAATGATCACACACTTATAGATGATCAATCACTTGACATGGAATCATTTACCAGCCACAATCAAAATTTTCATGTTGAAATGACAGTGGTACAATACTTACCTCCAAGTGCAACACTTAATATACACTTTGTGACACAAGTTATGACACTAGTGAAATAGTGCTCAAGACTTGGGGAATGTGTCTAATGCATGTATTTATGATATATAAAACACAATAGTGCAGTAATATGCATAAAAAATACCCTCAAAGAATGTACAAATGGCTCCCTTTGAATAGACGTGACACTTCCCTAACCATAAGACGACACTTGCGAAAGTAAGAGAAAAATACAAATGACACTTGAAAAAACTTAAAGAAAGTGAAATAAACACATCCTAGAACAAATATAACATGAAAATGACACTTGTTAAAGTGAAAGAAAGAAAAAATAATAGTCGCAAATGTGAAAGAGATGTTAGGATACTCTGACACATAGGAAATAGTTAAGTATAACTTGGTCTAGCGTACAGTTAGGTAAAGTGTGTTTCTTTAGTATGTACTTTTGTAACTTATAATATGACGGTCACAATATATAGTGATCTAATAGTTCATTGTCTCCTCGGTATTACCGAAACTTTATCTGTAGCTTAACACCCAATTAGTCCATGACCTCTATTTAAAGAGCATGGAGGGCCATTTTTCCAGTGACCTTTTATGAGAGAAGCTTATGTAATTTTTCTTTCTTTATATTGATAAATTTCCTGAAGTGGACGCATTGGCTCATGCAGTGGACTATTTCCCTCTTTTAGGGTTTTAACCATGTCAAATACTGGTGTACTAATCTGTGATATGTTTGTTGGCGGTGACCTTTGGTGTTTTGATCTAAGGAACTTACCCTATAAATTCCTACATGGTATGAGTGTTGTTTGAGGGCCGCATCCATTGTTGATCCAAATCCAAAAGTTGGTTTTGACTGCACACGACTGCCATTTTCCAGTTCTACTGTTTCTGACCACTTTTGGGTCTAGAGAACTGCTCTGTTGGGTCTGAAGCCTCTATTCCAGTGAGGAACCCATTTAGTTTCATGCGAAAAGGCTTCCGATTTCCCTAACTATGTAATTTTAGATCTAGAGGTATAACATGTTTTTTGTAGTTATATTTATTTATCCCTATGTCTATTTTGGTTTATAGTCATTTTTTAGTATTACCGGATCTATGCCCTCTTCTATGCATATGCTCTTTTCTCTGCTCTTTGTGTGATCTGGAAAACCAGAAATAGAAAGACGAGATTATTCTCCTACGTATGTGCTTTCCCTGTGACTTTGTGTGATATAGGGAAATCATAAATAGAGAGAAAAATATTTACTTTATGGGAATACTAACTAGAAAAATAACAATTACTTTCATAGTTTTTTGTTTTTTTGGTTGTTGTTTGCGTGGTTGTTTTTTGCAGGAAAAATAACACGCATGCCAAAGAGCAAAAAAAAAAAAACCCTTTCCTCCTTTCCAACAATTACTAAATATTTTAATTAGCTCACTTGGTGTAAAATTACTTTATGAGCATAGAGGTCTTGGGTTCAAGTCTTTTTGTCAAGTTACTTTTTCTAATTTTTTTTTTCAAGTTACTTAAAAAAAAGAAGGCTTTTTGTCAAGTTATTTTTTCATGTAAATTATGTTTTAAAGTTACTCTATGTAATAATGTTTCTCACCCATTATAAAAGGTAAGTCACTTATAGTCTAAACTCATTTTATCCTTTATTTAAGTTACACTCTACTTAGTCATTAGTTCATAAAGTAACATTGTAAAAAGTCACTGTCACTTATTTATAAAAGTGGGTCATATAAAGTAGTATTTTGAAAAAAAAGGTGAGCTTATCGTATTAAGTTTGGAAGGGGGGGGGGGGGGGGTTTAGAGGGATTTAAAAAATAAAATTACAACTTCATCATCAACTTTCAACCTATCACATGACTACTTGGCCTCTACTACAACTTTTCTTCAAAAATGCATAACTTCTTCATCTAGAAGGTGTTTTCAGAGCTGTTTTTTTTAACTGACCTAATTTTTTGAGATCTTTTGATTGGAGTAGTTAGTTTCAACCTTTATAGCTGCAATTTTTTAAAATGGACAGTGCATGCCTGGTTATTCTTAACAATGCCAATTATTTCCAATGACTATCCTACATGGTAGAATTACTGAAAAGTAAAGGCCTATATAGAACAACCTCACGACTAGAATCTAAACCTACCATTGAAGAAAAAAAAGATAAATGGGAAAATAATAAAGATGACGCTGAAGGCTTGATAGTAATTTCCATTGCTCAAGATCTTATATTTCATATCCAATAAATTGACTCGCCTGTTGAAGCTACGAAAAAGCTAAATAATGTTTTTGGCATTTAAAATGAAATCAGAGCCCACCAACTTGAAAATGAGTTTCTTAATTTGGACCCCATAGTTTCTCCTATATTGAAGGTTTTTTGTCCAAATTCAAGACCCTTAGACTTCTCTTAGAAGGTTGTAAGGTCAAAAAGGAAGATGGTAGAATTATCTATTCCATTCTTTCTAATTTAGGCCCTGCATACTCTGTATTTGTTTCCACCTTCCATTCCACTAGAGAAGCCCTCATTTCTCAAGGAACACCCTGTAATTCCCCCTCTTTTGATGCCTTTTGCAATTCTTTGATAAGAGAACAAGAAAAACTCTTACACCTTGGCCTTATTAATACTGGAAACTCTTCTAAGAAAGCCTTAGTATCCCAACAACAACCAAATACAAAGAATCCTAAGAAGAAGCATCCTGAAAAGAATGGTCCTAAACCAAACAAGGGTCTTAAGCACTCTCATCTGCAAACTGAAAAAGAAATTCAAAAAACTGATGAGGAAAATAAAAGAAAAGGGAAGAAGATATATAGAAATTGCAACCTTTTTAGTCATGATGGCCACGTAGAGTCAAAAATTTTTAAGAAGATGGAAGCCTTGGAAGCAACAATGAAGAAACAAAACATTCATTTGGAGAAATCTTCAACTTCATCTTCGAGAATGGCACTTTCTGCATGCGGTTGTCAAGCATCAAGATCTGGTTATCTATTGAATGTATATTTTTCTTCTAATTCTCATAAGTAGCTCATTGATTCTAGAGCCTCTTACCACATGGCCAAAAATAAAGCCATGTTTTCTTCTTTAAATGATTGTAACAAAAAAAATATTGATGTTGGTAATGATAGATCTCTTAGTGTTTTAAGGCCTGGAACCATTCATCTAGATTGGTCAGTTTAATGATGTATTATGTCTCCCTACCTTGTCTTGCAACATTCTATCTGTTTATCATATAAATAATTCACGTGAAGGGAAAACCGTAGAATTCTCACCTCATGATGTTGTAATTAAGGACCTAAGTGATCCTAGACATATTTTACCTACTAGAATTGCTGATGATTTCACAAGTTTATATAAGTTTGACAACTTTGGGTCATCAATTATTCCCTCCATTTTTGTTTGTCATAATGATGAAGTGGGCAAACTTTGGCATGAGCGATTTGGTCACTTAAACAATCACTCTCTTCAAACTCTATGTAAAGAAAACATGGTGACAGGTCTTCCTATGGTATCTTGCCGAGATGGTGTTTGTTCCAGTTGTGTACTCAGAAAATGTCATCGAGATAGTTTTGACAAACGTGCCTCTTGGAATGCTTCAGCCCCTTTGTAGCTCGTGCATAGTGATTTATGTGGTCCACTTCTAGTTGTTTATTTCAATGGCTATAAGTACTTATTAAATTTCATTAATGATTTTTCCAGAAACACTTGGGTATACTTCTTAAAACTCAAGAGTGAAGTTTTAACATGTTCTTGGCCTTTAAGGCCTTTGTTGAGAAACAATATGGACATCAAATTCTTAAGTTAAGATCTAACAATGGAGGATAATATGTTAACAACAAATTTATCAACTTTTTCACTAAGCATGGAATTCAATTGCAACATATTGTTCCATATAATCCACAAAAAAAAGGTGTAGCTAAAAGGAAGAATCACACTTTAAAAGAAATGGCTAATTGTATGCTTAAATCTAAAGGACTTAGTCTTAATTTTTGAAAAGAAACAATTAACTGTGAAAATTAAATAGTAAATCTCACTCTTAACAAGGTTTTAAGGAATATCACTCCAGAATAAGCCTGGACCTCAATCAAACAAGATTTAAGTCACTTTCATGTTTTTGGAAGTGAAGCTTGGGCCCATATTCCATATGAGAAACATAAAGCTTTAGAACCTAAGAGTGAAAAATGTATTTTTATTGGATATTATAAAGATATCAAAGGATATAGACTTCTTCAACCCAAATCCAAAAATGTAATCATTAGAAGAGATGTAAATTTTGATGAAAATATAGCAGCCTGTGAGCCTAGCTCGACAGGTGTGCCACCTTTGGCCTGTGAGCCTGATTCAGAATATGTGCCACCTCTCTCTATCTCTTCTACTTCTGATAACATTCCTTCTACTTCGGATGATGGTAGTGAGGATGATGATCCTCCTCCACCTCCTCAGGATATTCCTTCAGCTCCACAACTTCCAAAATGGGTCTTCTCTACTCGAGATGCAACAGGTTCTCTTGTAGGCGACCTTGCAGATCAATGTCATACATGTTCTCAGTTTGACATCGCCTCTTCTTTATTGGCTCAAGTTCTAGAAAATTTTGATCCAGATACCTTTGAAGAAGCTTCGGGTCATCCAAATTGGGATGCAACTATGAAAGAAGAATATTTTTACTTATTGGAAAACGATACTTGGGATCTTGTTCCTCTTCCAAAGGGAAGAAAATTTGTCAGAGGCAGATGGGTTTAGAAAACAAAGTTTGGACCAGATGGAAAAGTGGATAAACATAAAACTCATCTTGTTGATAAAGGATTTTCACAATTTGAAGGCATTGACTATATTGAAACCTTATCCCATGTTGCAAAAATGACCTTGTTCTTTCCCTTGTTTCCTCCTTTAAATGGGAATTCCATTAGATGGATGTTAAATACGCCTTCTTACATGGGGACTTGCATGAAGAAATCTACATGGAACAACCTCCTGGCTTTATACAAAAAGACTCTAGCCTTGTTTGTCACCTCAATAAGTCTCTTTATGGTCTCAAACAAACCCCTCAGGCTTGGTATGAAAAAATGGATATCTTTCTCTTAGATACTGGATTTTCTAGATGTCATTCCAACAACACTGTCTACACCAAGAAAGTGGGTAAGTCCTTAATCATCCTTGTTCTTTATGTTGATGATATTATACTTACTAGTAGTGATCCCAACCATATAAACCATATGAATTATATCCTCAAAAATAATTTTGAAATTACATACTTAGGACACTTGCATTATTTCCTTAGTCTTCAAGTCTTGCAATCCAAAGAAGGTATATCCTTTCTTAGTCTAGGTATTCCTTTGATCTTCTATTCCACTTTCACATGGAAAAATATAAGCCAACCCCTTCTCCCTTTCAGTCTGGAGTCAAGATTTCAGTCACTTGTACTTCCCCTAAGGTTGATGCTACCTTATACCGTCAACTTGTTGGTAAAATTTTGTATCTAACCCATACCCATCCTAACCTATCCTTTGTCATTGGTCTTATTGCTTGGTTTATGCACAAACCTCATTAAAATAACATAAAAGAAGCTAAAATAATACTTAGATATGTTCAAGGTACAATTTAGTTCGAGATTTATTACAGTGTAGGAGCGTCTCCATTGTTGGTTGGTTTCACTGATTCTGATTGGGCTAGTGACCCTGAATATCGAATTTCTACTGCAGGTTATGTATTCACTCTTGGTTCAGGACCTATTACATGGCCTTGTAAGAAGTAAAGTTCCATCTCTCTTTCTTCGACAAAAGTAGAGTATCACGGAACCATTGAAGCCAACAAGTAATCCTTGTGGCTTCATTATATCCTGTCTGAATTTGGGCTTCATCAGTGACATCCAACTACACTTTGGTGTGCTAATTATAGTGCCATTCAACTATGAAAATATACAGTTCAAAATCAACGCAGAAAACACATTAAGCTACACATACACTTCATCAAAAATATCATTCATGATTGTGTTCTTGAATTGCAGTATTGTTCAACCAATTGCAAAATTTACAAAACTTCGATCTATGCTTGGAGTTCATGAAAGTTATAATTAAGGGGGGATAGGATCTAATGCATCCTTCCTTCTCCTATTGTGTCTTCTTTGTAAATCCTTCAATCCTATCCCAATTTTTTCTTAAGGGGGGATGTTATGATATTCCGACATGTAGGAAATAGTTAAGTATAACTTGGTCTAGCGTAAAGTTAGGTAAAATGTGTTTATTTAGTATGAAATTTTGTAGCTTATAATCCGACGATCATGATATGTAGTGATCCAATAGTTCATTTTCTCCTTGGTATTATCGACACATGATCTGTGGCTTAACACCCGATTGGTCCATGATCTCTATTTAAAGAACATGGAGGGTCATTTTTTTCGGTGACCTTTTATGGGAGAAGCTTATGTAAAATTTCTTTCTTTACATTAATAAATTGCCTGAAGTGGCCGCGTTGGCCTAGGCCATAGACTATTTCCCTCTTTGAGGGTTTTAAACACATCAAATACTAGTGTACTGATCTGTGATCTGTTTGTGAGCAGTGACCTTTAGTGTTTTGATCTAAGGAACTTACTGTGTAAATTCCTACAAGAGACACTTGAAAAAACAAAAGTGTGCCAAAGTGAAAATTGAGAAAACTAACTAAAATAGAAGTACAATTAATATCAAAGTGAGGGAGAAAAATACACAGTGATTATGGATTGTCCAATCACCGTCACTAGTGATTGCGCAAGGCTTACCTTCAAGAGTTGTGCAATGCCTATCTAAGCTTGCACATAAATATGTGTGGGAAAGTGAAACTTATAAGGATACGTAACACTTTGAAAAAAATTAGATGACCAGGAAGTGACCATGGAACGATATATTGTAAGATCCTCAGTAGGCTCGAAAAATCAAGTGTAAGAAAACTTTTGGAGGGTGTTTGTCGCAACGATAACACAATCTGAAATTTTCACTGTTGGGATAAAATCTAATGGAATTTCCATTTCTAAAGTAGGCACGATGATTGTATTGATAATATGATATTAATATAGGTTCCTTCCTTCCTACCTATATTTCTTGCTAAATCATTGGAAGAAGGAAAACTCGTATTTGTTGAACTTAGGAGCTAGGAAAGGTTTTGCATGAGGAGGTTGACCTTGAATATGATAAAACAACAATGTTAAAAACCCTCATTAACTATGAATATACAAATTTGGTGGAAATAATCCCAAAACTCTGTTGATTATTTCTCATAGTCCAGGAGTTTGACTAATGCATTTTATAAAAGAATTGAATCATGTATTTTCTAATGCATATAACCATAGTAGAAGAAAAATAATTAATAATGGTGATAATTTCCATTTTAGAGAGTTGTTTATAGTCATAATATGGAGATATAAATACTAAGTAAATGGAGGACTCTTGATGAATGATCTATGACCCAAGATTTTTTTAATCCAAATTAATAATATGCGAGGGTTCTTACCCTATCAAAATTTAATGAGGGAGGGAGCTTACCCTCTCTATATTTGAAATCACTAGAGGAAGCCCCACATAGCAGTTTTGGTTTTAGACAATGGTTTATGGTTTGTTGTCACCAGGGCTCACCTACCTCCACTGCATTTGCCAACTTTATGTTATGATTGTGAAAGGTCAAATAAAGCTCCAAACATGTATTGAAAATGTTTTATAAAGTGGGGTGCCATTTTATTATTATATCACATATATAATATCAAAATAATTTAAATATCATTATAATAATGAAGAGCTCTAAAAAAAGTATTGCTATTTTGTATAAAGTTATTAAAGAGCGAGAGAACAATTTGATAACCATTAAAATATAGTTTTGTAACTGTTTTTAACTGATTTATATAATTAGCATAGGGACAAAGATAAAAGTAAGAAATGAGAACCAAGGTGGGGTTCAGAGTCTTGGAGTTAAAATTGTGATGTCATGGAGAAATCTCTCAGAAATCAATCAATGAAAACAAGTTTGATTCCAAAATTTATATAAGTTGCAATATGTTTAATTCTTTGTTTGTGTACTTATTGTTTCACACTGTGTGTTTCTTTCGTCGAAGAAGGTGTATGTAGCAGCAAAATTTTCTATTCAAGTTTACATATTTATCTATGTAACCATATGTTTTAGATTACATCTGTAAGTTGAGTAAGAGCACCTTAATGGGTGATCCACCTTTTTCAAAAATCCATTCGTATCTTTTGCTTATTTAATCAAGTTCTCTCTCAGGTTTTAAAGTTTGAAGTACATCTGGCTCAATTTTTAAGCCTAAATTTCTTCTTTCCATCTTATGCATTTTAAAGCTTTCAACCCTCAATGACCAGGCCACATCGGTTGTAAGAGATGAGTTTTATAAATTAGAATATTCATTTCATTTTATGTAAACTCAACTCTAGTAAATCCTTTAAAACTTTTTTTATCAAATCTTGAATAAATGTCTTAGGCACTAACCCCCTACATCCGAGGGTTGTATCGAGGGTACAAGTACTTCCATGGAAGAGGCATGAAGCTCCCATTGACATATATGATTACTGTGTATTTCAATGAATGGTATAAATGCTTATTCTTATGTAGTAGGATCTTGAGGCTCCCTACTCAATTGTAATGCTTACAATAGTCCATGACTTGTTATTGACAAAGAGTTAAAATGTGTAGCTATGGAGGATGAAATCCATGGCCTAGAAATTTTTAATTAACAAGGCTTTATATGGAGCTCATAATGGCTTGAGACCATGATGGGAATTGGTTTACTGGCCCCTTGAGATTGGTTGGGTGTAACTCTCATGAACTAAAGGGATGGAGGGGTGAAATCCATGTAGGAGGGAAAATGGGCTCTGGAACTAAGTTTCCATTATGGCATGAGAGGGAGAATAATCCAAAAAGTGTACTGTGGCATTTTGTACGTATATTCTTGTTTTCAAATTCCTATATCTTCGTCACACTGAGGTACTTGCAGTGTGGTATATTGTTGTGAATGATGTAGGATAGAAGGGTACCTCATTAGGAGATGGAAATATTCCTGTTGCATCAAGCTCATTTCCGTTGCTCCCATTTCTATGTATTTTGGAGAGATTTAGGTGGGGAAAAAAGATGGAGGAACAATGATATATATTGAAGAAAATGAAAATGGTCAGATGTTGCGGTCGCTTAACCAAGGTATTTTCCATTTTTGTGGCTCCAGGAGAAAATAAAGTGTAACTTTCTTGTGGTCCTCGGTGGATGGGGGACATGAGATAGAGGGTTTATTTTCAAGTGGAGTCGATTTTATGATCATTTCCTAAGTGGATTTGGACCTATGTTGTTACACTGGGAGAAAGGCTAGGGCACGATTACATGGAGGCCCATAGACTAGGCGCCACCATGACCAAAAAATCAATTATAATGGTGAAGTGATACATTTCAAAAAGGTTAAGGCCTAGGTTGGTCTCACGATAGAGTCTATGTGGAATTATGACATGGATGGAAGAAAACATGGCACATGGACAATGTCACACCTGGAATTCAAAATTGGAATTTTTTGGATGGCTTTGTGGCCTTGTGGCTTATAACTAAGTGACACAGGGTGTTAGTTCCCTATATTACTAGTATAGTCCTTTATTGTTGTTAGTGTAACCCCCTTATTGTTATTATTGTACCCTTTTAACTCCCATATTGTTATTATTGTTCCCTTAAACTATTATTGTTAGGTCGGCTAGGATTACATTGTGGCCCCACTAGGATTACATTTTTGCCCTATGGACTCCTATATATAGAAAGGAGGTTTTGTAATTTGTGTCATCCAAGAATTGTTCATTAATGTAATGTATTGGATGTTTCCCCCTCGAAGTGGCTTATTTATAAGGTGTTGATATCTCTTTTCTTCTATTTTTGGAGCTGGTTTCACAACATTTGGTATCAGAGCTTTGGATTCTAGGGTTTCGCTGCCCCAAACAGGTCATCGTGGAAGTTTCGGTATAATTTTTTTTCTACGAAGGCTCAGAAGTTGAGATTTTCAGAGTGCGAAGCCAAAATATTGAGGAAAATATTTGAAAAATTTTAGAGCTTGGTTCGCAATATTTTCGAAGATATGATCTGTGGAAGTTAAGGCTTTTTGCAAGCTCCTGAATTTAACCTAAACAGGTCATCGAGGAATTTGCGCTATAACGTGTTTTCTACAAAATTTCAGAAGCTGAAATTTTTAGAGAGTGAAGCCCAAATACTAAGGAACATTGTCACAAATTTTCAGAGCTTGGTTCGCAATATTTTCGGAGATATGATCTGTGGAAGTTAGGTCTTTTTCAGGCTCCCAAATTTCATCTCAAAGAGGTTATCGTGGGAAAACCTTCATGACTCTCTCTCTGAGCATCGGATTGGAATGCTGTAAAAAGTGGTCGTAAGTACACAGATTATCATTTCTTTTCTATCAATTTCAGAAAAAAAGGAGGAAACAGTGACATGTGGCAAGTTGTACAATTTCGCTATACTGAACTAGTCTATAATTGGGTCATTGTGGGAGATTGGACATAACTTTGCCTTGAAGAATCCAAATCAGGTCAGACTTGTGGCATTCGAAATAAGATTCAGAGGGTGACTGTAGGGCAAAATTTTAGATATTGAAGATCCAAAATCACAGAGATAATGTAGTTTCAATATTGAGCTCCTCAAAATCAAGAAAAAGGTGTGTATTTTTTTTCAAATTGCATAGGTCTTGTTTGAAAAATCAGTTCTAGTTGATTCCAAAGGCCTATAGAGCATAGCTATCAGTATTGGGTTCTAAAATCCCTCCTAAAAAGAATTCAACACCCATTAAGCCTTCAGAAAGGCTCTACTATGACTCATGAATATGAAGAAATGCAACATGAGATATCAAAAGTCCATGAGCAAGTGCACCAAATTTCACTATCGCAAAGAGTAACACAAAACGAAATGGAAGTTGTGAAGAAAGGCATGGGAACTAAGATGGATGGTTTGAAGAAAGGCATGGAAGCTAAGATGAATGGTTTGGAAGCTAATATGGATGGCATGGAAGTTGGTATGGAAGTTAAGATGGATGACATGGAAGCTAAGATCGATGAAAAAATGGAAAACATGAAGAATGATCTAAAAGCAGACATGGAAGGTTTGGCAAAGTTGATCCAACAAATGTTTCCTAATGGTGAAAAGATAGTAGAGGAAAATCATGATGAGAACAAAATAAATGATAATCGTGATTTCATAAACTCTAATGTTGGCAGGAAGAACCACCATATTCCAAAGATGGATATGAGGAAGTTTGATGGCAAGGATCCTGTAACATGGATACTACAGATGGAGCAATATTTTGATCTCAATAATGTGCAAAAAACACAAAAGGTATGCATTGCAACTTTACATCTAGAACAAAATACATTTGTATGGTATCGATGGCTTTGCTCCCATAAACAAATTGTCACTTGGTCAATTTTTACGGAGGAAATGATAGCACATTATGAGGATACAAAGAGCAACACCTTCTTTAGCAAATTGATAAATCTCAAACAAAAGGGTTTAGTGAGGGAGCACATTGAGGACTTCCAAAAATTGAATATAAGGGTAACTGATATTTCAGAGGAACACGGGATTGATCTCTTCATAGGTACTTTAAAGGATAACATCCAACATGAAGTTCGTGTTTTGGAACCTGATTCATTGGAGAAGGCATTTAGCTTGGCAAGAAAAATTGAATGTAAAATTATGGTGACAAGGAAGCCTACCACTCACTTCTATAAAGAAGGAAGTGTTGCTACTCCTAGATTTCAACAACCTACAAGGTTGACACCACAAAAATTGGAAGAAAAAAAAGCAGAAGGGCTTTTCTATAGTTGTGATAGAAAATACACTAAAGGTCATAAGTGTGCTGAGAAGAAATTATTTTACATAGATTGTGAAGAGGAAGAAGAAAATGAACATGAAGAGGATATACACCAGGAACCAACCCTAGAAGAGGAAGAAATGAGTCTGACCATATCGTGTAATGCATTGGCAGGAATTACCATTGCTCAAACTCTCAAGATAGAAGGACATATCAAGAAGAAAAAGGTAATAGTGTTGACTGATTCAGGTAGTACCCATAATTTTATTCATTTTAAGGTAGCCAAGGAATTGAATTGTTTCCTATACCCAACACTAGAATGTCAAGTGATGGTTGCAAATGGAGGAACTATAAATTGCTCTGGAAAATGCCATAATATCAAGCTATCCATGGGGGAATATGTATTGAATATTCCAATGCTTTCTATCCCAATGGGAGGTGTTGATGTCGTACTAGGAGTACAATGGTTACAATCTTTGGGGACAATAGCTTTTCATTTTGAAGAAATTTTCTTCAAATTTTTTTCAGAAGGAAAGGAAATCAAATTATGGGGTATCACAGGGAAGCCAGGAAAGATAATAAGCTCTATTTTAATGACAAATATTCTGAAGAAAGAACAACGAGGTGTAATTGCACAATTATGCTCACTAGAAGTTCCAACATCAAAATCGTCTATTTCTCCAGATCTCCAAAGAGCCTTGGACAATCATTCTGATGTGTTTTATACTCCCAAAGGACTCCCACCTATTCGTGATCATGATCATGCTATTAATTTGATTTTAGGAAGCCTTCCTCCAAACATTCGACCTTACAGATATCCTTATGTCCAAAAGAGTGAAATTGAACGTATGATTGTAGAAATGTTAGAGGCTAGTATAATTCAACCTAGTCAAAGTTCTTTCTCTACTCCTATAGTATTGGTACACAAGAAGGATGGATCATGGCGCATGTGTCCCGATTATAGGGAGCTCAATAAGCTCACCATTAAAGATAAATTTTCCATTCCTGTGATTGATGAATTATTGGATGAATTACATGGAGCAATTTATTTTACCAAGTTGGATCTTCGTTCAGGATATCATCAAATTAGAATGAAGACTGAATATATTCAAAAAACAGCATTTCGAACTCATGAGGGTCATTATGAATTTTTGGTCATGCCTTTTGGCCTTACCAATGCAACTTCTACATTTCAAGGGTTGATGAATTCCATTTTCAAACCCTTCCTTAGAAAATTTGTGCTAGTATTTTTTGATGATATACTAATCTCTAGCAGGTCTTGGAAGGATCATGTTGAACATGTTGACAGGGTGCTCAAACTATTGCAGGAGAAACAATTATATGCAAAAACATCCAAATGTTTCTTTGGAGTACAAGAGGTGGAATATCTGGGTCATATTGTATCTCACGAGGGTGTAAAGGTAGACCCTAACAAAATTAAAGCCATTAAGGAATGGAAAGTCCCCACAACCATAAAGCAGTTGCGAGGATTTCTCGGGTTAACAGGGTATTATCGCAAGTTTGTTAAGAATTATGGGAGAATAGCAGCACCTCTAACAACATTATTGAAAAAAGATGCATTTTCATGGACTCCTGAAGCAACTAAGGCCTTTGAATGTCTTAAGGAGGCAATGTGCCATGCACCGGTCTTAGCTACGCCAGACTTCACAAAAACCTTTATTGTGGAATGTGATGCCTCAGGAAATGGAATTGGTGCAGTTTTAATGTAGGAAGGAAGACCCATTGCTTTTGAAAGTCGTCCAATCAAAGGAAAGTATTTACAGAAACCTATTTATGAGAAGGAAATGTTAGCAATACTGCATGCACTAAAGAAATGGAGAACTTACCTAATGGGAAGACACTTCAAGGTAAAAATTGATCATGATAGTCTTAAACACTTTTGGAACAAAGACTATCTTCAAAAGAGCAACAAAAATGGGTCACAAAGATGTTGGGTTATGACTTTGAAATAATATACAAAAAAGGGAAGCTAAATGTTGTTGCAGATGCACTCTCAAGAAAGAATGAAGAGGTGGAAGCATTGCTTTGTTCCATTTCTATTATCCAACCTGATTGGATAATCGAGCAATAGATGAATGGAAGAAGGAAAAAGAAGTGTGGACACTCATTCAAAAGTTGCAGCGAAATCCTAGTACATATGATACATTTAGTTGGAAAAATGATTCCTTATGGTACAAATATTGCTTATATCTTTGTAAGAATTCCCAACTAAAAAAAAATATTCTTTTGGAATTGCACACTTCTCCTTTAGGAGGACACTCAGGATTTTTAAAAACTTACCATAGGGTGAAGAAATATTTTTTTGGGGATGGCCTTAAATCTGATATTCAAAAGTTTGTGGTGGAATGTTTGGTTTGACACTAGAATAAAGTTGAGACAATTAAGACCCCGAGTCTTCTACAACCTTTATCCATTCCAAGTCAACGTTGGGAGGAGATTTCAATGGATTTTATCACAGGTTTACCTAAGTCCGAAGGAAAGAGTGTCATCATGGTGGTAGTTGATAGACCTACCAAGTATGCACACTTTTGTGCATTATCTCATCCATTTAAAGCAAGTACAGTTGCTACTACATTTATGGACAGAATTCAAAAGCTACATGGAAGCCCAAGGGTTATTGTGAGCGACAGAGATCCCATTTTTACTGGAAATTTTTGGATGGAGTTATTTTATTGTTTGGGTACTCAATTAGCTCATAGCTCATCTTATCATCCTCAATCAGATGGTCAAACTGAGATAGTAAATAAATGTTTGGAAGGATATCTTCGTTGTTTTGTATCTGATAAACAAACACAATGGGTCAAGTGGTTACCTCTCGCTGAATGGTGGTATAACACTTCCTTCCATACTGCAGCAAAAATGACCCCATTTATGGCACTTTATGGATATCATCCACCATCCATAACATCATCTTTAAGGGAAAATTCGAAGGTTCAAGTAGTGGAAGATCACATCGAGCATCAGCAAGAAGTTCTCCAACTCTTAAAGGATAACTTGAATTTGGCACAAAACCGAATGAAACAACAGGCAGATCAACATCGCAGCGAGAGAAGTTTTGATGTAGGAGATTGGGTATTTTTATGGCTACAACCATACAAACAAATGTCCCTCAAGCAAGCTAAGAAGGATAATAAATTATCACCAAAGTACTATAGTCCTTACAAGGTGTTGCAAAATATTGGTACTATGGCATACAAATTGGAGCTTCCTGCTTCTTCACGAGTACATCCAGTTTTCCATGTTTCATGCTTAAAGAAGGTTATAGGTGAAAATCTTCCAGTTCAAACAATATTGCCAGAACTTGATGAGGAAGGAAAAATAATATTGGAACCTGAAGTGGTCATGGAAATAAGAACTCGACAGCTACGGAATCGATCAATTTCAGAGTATCTCATCAAGTGGAAGAACTTACCCACTGAAGATTCTACATGGGAGGATGAGAATTTTATACAGAAGCACCCAGAGCTACTCAAGCGTTGAGGACAACACTTTTTTGAAGGAGGGGGGCATGTTAGGTCCCTATATTACTAGTATAGTCCCTTATTGTTGTTAGTGTAACCCCCTTATTGTTATTATTGTACCCTTGTAACCCCCATATTGTTATTATTGTGCCCTTAAATTATTATTGTTAGGTCAGATAGGATTACATTGTGGCCCCACTAGGATTAAATTGTGGCCCTATGGACTCCTATATATAGAAAGGAGGTTTTTTAATTTGTGTCATCCAAGAATTGTTCATTCATGTAATGTATTGGAGTGGCTTATTTCTAAGGTGTTGATATCTCTTTTCTTGTATTTTTGGAGCTAGTTTCACAACATTAAAGTGTAACCTTCTTGTGGTCCTCGGTGGATGGGGGACATGAGATAGAGGGTTATTTTCGAGTGGAGTGGATTTTTCGGTCGTGTCCTAAGAGGGGTTGGACCTATGTTATTACACTGGGAGAAAGGCTGTGGCACGATTACATGGAGGCCTATAGACTAGGCCCCACCGTGACCCAAAAATAAATTATAATGGTGAAGTGATACATTTCACAAAGGTTCAGGCCTAGGTTGGTCGTAGGATATATTTTATGTGGCATGATGACATGGATGGAAGAAAACATGACACATGGACAATGTCACACCTGGAATTCAAAATTGGAATTTTTTGGATGGCCTTGTGGCCTTGTGGCCTATAACTAAGTAACACGGGGTACCTGCAGAGGAGGACATGTAGTGGCGTGACATCGATATAACATCATCACGAGATGATGCATTTGTGACATTAGCATGACTTCAGTAGGGTTGACAAGGTGGAGGCTACATAGTTGCAGTGGTGGGGTCCCAAGTTTGGCGCACTATATTGTATAACCACAATCAACTTGAGCTAGGGATTCAGAAAAGAGCATGTAAATTCATGTGAATATTCCCATTCATGCCCCAAGAGTTGAATAGGTGTGCCACCCTATGTTAGTCGCGGGAGATGGGATCCATGATATGGAAATGATGTCATTGTTTGACACAAATGTTTATGTTGGCGTCGTTGAACTTCTAGATATTTATCCTTTTTCACTCTATGTTTGCAGGGTGGGGCATGATGATGTGGCATAACTTGAGACTATGTGGAAGGTTGTGTTATGGTTGAGGTTGACATGGAAATGATTTATTGGCCAAACTTTAAAAGACCATAAATTTTGATTCAAGTATTGGATTCACATAAAGTTTATATCGTTTAAAACATTTTGATGAGTCAGTCATGTTGGTGGCATTTCTTTTGGAATTCAAGTAACCCCATTTCTATAACGAGACCTTGGAGATTGGGTTTATCTTGGTGTAACACCTTCCACTACCTTAGGATGACCTAAAGGGGTGGGAGGGTGTGTTACATATTTGACCATAATTGTTAACAAATTTGTGGTAATATCATTTCAATCTTAAGAATCCTTTCATTTTTTTCAAGGTATTTGGGATTGACCATTCCATTATAGCTTTGATTTTGTAGCGTGGAAGCTGGAATATACCACATTAATTTTGTAGAATGTGTATGTTTCAATTCCATAAGTGGATCCATCATCAAGAAAAAACTTCTCAAGGAAATAGTCCCGAGAGAACAAAAATATTGATATAGGAAATGAGAAGTGAAAATGGAAGAAGTGAAGAAATGCTGACTATTAGTAGTAATAAAAAACCTAATTATAAAGAGAAATAAAATCTTTGATGTAATAACATAATAAATTATTAATACTTTGTTAAGGGATTATTAATATATTATTAATAATGTAATGACTATATATATTAAGTATAATTTAATCATTCTTAATTTATTTTATTATTATTAATTAATAAAAGATTAAAAGATAAAATATTATAATATTATAATATTATAAAATATAAAAATATAATAATATTATAAAGTTGCTATTATTCAAGGTAATAATAATTGTTACACCAATTTTTGGTCATCTAACCATGTATAATTAGATGGACCGAAATACACCATGTAAGACCAATTTTACCATAGTAAAGTTGCTTTTACTAAGAAATAATTTGATAAACCATAGTTTATTACGTTATTTCTGGTCCAAAATAGAAAACCTCATGAGGAATAATTAAATAAATCCTTATTTATTTGATTTTCCTCTAGGAATAATTAATTAAACCTCTGTTTAATTATATTCCTTGTCATATTTAACCCAATTAATGAGAAATAATTAGATAAATAATTATTTATCTTATTATTCTCTAGGAATAATTAATTAAACCATTGTTTAATTAATATTCCTTGTTAAATTTGACTAAATCATTTAGGAATAATAAAATAAATCATTATTTGTTTAATTATTCCTTGATCCCATCCTCAAAATTATAAATAAATCTTTATTTGTTTATTATTTCTAAATAAATGAATTTAACCAATTTAAATTCCTTTTCCCTCCAACAAAATATAATAAAATATTCCAACTAGTTAGATCTAGATTTTGGTTAATAGTATTTTACTATGTACGATAATTGAGGATAACTCAAATATTTTATTATAAATAGATGGGTTTTCCATTTTTTTCTTACCTTTGATCCTGTTATCTTGGTGAGACTTTGATCCTCTTATCATTGTCTATCTTTTATTCATTTTTATTTTCTTTTTCTTATTGAGCTCCCTTTGAGTTCTACATGCCTTGGGTATTCTACAACCATTGAGAGAGAAACTCTGAAGCTAAAGCATTTGAGGACAACCAAGAACCCACCCCATTGAGGGGTGTTAACTAGCCATAAATTTTGTTATATCAAGTGGTGGCTAAATGATTTTTGATAGCCTTCAAGAAACAATTTCAGTGCTAAAAATTGTTGATGCTTAAAGTCTTTTGATAAAATCCTATCCTATGGATAATTGTCACTGCTTTTCCCCTTTTCAACTCAGAAATTATGTTGTCATTACATGAAGAAAAACTGCTGCAAGCACCATTTTCCTTTTTTCCCTTCCTCCAAAACTAACCTCATTTTACCCCTCCATTTCCCATGAAAATCCCTCATTTTCATGTTTTTTCCCTTTTTCCCCTTCATCAAAACCCCTTGATAAGGTCTAAGACCCTTTCTTAGCCTTATCGAAACCCTCAAACTCCTTTGAAAAACCATTAAAAATCCATAAAAATACATTTTTTATGACTTAAGCCCCCTTGGGCTAAGTCTTTAACCCTCCCTTCCATACGTCTTGGTGCCAGAATCGAGCACCAGCCCGCCAAGCACTTATCATGTCACCCGATGCCGATTAGCCCTTCCTTTTAAACCCTCGGTCATATGTTCTCCCATATAACCCATGGCCCCACAGCAGGGCGCCTAACCATATTTTATATTTTTCCCGCCCCCGAAAATATTAAAACCTTATGTTATTTTGAAACTTCAGGTTTTTTACTATTTTCTAAGGTTTTCCGCCAGTCCAAAATTCAAAGCACTCTCCACCATCGATATGATATGCAGATCAATGATGTGCAATCCATCGCCTAGTGGTCCTCGCCGTCCACTCACCGTTGTAAAACCGCGCGGTATCCATCGCACCGCTTTTGAGCGCAGGGCAGTTTTTTCCATTTCGCAGTGATTCCATACGCTAGCCGACACGTGTCTTGGGCACTGTTCACAAAACTGCTGTCCATCGCGCGTTAAAGATCGGACGTGGACCCGACGCGATATTGATGTCCACCGTCCGATTTGAGGCCGCTCATTGGACGGTGATCGCTCACCGAAGGAGCCCGATGGTTAACCGGGACATGACACAATCATTAAAACATCTCTGCCATTGATCTGATCTACAGATCGACGGCCCATAATTCATTGCCTCGATTCCTCTGCTTTGACTTTTTTCCTCCGCTCTCGACCGTCAATCTCTGCGCGATCGACGGCTCCAATTCAATTTCTTTTCCCACCTTTCCTTTGAATTCCTCTGATAAATATGACCGTTGGATGATGCCATCCAACGGCCATGCTTCCTCCATGTGCCTTCTGAAGCAGTTAACCTATACATGCAGGATTTTATAATAGTTGTTTGTATTTTTTTGCAGGGTTTTATGGTTTTTCCGCTATGTCTGAAGAAAATTTGAAGGCAGAGGGTGATGATCCTCCCGCCTTCGATTCATGAAATAAAATCCTTTACAGGGTTTAAAATTCACATTTCATCAGTGATTCACGAGGCATTGATGCCATATCATCCCTGCGCAACCCTGCACATGAGAAAAAAACACAGTAAAACAAGCACAGTCAGAGAAGTATCAGTGCCGAAGACAAAATATATCAGGACAGGAAATTAAAGAAAAATATATAGGGATTACGACTAAAAATGGATTATCAGAAGCCTGAAACACAGTTTAAAGAAAATCATAAGTGTCTTATCAGAAAGAAAGCATACGCTGCCACATTAGGGGCTAATTAAAATTCCCTAGCTGTCACAGAGCCACCTACAGCCTCAAAGAAATCAAAGGAAAGTTGAATTTATTACTAGACCTGGAGATATTTTTCATCAATATAGCTGAACAATTATTTCAACCAAAGGAACTTATTGTCAGCTGTAAGCAGAAGTTATTACAAGGATAACAAGGAGCCTTGAAGTCAACAAATTCTTTCCAGCAAACCTAATAGTTAATATAAGTGATTTAATACAAAAGACACCTCTGTAAGCTTCTTCATTGAGCCCCCAAAGGCCGAGAAGCCATTTAATTCTGTATTAATTAGTTTTTGAGATATTTTTATCAGATCTCACCTCCTCATTCTTCTGTATATACTTCTGAAGAAGATGAGTGAGGGGTTGGTTGATCACTAGTTGTAATATTGAAACTCTCTGAAATAATACATAGTTTGTTGAATTTGAAGAAGAAATTGAAGTCTTGGAAGTCCTGATGATGTTGTTGCATGCTTGTTCTTGAGAAGGCTCTATCATCGGATCCATGAGCTTGGCTATTGGTGAATTATTCTAAACTATTTTATGTTTTCCCCTATTTTCATTATGTTCCATAACTTCTTACTACAGTAGGTTGAAAGTTTTAGGCTAAGAAATGACTCCTGGAAGCACCTTAGACTTGTTCATCCTTCACTATTTTATGTTTTCTTATGTTGAAGTATTTTAGAGTCTTTAATCTCTCTCTTTAGTCTTCATGCTTGTTTATTTCCTTAATAGTTCGAATAGTTGGTTTCAGCATGATTTATGGTTTTCCCTGCTTGTCTGGTGCCGCTTAAAAACTATTATTGAAGTCTCCATTTAAATTTTCTTGTTTACGGTGAGTCAAGGAGGTCTGTTCTAATCTTGCCCTTTGTACTTACTTAAACATTTGTCTCAAAGGTCTTTATAGTTGTAATCATAGATGTGTTAGGTGTTCCCTCTTCTATGACTGCAGTTATCAGTGAATATTTTATGTTTTCTAAGTCATTTGAAATAAAATCTTTGAGGAAATAGGGTGTTCCCCGAATCTTAGATTTCATTTTAAAAGTTGTTTTGAAATCATTGTCTTCTTAAAGGTGTGATTTGTAGAATTCATGGTTAGCCCTGTCTATCAAAAAACTCTTTATTGTTCAAATTGTGTTTTCAAATTCCCTTTGTTGAGAATTAAACTTCTCTTTCCAAATCATTGATGTTCATCTCATTCCAAAAACCAAAGGATCCCGCGGCCAAGATAGATTTTCCCTCTGATATCCCATATCCATTGATGAGTATGTTATGACCTCTTTTTTACTCCATTTCCCAATGAACTAGATGTTCCTCCATTCTATATGTCTTTCCTAGTCCTTTCATGTTCTATTGTGTCAATCCAACCAAACAAACAAACAAACACCTGCACTTAATAACTAATCTAAAATCCATACTCTAAGCACACGAGATAAACCTTTGCAAACAAAATTTCGAGAGATCCCTCTCTGAGAACAGGAGGACTAGATCCTGGGACTCTAAAGATTGGTTCTGATGTTGCCTTGTCTTTTGATTTTCCAAACTATCAAAACACGGGACCCCAAAATAATGTTGATCACGGTGGGACATTGAGTAAAATCTTCAAAAACAAAATACTCACTATCTAGTATAACATAAGTAACCTCCCTAAAGCACTACCAAGCAATGGTAATCATGATAGGACCTTTGAATCAGTGACAAACTAAGTAACCCTTAGGATTCTCATAAAGCCTTATCATACCTTGAAGGATTTAGTTACCAAGCCATAAGAGTGAACTATGTAATGTTTTGACACCCTAGCTAAGTGTTAAATCAGATTTAGGACACTCTCATAACCTATAACACCAGAATAACTCAGAAAAACCCAAAAAAAAATTCAGTTTGGCTTCACAAATAAACATGGTGGTGGAACGCCCATGTGGTGTAGAACAGTCGGTGATGGGGTGCACTGTTAAGGCACTCCGTTCCGTAAGGTCACCGGTTCGAAACCCGTGGGTGGCTTGGGAGGAGAAAAAGTGGGAAAAATTAGGATTAGTCTAAACTAGCAAAAAAAAAAAAAAAACATGGTGGTGGAACCATCCAATATCTTACCTTCATAAAAGCTAAAAAGTTTCCACCTGGCGACTCCAGTAGCCCCAGTAGGCCTATTACTCATCTAGGTTCCCAGGTCTCTTTAGGACTCTGTTAACCAAATTTGAAGAAGTTTAGGAGCCTAGTCCCTCACTAGATAAGACTTCGTAAGAGGTGAAATTTCCAAAAAACAACCCTTAAAACCTCAACCTCTCTCATTTTTGAAAAACATTTTGGCTTCACATAGGATCAACACTAGATCCCATCCAGACCCAAATCCTCCTTTAATCGTTGAAAATCCTGAGAGAATTATGTGGTAGACTTCTGAATCTAGAAAATCAGCTGCTAATAGGAGCCTATTAAGAACAATTTCCGTCCCTAAAACCTTGTTGTCCTAGAGGATTCACACTTTGACTTACATCATACACATAACATCTTTAGAACTAGATCTCAAGGTGATTTAAACAAGACTGACCTTAAATTTGTAGATTTGCAACAGAGCTTTAGTAGAGAAGCCTCACCTTCCACTCCTCCTGATTCCCAGCTTCTTCATCACTTTAGTCTTCTCCATAACAAGTTTGATCAAAATCAGTTTGTTGGCCCAAGTGTTTCTTCCACTCCAATCTATAATACCGTTGTGCAAAACACTCCTGTTCAACCCACTCTTACTCTTGTAAATCCACCGTTATTTCCAGCCATGGCAACATGGTATGCCCCATTAGTGTTACCAAAGCCTCTACTTCCCTTACCAAATGATTACCAATCCAAAATCCCTCACTTCACTGGAAAAGAGTCTACAATAGCTCAACATCATGTAGATAGGATGGAAGATGCATTTGATTACATGGAGATAGAAGATGAAACTGTGAAGATGAGGATCTTCGCCCAAATTTTAGGAGGAGATGTAAAGAAATGGTTTAAAAACTTACCTCTTAATAACATAAATGATCTCCCTTCCTTGCATCAAACATTTATCAACAAATGGGAACTCAAAAGGAACCCTCTCCAAATCCTAGCAGAGTATAGCAGCCTCAAGAGAAATAAAGGGGAGAGTGTCCATGATTACTCCACTAGGTTCAATAGCATTTACAATGCTCTCCCACCTCACATGAAACCTCCCCAAGGCATGGCCTTGGTAAGGTATCCCGAAGGCCTTGATGCTGAAATGACTTATGAATTAAGAGGGAGAGATTACTTAACCTTGGAAGACATGCAAAAAGGAGCTCTGAGTGTAGAAGCAAACATAATCAAGAAAATATATAGGTTGAGATTAGAGAAGAGGGTAACTTACAATGATGACCTACTACCCTCAACCTCAACTTCCGACATAAAAATTGACAACCTAGTGAAGGTGATGGAGAGGATGCTTGAAAAGATCAATTTAAATGAGAGACTGCCACCAAGAGAACCTCAAAACAATCAAAATAGAAATAGAAGTCAGAATTATAGAAGAGAAAACAATCAAAACAAGCAAAAGGAAAGCGACTAACAGATTAGACCTCCCTTCAAACAGAACTATGTAGATCTATATGAGGAAGATAGGGAGTTGGAAAGGTTGGAAGAATCTCATGTAAACTTGATTGGATCAGATAGTGGGGATGATGTTTTCCTCACTGAGGAAGAACAAGGTTTATTCTCTTATGATCAAAATACAAACACCTATGAAGACTCTAATGACTATAGATTGGGTTTTGAAAATGCAATCATGGAGGTACACAAAAAGTATGATCTTAGGAGCAAGGGAAGCATAGATAATTCAAAGGATAAAAACACTAGCACTGCTGTCAAGAAAAAAACAGAAAACCAGCCCAAAAGGACAGCAGAGAAAACCAACATTTTGGCCAATAAACCTAACTTAAACAAAGACAAAAGTGTCCAGCCAAATGTTGAATAGAGCACCCCTAGCACTTTAGCTAGTGGTCCTAATAAAACTATCCCAATTACTATTCCAAACAAGGTTCAACAAATCAATGTTGCTGAAAATAATTCAATTGAAAAGACAGATGTAAATATCAACAAGTCAATTATTCCTTTTATCCTTGAGGGAGAGATTGCCAAGATAAAAATTGCCATTCCCCTAGTTGAACTAGTAACCCAAGAAGTGTACAAAAACCAAGTTTTGAAAGCTTTGAACTTAGGAAGTGATACTGACACCTTGAACTTGATAGATGATAAACCTGAGTTGTTGTTTGGTTTTGAAGTTGAAGGAAAATACCAAGAAGGGGTTGTCCCTCCCTTCTATGTTAGCTTGAACATACACGAGAAAATTTTACACAATGCCATGTTAGATTCAGGAGCTTCACACAATCTAATGCCCAAGGTGGTAATGGAAAGCTTAGGCTTAGAGATTACTAAACCACACAAAGATTTGTATTCCTTTGACTCAAACAGAGTCAAATGTTTGGGTTTAATCAAAGATTTATGTGTTAATATAGCTTAGATCCCTGCTAAGAGTCTAGTAATGGATATAGTTGTAGCCAACATTCCCCCTAAGTATGGCATGCTCTTATGAAGATCTTGGGGAGCCAAACTTCAGGGAAGCCTTCAAATGGACATGTCTTATGCCACCATCCCTGTTTTCAACCAAAGCAGAAGACTATACAGGGAATCTCACATGAAGTACATAGTGAGCAACCTAGACAAACCAAACAACACTCCAATATATTCTATTCAATCAATTTTAGATTCCTTTATCTTATGTAACGAAGATGAAATCACCCAACCAGATAAGGAAAACATGAACCCAATCAGTTCACCAGAACAATCAAATATTCCCTTCGATCAAATTCAAAACATTGACAATCAACAGCAACAAGAAAATGAAAATGAGGCAAATGTACTTTGGACAATAAACTTTGATGGATCTTGTAACAAAACAAGTGCAAGGGCAGGTGTTTGGATTCAAATACGAATCAATTTTTTTCATACAAATTGGATTTACCATGCACTAACAATATTGCTGAGTATGAAGCCCTTCTCCTAGGCTTACAATTGCTTAAACAATTAGAAGCCCAAAAGATATCCATCCTAGGGGATTCTGAACTTATCATAAAACAAATCAAAGGATAATACTCAGCTAGAAATCCAAGGCTTAGGGAATATTGGAACACTGCCCTTGATTTATTGAAAACCTTCAAAAAATATGACCTCATTTTCATCCCTAGAGCACTGAATCATCTAGCAAATGAACTTGCCTTCAATGCCAGAAACTGCCAAATACCTAAGATAAATGAACAACTCAGTGTAAAGGTAAAACACAGGCCTGTTGTGCCTGATAACGAGGATCGATGGAAATTTTTTGAATCTGACAAACACATAGATGATTTCTTGAAATCAGAAAACAATTTCAGCATACCAATATTAGAAAATAGCCATAAAGAAAATTGTTTGTATATTGAACAAATCCCAGAAGTTGAAATGACATATTCTGCTGATATAAATCATTATGAGAATCCTTTTGAAGCAGAGATAACTGATAACATATACCAAGAAGACTTGGAAGTTTTACAATGCAAAAATGACCAAATTCCAAGAGGTCTCACACCTTTAGAACACCTTTTCGATTTCAACGATGTAGCCAAAGAACCAAGAATGGAGCCTGTGGAAACCAACGTGGAAGTGCATAACATAGGTAGTCTAGCAAAACCCAAGATGATCAAACTATCCAGCACTCTCCCAGCTCACATAAAATCTCAATACATAGAGCTGTTCAAAGAGTTTAAAGATGTGTTTTCTTGGGGATACAAAGACCTGAAATCTTATGATACCGGCATCATCCAACACAAGATTCCCCTGAAGGAAAATCAAAAGCCTTTTAAACAAAACTAAGGAGAATAAATCCTCTGTTACTACCTTTATTTAAGGCTGAAGTTGAAAAAATGCATGATGCTGGAATCATAATACCCATTAGATTTTCAGAGTGGGTATCAAACTTAGTTTCTGTTGGAAAGAAAACAGGGGAAATCAGGCTCTGTATTGACTTCAGAAATTTAAATAGAGCCTCTTTAAAATACAACTACCCCTTACCCAAGATGGACCATATACTTCAAAGGTTAGTTGGATCAAGAAGGATTTCCCTCTTAGATGGGTTCTCGGGTTACAACCAGGTGTTAGTGCTCCCAAGTGATCAAATCAAAATTTCTTTTACCACACCTTGGAGCACCTTTATGTATGTCAAAATGCCTTTCGGATTAATGAATGCAGAGGCCACCTTCCAAAGGGCCATGGAAATAGCCTTTTCTGAAGACATTGGCTATTTCATAATCATTTACCTTGATGACATAACCATTTTCTCAAAAACTGATGAAGAACATTTGATTCACCTGAGAAAAGTTTTTGAGAAGTGTAGGAAATTTGGCTCATCATTGAATCCCAAGAAGACACTCTTTGGTCTCCAAGAAGGTAAACTTCTTGGCCATATAATTTCAGAAGAGGGAATCAAAATAGACCTTACAAGGATAGATGGCATATTGCAGATTAGCCATCCAAGGAGCCTCAAAGAATTGCAATCTTTCATCGAAAAGATTAATTTTCTGAGGAGGTTTATTCCTAATCTTGCTGAGCTATTAAAAAACATTACAAACATGCTTAAGAAATATGTCGGTGTAAAATGGACTTTACTAGCTAAACAATCATTCGAACTGGTCAAACAAGCTCTTACTCAAACACCAATCCTGATTAGTCCAAAATTTACCAAAGACTTTTACATTTTTTCTTTTGCATCTGAACATACAATAGTTGCAGTTTTACTTCAAAAGAATGATTTAGGGCAAGAACAACCAATATCTTTCTTTAGTAGGGCCTTAACAGATGCTCCTCTCAAATATAATATCATGGAGAAGAAAGCCTTAGCATTAGTGAAAGGTTTAAAAGATTTTAGGGTCTATATTTTACACTCTCACATAATTTCTTTTGTTCCACATACTGTTGTCAAGGACATTCTAAGTCAAGACCCTGATGTTAAAAGGGGAAAATTGATTGCTACTATTCTTGAGTATGACTTAGATATCAGGCCCACCAAACTAGTTAAAGGGCAAGGATTAGCAAAACTTATGGCTGAGTCTAACTTCCAAGCACTAGACATGAATATGGTAGATGTGTTGGAAGAAATAGAAGAATCTACTGCTCCTTTTATTGAAGAAACATTTTTGAATTCTCCTTGGTATGCTGACATTATTTATGTGCTTTTATATTTAAATGACCCCCCTTCTTTGTCTAAAACTAAAGCTAGATTTTTGAAACAAAAGGCTTTGAGTTTTTACATCCTAGATGGGATGTTATATTGGAAAAATGCTATTGGAATTTTACTTAAATGTTTACTTGAAGATGATGCAGGGAAAATCATGCATGAGTTGCATGACAGAGAATGTGGAGGACACCTCTACTGGAAGGCCACAACAAACAAAATTCTTAGATTAGGTTACTATTGGCCTACCCTTTTCCTAGACACTCAGAAGTTGGTCATGTCTTGCCATAAGTGTCAAATCTTTGATGGAAAAAGAAAACTCCTTCCCTTACCCTTACATCCTATCAAAGTTGAGGCACCTTTTCAACAATGGGGGTTGGACTTCATTGGGGAAATCCATCCATCCTCCTTATCTCAACATAAGTGGATCCTCACGGCCACTGACTTCTTTACCAAGTGGATAGAAGCTATACCCTCCAGAAATGCTAATGACTCTGTCATTATCAAGTTTCTTGAAACAAATATCCTATCCAGATTTGGTTGTCCCAGAAAAATCATAACAGACAATGCTGCTACTTTTAAATCTAAAAATATGGTTGACTTCTGTTACAATACCACATAACCTTGGGCCATTCCACTGCTTACTATCCCTAAGGAAATGGATTAGCTGAATCTTCCAACAAGAGCCTCATCAATATCATTAAAAAGCTGTTGGAACAAAATCAGAAATCATGGCATAGTAAACTGGTTCATGCCTTATGGGCTGATAGTTTAACTACAAAGAAATCAATAAATATGTCCCCCTATCAGCTAGTTTATGGCATGGATGCAGTTTTTCCCACCTCGTTGGGAGTGCCAGTCATGAAGCTCCTTCAAGAATTGCAGGTTGAAGAAAATGATATGCAGAGGAGAATCAATCAAACCATCCATTTGCAGCAGACCAGAGAAGAATTTTATGGAAGAACACAGTTAGTCCAAGAAAATATGAAGAAGCTATTTGATAAGAGTACTAAGGCAAACAATTTCCAAATTGGAAATGTTGTTCTTAAATGGGATTCAAGAAGAGAAGAGAAGGGAAAACATGGCAAGTTTGAGAACTTGTGGAAAGGGCCCTATATTATTCATGCTGAGAGGGGTCACAATGCATTTTTCCTGAAATAATTTAATGGAGAAGACTTATATGGGGGTCCTTTCAATGGCAGGATGCTAAAGCATTACTTCTGCCAAGAGTCTTGAGTTTAAAGCATTTTATTTTTCATTGTAAATATCATAGTCCAGACATTGCATTCAAAGTTGGAAAAATAAAAAATACAAAAACAAAGAAAATAAAGAAAAGAGGGCAGATTGTAAAAATAAGAAAGGTATAGCCCCATACCAAAAAAGAGAAACAAATTTCGAAAGTGTGCAAGCCCAAATGCCACTCCTGAAAAACACACTTCTAGTGATTCAAACAGCCTAATCTTGACTAATTAGCTTTAAATTTTCTGCTGATAGGATAGTGAATTCGATTGGCCAAACCGTTTAATCTTGGCTTATCAGTAGATAGTTTAGGATAGAAATTAAAGGTTCAAACATGCTCAAAATCTGAACCTAAGTTCCAAGGAGAAAATGACTCAAATTTGTTTCAAGTTCTAAGTCAAAGGATGTAAAAATCTGGTTCTAATCAGCTCAAAATTTGAACCAGTTAGCAAAGGAAAGACAACTCAAGAAAGAGTCAAAATAGAGCTGAACAAAAGAGGAAGGAAATGTTTTAAAATCCCAGATCTCAAACCTCCCATTTTTGCTTTAAATTTTCTGAAAAATAAATTTCTATGTGCAACTTGTTTTTATGCCATATATCATAGCAAGTCAAACAACTTAATCTTGACTTGACTATTTTTAAATTTATGTTTTAGAATTTAGAGAAATAAAGTCTGTTGGACAGTTTAATCCCAACGAATAATAGATTAGGTAGAGAATCATATGGGCTCATCTATTTAATCTAAGTCCATGGAGAAATAAGGAGTAGAAATAGATTAGATTTCCTGTGTCTAAAAGAATAAAATGTTGAGAAAGAAATTGCCAATCCAAGTGCACTCTAATGAAGAAAAAATGTTAGATCAGTAGGGTTGGGTAGGTAGAAAGATTGTATTGATGAAGATCCATTGTTTTATGGCTGCTAATATGTTTTCAAAACTAGATCATCCCAGCAAAGGAAGGGCAGCCCAATGGATGAGGCAACTGATCAGCCTCCCAGACAATCCAAGTCTGAAATTCTTGATGCTTCAAAAAGGCACCATCCCCAAGTGGAGCCACTGTTAGCCACCTATAAATTTTGTTATATCAAGTGGTGGCTAAATGATTTTTGATAGCCTTCAAGAAAAAATTTCAGTGCTAAAAATTGTTGATGCTTAAAGTATTTTGATAAAATCCTATCCTATGGATAATCATCACTGATTTTCCCCTTTTCAACTCAGAAATTATGTTGTCATTACATGAAGAAAAACTGCTGCAAGCACCATTTTCCTTTTCTCCCTTCCTCCAAAACTAACCTCATTTTACCCCTCCATTTCCCATGAAAATCCCTCATTTTCATGTTTTTTCCCTTTTTCCCCTTCATCAAAACCCTTTTATAAGGTCTAAGACCCTTTCTTAGCCTTATCAAAACCCTCAAACTCCTTTGAAAAACCATTAAAAATCCATAAAAATACATTGTTTATGACTTAAGCCCCCTTGGGCTAAGTCTTTAACCCTCCCTTCCATACGTCTTGGTGCTGGAACCGAGCACCAGCCCGCCAAGCACTTACCGTGTCACCTGATGTTGATTAGCCCTTCCTTTTAAACCCCCAGTCATATGTTCTCCCATATAACCCATGGCCCTGCAGCCAGGTGCCTAACCGTATTTTATATTTTCCCCGCACTCGAAAATATTAAAACCTTATGTTATTTTGAAACTTCAGGTTTTTTACTATTTTCTAAGGTTTTCCACCGGTCCAAAATTCAAAGCACTCTCCATCATCGTTATGATCTGCAGATCGACGACGCGCAATCCATCGCCCAGTGGTCCCCGCCGTCCACTCACTGTTGCAAAGCCATGCGGTATCCATCGCACCGCTTTTGAGCGCGGGGCGGTTTTTTCCATTTCGCAGTGATTCCATATGCTAGCCGACATGTGTCTTGGGCACTGTTCACAAAAATGCTGTCCATCACGCGTTAAAGATCGGACGTGGACCCAACGTGATATTGACGTCCACCATCCGATCTGAGGCCGCTCATCGGACGGTGATCGCTCACCGAAGGAGCCTGACGGTTAACCGGGACACGGCGCGGTCATTAAAAAATCTCTGCCGTCGATCTGATCTACAGATCCACGGTCCATAATTCATTGCCCTGATTCCTCCACTTTGAATTTTCGCCTCCGCTCTCGACCGTTAATCTCTACGCGATCGACGGCTCCAATTCAATTTCTTTTTCTGCCTTTCCTTTGAATTCCTCTAATAAATATCGACCGTTGGATGATGCCATCCAACGGCCATGCTTCCTCCATGTTCCTTCTGAAGCAGTTAACCTATACATGCAAGATTTTATAATAGTTGTTTTTATTTTTTGGAGGGTTTTATGGTTTTTCTGCTATGTATGAAGAAAATTTTAAGGCGGAGGGTGACAATCTGCCAGCCTTCGATTCATCAAAGAAAATCCTTTGTAGGGTTTAAAATTCACGTTTCATCAGTGATTCATGAGGCATTGATGCCATATCATCCCTGCGCAACCCTGCACACCAGCAAAAAACACAGTAAAACAAGCACAGTCAGAGAAGTATCAGTGCCGAAGACAAAATATATCAGGACAGGAAATTAAAGACAGATCTATAGGGATCACGGCTAAAAATGGATTATCAGAAGCCTGAAACACAGTTTAAAGAAAATCATAAGTGTCTTATCAGACAAAAAGCATACACTGCCACATTAGGGGCTCATTAAAATTCCCCAGCCGTCACAGAGCCACCTACAGCCTCAAAGCAATCAAAGGAAAGTTGAAGTTATTACCAGACCCGGAGATATTTTGCATCAATACAGCTGAACAGTTATTTCAACCAAAGGAACTTATTGTCAACTGTCAACATAAGTTATTACAAGGATAACAAGGAGCCTTAAAGTCAACAAATTCTTTCCAACAAACCTAATAGTTAATATAAGTGATTTAATACAGAAGACACCTATGTAAGCTTCTTCATTGAGCCCCCAAAGGCCGAGAAGCCATTTAAGTCTGTATTAATTAGTTTTTGAGATATTTTTATCAGATCTCACCTCCTCCTTCTTCTATATATACTTCTAAAGAAGATGAGTGAGGGGTTGGTTGATCACTAGTTGTAATATTGAAACTCTCTGAAATAATACATAGTCTATTAAAGTTGAAGAAGAAATTGAAGTCTTGGAAGTCCTGATGATGTTGTTGCATGCTTGTTCTTGAGAAGGCTCTATCATCGGATCCATGAGCTTGGCTGTTGGTGAAGTATTCTGAATTGTTTTATATTTTCCCCTGTTTTCATTATGTTCCATAACTTCTTACTACAGTAGGTTCAAAGTTTTAGGCTAAGACTTAGCACCTTAGACCTGTTCATCCTTCACTATTTTACGTTTTCTTCTGCTGAAGTATTAGGCTAAGTTTTACTACTAGAAGCACCTTAGACCTGTTCATCCTTCACTATTTTACGTTTTCTTCTGCTGAAGTATTTTAGAGTCTTTAATATCTCTCTATAGTCTTCATGCTTGTTTATTTCCTTAATAGTTCGAATAGTTGGTTTCAGCATGATTTATGGTTTTCCCCGCTTATCTGTTGCTGCTTAAAAGCTGTTATTGAAGTCTCCCTTTAAAGTTTCTTGTTTATAGTGAGTCAAGGAGGTCTGTTCAGATCTTGCCCTTTGTCCTTACTTAAACAGTTGTCTCAAAGGTCTTTATAGTTGTAATCATAGATGTGTTAGGTGTTCCCTCTTTTATGACTGCAGTTATCAGTGAATCTTTTATGTTTTCTAAGTCATTTGAAATAAAATATTTGAGGAAATAGGGTGTTCCCCGAATCTTAGATTTCATTTTAAAAGTTGTTTTGAAATAATTGTCTGCTTAAAGGTGTGATTTGTAGAATTCATGGTTAGCCCTATCTATCAAAAAGCTCTTTATTGTTCAAATTGTGTTTTCAAATTCCCTTTGTTGAGAATTAAACTTGTCTTTCCAAATCATTGATCTCCATCTCATTCCAAAAACCAAAGGATCCCGCGACCAAGTTAGATTTTCCCTCTGATATCCCATATCCCTTGATGAGTATGTTATGACCTCTTTTTGACTCCATTGCCCAATGAACCAAATGTTCCTCCATTCTATATGTCTTTCCTAGGCCTTTCATGTTCTGTTGTGTCAATCCAACCAAACAAAAAAACAAACCCCTGCACTTAATAACTAGTCTAAAATCCATACTCTAAGCACACAAGATAAACCTTTGCAAACAAACTTTCGAGAGATCCCTCTCTGAGAACAGGAGGACTAGATCCTGGGACTCTAAAGATTGGTTCTGATGTTGCCTTGTCTTTTGATTTTCAAAACTATCAAAACACGGGACACAACAAGGGGGACTCTCTATGTTCCCTTCTGAGGTGTTACATAATACAAAAAATTCTTTATAATGCTTGTCTTGTCCATTGGATATTTTGGAGAAACTCTTATTTCATTTTGTTGTTTAGCTGCTTTATTTGCATAGATCTGGGTTTATTTTTCATTTTTTTCGACCTTCTATTACAGATCTAAGAAGTTAAATAGCCAATTTTGTTGTTAGGGTTTTTTTTCATGTGCAACTAAAGTGATCTCTTTTCGTACACTTGCATTAAGATTTCATACTAGGATTTGCGTTAAGATTTCATACTAAGATTTCCACAACATTTTATTTTGATTTCTTACATGGCCATATGCTTCAGTACCTAGGGTTTTTTATTCAACTTTATTTTTTAGCTTTTAATGTTTTTTTTACCTTTTATGCCCTAAAACAGTAAAAAATCTAACTTCCACATGTTTCTCGGTGTTTTCCGCAGGTAACAGGTATCAACCACGACACATAAGACAATATTTTTTCCGCAACCTGCCGCGAAGACTCTCGAAAGTTTAGCTCACACTTTTAAGCCTGAAACCTACGATTTCAAGGCTTATATAGTAGCTTTCAAGCAAAAAACCACGAGTTCACCAGTCAGCAGGTCAATACCTGTGAGCTATAGTTTTTTGCAGGGATTTTTTCTATAATTTTCAAGGTTTTCTGCAAGTACTGTTCAGGGTTGATTGATCTCTGTATCCACCCATTATAGGCCTGGATATGCTCAGTTTTTCTGTTTTAGATGGGAACAAGCCTCTTATGTCTTCAGTACGCTTCCACCTTTTTAGGAAGGGTTTAGCTCAATAGGTAGTCTAAGATTTTACAACACTTTCATCCATTTTTTAGGGTCTAGTTCCTCTTTCTTTCAAATCCATTCATATTGGTTATTATCTCATCCAAAACTCCCTCTTGAGTCTTGTTTGACCTCTCCCTTAGCATCCCTCTTATTTCCCTTAGGGTTTTAACTTGTCACCTCCTTTTTTGTAGCAGTTTTCCCTCTGGTTTCTTGCTATTTTCTGCACCTCTTTTCAGCAGATCTGAGTCATTAGATCCCTGTCACTTAGACCTTAGAAATTTTTTCCTTTTTGGGTGTTTTGAGTCAATTTCACCCACCTTTAGAACATTTTCTTGGGAGCCCTTATTTTTGGGTTAGATTTTATGCTTCTTTAGCTTTTTATATTTATAGTTATACAAAATATTTTTTATTTATTTATACACAACCGTCTAGGCTTAATTAAAATTAACACACCAATCACACACATGCAAAACTAAAGTAAAGAGCGTTTGGTTTACACTGCCAAGCCAAGACTTAAACATTGTAATTAATTTATCTGCCCCTTTGTGCCCTTGTTTATTTCTCTTCCATCTCATTTGGGTATCTGTGTCTTGTGATCATTGCGCCCCCAAGGCATTTAACCTAGAGACTCCTAGGTCTTCATCCTCAGTTTCCATTAGGAAGCCTTACTCCACCTCGTCGTCACCGAGTTAGTCCTTCGCAATGGGCTCTCATTCTAATTCTGATCTCAGTTCCCCTCTTGCTCATTCTCTTGCCATGTCAGGTGCCAATGCAGGTACTGGTCCTAATGCTGGTGGTAGTCCCAGAACTAACTCTGAGGTTGCTAGTAGTGGAACCAATACTGGAACCATCCCGGATACTCCCTTGTTACTTTTTATGGTAGGTTTGAGCCTCCCTGATTTTAGCCAATTATTCAATGACCGTATACACCATAATCCAGGTTGGCCTGTTATGCCAACTAAGATTCCTTATGACATCCAAAAGTTCGAAGAAAATGATGGAGATGACCCTACTAATCACCTCTTCTCCTTCCACATGTGGAATTCATACAACTCCATTACTAATGACTCTATCCATCTTTGGTTATTCCAGCATACCCTCTTGGGTGACCGTGCTAAGTGGTGTGTCAACCAGGCCTCTGCATCTCATTCCACTTTTGCAACTCTTGTGAAATCATTCCTAACCTACTTCCAGTTACCTCTCCGATATGATACCGGTACCGAATTTTTGACCGCATTCCGTCAAAATTCTACCACCCGCCTTTCTGACCATGTCCAAGAATGACGTAGAAGGAGGAGCTTATGTCGAGCTCTGACATTCGACGACTGTGTCTATATGGATTGGTTTCTCAGGATGATTTTTCCCTCTATCGCTAAATATGCCGCATGTCACTTTCCTCAGAAAGAGGAAGAAGCTCTCCAAATCACCTTGAAATATGACCTCATCTATGCTCAGTCTAGTTATGTTTATACCATCTTACTGGATCTTCCTAGACCTGGTGGTGCCAACACACCAGGGAATATCACGTTGCTGAAGGTATCGTTGGAGCTCTTTCACATCTATATACTCATCCTCCCATGGATTATGGTTTCCCTCAGGGAGTGTCCAGCTCCTCTAACACTTATCCCCCTCCTGAAAACATGTATCCAGGACAAATCACATTTTACCCATTGCATCATCCGATGCCAAGTCTTATGGATTCTCAAGTTGTTTACCCCAATGTTGCTCAATGTACTTACTATCTGTATCACTAGTGTAGTGCTCCAGCCCCTCCGACATTAGCACCCTAGCTCCCTATGCCTTTTCAACCTCTACTGCAGCACCAATCTCCCACTCCGAGTCAGGTGTATGCACAACAGAACATGACATATCCTCCAAACTCTAAGAAAAAGAGGAAATGCAACCAAAATCAACCAATGCAAGGTAATCAAGGGCATCAACCTAATACGCCAAACACTAACAACCAGCAATAGGGAAATGAACCCAAGCAAGACAAGCCTCTTCGTACGAATAGTAATTTTTCTTGTTGTGGTGTGCATGGCTATTATACTCACGATTGTCCCCTTTTAACCCAAATGAATTAGTTTTGGAAAGCACAAGAAACATCTAGAGGACATCAAGCCTTGGTTTCGGCTCCTCCAAATATTGCGCTTGTTCAACTGGCTATTTTTACCGATCCCTTCCCTTAGTAAGGGTATGTGGCTGTCCAAACCCCTCAAGGTCAGGCCACCCCTCAAACCTCTCAGTCTGGTACCTCTGATTACCAAATTCTAATGATGAATTCTGATGTGGTACCAACCTTCAAATTCGGTCCCACCTATATGGAAAGCCACTTGCTTCCTCTGCTACCAAGCCTCAAACCACTACTTCTACAGAGTCTAGCTTGACACCTAATGTCCCTTTACAGATCCCTTAACCATGTGCAGAGGTCCTCTCCAAGGTCCCTAAAGGGTCATTACACCAAACAACTTCTTCCTCCAAAGCTGCCCATAACTACAACATAATAGATGACTTAGCATAATCTCATGCTGCTATGTCAATGTTGGAAGTCCTCCAGTCATGCCCTTCACAACGTAAAGATACAATATCTTCTTTGGGTGTTGTGGATCCTTGAGATGATCATTTGATAGTATTTTACATTTAAAAATCAAATCATCCACCCTTACCTTCATCCGTCACCTTCCAAATACCTGTCAAGATCCAGAATGCCCATGTTTCGCGTTGTATCATTAACGAGGGGGCATCCACCTACGTGATGTCTGCCTTTGTTTGGAATAAAATCAGATCACCTGAGTTAATCCCATCCACTATCACTTTGCGTGCTTAGGATGGTCACTCTTCTCAGCCCCTTGGCAGGTTCCACAATTGTCCTATTACTCTTGCGGGCAAGACTATTTGCATTGACATTGAAGTCATTGATGATCCCTTGGATTACAACATCCTATTGGGTCATAGCTACACCTATGCGATGTCTGCTGTCACATCTGTGATTCACCGTAAGGTGTGCGTTCCTCACAATGGAAATATCATCACCATATATCAGTTGAAATATTACGAAATGAAGTCTTATCTCTCTCCCGAGTCTATCATCTCTTCGATGGTCGATAAAAAAACAATGACACCTCTTACCAGTGTTTCACCTAGAGTTTATAAATATTCAACCTTACTTGGTGCATTCCCTGGTCCCCTTCTCTTGTCACAGATCCCAGATCATCAATTGTTTTCATGATGCAATCGTCTCGGACTAGCCATAAGTGGTCTGGTTCAACCACCCAACAACCCAAGCCTCTGCAACCTGCAAGGCCTTCCTTTGAAGGACCATCCTCTTCTGCTGGTGTATCTTCCACACCTTTTCAATTAGGAACAATTCTCCCTAGCCTTAAAAAGTTTGGAGCCATTCCACTAGGCCATTACCCCTCCAGTCAGATAACGTTTCTCGCCCCCCCCTTCAGAGTCTTTTCGGTACGTGTTATGGCTACGTTGAGCCTTCTTAATTTGACCTCGGGGATCCCAGTATGGTACATTGATCCCCCATCCAAAAATCCGCCTAGTCAACTCAAACCTTATATCTCTTTGACCTCGATCCAACCAGTCGCCACGACCCCTACCTCTGCTTTAGTGCCTCTGCCACCTCAACAGGAATCTACTCTGGTTGCAAAAGAATCTGGTCAGGGGGACAAAGTAGGAACCTAAGGACAAGGCTACCCAAACAAATCCTGCTACTCCTAATCCTCCAAATAAGTCACCTCCATGCGCTTTGTGTGATGTTTCTGGGCATGCCACCCATAACTATCTTGAACCTCCTCGTCTCAAACCTGTGGTCAACGAGTCATTTCCTGAATTAGATATCTCGGAGGTCCATGTTACATTTCCAGATTTAGCTAAGAAACTCAAATATTTGCGCACAAACTACCCTTGTGATTTGTGTGATCTTTATGGCCACTATCCTCACCTCTTTCCCCATCTCAACGACTTTTGCGACACCCTTAAAGTTGTTCATGAAATAGAGTCTTCTCATAGTGGATTCTGTACCCATCTACTTATGCGTTCTACTTTGGTAGAATTGGAGGACATTGTCATTCCTCCCCCCAATGTTGAGATGACAGAACCTTTGGCCACCATCCTCTATCTATCATCATCTATGAGATCCTTGGTGGAACACCCCTCCGGGGAGTTCCTTTTTGTTTCGATTGAACCACCTTCGTCGATCACCTTGGGCTCAACATCGGCATATGTTTCATCTACTAGATCTTCATATAGCCTCTGTAACAATGTGTATGTGAACCATATTTCTCATGATGATGCCCCAGGTAGCTCTGCTGCATCATGTGGTATCCCTTCCTCCAGTCCCCCCATATTTCATTTTTATGAAGAAATAATGGAAGCGATGACCACCCCTGATTGTCCATGGGATGATATGCACCATCATGCGTACTTTCTTTCGTAGCAGACCCATGACCAACATGTTGTGTCATCCAAAGAATTGATCCTTAGTGAGGTTTATTAGTTATATAAACCATTACTTCGAGCCTATCCATTCGAACCACATACAACTTGTTGAAATTACATTGACACCCAATGTTTGGGTAAGAGGGCACCCATATTGGAGAGTCCAGGAAAATAAATTCTCCACAACCCTCCTAGTGTATCTAGTAGTGTCGAATCTAGTACCATTATTATTCCTTATTTAGAATAACCTCTAGAGTCCAATATCACTTCAGCTCACTCTAGGGATCATCCACTTAATCATTCCTTCATCTTACATCACAAACTAAATCCCTTAGACATTGTTGTTGAATAACCTATAGCTAGGGACATCATTCCCTCCTTAGCGTACCAGATCACTTCCCTCCACCACATATGCTTGGGAGCAGTATCCCATGCTTTGGGGCATGATGGCACCCCTAGCCAACTTCTCACTTTATTTTCATAAGCCTTGGCCTAGACCCCGTAAATCTAGGTATGGTCAATTATCCTCCCATTCCTTGGACAGTTTGTCCTACCGACCTCTCCGACGAGCCATATATTGTAAATGCTTGATACCATATCTTCAAAAATTCTGCTTTATGTGATACCTTCCTTACCACTTAGTCCCCATGTTTGACTTGGTGGGTCGGGGATGATTCTAGACCTTCCTGTATTCCTTTCTTACCTTGATTCTTCACCAAGAACCATTCTTCCAAGAAGCATTAAGGCCACCTTCCTGAAAGTCAAGGATATTGTTTCAAATGGTCGGTTTGTCTACTATGAATGCTACAATATTTAGGGCCCTCTCCTCCTCTCCACATTCACCATAGCTACACTTGCAAATGAATCAAATTGGAGGGAAATCGCCCTATTAAAAGAGAAACCCTATTTTTTCTTTTTCCAATTGTGACCAAACTGTAGCTTCATTTGACAAACCATCAGCACCATTGGAAAGCTCTCACCAAGATCTAAAATGGATATTTGTTCATTTTTGGTGATTTGATACTTCATCTAGAAGCCTTTTTTCCAAGAAGGGTCACTTCGCTGCCTCTTAAAATTAAATTTCTGCACTTGCGCCATTTGTACTTGGGGCACCACTTAGCCTTCATACTTGTTGACGCTTGTGTCAATTTTCATCATGAGTAACCATATTTTTCTCATGCTTTCATGGTCCCCACTAGGCCTATTATGTTTATAAGCACCATCGATTCGCCCTTGTTCATAGCATTAGAGTTGAGTCATCATCGCATTCATGGAGTGTGTCCCGAGTCCCTCTTTCCTCCCGTCACAATATTCCATCCATTCATGCCTTGTCCCTCTCTCGTGTAGCCCTATTTTGCCTCCAGTCCCACTTTCCCCCATCTCCTCAGGAGTTGACTGAGTTGTTTCCAAGTCATCCATGCCTTTTATGCTCTGAAAATGGAAGTCGTCCGTTTGCTACTAGTGTCCCCCATTCCATCATCATCCCTGGTGTCAGTCCATTAGTCACTCTACTATATTCCCTCGTGCCTTAGTTGAGGACCCTCATTTCCCACCTATGGCATACCTCCTTCTATTGACATCAACACACTCATTCCAGAAGACAAGTCTAGAGGGCGGTGTATCTTAGTTCTAGCTTCCATCATTGTTCAGTGCCTCGGATCAGGAAAAGGGACTTGTTATTACACTTTGAATTGATTTTTTCTCATCTGTTCTACTTCAGCATGATTGATATTCATATATTCGATAGTTCGGTGATCCAGCAGATTGATCCAGTGATTCTCGGGTGTGTGAGATGTTTCAGACCTCATGAGGGGGTGGCCCTTTAGGTAGCCCCCCACATGCCTGGATGACTTCATTCTCTTCTACATCCTCAAATGTGGCTTCACATATTTTATGGGTTTGTCCCCAGCCGCTTATAGTGCCTATAGCATGCATGTATCACTTATATGATCCATTTATATTTTTAGAGCCCTTTCCTATTTATCAGGGCTTCTGTGGTTGTTATTATATCTCATGCACTCATATATTATTGTATTTATTCATGATTGTTGTCCTAGGCCCACTATGTATGTGGGATTCATTATATTGTTATATGGCCCATGTTTACGCCAACATATCATGTACTTTATAGCTCAATTTCATTTTAATGGGCGAATCATTATTCTTTGTACTTGTTATCTCGGCAGGAATAGGTATGCCTCCCCCACCTCATTGTATATAGGTACTCAACCATTAAATGAGACTTACGGTTGTTGGTCTCGCCCCCTCAGGGTTATTATCCTTTCATGCTTTGCTTCACCTACATATCTCTCTCTCTCTCTATCTATGACTCCACTTTGGTGTCTAGTGATTGTGTTCTTACAACGTACCTCGGTCATACGATTATCTCCTAACGCCCGCACGTTGGGGGCAATTTGTTACACCAATTTTTGGTCATCTAACCATGTATAATTAGATGGATCGAAATACACCATGTAAGACCAATTTTACCATAGTAAAATTGCTTTCACTAAGAAATAATTTAATAAACCATAGTTTATTAAGTTATTTCTGGTCCAAAGTAGAAAACTCCATGAGGAATAATTAAATAAATCCTTATTTATTTTATTTTCCTCTAGGAATAATTAATTAAACCTCTGCTTAATTATATTCCTGGTCATATTTAACCCAATTAATAAGATATAATTAGATAAATCATTAATTATCCTATTATTCTCTATGGATAATTAATTAAATTATTATTTAATTAATATTCCTTGTTAAATTTGACTAAATCATTTAGGAATAATTAAATAAATCATTATTTGTTTATTTATTCATTGATCCCATCCTTGAAATGATAAATAAATATTTTATTTGTTTATTATTTTTAAATAAAGGGATTTCACCAATTTAAATTCCTTTTCCCTTCAACAAAATATAATGAAACATTCCAAGCAGTTAGATCTCGATTTTGGTTAATAATATTTTACTATGCACCATTATCGAGGTTAAATCAAATATCTTGTTATAAATAGAAGGGTTTTACATTCATTTCTTATCTTTGATCATTTTATCTTAGTCAGACTTTGATCATCTTATCATTGTCTATCTTTGATTCATTTTTATTTTCTTTTTCTTATTGAGCTCCCTTTGAGTTCTACATGCCTTGGGTATTCTGCAACCATTGAAAGAGAAAATTTTAAGCTAAAGTGTTTGAGGACAACCAAGAACCCATCCCATTGAGAGGGACTCTCTATGTTCCCTTCCCAGGTGTTACATAATCCAAAAAATTCTCTATAATTCTTGTCTTGTCCATTGGATATTTTGGAGAAAAACTTATTTCATTTTGTTGTTTAGCTGCTTTTTTTGAATAGATATGGGTTTATTTTTCATTTGTTTCGACCGTCTATTGTAGATCTAAGAAGTTAAATAGCCACTTTTGTTGTTAGGGTTTTTTGTCATGTGCAAATAAAGTGATGTCTTTTCGTACACTTGTGTAAGATTTCATACTAACAATAATATATATTCATTTATATTATTACTAGAAGTTAAATTAAAGTAGTTGTAATGTTATAACTATTGGTTAATGATTTATAATTAATTAACCTTAATATCATAATTTTATTAATAATTTAATTATTTATATATAATTAACCTTATTATTATAATTTTATTAATAATTATAATGAAGTGTTAATTGAAAATTATGCATGAGATGGAGGGAAAAAAGAAGAGAAAGGAAGGGGGGAAGGATATTACAAGGAAAATATAAGAAAGGTAGAAAAAGGGGTGTGATTTAAGATTTTAGAATTCTTAAGAATTCTTAAGGAGGGAATCCAATAGTGGTTGATTTCAAGGTTATTGTCCTTGTTTAGATTGTTTGGTTTCTTTATGATCTCCAAAGCTTCCCTATAGCATATTTTTAAATATAGCTTTCCCCTGACAATAATTTTGATGCTCTCAAATCTTATATGGTGGTTGGTATTGCTAGAGTGCTCTGTGAGGGTGAAAGAGTGAACACATTCATGTATAATATCAACAACATGTTATTTCATCTTGATTCTAAAGGATCTTCCAATATTCCCAATGTAGCATTTACCGCATGAACATGTTATTTTTTAGATACTTTAGTGTTGATGTGGGTCAATATGATCCTTTATGGACCTCATTTCATGATGGATAGTTTTCATTGGTTTAAAATCAATGGATAATTTCTTCTTTCTTAGAATTTTGGAGATTCTATCAATCAATGTTAGGTCCCTATATTACTAGTATAGTCCCTTCTCGTTGTTAGTGTAACCCCCTTATTGTTATTATTGTTCCCTTAAATTATTATTGTTAGGTCAGCTAGGATTACATTGTGGGCCCACTAGGATTACATTGTGGCCCCATGGACTCCTATCTATAGAAAGGAGGTTTTGTAATTTGTATCATCCAAGAATTGTTCATTAATGTAATGTATTGGAGGTTTCCCCCTTGAAGTGGCTTATTTATAAGGTGTTTATATCTCTTTTATTCTATTTTTGGAGCTGGTTTCACAACATTTGGTATCAGAGCTTTGGATTGTAGGGTTTTCGCTGCTCCAAACCGGTCATCGTGGAATTTTTGCTATAACTTTTTTTCTACGAAGGTTCAGAAGCTGAAATTGTTAGATTACGAAGATGAAATATTGAGGAACATCATCGCAAGATTTCAGAGCTTGGTTCACAATATTTTCAGAGATATGATCTGTGGAAGTTAGGGTGTTTTGCAGGCTCCTGAATTTAACCTAAACAGGTCATCGCAGAATTTGCATTATAAATTTTTTTCTACGAAGTTTCAGAAGCTGAAATGTTTGGAGAGCAAAGCCAAAATATTGAGGAACATTGTCGCAAAATTTCAGAGCTTGGTTTTCAATATTTTTGGAGATATGATCTGTGGAAGTTAGGTATTTTTCAGGGTCCCAAATTTCATCTCAAAGAGGTTATCATGGGAAAATCTTCATAACTCTCTCTCTGAGCATCAGATTGGAATACTGTAAAAAGTGACCACAAGTACATAGACTGTAGTTTCTTTTCTATCAATTTCAAAGCCAAAGGAGGAAAGAATGACATGTGGAAAGTCATACAAGCTCGCTATACTGAACTAGTCCATAATGGAAGTCATTGTGGGAGATTGGACATAACTTTGTCTTGAAGAATCCAAATCAAGTCAGACCTATGAAATTTGAAAGAAGATTTAGAGGGATACTACAAGGCCAAATTTCATATATTGAGGATCTATAATTACATAGATAATTCAATTTCAATATAGAGCTTCTCAAAAGCAAGTAAAAGGTGTGTATATATTTTTTTCCCCGAATTGCATAAGTCTTGTTTGAAGAATCAAGTTGAATTGATTCCAAAGGCATATTGTAGAATATATATCAGTATTAGAATCTAAAATGGCCCCTAAAAAGACTTAAACACCCATTAAGCCTTTATAAGGCTCTACTATGACTCATGAAGACGAAGAATGGTAACATGACATGTCAAATTTACAAGAGCAAGTGCAACAAATTTCACTCTCACAAAGAGCAAAAAAAAATGATATGGATGTTTTGAAGAAAGGCATGGAAACTAAGATGGATGGTTTGAAGAAAGGGATGGAATCTAAGATGGATGGTTTGAATAATGGCATGGAAGCTAAGATAGATGGCATGGAAGCTGGCATGGAATCTAAAATGGAAAACATGAAGAATGATCTAAAAGAAGACATGGAAGGTTTGACAAAGTTGGTACAACAAATGTTTCCTAATGGTGAAAAGATAGTAGAGGAAACTCATGATGAGAACAAATAAATGCTAATCATGATTTCATAAACTCTAATGTTGGTGGGAAGAACCACCATATTCCAAAAATGGATATGAGGAAGTTGATGGAAAGGATCTTGTAACATGGATACTATAGATGGAGCAATATTTTGATCTCAATAATGTGAAAAACACATAAAAGGTACACATTGCAACTTTAAATTTAGAACAAAATACATTTGTATGGTATCGATGGCTTTGCTCCCGTAAACAAATTGTCACTTGGTCGATTTTTATGGGGGAAATGATAGCACATTATGAGGATACAAATAGCAACACCTTCTTTAGCCAATTGATAAATCTCAAACAAAAGGGTTTAGTGGGGGAACACATTGAGGACTTCCAAAAATTGAATATAAGGGTAACTGATTCTAGAGGAACACAGGATTGATCTCTTCATAGGTACTTTAAAGGATAACATCCAACATTAATTTCACGTTTTGGAACCTGATTCATTGGAGAAAGCATTCAAGTTGACAAGAAAAATTGAATGTAAAATTATGGCTGTTAGACTCCTATACCAATAGGTGTCATTTTTCATGATTTTCTTGATTGAACTATGCAAAATGTTCAAACCTTTTTCTTGTGCAAAGGTGTTCCATATTCTTGAAAAACCAAAAAACAAAAAAATTTAAAAAATGTAAAGAGGGTATACCCTAAAAGAAAAATCAAAGGGTAAGAAAAACAAAATGGTCAAAAAAGTGAAAGAAATGAACCCCAAACAAAAATATACCAAGGAAAGTGTGCAAATCCAAATGCCACTACTATTTCATTTTTTGTAAATAAGTAATTGTGTGCAGCTTGTTAAACTTTGCCACAATTTATGAAGAGTCAAACTGTATAAACTTGACTCATTCATTTTTCAATTTCATGTTATAGAATAGAGAATAAAAATCTGACCAAATAGTTTAATCTTGGCAGATAAGTAGATAGGTAGAGTTAATAAAAGGTGCTCAACAGTTTAATCTGAGCCCTTGGATGTAATAAGTGTAGAAATAGATAGATTTTCCATGTAAAAAGAAAAAGATTGATAAGGGTTTGCCAGTCTAAGTGCACTCTAATAAAGAAGAGAAAATGGTAGAGTAAAGTAGATAGGATAGGTAGATGGTGTTGCAAAGTTTCATGTGATGAATGATGGTGCTAAATGTGTTCAATCTTTTACTTTCATCACTAAGTGCAAAGGCATAACACTACATTGGCAAAATTTCAGAGGAAGGCAAAGTCAGAATCATTAACTTCCCATCTCACTTTCTCCCTAAAAGTTTTACTAATTTCCCCAAAGTGCTAAGGAATTTAAAGATTAGAGGGGCTTAAGGCATTTCCTTGAATTTTGGAGGGACCGAACCCTCGGCCCAATAATTGAAAAGACCTTAGTACTTGAGATTATTCATCATTACACTTATTCACTTTAAATCTTTTCCTAAGTAAAATCTCATTTTACTTAGGAAAATCATGCCATATTTCATAAAATCCCCTCAAAATCACTTACTATTGTAATCTTCAGAAATCACTTACTATTGTATATAATGGAATTTGCTTCAGAAATCTTCACTTTCTTAGTTGTGTAAAGTATTTTGAGTTTTCCTTGTCCCTTTGTCATATTAACATCTGATTTATTTATTAAATCCTTATTGAAATACCTTATCCTATTATCTATAATTCCATTTTATAATAATAACCCAAAAACCCATTTATTCTAAGTTTTGGTCAAAGTTTATTTAATCCCCTTTATTAAATAAAAAATCCCACAATAAAAACCCTTTGGCTAAAATATACCTATATATACTATCCCCGCCCCTATGGTTAATAAATTTCATTAATTTATTACCATATAATATAAAATATACGAAAAACAAAGTTTAAACATATATTATATGTTTAAAACGAAAATAAATAAATAAAAACCCAAGTCCGTATGTAACCCCGACCTTTCCATAAACCAAAGAAATTAATTAATCAACTAGATTAGTTAATAATCTTACCCCTCCGCCAATCGAAAGCTCCCCGGAATGATTAACTCGTAAATAAATCGTGTCGGGCCCGCGCACTAACTCCCATGCCATCTCCCTATCCCGTCGTCCGTTGGATCATTCCATCGAAAATCAACGGTGATCGTTCATTCCACTGACTGTCTCTCGTCTGATAATTAACTCGCAAAATCGTGGTGGTTTCGAAACAATGCGATGGCTACGTGTCGACCATTGAATCGCTTCGCTGCCTCCCCGCAGAAAATCGCCTGCTCCCGAAAGCGGTGCGGAAATTACTGCTTACCGCCCGATCCCGGTGACGTGTCCTCCCGTACCCTGATGATGTCACTCCCATAAATAATAAAAAACCCGTTGACTTTGTAAATAAAACAAAATTCCGCGTATTTTTTATCATTTTGTCTGGTGAAAGTGACTGCACCCTCCACTGAAAATTTGAAAATTTCGCTGTTAAACTGCTGTCGACCAAGACTGCTGAACTCCATTGCTATACCAGTGCCCGAGCATTCATCCGCCATTAACCAGTGCCTGTAAATCTCGACATTTTCCATAAAACAGGTATTTATCCGATTTTTTGCTAGAACTCTTTGAAAAATCTGCATTCCAGTGTTAAATTCATGCCATAGTCTGAAGAAAAGGTTAATATTGGTCTGCTTTAGTTCCTGCAACTAAAATCAAACTTCCAAAACTGAAATTTTTCCCGTTCTGTGAAAAACCCCTGAAATTTTCACTTTGAATACACAAGAACCAAAATGGAAGTTCTGGTAGCCCTGAGTGTAGCCCCATTAAACGCCCCTCACAGAGAATTGGAATACTTGCCATTAGTGGATAAAGACTTTCAAATTAAAGACTTAGTGTTCGATGAAAATCCCCTTCGAAGTTATTGTCGTTGCAGAGATGATTATTCGAAAGGTTTGGATGTCATTGGGTTATGGGAATCCAATTTCCCAAGATATCTCATCCCCTCAGTCCGTATTTTCCCAAAAATTATCCACTACTGTCATTCCAATTATGATCCAACTCAAAGAGCAGTGTTATCCCCGGACCAGAGTATCATTTTCCCCATTACTCCTCAAGCTATCAATACAATGCTCCATTTTGAACTTGATCAAAATCTTACTCCCTTGTCCATGGAAGAACTACTTTAAAAGTCTACCCAATTGTCGCAAGAAAAATTGAAATGCATTTGCCAGACCGTTATGTTACCTGAACATCAACCTAAGGGCCCTCCTCCCTATGGTTTTGCTTATTTTACTAATTTAGGCAAGCTCATCCTGAATATGATATCCTTTGTACTGGGTTTTAATACTAGTGAGTATGTTGACGAATTAACCCTAGTATTATTATCCATCTTCACTCCTGGACAGCCTCCTGCTATGAAATATGACTTTGCATCTTTCATTGCAAATAAAATCCATGACCAGTTCATGAGGTTAGATAATGAGAAAGTGTTTAAGTATTCCTCAGTCATTTACCATCTCATCATCTATTATCAATCAGAGAAGTTCCCTTTTCCTGTTCAAAAGCTTGATGCCAAGGGAAACCCTAGATCTGTTATATTTTGGTCTACCATAACTCACAGTTCCTATAATTCTCCCTATTCTTATGCTGAGTTCATTGATCTTTTCATACATCCTGCAACTACCTTGTTGACAGGAGTTGCTCCTCCAAGGCTCAGCAATGAGATTAAGAAAATTTTACAGCTTTCAAGGACATACAAAGTTTGAGACTGGTATTTGTACCAAAATTATTCAGAAATCAGAATATATGGATGTGAACTTTGTCCATTCAAGCTGCCTAAATATGTGCCTATGAGACTTTTTGCCTTAGAATATTTCAGGAAAATGAATAATTCTGATGTTATTCATTTTTGTAACGCTAAAAAGAAAGCCCAACTCAGAATCAAAAGTCAGTTAGGTCCCTTTATATGAAATTCTAGGGATGCTGAACAAGAAGCAGAAAATATATTGCAAAACCATTTCAAGTTACAAAAGAGTTTCCGTTGGATTCCCTATGATCCATTCAGTTTTATCTGTGACAAAAGAATGAAGAACAAATCAGCACCCTACTTTCACCACAGAATTCCAGAAATAGAACAGTATGCTAATCAAGATGAGTGGATGGAAGCAACATTAGTTGAGCAGGATAGTGAAGAAGTCAATATGAACAAAATTATGAAAGATCTTGAGAAAAAGTTTGACCTAGAATCTTTTGGGCAAGTGTAGGTACCTCATATTGGCACTTCTTCAGCAAAAAATCTTCAACAGGGGTTACAGGAAAATAGTCCATCAATTGCAGTTGAGTCTAAAGGCAAAGGGAAAGAACCTAAAGTACAAGTCATTGAAACTTTCATTATGACAGAAAAGCCTCAAACTTCCAAGGCACTAGATAAAACACAGGTTTCTCCTACTCAAGTTATTCACCTTGAAGTTTCAGAATTGTAGACTCCATCTAATATGGAAATAGGCAAGAAAAGACAGGTTGCAGATCCCACTCCTCCCAAAGAATCCTCACAACAACATCAAGCTAAAAGGCAGAAACTGAATCCAATCCCAGAAGTGGAATCTATAGGTGAAATCATTGATGATGAAAGAGAGGATAGTAAACTAACTGGTTCAGTTAGTGAAATGCACACAGGTCATAAAGGAAAGGAATTACAAAAACAGTTGAGCACTGAAGTGTCTTCCTTTAAACAGCCAAAGACAGATGCAGGTGATATAAAGAAGACTTTCATTAATATAAAAGCAAGGAATGACCCATTGAGGATGCAGGTATATGATCAGTATTTTAGAATGGCTCCACACAATCAAGAAAGATTAATGTCAGCTTTTGACATTCAGCAAGGGAAAATGATGATGAGCCATTTCAAATCCAAAGTGCCAAAACCCAAGACAACATCTGATTACATTAGGACCAATTTTGAGGTCCTAGCAAAAGACATTCATCCATTAGACCAAATATAATTACATAAACAAACTGGGGAAATGATATATTCTACCCTTACTGATAAAGCAATGGCAGCCCATAGATTGCAATATTCTTTAAATAATACAAATACCCAATTGCAAATTGAGAAAGCTTCTTCTCAGGTAAAGGATAACAGAATAAAATATTTAGAAGAAATAATCATCAGTTTGGGTCATAATCCCAAAGATGTAAAAAGCATTGAGGCACTGATTAAAAAGAAGGATGATGATATTGCTGCACTGAGAAAGCAATTGAAATTGCCAGCCTCAAGGCATCCCCAAACTCAAGAAGTTTTGAAGGAAAATTCACAAGAAGAAATGATGGAATTGCTCCTGAAAATGACTGAGCAACTGAGTGAGACCGAGAAAGAACTGGAGCAGGCATTGAAAGAAAATCAATCTATCATGCAAACATCCACAACAGAGGCCACTACGGGTACAACAGCAGCAGATCAACAAACAGATCCATCACAGGTAAATACTTCTAGTTTAAGTTCTGATGAATTAACAAAACAAATGGAAATTTTGAAACTCAGAGTCACAGAACTTCAAACTACAAAATTACAGCTGGTGAATTTGGAACAAAAATATGATATGTCAAAAAAGACTGTCACTGATAATACAAGGGAAATCAAAAGGCTGGAAAAATTGGTTAAGGCTTTAGAAAAAGATCTCTCATTAGAAAAGCCTTTGAGAGAAATTAATGAAATTCTTTGGATTAATATTATTGATTCAATAAAGAGTATTTGGTCCTTTGTTAAAATAATCTTTGAACAAAATGACTTGGTCAAAGTAGCTATGGAAGAAATTGACAAAACAAGAGAAGAATTAAGGGACAGACCTGAGCAAGAAAATCAACTTATACAGTTTTTGAACACCCAGACCAAACAGCAGCTTGCAGACCTGGGAATTGAGGACAGGACAGGTACTATTTTAGAAATAAAAAGAGTTTTTACCAAGAGAACTCTTATGCAAAATCTGGAAAGAAAATTCTCAGATATTCAGGAAGAGATTAATGCCTTCAAAGAAAAGTTTCAGGTTTTATTGAATAACGGGTTACCCAGTCCTATGCTCTCAGAAGACAAAATAATGGACTTGGGAACCTATGTTAACAAATTGGATATACATGCTCATAACACAATTTCTCACTCTATCAGTTCGTCAGAAGCAACATTGCCAACAGGGAAGAATCTCTACGACAGGTTAAAGAATTTGTTTCATCTTGAGTATGAAATAAGGTATTTGTTCCCAAACCGGCCCACTTTCTTCAGATACACAGAGGCCGATGAAAAATTAAGAAAACTCAAAAGAACCATAATAACAGAAGACAAATGGTTGGAAGACCTATTGGAAATTTTGTGAAATTTATCTTCAGGTAGAGAATTTTGCCTTTTACTATCATGTAAAGAATAAATAGATGAGCAAAGGTTAAAGAGTATCAGTTTGGCAGTTGAAAGTGTATCAGTAGAAATAAAGATTATCAGACAAGCAAAGTAGTCAAAAATAATTACTCAAAAGGACAACATCGAGCCCTATTGTAGGACCTGCCTCCAGCACATCCACAAAGGGATTAAACAGCACACCTGAAGTTACTTTTTGTCCTATCTACGAGACCATCTGTCTCCTCTTTTATTGTAACTTATTCATTAGTCACCCTAGATTATTTCCTAGGTTAGTGTGAGATATTTTAAATCATTTTTTGTATAAATAAACCCACGAATAAAGTATTGAGGGTGGATTCTACTACTTTGCTATAACATTGATATTTTTGGAATAAAAGTGCTTTGGATAAATTTCTTTGTGGCTTGCTGGATGATGATTTGAAGCTTAAGACTTTTTGCAGGATTCATGTGTCTGACTATAGTTCAATAAGTCATTTCTATCCTATGTTTTAAGTTTTATATCTGTTTATAATATCACCATGTTCCATTTCTGAATAATTGACATAAAAGAATAAATCAGAATTTACTTAAGTGTACTCTGATTTCAATTGTGATTATTCTAAAATGTTTTCTGCTAAACTGGTTAAGCAACGAATTCTTAATTGCTCTTGTTTCACTGGTTTAAACATCTTGATTACTATAGTAAAGAATTCTTAGCTACTCTTTATTTGTAATCATTCACTTTCTTTCTTTTGAACATGTTGAAAGATTCTTGATTGCCTTTCATCCCTTCAAAAATCCATTCCATTCATTTTAAGATCCAAAATTGTTCTCTGTTTGGCTATCTTGCCCTGCAAAGCCATCTTGTGTGTAGAAGAGTAATCCAGTAAAGCCATCCTTCGACTCCATAGCCCAATGGACTAAAAATCTTCAACCTTGCCCTTAGTTGGCGGATTCCACCATTCAAACAAAATCAAAATTCTTGGACTTACAACTAGCCTAAAAATTTCTAAGAACAAAGCTAAATTTTAAAGAGAGAGCCCTCTCTAGATACAGATTGGCTAGATTCTGTATCTGAAGGTTGGTTTGTGGTTACCTCAGGTTTACTTTCCTTTTCCACAACTTCAAGGAAAACCTGAGTGATAACATAGTGGCAACCATACTGGGGACCTGAATCAATTTTATTGTTAATATTGTTCACTTATAAGCTATAGAAAGAGTCTGAAGATCAGCCAGGTAGCCTTTGAAATTCTTTTGCTCTGCAACTTCATAGTAAATAAATGCTGCTTAAGTCTATCTCTGATTTAGCTTATATATTGAACCTTAGTTTCAAATGTTTAATCAGACTCTCTAGTTCAATAAATCTTTGAGAAAATTTTAATCAAAAATCATTATTTCTTAAAGAATTTGTAGAAGTTGTATTTTCATATCGATTAAAACCAAAAATCCAAAAACATATATCATCTAGGAAAACTGGGTTCAGAAAGGATTCGTCATACTAGGTCAAATCCTGACCCTAATCCACCACCGATATTTGAAAATCCAAATCTGATTCCAAGAATTCTTAGAAGACAAGGAAGTCAAGAAAGTTCTGAGAGAGAAAGTCAAGAAAGTTCTGGAAGTTCTCAACCTCTTTCTAGATCTGCATCTTGTCCTGTGAAGATTATATATGTTGATGAAATCCCTTTTGATGAGCGATTTCAAACATCCTTATTTGTAAATTTTTCTGAAACTGAATTATCAAGATTAGTTCCAGATCCATTGTTTTTTGAAGATTTGCAATTCAGATTTGTTTCATATCACCTTGACAGACATTTACAAGACTCCATTTCATCTTAACAGACCTTTGAAGAAAGTTCAAACATTTCTGTAATTACTGAAGCTTCTCCAAGTTCAGTTACCTTTCCTCAAACTCCTCAAAACCAAGCCACTCCTTCTATCCCTCCACTCACTCCCTCCAGACCATCACCACCTGTTATTCCATTACATCTTCCAATGGCCAATAGATATGCTCCGTTACAATTGCCAGCCAACCCTGTGGCTTTGCCCCAAGATTATCAAAGTAAGATCACACCTTTTGATGGCTCAGGTACTTACACAGCTCAACAACATACCAAAAGGATGACTGATTACTTTGAATTTTATGAAATTGACACTGATGATGTCTGAATGAGAATTTTTGTTCAGAGTCTTACTGGAGAAGTCAGGACATGGTTTAGGGCCCTTGCTCCAAACAGTATTGCTGATTTACCAGCTTTGTATAGGGAATTTTTGAATAGATGGGAGAAGAAGAAAGACCCTCTTCAGATCCTATCAGAATTTGAAAAATTAAGAAGAAGACCTAATGAAACAGTGAAAGATTACATAATAATATTCAACGAAGCATATAACGTTGTTCCCCAGAACCTTAGACCCCCTCCTAACTCTGTATTGGTTAAATTCCCGGATGGTTTTGACTTTGATATAGCCTATTCACTCAGGGAAAGAGCCCCCCAAACCCTAGAAGAGATGCAAAGCATAGTGGTTAGCGTGGAAGCAAACTTTATAGAAAAACGAGCTAGAGCTAGGGCCGAAAGAAGAATTCCTATGACTGAAGAACCTTCAGCTTTTGAAAGAAATTTGGATGCAATCATCAAAGGCATGGAAATATTAGGAGACAGAGTGGAGACAATCGAAATAAAGTCTTCCGGTGATAATAAAAATGTTGTGAGAAACCCAAATTTTAGAAGAAATCAAAACCAAAATATTGGGAAGAATGTCCCTGACCAAAATATCAGGCCACCTTTCTAAGAAAATTTTGTTGAAGGTTCAACTTCTGAAGAACATACTGAGGATGTTGAAATAAATAACGTAACTAAGGAAAAAAATGAACCAGAAGTTTTCCTATCTCAGGATGACCAAGAGAATCACATCCTTGAAACATTTCAAACTCATTCAGGAGAAACTTTTGATTTTAAAGAAGGCTACGACACAGCAATTTATGAGGTTCATAAACAGTACAATTTAAGAAGCAGACGGATTGATGTGCCAGAGAATAGCAAACAGAAAGTGGTAAAACAAAATATCAAATGTAAAGTTAACATTCCTTCTGTACAAAACACCCCTCAAGTACAAATTTTGTCTAGGACAACTCCTAACCCCGCACACCCAATAATTGAAGATGTGTCTGACAATCAACTGAACAATAAACAACAATCTAATACTTTTCCTTCTGTAGGAAACACAGAAGAAACAGTAGAAGTTAATTCAGAAACACCTTCAAATCATAATCCCACTCATGAAAAAGAGAAAAATGTTGAAGACCCAAAAAATAGAGAAAACCCAACTGTCCAGAACACTAGAGCTCAAATAGAAAAACCTTTCAATCTAGAGGCTGAAATAGGAAAACTAAAGATAGTTGTTCCTTTATCATAATTGGCTAGACATGATGTCTATAGAAGTCAAATCAACAAATCCCTTAACATTAACATTACTGGAATGGATGATTCAGTGAATATTCTTGATGATCAACCCAAACTACTTTTTGGCCCCGAGGTAAATGGAAAACCAGAAAGTGGAGGAACTCCTCCATTTTATGTGAGCTTTAACGTTCATGAAAAAATACTCCATAACGCCATGCTTGATTCTGGAGCATCCCACAATTTGATGCCAAAAGCTGTGATGGAAAGATTAAATTTAGACATTACCAGACCATATAAAGATATTTTTTCATTTGATTCGAGTTAGGTAAGATGTTTAGGTTTGATTAAAGATTTGTGTGTTACTTTGGTGCAATACCCTGCGAAGTCTGTTTTGATGGATATAGTCGTAGCTGATATTTCTCCTAAATATGGTATGTTGCTGTCTAGATCCTGGGGTGCTAAACTTGGAGGATCTATTCAATTAGTCATGTCATATGCCACTATTTCAGTATTTGGTCAACCTAAGAGATTATATAGAGAGACCTTGATGAAGTACTTATTAAGTAGCCATGAGAAGCTTGAAAACTTCCCTGTCTATTTAGTGCATTCTGATATGGACTCTTTCATCCTTTATAATGTTGAAATGGACCTTCCTACTGAGCTAGAAGCCCCTGAAACGGAAACTACAAATAAATCCACTATTCAGATCGAAGAGATTTCTGAAAACAAAGAAACACCAGACAATCAAGAAATACCAGAAAAAGCTAAACAATTAGCTCCTGTTAAGAAACATGTTAAAACAGTTGATGAAGATTATGAACACGAAATTCTGTGGCATTTAGAATTTGATGGCTCAGTAAACAAGTTAGGAGCAGGGGTTGGAATTTGGTTACATAATGTTGAAAATGATCATGCTGAAGGTCATTCTTATAGATTGAATTTTAAATGCACTAACAACATGGCTGAGTACGAAGCTCTTTTGTTAGGGCTTAAACATGTCAAGAAGTTAGGAGCAATTAGAGTATCAATCATAGGAGACTCTGAATTAATTATCCAATAGATTAATGGAGAATGTTCAACAAAAGATCCCAGATTGAAACAATACAGAGAAACAGTTGTGGAAATTCTCAACACTTTTCTACAAGCTCAACTTGCCAAGATTCCCAGGAAACAAAATTTGCATGCTCACAGTCTTGCAATGTTCGCTAGCACATGTAAATTTCCTTTTGGACCTAATCATCAGTTCATAGCTGAGATTAGACATAGACCTGCTATACCGGACAATCTAATGAATTGGCAAGTATTTGTAAATAATAATCAGATCAATAGTTTTTTGACACTAGAAAATGAGTTTTCTAACAGTAATATAGATGAAGACATAACAACCAATGAATCTGATCAAGTAGATGAACAAGAAATGAATATTTCAGAAGAGACTGCAATTCATATGCTTCACCCAACCAAATTCACTCAAAAAGATATGCAAGATTTGATACCAATGGAATTCGATGAGATCATAGAAGATGAAACTGAAATCATTAATCTAAAATATAATCATTTACCCAAAGGATTAACTCCTTTGGAAGATCTTTTTGACTCAAATGACATTCCCTTAAAACCCAAAATCGAACCTGTTAAAGCTGATATTGAAGAATGCAATTTAGGAACACCAGAAAATCCCAAAATGGTTAAGCTATCCAAATCTCTGCCAGCAGATCAAAAGGTTAAATATGTTGAACTCTTAAAAGAATTCCAGGATGTTTTTGCCTGGAGTTATGAAGATCTTAAATCATATGATAAATCAATCATTCAACATACAATACCTTTGAAACCAGATCATAAACCTTTTAAACATAAACTTAGAAGGATCAATCATGTTTTACTACCTTCAATTGAAAAGGAAATTAAAAGAATGTATGAAGCAGGAATTATAGCTCCTATTAGGTTCTCTGAATGGGTTTCTAATTTAGTACCAACAAGAAAAAAGACTGGTGAAATTAGACTGTGTGTCGATTTGAGAAATTTGAATAAAGTTTCTTTAAAAGATAACTATCCTTTGCCTAAAATGGACCATATCCTACAAAGGGTAGTGGGATCTTCAAGGATATCTCTTCTGGATGGATTTTCAGGGTATAACCAGATTCTGGTTCATCCTGATGATCAAGACAAAACAGCATTCACAACACCATGGGGTACTTTTAAATATGTCAAGATACCATTTGGACTTAAGAATGCAAGAGTTACATTTCAAAGAGCAATGGACATTGCTTTTGCTAAAGAAATACATGATTTTCTGGTTATTTATCTAGTTGATTTAACCGTCTTTTCCAAAACAGATCAGCAACATTTAGATCATCTAAGGCAAGTATTTATAAAGTGAAGAAAGTATGGTATTTCCTTAAATCCTAAAAATTCATTGTTTGGTTTGGAAGAAGGAAAGCTCCTAGGCCACATTATTTCTAAAGATGGAATTAGAATTGATCCTGAAAGAATACAAGCAATTTTGCAGATACCTCATCCCAGAAACATTAAAGAACTTCAAGCTTTCATAGGAAAGATTAACTTTTTGAGAATATTCATTTCCAGTTTAGCTGAATTACTTAGATTGCTTACTAACATGCTTAAAAAAGATTCAAGCATTGACTGGACTGTAGAAGCCAAGCAATCATTTGAAGAAATCAAAATGGCTTTAACAAGAACACCAGTTCTTACCAGTCCAAAATTTGATAGAGATTTCATTATTTTTTCATTTGCTTATGAACATACAGTTGCAGTTGTTTTACTACAAAAAGATGATCATGGATGTGAAAAACCAATACCATTTTTTAGTAAAGCACTTAGAGATGCATCTTTGAAATACAATATCATGGAAAAACAGGCTTTTGCACTTGTAAAAGCAATTAAAGATTTTAGAATTTATATATTATATTCTCATGTGATAGCTTATGTACCTAATGCTGTCGTTAAAGACATCTTGACTCAAGATGGTATTGAAGGCAAAAGGGGTAAGTGGATAGCTACCATATTAGAATATGATATTGAGATTAAACCAACAAAACTCATAAAAGGTCAAGGTTTGGCTCAACTCATGACTAAAACTAATTGCCAAGCCTTGGACATCAACGAGCTGGATGACGAACAGGAGATGGCGACTCCACACATCAGTCAAGCCTTTTTAGATTCACCCTGGTACACTGATATCATTTATGTTTTGCTAAACCTGCAAGCTCCTCCAGGGTTGTCCAGAACGAAACAAAGATTTTTGAAAATGACATCTTTAAAATATTGTATTTTAGATAATGCTCTTTTTTGGAAGAATCATGATGGAATCTTATTAAATTGTTTATTGAAAGATGAAGCTGACAAGGTACTTAATGAATTTCATGCAGGGGACTGTGGTGGACATCTCTACTGGAAGTCAACTGTAGATAAAATCTTAAGGGCTGGTTTTTACTGGCCAACCTTTTTTTCTGATGTTAAGAAATTTGTGACTTCTTGTCATAAGTGTCAGATCTTTGACGGCAAAAGAAAGTTGTTACCTTTACCATTAAAACCAATTTCCACAGAGAGACCCTTTCAACAATGGGGACTGGATTTTATTGGAGAAATCCATCCCCCTTCTCTCGGGCAACACAGATGGATTCTTACTGCCACAAATTACTTTACTAAATGGATTGAAGCTATCCCATGCAGACAAGCCAATGATTCTGTAATTATAGGGTTTCTATAAACTAATATACTTTCAAGATTTGGCTGTCCAGAGAAAATTATAACAGATAATGCTGCTGCATTTAAGTCTAAGAAAATGATTAGTTTCTGCAATAAATATCACATCACTTTAGGCCATTCAACAGCCTATTACCCCCAAGGTAATGGACTCGCAGAATCTTCCAATAAAAGCCTTATTAATATCATTAAAAAATTATTGGAAGAAAATAAAAAGAACTGGCATAAGAAACTTACCAATGCATTGTGGGCAGACAGACTTACAACTAAGAAATCAATTGGAACCAGTCCATATGAATTAGTTTATGGCATTGAGGCAAGATTCCCATCATTTTTAGGAATTCCTGTTATGAAGTTACTTCAGGAGGCTCAAGTAGAACCAAATAATATTTAGAGAATAATTAACCAAACAATTCACTTGCAACAAACCAAAGAAGAAGTGTATCAACGATCCCAAGTATTGCAGGAAAAGTTGAAGAAAATGTTTGACAAAAGAACTAAAGTAGAAGATTTTCAACTAGGAGACAAAGTCCTAAGATGGGATTCCAGAAGGGAAGATAAAGGGAAACATGGAAAATTTGATTTCTTGTGGAAAGGACCTTACATCATACATGCTTTACAGGGAAACAACACATAATTTTTGAAAAATTTGGACAATTCAGAAGCTGAGGAAGGACCAGTCAATGGTCGAATGCTAAAGCACTATTTTGATCCTATTTACTAGGATGTTCTGATTTTTTCTAACTTGTACATAATATATCCTTTCTAATGCATCAGTTTTGATTGGATGGTGACTTCTTGGAGTTGAAGCCCGAAGTGAAGGCCCTAAGCTTCAAAAGTTTCACTATCATATATACAATAAAGCTACTAGAAGAAGGAGATTACATGGTTCAGTTTGAGAACATTTTGAGGCATCTGATTTGCTGTTCTTGACTTTTCACAAGGAAAAGCCATCCCCAAGTGGAGCTAGTGTTAGACTCCTATACCAATAGGTGTCATTTTTCATGATTGACTTATTGAACTATGCAATATGTTCAAACATTTTCCTTGTACAAAAGTGTTCCATATTCTTGAAAAATCAAAAAATCAAAAAATTTAAAAAAAAATGTGTAAAGAGGGTATACCCTAAAAGAAAGATCAAAGGGTAAGAAAAATAAAATGGTCAAAAAAGTGAAAGAAATGAACCCCAAGCAAAAAATAGACCAAGGAAAGTGTGCAAATCCAAATGCCACTACTATTTCATTTTTGTAAATAAGCAATTGTGTGCAGCTTGTCAAACTTTTGCCACAATTTATGAAGGGTCAAACTGTTTAAACTTGACTTATTCTTTTTTCAATTTCATGTTATAGAATAGAGAATAAATATCTGACCAAACAGTTTAATCTTGGCAGATAAGTAGATAGGTAGAGTTAATAAAAGGTGCTCAACAGTTTAATCTGAGCCCTTGGATGTAATAAGTGTAGAAATAGATAGATTTTCCATGTAAAAGAAAAGAAGATTGATAAGGGTTTGCCAGCCTAAGTGCACCCTAATAAAGAAGAGAAAATGGTAGAGTAAAGTAGATAGGGTAGGTAGATGGTGTTGCAAAGTTTCATGTGATGAATGATGGTGCTAAATGTGTTTAATCCTTTACTTTCATCACAAGTACTGAAGCAGAAAATACATTGGAAGTATTTCACAGAAGGCAAAGTCAGAATCATTAACTTCCCATCTCACTCTCTCCCCTAAGCTTTTACTAATTTCCCCAAAGTGCTAAGGTATTTGAAGATTAAAGGGGCTCAAGGCATTTCCTTGACTTTTGGAGGGACCGGACCCTCGGCCCAATAATTGAAAAGACCTTAGTACTTGAGATTATTCATCATTACACTTATTCACTTTAAACCTTTTCCTAAGTAAAATCTCATTTTACTTAGGAAAATTATGCCATATTTCATAAAATCCCCTCAAAATCACTTACTATTCTAAATCTAAGTGTTGAAGTTGATATAATGGAATTTGCTTCAAAAATCTTCACTTTCTTAGTTGTGTAAAGTATTTTGAGTTTTCCTTGTCCCTTTGTCATATTAACATCTGATTTATTTATTAAATCCTTATTGAAATACCTTATCCTATTATCTATAATTCCCTTTTATAATAATAACCCAAAAATCCATTTATTCTAAGTTTTGGCCAAAGTTTATTTAATCCCCTTTATTAAATAAAAAATCCCACAATAAAAACTCTTTGGCTAAAATATACCTATATATACTATCCCCACCCCTATGGTTAATAAATTTCATTAATTTATTACCATATAATATAAAATATACGAAAAACAAAGTTTAAACATATATTATATGTTTAAAACGAAAAAACATAAATAAAAACCCAAGTCCGTATGTAACCCCGACCTTTCCATAAACCAAAGAAATTAATTAATCAACTGGATTATTTAATAATCTTACCCCTCCACCAATCGAAAGCTCCCCAGAATGATTAACTCGTAAATAAATCGTTTCGGGCCCGCGCATTAACTCCCATGCCATCTCCCTGTCCCGTCGTCCGTTGGATCATTCCATCCAAAATCAACGGCGATCGTTCATTCCGCTGAATGTCTCCCGTCCGATAATTAACTCGCGAAATCGTGGTTGTTTCGAAACAGTGTGATGGCTACGTGTCGACCATTGAATCGCTTCGCTGCCTCCCCGCGGAAAACCGCCTGCTCCCGAAAGCGGTGCGGAAATTACCGCTTACCGCCCGATCCCGATGACGTGTCCTCCCATACCCTGATGACGTCACTCCCATAAATAATAAAAAACCCATTGACTTTGTAAATAAAACAAAATTCCGCGTATTTTTTATCATTTTGTCTGGTGAAAGTGACTGCGCCCTCCACTGAAAATTTGAAAATTCCGCTGTTAAACTGCTGTCGACCAAGATTGCTGAACTCCATTGCTATACCAGTGCCTGAGCATTCATCCGCCATTAACTAGTGCCTGTAAATCTCGACATTTTCCATAAAATAGGTAATTATCCGATTTCTTGCTGGAACTCTTTGAAAAATCCGCATTCTAGTGTTAAATTCATGCCATAGTCTGAAGAAAAGGTTAATATTGGTCTGTTTTAGTTCCTGCAACTAAAATCAAACTTCCAAAACTGAAATTGCGCCCATTCTGTGAAAAACCCCCGAAATTTCCACTTTGAATACACAAGAACCAAAATGGAAGTTCTGATAGCCCTGAGTGTAGCCCCATTAAACGCCCCTCACAGAGAATTGGTATACTTGCCATTAGTGGATAAAGACTTTCAAATTAAAGACTTAGTGTTCGATGAAAATCCCCTTCGAAGTTATTGTCGCTGCAGAGATGATTATTCGAAAGGTTTGGATGTCATTAGGTTATGGGAATCCAATTTCCCAAGATATCTCATCCCCTCAGTCCGTATTTTCCCAGAAATTATCCACTACTGTCATTCCAATTATGATCCAACTCAAAGAGCAGTGTTATCCCCGGACCAGAGTATCCTTTTCACCATTACTCCTCAAGCTATCAATACAATGCTCCATTTTGAACCTGATCAAAATCTTACTCCCTTGTCCATGGAAGAACTACTTGAAAAGTCTACCCAATTGTCCCAAGAAAAATTGAAATGCATTTTCCAGACCGTTATGTTACCTGAACATCAACCTAAGGGCCCTCCTCCCTATGGTTTTGCTTATTTTACTAATTTAGGCAAGCTCATCCTGAATATGATATCCTTTGTACTGGGTTTTAATACTAGTGAGTATGTTGATGAATTAACCCTAGTATTATTATCCATCTTCACTCCTGGACAGCCTCTTGCTATGAAATATGACTTTGCATCTTTCATTGCAAATAAAATCCATGACCAGTTCATGACGTTAGATAATGAAAAAGTGTTTAAGTATTCCTCAGTCATTTACCATCTCATCATCTATTATCAATCAGAGAAGTTCCCTTTTCCTGTTCAAAAGCTTGATGCCAAGGGAAACCCTAGATCTGTTATATTTTGGTCTTCCATAACTCACAGTTCCTATAATTCTCCCTATTCTGATGCCGAGTTCATTGATCTTTTCATACATCCTGCAACTACCTTGTTGACAAGAGTTTCTCCTCCAAGGCTCAACAATGAGATTAAGAAAAATTTACAGCTTTCAAGGACATACAAAGTTGGAGACTGGTATTTGTACCAAAATTATTCAGAAATCAGAATATATGGATGTGAACTTTGTCCATTCAAGCTTCCTAAATATGTGCCTATGAGACTTTTTGCCTTAGAATATTTCAGGGAAATGAATAATTCTGATGTTATTCATTTTTGTAACGCTAAAAAGAAAGCCCAACTCAGAATCAAAAGTCAGTTAGGTCCCTTTATATGAAATTCTAGGGATGCTGAAAAAGAAGCAGAAAATATATTGCAAAATCATTTCAAGTTACAAAAGAGTTTCCGTTGGATTCCCTATGATCCATTCAGTTTTATCTGTGACAAAAGAATGAAGAACAAATCAGCACCCTACTTTCACTACAGAATTCCAGAAATAGAACAGTATGCTAATCAAGATGAGTGGATGGAAGGAACATTAGTTGAGCAGGATAGTGAAGAAGTCAATATGAACAAAATTATGAAAGATCTTGAGAAAAAATTTGACCTAGAATCTTTTGGGCAAGTGCAGGTACCTCATATTGGCACTTCTTCAGCAGAAAATCTTCAACAGGGGTTATAGGAAAATAGTCCATCAATTGCAGTTGAGTCTAAAGGCAAAGGGAAAGAACCTGAAGTACAAGTCATTGAAACTTTCATTATGACAGAAAAGCCTCAAACTTCCAAGGCACCTTTTCAAACACAGGTTTCTCCTACTCAAGTTAATCACCCTGAAGTTTCAGAATTGCAGACTCCATCTAATATGGAAATAGGCAAGAAAATATAGGTTGCAGATCCCACTCCTCCCAAAGAATCCTCACAACAACATCAAGCTAAAAGGAAGAAACTGAATCCACTCCCAGAAGTGGAATCTATAGATGAAATCATTGATGATGAAAGAGAGGATAGTAAACTAACTCGTTCAGTTAGTGAAACGCGCACAGGTCATAAAGGAAAGGAATTACAAAAACAGTTGAGCACTGAAGTGTCTTCCTTTAAACAGCCAAAGATAGATGCAGGTGATATAAAGAATACTTTCATTAATATAAAAGCAAGGAATGACCCATTGAGGATGCAGGTATATGATCAGTATTTTAGAATGGCTCCACACAATCAAGAAAGATTAATGTCAGCTTTTGACATTCAGCAAGGGAAAATGATGATGATCCATTTCAAATCCAAAGTGCCAAAACCCAAGACAGCATCTGATTACATTAGGACCAATTTTGAGGTCCTAGCAAAAGACATTCATCCATTGGACCAGATAGAATTACATAAACAAACTGGGGAAATGATATATTCTACCCTTCCTGATAAAGCAATGGCAGCCTATAGATTGCAAGATTCTTTAAATAATACAAATACCCAGTTGCAAATTGAGAAAGCTTCTTCTCAGGCAAAGGATAACAGAATAAAATCTCTGGAAGAAATAATCATCAGTTTGGGTCATAATCCCAAAGATATAAAAATCATTGAGGCAATGATTAAAAAGAAGGATGCTGATATTGCTGCACTGAGAAAGCAATTGAAATTGCCAGCCTCAAGGCATCCCCAAACTCAAGAAGTTTTGAAGGAAAATTCACAAGAAGAAATGATGGAATTTCTCCTGAAAATGACTGAGCAACTGAGTGAGACCGAGAAAGAACTGGAGCAGGCATTGAAAGAAAAGCAATCTATCATGCAAACATCCACAACAGAGGCCACTACGGGTACAACAGCAGCAGATCAACAAACAAATCCATCACAGGTAAATACTTCTAGTTTAAGTTCTAATGAATTAACAAAACGAATGGAAAGTTTGAAACTCAGAGTCACAGAACTTAAAACTACAAAATTACAGCTAGTGAATTTGGAACAAAAATATGATATGTCAAAAAGACTGTCGCTGATAATACAAGGGAAATAAAAAGGCTGGAAAAATTGGTTAAGGCTTTAGAAAAATATCTCTCATTAGAAAATCCTTTGAGAGAAATTAATGAAATTCTTTGGAATAATATTATTGATTCAATAAAGAGTATTTGGTCCTTTGTTCAAATAATCTTTGAACAAAATGACTTGGTCAAAGTAGCTATGGAAGAAATTGACAAAACAAGAGAAGAATTAAGGGACAGACCTGAGCAAGCAAATCAACTTATACAGTTTTTGAACACCCAGACCAAACAGCAGCTTGCAGACCTGGGAATTGAGGACAGGACAGGTACTATTTTAGAAATAGAAAGAGTTTTTACCAAGAGAACTCTTATGCAAAATCTGGAAAGAAAATGCTCAGATATTCAGGAAGAGATTAATGCCTTCAAAGAAAAGTTTCAGGTTTTATTGAATAACGGGTTACCCAGTACTATGCTCTCACAAGAAAAAATAATGGACTTGGGAACCTATGTTAACAAATTGGATATACATGCTCATAACACAACTGCTCACTCTATCAGTTCGTCAGAAGCAACATTGCCAACAGGGAAGAATCTCTACAACAGGTTAAAGAATTTGTTTCATCTTGAGTATGAAATAAGGTATTTGTTCCCAGACCGGCCCACTTTCTTCAGATACACAGAGGCCGATGAAACATTAAGAAAACTCAAAAGAACCATAATAGCAGAAGACAAATGGTTGGAAGACCTATTGGAAATTTTGTGAAATTTATCTTCAGGTAGAGAATTTTGCCTTTTACTATCATGTAAAGAATAAATAGATGAGCAAAGGTTAAAGAGTATCAGTTTGGCAGTTGAAAGTGTATCAGTAGAAATAAAGAGTATCAGACAAGCAAAGCAGTTAAAAATAATTACTCAAAAGGGCAACATCGAGCCCTATTGTAGGACCTGCCTCCAGCACATCCACAAAGGGAGGAAACAACACACCAGCAGTTACTTTTTGTCCTATCTACGAGACCATCTGTCTCCTCTTTTATTGTAACTTATTCATTAGTCACCTTAGATTATTTCCTAGGTTAGTGTGAGATATTTTAAATAATTTTTTGTATAAATAAACCCTCGAATAAAGTATTGAGGGTGGATTCTACTACTTTGCTGTAACATTGATCTTTTTGGAATAAAAGTGCTTTGGATAAATTTCTTTGTGGCTTGCTGGATGATGATTTGAAGCTCAAGACTTTTTGCAGGATTCATGTGTCTGACTACAGTTCAATAAGTCCTTTCTGTCCTATGTTTTAAGTTATATATCTGTTTATAATATCACCATGTTCCATTTCTGAATAATTGACATAAAAGAATAAATCAGAATTTACTTAAGTGTACTCTGATTTCAATTGTGATTATTCTAAAATGTTTTCTGCTAAACTGGTTATAAGCAACGAATTCTTAATTGCTCTTATTTCGCTGGTTTAAACATCTTGATTACTATAGTAAAGAATTCTTAGCCGCTCTTTATTTGTAATCATTCACTTTCTTTCTTTTGAACATGTTGAAAGATTCTTGATTGCCTTTCATCCCTTCAAAAATCCATTCCATTCATTTTAAGATCCAAAATTGTTCTCTGTTTGGCTATCTTGCCCTGCAAAGCCATCTTGTGTGTAGAAGAGTAATCCAGTAAAGCCATCCTTCGACTCCATAGCCCAATGGACTAAAAATCTTCAACCTTGCCCTCAGTTGGAGGATTCCACCATTCAAACAAAATCAAAATTCTTGGACTTACAACTAGCCTAAAAATTTCTAAGAAGCAAAAGCTAAATTTTAAAGAGAGTCCTCTCTGAATTTGATTAATTTGGATGCAGCTATTGCGAAGGTTGGTTTGTGGTTACCTCGGGTTTACTTTCCTTTTCCACAACTTCAAGGAAAACCTGAGTGATAACACTGGCTACAAGGAAGCCTACCACTCACTTCTATAAAGAGGGAAGTGTTTCTACTCCTAGATTTCAACAACCTACAAGGTTGACACCACAACAATTGGAAGAAAAAAGAGAAAAAGGGCTTTGCTACATTTGTGATAGAAAATACACCAAAGGTCATAAGTGTGCTGAGAAGAAATTATCTTACATAGATTGTGAAGAGGAAGAAGAAAATGAACAAGAAGAGGATATACACCAGGAACCAACACTAGAAGAGGAAGAAATGAGTCTGACCATATCGTGTAATGCATTGGAAGGAATTACCACTCCTCAAACTCTCAAGATAGAAGGACATATCAAGAAGAAAAAGTTAATAGTGTTTATTGATTCAGGTAGTACCCATAATTTTATTCATTGTAAGGTAGCCAAGGAATTGAATTGTTTCCTATACCCAACACCAGAATGTCAAGTGATGGTTGCAAATGGAGGAACTATAAATTGATTTGAAAAATTCCATAATATCAAGGTAACTATGGGGGAATATGTATTGAATAGTCCAATTCTTTCCATTCCTATGGGAGGTGCTGATGTTGTACTAGGAGTACAATGGTTAAAATCTTTGGGGACGGTAGCTTTTAATTTTCAAGAAATTTTCTTGAATTTTTTTTAGAAGGAAAGAAAGTCAAATTACAGGGCATTGCAGGGAAGCTGGGAAAGATAATAAGCTATAATGTCATGGCAAAGCTTATAAAGAAATAACAACGAGGCATAATTGCACAATTATGCTCACTAGAAGTTCCAACATCAAAATAATCTATTTCTGCAGATCTCCAAAAAGTCTTGGACAATCATTGCAAGGTTTTTAAAACTCCCAAAGGACTCCCACCTATTCGTGATCATGATCATGCTATTCATTTGATTCTAGGAAGTGTTCCTCCAAACATCAGGCCTTATAGATATCCTTATTTCCAAAAGAGCGAAATTGAATGTATGATTGCAGAAATGTTAGAGGCGGGTATAATTCAACCTAGTCAAAGTTCTTTCTCTACTCCTGTAGTATAGAAACCTATTTATGAGAAGGAAATGTTAGCAATACTGCATGCACTAAAGAAATGGAGAACTTACCTAATGGGAAGACACTTCAAGGTAAAAACTGATCATGATAGTCTTAAACACTTTTTGGAAAAAATAATATCTTCAGAAGAGCAGCAAAAATAGGTCACAAAGCTGTTGGGTTATGAATTTGAAATAATCTACAAAAAAGGGAAGCTAAATGTTGTTGCAGATGCACTCTCGAGATATAATGAAGAGGTGGAAGCATTGCTTTGTGCCATTTCTATTATCCAACCAGATTGGATAACCGAAGTAAGAGATGAATAGAAGAAGGATGAAGAAGTGTGGACACTCATTCAAAAGTTGCAGCAAGATCCTAGTACATCTGATACATTTAGTTGGAAAAATGATTCTTTATGGTACAAATATCGATTACATCTTTCTAAGAATTCCCAACTAAAACAAAATATTCTTTTGGAATTGCACACTTCTCCTTTAGGAGGACAATTGGGATTTTTAAAAATTACCATAGGGTGAAGAAAGATTTTTTTTGGGATGGCCTTAAATCTGATATTCCAAAGTTTGTGGCGGAATGTTTGGTTTTCCAGTAGAATAAAGTTGAGACAATTAAGACCCCGGGTCTTCTACAACCTTTATCCATTCCAAGTCAATGTTGGGAGGAGATTTCAATGGATTTTTTCACAGGTTTACCTAAGTCCGAAGGAAAGAGTGTCATCGTGGTGGTAGTTGATAGACTTACCAAGTATGCACACTTTTGTGCATTATCTCATCCATTTAAAGCAAGTACAATTTATACTACATTTATGGACACAATCCAAAAGCTACATGGAAACCCAAGGGTTATTGTGAGCGACAGAGATCCCATTTTTACTGGAAATTTTTGGATGGAGTTATTTTCTTTTTTGGGTACTCAATTAGCTCATAGCCCATCTTATCATCCTCATCTGATGGTCAAAATGAGATAGTAAATAAATGTTTGGAAGGATATCTTCATTTTTTTGTATCTGATAAACAAACACAATGGGTCAAGTGGTTACCTCTCGCTGAATGGTGGTATAACACTTCCTTCCATACTGCAGCAAAAATGACCCCATTTATGGCACTTTATGGATATCATCCACCATCCATCACATCATCTTTAAAGGAAAATTCGAAGGTTCAAGCAGTGGAAGATCACATCGAGCATCAGCAAGAAGTTCTCCAACTCTTAAAGGATAACCTGAATTTGGCACAAAATCGAATGAAACAACAGGCAGATCAACATCGCAGCGAGAGAAGTTTTAATGTAGGAGATTGGGTATTTTTACGACTACAACCATACAAACAAATGTCCCTCAAGCAAGCTAAGAAGGATAATAAATTATCGCCAAAGTACTATGGTCCTTACAAGGTGTTGCAAAATATTGGTACTATGGAATACAAATTGGAGCTTCCTGCTTCCTCACGAGTGCATCCAATTTTCCATGTTTCATGCTTAAAGAAGGTTATAGGTGAAAAGTTTCTAGTTCAAACAATATTTCCACAACTTGATGAGGAAGGAAAAATCATATTGGAACCTGAAGCGGTCACGGAAACCAGAAGTTGAAAACTACGTAATTGATCAATTTCAGGGTATCTCATCAAGTGGAAGAACTTACCCACTAAAGATTCTACATGGGAGGATGAGAATTTTATACAGAAGCACCCAGAGCTACTTAAGCGTTGAGGACAACACTTTTTTGAAGGAGAGGGGCATGTTAGGTCCCTATATTACTAGTATAGTTCCTTATTGTTGTTAGTGTAACCCCCTTATTGTTATTATTGCACCCTTGTAACCCCCATATTGTTATTATTGTGCCCTTAAATTACTATTGTTAGGTCGGCTAGGATTACATTGTGGCCCCATGGACTCCTATATATAGAAAGGAGGTTTTGTAATTTGTATCATCCAAGAATTTTTCATTCATGTAATGGATTGGAGGTTGCCCCCTCGAAGTGGCTTATTTCTAAGGTGTTGATATCTCTTTTCTTCTATTTTTGGAGCTGGTTTCACAACAATCACACTTTTAATGTATGGAAGATAAATGATTTTGCATAATGGTTGGGGTTCATGTGGTTGGAGCTTTATTTTCTCTATTTTTTTGAAAGCTTTTCTTAGATATTTTTCTTTGTAGCCAATAATTTTGAAGGCATTGATTAGATGGTTATTTTATTGGTCAATGTGTTCAATATCATGAATTCTAAAGGTCGTATTGCTAGAGTGTTAAGAACACTAGTAATTTGCGAGGGGTGATGGTGGGAATTTGCATGGAGGTAATTGTCAGTGTCAGTTTTATTTTTGTAGACTTGGAGTCCTAAGGTTCCATCACTCTCTTTGTTGACCAACACATCAAGGAAAGGTACGATATTTTATTCTTCAATATCCATTGTAAATTTAATGTTTTTTGATCTAGTATTAAGGTGCTTGAGAAAATTTTCAAGTTCAATATCACCATACGACCACTTGACATTGGTGTCATGAACATATGTTTTCCACCAATCGATATTCAATTGGTAAGATTCAAGGGATTTATTTTCAAAATTTTCCATAAAAGGGTTTGCTACAATGGGAGATAGGGCATAACCCATTGCTACTCCCATGGTATTTTCATAATACATACCTTGGAAGATGAAAAAGTAGAGCGTAAGAAAACCTCACCATGACTTGAAGTTTGAGGATTAACCAATTATTTGATAACATTGATGGATTTAGTAAGAGGAATCATGATTTATAGAGATACCACATCAAAGTTGATGAGCAGATATTTATTCTCATTTTTTTTATTTCTCAATAATCTTCACAAATTCATTGGAATCTTTGATAAAATAATTTGAATTACCTACAAGGGGCTTAAGGATATTAGAGACATATTTTTCAAGTTCATAAGTGGGGGAGGTAATAGCATTAATAATAGGTGTTAAGGGAACCACATATTTGTGGATTTTAGGGAGACTATAAATTCTTGGAGTAATTTAACAATTATGGGTAAGTCTCTTTTTAGTCCATTCATCCAAGTTATAATTCTTTTTGATATTTTTAAACTCTTTGATAATATTGGAAATTGGATTATTTTCTTACTTTCTGTAGCTTCCACTAAAACTAAGTTGTTCATTCCTCTTTTTGATATAGTAACTCTTATCCATAACAACAATGATGCACCCTTATAAGACCTAAGGACAACAATACTTTGATTGTCTTTAAATTATCTTGATAGCTAAAAGTTCTTCTTTGTCAATATTTATCTTAGGAGGTTTGGAGTTTTTTAATATAGAGGCACAATCTAATATAATGGATTATTTATCCCCAATGCTGAAATAATTAATGACTTCTCCAATTTATCCAATGGATCAATAAAGTGCTCAAAATTCAAAATGCCTAGATTAGCTTGAAACTAGCGCCAAAGCGTAGATATCGTCACCCTGTTAACAATGCAACTCGTTTCAATCAAATACGACATTGGATGCTCCCGATACCGAGTTTTGTATGTTTTGGAAAACATATAAAAAAATTAAATTTCGGTTATAGGGATGCCCAGTCAGTAGTTTGTACTACTGACTGGACCACGACTTGGCAGGTTAACTAGTTCTCCATCGGCTAATGAGGGGTCAACACTTGGAACTGTGTGGTTCGTTCAAACTTGGTTTATTTTTATTGGTTCAAATATTATTGTGGTGGCCCAATGAGGGAGTGCCACGTGGGCCAACTAGTGGCTACCACATGGCCTCCTCTTGGCTAACCAAAATTTTATGTGGAGCCCATACAACCCCCAGGGAATCGAACACCAGACCTCGCATAAACCATTCAATACCTTATCCATCTATGCTACCATGTTACTTAATATATATAGGGGCATGATCATATTTAAAATTTAAGTGTTTCATAGTTGGAGGGGGGCACTAGGGTTAACCTTTGACACCGGTCTACCAACCAGGGTCAACGGATAACACCGACTCGAGACTTTATAACAACCATAACCAAATTTTTATTGCTGCAATGTATAACTAGGAGGATATTCCATACAACACGGGAACCATATAATATAACCTTGTTCCAAGGTTTGATGCCATCAACAAGAGTTTGGGAGCAGAGGATTAACATTTGGGGTTGACAGTTACAATGGTGGTTTCGATGGGGGTGATCACCTGCAGCATGATTAATGTTTCATGCCACAATAAAAGGGTCAAGAGGGGAGAGGAACTTACCTTGGGCAGGGTTCCGGTAACCCTAAAACACAACACTCACCCATGGTGAACAACCAGAGTTAATGCTAAAGTTCACAAATCGATGGGAAAATTCATACCGACTTTCGAGATCAATCAGGTATTTGGCCAAGTGGCACCGTTTTAGCCAGATACGCTGACTGAGGCAGATTAATGGTTTGAAAATTTGCACCCAGTGCAGTGGGAATCTCACATGGCTGAGAAAGTCAGAAATGGTAGAATGTATTGTAGGGGAGTGCAAATTATAGGACAATTAGCAAAAAAAATCATTGGAGCATAACTCATTCAATTTTTGACCTTTTTTGGGAGAAAAAAGAGCCCAAATACGGGTTTTTGACTATTCTGGAGCCATTTGAGAAATTTTTTTAGCATTCTAAGCACTTTAATGTGATGTAAAAACACTTTTTTGAGCATAATGAAAGAGTCCTAACCAAGAGCTATAGCCCAGGAGTGGTGAATTCCTTTATAATTTGATGTCTTGTGTATACTGTTATGGTACGAATGTATTATTTATTTTCTGTAAAAATGAGTTTTAAAACATGTTACTGTGTTAATCAAATTGACATAAGTGTTTAAAGACCCTAGTCTTTTCACTTGCAAATTTCACCATAAACCTTCAAGATTTCACATCCAGATCAGTTTGGTATCAAGATTCAGAGCTTTGGTTATTTTTTGCTTTAAGGGTTTAATTTGTTTGCAAGTGTTTCTAATTCTTACAAGGTTTAATTTCAAGAGAGGAGAAGGAAATATTGTGGTTGCAAGTCCTCAAGTTAGGTCAAGGACAAGGAGAACACAATTTCCACAATATCCACCACATATTTCAACTAAACTTTCACCTAAAGCTTCAACAGTCATGGCACATGAAGGAGAGCCTGAAAATATGTCAGGGGACGAAAAGGATTTCAGAAAAAAAAAATTTCTTTGAAATGACACACATGGTGAAAGTTCTCTATGAAAAGAGAAACACATAGTTGCAAGGTGAGATCTCCAATCCTCCTAAGGAGATAAGACTTCAAAAGGAGATGGAGGCGATGAGGACAAGACTCTAAAATGGAATGGAGGGAATGGTGAGAAACCACCTTTGACATCACCATTCTCTTCACCTCCATCCTCATCACAATTTTCACCATCATCATCTTCTACAGCAACCCCTTCCCAAACACCCACACATTCTCCAAAGGGACATGGTAAAACTCCACTGTTAAAACTTGACATAGAATTTGAATTGCCTATGTATAATGGAGAGGTAAATGCCAAGATATTAGATAATTGGGTTCGTAAAATTGAAGTGTATTGCAGGATACAAAGAATAAATGATGATGAGACCAAGATTCAACTAGCTTCATTAAGGTTCGAAATTGCAACACTTATTTGGTGGGAAGCCAAAACTCAAGAGGAAATGAAGAAAAATGGTAAGGTTTTATCTTCTTGGAAAGATTTTGTTGCTGCATTGAGAATTTTTTTTAATCCATTAGCATACATGCAAAAAGCTATCATGGATTGGAAAAACTTTAGGCAATAAGGGTCAAAGTGTGCAAAGTTATACCCAAGTGTTTAGAAGAAGAGCATTGATATTAGGCATAGATTTGCATCTCAAGATGCTTTGCTGAAATACATTGTAGGTTTGCATAGCTATTTGAGACATACCATTCTCATGTTTAACCCTACAAGTTTAGATGAGGATTCTATACATGCAACCCATCTAGAATAAAGAGGGAAAATTTTTCCACAAGAAGGAAAAAAAATCAATTTAAAGGTGGAGACAAAGGAAAGGGTAAGTTCAAAGGAAAAGGGAAGAAGAATGATTCCATTAATAAAGAGGGAGAAAAATTAACATGAAAGCAATGTTCAAAAGGATGGTCATGATGAAGATCACTATTGGAAACTTCATCCTGAGATGAGACCTAGAGAGTTTAACAACAATGGAAATCAAAATAGATATGCAACTACACAACCTGATTCAGGATCTGATTCAAGAGATGAAACAAAGGTCACAGTTATGGGATTGAAAGGTAAGGATTCCATTTCTAGCACTAGTTCTTCAAATAGTCACAATGAAACTCAAAGTGAAAAAGAAAGAATAGAGGATTTACATATTAGAGTCATCTGAAAACATAATAAGATTGACACTCTATTTGATAGTGGCTCACAAGAAAATATCATTTTTGAAAACATTGTCAAAAAGTTTAATTTGGAAACCTTTTGACATTGTAAACCATATCCTTTAGGTTGGGTGTGTGACAATGGAAGGTTGCCAGTAACTAGAAAATGAAAACTAAAATTCGCCATTACTGCAAACTTCATTAATGAGTTAGAGCTTGATGTAGTGCCATTAGACATATGTGGTATTGCTTTGGGAATCCCATATATTTATGAAAGGAAATCTATATTTCATCGCCATGAAAAAAAATATCACTTGTTCAAATATCGTATTGATTACATTATTAGAGCACATCGCAAGAAACTAAGCCTTTCACTTGTGAATGCCGAACAAATGAAGAGACAAGTGTTAAATGTAGCAAGAATTTTGTGCTTCTAATGATAAAACCAAAGAATGAGGTTGATATTGAAGCCTGTCAAGGTTGTGATTCAATGTTGAAATCTGATTTGGTTTAGGTTGTTAACTAGTATAATGAGATGTTTTAGGAGTCTAAGGGATTTCCTCCTAAAAGAGGAATCCAACATGAAATCCAATTACAACAATATTGTCCTTTTCCTAACATTAAGATGTACAATATGTGAATGATAGAAAATCCAAAAATTTAAAAAAAAACTCCAAGAGTTGCTTGAAAAGGGTATCATCCGACCAAGTACTTCGCCATGTGGTTCACCTGTTTTTTTGGTTCCAAATAAATATGTAACATTGTGCATGTGTGTGGACTTTCGTGCATTGAACAAGATTACAGTAAAGAACCTTTACCCACTTCCTAGAATTGATGATTTACTTGATCAATTGAAAGATGTTGTGTATTTCACTAAGTTGGAATTGAGGAGTGGCTATCATCAAATTATAATCGTTGAAGGTCACATATAGAAGAAAAAATAAAAAACAAGCAAGGTTTGTTTGAATGGTTGGTTATGCCCTTTCGGATTTGTAATGCTCCTGATATTTTCATACATGTGAAGAATGATGTATTGAGGAATTTTATAGATGAATTTGTGATAGTATACTTAGATGACATAAAGTTTTAGCAAGTCCCATGAAGACCATGTTATGCATGTCAAGAAAGTATTAGATGTTTTGAAGAAACAAAAATTGTTTTTAAAGATGTCAAAATGTGAATTTGGAAAAAAATATATAGTCTACATGGGTCATATTGTTGGAGGAGGTGAGTTGAAAATATATCCCTCCAAGGTTGATGTAATTATGAATTGGCCAAGGCCCAAAACAATGATAGAGGTTAGAAGTTTTTTGGGAGAAACACAATATTGGAGAAATTTTATGGCTAACTTTTCTTTTATCGTAGCTCCATTGCATGCATTGACAAGTGTGAAGCAGGTTTTTCAGCAGGGAGGTAAACAAAACTAATAATTTTATACATTGAAGGAAAATATCAGTTCAATTCTTGTACCTTCTCTGTTACACAACATTTTGTCACCATCCCTGCAATCCCTCGTCCCACACATTGGAGGACTATTCTCGTGACGTGTGAATAGTAAAATGTCCTGAAAACACCTTCATAACATCCTCCTGCATAAGGATAAACATTCTCCTGAAGATCATTTCCTCTGGAAAACCCTAAAAATAGATGTTTTAGCCTTGGCGCAACTAGCCAGTTCATCCCTCGTGCCAATGGGGGAAATCCACACTAGAGGGCGCGCCAGTTGCTGCTCTGTCTCTGTGTTTCACTCGTGCCAAGCCTATTAAGGAATGTTTTTAAAAAATAAATGGCGGAAGTTTGATTCTAAAAAAATCCAGAATGAATCATCAAATAAGTTGAGTGGTTTTCCACCTCTCATGGAACCTTTGTAAGAGATAGGACCTATCCCATGATTATAGGGATCCCAACTTCCCTTCCTCCATCTATAAAGGCTTTCCCTCTCCATTAGCAAGCTAGTTGAACTTGTGGGAGGAAAACTATAGCTGGGAAACTATTGAGAGAAGAGCCGAGGAGAACCCCGTAAGAGAGAGAGCTTTGTCCAGATTCCCGACAGGCTTCGTTGAGATGTGCTCCACTGCAAGCCCCACTGAAGGAAGATCATAGCATCAGAGCATTTGGTTGTAATCTCCCTTTTTGTCATCTTTAATATAAGTGACTCTGATTTTGGTTCCATTTGTGTGTTTACTCTTTTATGAAATGCAATGAATTATATCCTCTCTGACTGATATATAGTTACATGCTTTAAGTATTATGTTGTATGTCGTCGTTTCTCTACATGTGTACAGGTGTCTAGACGGAGCAGATGGAAGGAATGTGATCTGTCAGGCTAGGGACGAAGAGCATTGCTTCTTCCTCGACAACAACAGTGTGGGATTTGAGGTAGGCTACTTATCGCAATCTTTGTCTTTCTTGTAACTAGGAACCAACGTCATTGCCTAATTCGATTGTGGCTAGACCCACTCTAGGGCTAGTGGGATCGCCTCTGTCTATAGAGGGGATTTACCGCCTCAACAATTTGGCAACTCCACTAGGGATCAGTGGGAGTTAGTCCTTCTACTTTTTGGGTTGTTTCTTGGCTTTTTATTGATTTATTTTCTCTTCTGGTTCACCTTCCTTGGTGTTAAACCCCTGTTCAGCCCCCAGAAGACCAGATCCAGTCTCTGTTTGTCATTTTTCATCATTTTTATAGAGTAAAATCGATTGGCGTGGTTTTTCCCCTGATAGTCGCGCCAACTGGCACTTGTTGCTAGTTAGGCCACCGCGCCAATGACCTTTTGGCGCATATTACAGCCAAACAGGCGCGCCAAATCTACTTGGTGTTAGGATTTGTTTGCTTTTGAGCTCTCTAAGCTTGAGTTTTGGTCCTGGTGTCATTTTTCTGATTGATTGAGTGCCTTGAAGTCATTTTTGACTGTGTTTGGCCCTTGTCCTCCGGTTGTTTGCCCTTTACTATCAGTTTTGCATTCTAGCCCTAGGGCTTCTAGGTGCTTCAGTGTACTGAGCCTCCCGTGGGACTTTTGGATCCTTGCTTTCCTAGTTAACTTCGTTTTCGCTTCTTTGCATTCATTTTGCTGGATTCCATTGTATCATTGTGTTAGTTGAGTGAATTTCCTCTCTTTCATTTAGTTTCGCTTTGTGTCACTCCAAGCCTAGATTACACGGTTTGTTTGAGTCTCTTTCGAGATTCTTCTTCGCTTTGAGGGATTTCATCATTAGTTTGAGTCTTGATTGTGTGCCTTTGGATTGAGTGAACTTGTTTGTTTTAGCTCTCTCCTTTTCATTTCTCAAATTGGTGTTTTCATTAGTTTTTCATTCATTTAGTGCATTTTCTCTTATATGTTGAAAAATAAAAAAACAAGATCTTTGCATTTGGATTGGAGTAGTGAAAATTGAAAGCTCTTTCGCATTATTAGTGTTATATAACTCTAGAGAGAGGTTTTCTAGTTTCATTAGCTTACATTGGAAACAGTAGTGGATTTTTTTTATGTGTTCATTCTATTTTCATTTGAAAGCTCTCAACTCTCCCGTAGATAGCTCTTCATTGAACAAAGTGATGTTTTGTGGCATGTAGTCTGCAAGTTTTTATGAGATCCAACATTCGATAGGGCCTTGAAATTGAAACATAAATTGAAGATCAATTTTAAAATTTACTGAATTAACCTAAGGCAACATTGAAACATTAATGGAATATCTAGTCGTCTAAGGTAAATACATGTTCTAACGTCTTTAAGCCTGGCAGCTGTCGCTCACCATCTGGCTACAAACAACGCTAGTACAAACTTGTGCTCCCCGTACTGTCGCGTATATAAAGGGAGACCCCATTAGGTTGCAATCCTTTATCTGTAGGAAGCTGATTCTGCCGCCTTTTACCCGTGATACACTGGACACATCATTCAGGGAGATTACCTGCACGTACATCAAGTCCTTGGTTGATTTATTTTTCATTTTTTACCAAGGTGTATATGGCAGTTCACGGATATCTAGTACACCCATCTACCTAGATTACTAAAGCAGTCATTTTGATCTTTACTGACTCTTTAAACTTAAAAAGATCATCAAGTGCTTGTCCTTTCACGCTTGTTTCCAAAATGAAAGTGATAGAGTCATATTTTACTTGTTTCTAGACTCTTAAAACATGAAATAGTAAAATTTTCAGTTTCAGTGTGGTAAAATTAATCACCTATGATCACACGCCCATTTAGAGATCGATTTTTCGACCTATTTTTGTTTGGCTTGGTTTTTGCCCATGCATCTATGTTTTATGATCTCTTCCTCTTTTTTTCTATAGTCACAGTGGAAAAACCATTAGTTTGGTCTACTGGTAGTCCTTATACAGACGATTCATTAGAGGTCTCCCAGTCCTCTGTCGAGTATCAGCAACACATTGTGTCTGAGTTTCTCGATGGGGGACCAGTTATATCTGAACTTCCCTTTGGAGGACCAGTTGACTTCAATTGGCCCTTGTCCAATGCTTGGTTTGGATTTGGAGTAGGGGAACACTTCCCTCCTCTTACATCGGGATCACCCTTTTTGGCCGCTATCATACCTCCTAGTCCCCACCGCCTTTTACAAGATCTCACGGCAGGGTCAGATATGGAATCATCCAGTCGTTCTCCTAGTGAGGGAATTCCTACTTCTGGTGAAGATTACTAGCTTTTTCCTGAAGACATCCCCGAACCTTTTGTCATGTCTTCACCTGGTCCAATTCTCCCAGTTGGATATAGGTCTTTAAGTCAGGTCATGGCCGCTATTGCCTCTATGGGAATTTCGACTCCATCTACGAATCCGACCATTCCCTCGTTAGGGATGTCGCCATTGACACCTCTCACGGCATATCCTTTCGTCACATCAGCACCTGTTAGACCTACTATTTGCGTGGCTGCGTCTATGTCTATTGTCACTACTCAATAAACTAGGACCTCATCAGTTCCTGAAGACATTTATATAACTTTCGCCATTCCTGAGAATATTTTTCCCGAGGAGTATCAGTTGTCTTTACAACTGTCGAACTCCGAGGTTGGTTCGTCCTCTCAAGACCTTAATCATCCTTAATTTTCCCATTATGGAGCAGATGGTGCCTCGATTTACGTATTTCCATATCAATATGATGAGCAGGGAAAACCCCTTCATTTTCCTGCTCATGAGGCTTATTAGTATGTTAACGGTTTTCTATCTACCCAGGCTGGGAAACCTTCTAATCAACAAGGGAAACCCTTATAGGGACAACCTTTGTTTCAGAAAGGATATGCTTCTGGCCCACAGGGACAACCTTCAGCCCAGCCAGGTTATCTATATGACCCGCAAGGACAACCCTTATAGGGACAACCTTCGGGCCAGCAGGGATTGTTTTACAGCCCGTAAGGGTAGTGTTACAACCCTCAAGGTCAACCTCTATAGCCTCACCTTGTGGTCAAACTAGGGCAATCTCAAGGACCGGAAGGCCAACCAGGGTATCAACCTGGACCACCATACAATCCTGGGGGGCAAACCCATCCTTCTCAACCTTTGGTGCAACCTCAGCAACCTCATTTTCCGATTGGTCAAAATGTTGCACAACTAGGGCCATCTTATGGTCCTGTCACAGGTCAACCTAGTTATCAAGCACAACCTAGCCCACTCCTGCCATTAGGCCAACCTATTCAACCAGGGCAGCCTGGTGTCCCTCATCAGCTAGGTCAACCTGTTCAACCAGGGCATCCTACACATCCAGGTCAACCTGTTCAACCAGGACAACCCGTAAAGCTTGTTAACCCTACTCAACAACCGGTCTATTCTATGCTGCAGCCAAATCCACCTCTGCGCCCAACGTATCTGGCTCAGCAGGGCCCCACTTACCAGTAGCCTGTTTGACCTCAAGGCAGCTATTACCTTCAAGGTCAATCTCGACTGGTCTACAACCTACCCCAAGGTTCTAGTTATTATTCTCAACAGCTAGGCTATACTTATATTTCGCAGCAGAATCCATATACTACTCAAACGAGGCCCACGTATAATCAGAATCAGTACCCTGGTTATCAACCCCCATATCTTGGTTATCAGTAGCCATATCAACCTCATTATCCAGCTTATACCCCCTATGTTCAGAATCCTCCAGGACAGAACCAATGGGGACAGAGTTATGCTAAACCAGGATGGAGTACAGGTACAGGTCCTTATCGAGGACCTGGCATGCCTTTTAACCCATAGTTACCTTTTCTCGCCACGTTGGAGTTACCGGATGTATCTAAATTGACCAATGATCCGATTCTTCATAATCCATATTGGTCTCCGGTTCTGACAAAGGTGCCTGGTGACTGTCCTAAGTTTGAGGGTAAATCTGGTGAAGACCCTCAAGCACATGTCATGACATACCAATTATGGTGTTCTTCGAATTCTTGGATAGATGACTCGATTCGTCTACATCTTTTCCAGTGCACTCTCACCGGTGCTGCTGCTAAATGGTATATAGAGCTGCCCCATGGTATTTTTCAAGATTTTAATACTCTAGCCATGACGTTCCTGACGCATTTCCAGTTACCAGTTTGTTACAAAGTCGGGACGCATCTCCTGACCTCTCTGAAACAGGACAAAGCCACTCATATTTCAGACCACATTCACGATTGGAGATGTCATCATCGTCTGATCAAGTTTGACATTCATGATCAGCTTCTAACTCACTGGTTCACTACCTCCTTTTTCAATAAGATTGCACAGGACATTGCTATGGGGGCATGTGTAATCGAGGAAAAATCCATTGCTCATGCCCAGTACCTCGATTTAGTGTACTCTCAATCCGGCACATTATAGGAAATCTTGACTGATGCCCCATGGCCAGGGCCTCTAAAGCACCATCTACTCCATCAGTAGATGGTGTTATTGGTTCTGTCTCTCAAACTTCTCGTAAGTCTTCCAACGGGAAGCAGAAATCAAATTCTTCTAACAATTCTGCTCCTCAGACTACCCCAGATTCTGGTAAGACTGCAGAGGTCAATGTCGTTCAGGATAATCCTATAGAAAAGACTTCCAAAGGGAAGAAGAAGGGCAAAGGAAAAGCCAAATCTGATGCCCCAAAACTAGAATCGTCCAAACCACGTGTTGATGATGGTTCGAAATGGAAACTGAAGTACCCTTGCCTGATATGTGATGAATACCACTATACCAAAGATTTTCCTCGATGATCCGAGGTTAGTAAACTTCTTAAGGGCTCTAAGGGAACTCTGAAAGTTCCTAAGGAACCATTTCCATCTCAGCAGACCCAGATGGTTGAGCAGCCTTCACCATCTGCACCATTTGGGTCTAAAGTTTTCATGATGAATGGTGCTGCACCTGTTTCTATCGCCACTCGATCGAAGGATTATGTCGGATCACACTAGGCAGATGGGAAGGAATTCGTTGATGGTCCTCCTCCCCCACTTGCCTCTGGTCCTCTTGAGATTGAAAATCCCAGCGCTGAACCCATTGTACGACCACCTTCCAAAGGTGTTCTCTGAAAATCTTCCTATAATCCAAACACCCGTGATGCTCACCATTACAGCATTGTTGAGGATTTGGCACAGGCGCCTTCCGTGATGTATGCGTTGGAAGGTATTCAGAGTTGTCCGTCTCAATGGAAAGCTTTGTTATCTGTGATCGACGAAATTGATCCCACTGATTCTAGCCTTCTCACCTTCGATCTAAAGAATTTTGTCCCCCGACTTCTGCATCAGATTGCGCTTGTTATAAAATTTGGTATCAACGGCCTCAACATCCACATAGCCGTTGTGGACAAAGGTGCCTCTACCTACGTTATGTCATCCACTTGCTGGAAGGCCATTGGCTCTCTAGCCCTCACTTCATCTCCCAATTCCCTTGAGGCATTCGATGGAAGGGAATCAAAACCCTTGGGTGTTCTCGTGAGTCTACCGATTAAATTGCAAGGTAAGACAGTCAACGTCAAAGTGGAAGTTGTTGATGCCAAGCTCAACTACAATCTTCTACTCAGTCCCAGCTGGACCCACGCCATGTTGTGCATTCCGTCCACCCTCTTTCGTATTTTGAAGTTTCCACATGAGGGCAAGATTATTACTGTCTATTAGTTGTCTTTCTTCACCTCATCCTCCGAGAACAACGTACCATACGTGGATCAAATCCCTAATCCCCCTGACAGTATAGGACCTGGTCTTTTCAAGGACCCCATTCTCATGGGTATTTTTCCCATTCCACCACCGAAAAATGTTCAAGTCAACATGGTCTCTAGGTCGGATGACCCATGGATCATCCCTTCTCCTAAATAGGTTGCCTCTTTTGGAGAATTGATGCCTCTAACCCTAGTTGAAATCAATTATTGCGAGATCTTTGCCACATCGAATCCTCCTCCTGCTGGTAATGCTCCTTTGAGCATGGCTCTTGATGTTTATTCTCAATCCCCTTGGCTCGGTGATGCAGATTCGCCCAATTCTCTGAGAGAAGTTTTTCCATCTGACGAAGCTATCGTGGAGACTATGTCTCTCGAAGATCTGTCGTGGAGCAATGGACATCATCGTTCCTCATTCATGCCTGGCCTGGGGGAAATGTCTAATTTTCTTGAGCGTTTTACATCTCAGGTTCCCTCTCCACCTCTCCAAACACCAATATTGACTCATGAAGTATTTTCGGAATGAAATCTAAGTAATATTACCCAAATGATGCCTATCAAAATCTCTGTTAAACCAGGGGTCGTCGAGAACATCCATGAGGGAGTCACTTGTTCTCCCGATGAGAGTTAAGTGTACACTAGTATTTTCCGTGAATTCTGTGACGTTTTTGCATGGTCTTATGAAGAGATGCCTGGAATTGATCCAAGTATTGTCATGCATGAAATTCCCACCTATCCTGGTATGAAGCCTGTGCACTAGCGTCTGTGTCCATTGCATCGTCGGAAATCCGCTACTATAAAAGCTAAAGTTGAGAAACTTCTTAAAGCGGGCTTCATATATCCAATCCCTTTGATAGAGTGGATTTCCACTATTGTCCCTGTGGATAAGAAACATGGCACAATTCGAGTCTGTGTTGACTATCGAGATATCAATCGGGCTTTCCCTAAGGACAAATATCCCACCCCCTTTATAGATCATATCATCGACGATTGTGTGGGGAGTGAGATATTTTTCCTTATGGATGGATTTTCGGGTTATAATCAAACTAATATCCTTCCATCCGATCAACATAAGACTGCTTTCATCTGTCCATGGGGAACATTTGCCTATAATAAGCTCCCTTTTAGCTTAAAAAATGCTAGGGATACCTTCCAACATGCCATGTGTTGAAAATGAAACAAGATGATGGAGCTTAGTGAAATGAAGTCGCCTTCACTAAGTGGGCCCGCAGGCTATTTTTGGCGCAAAGTCTATTTTTAGACTATGTCTATTTTTAGACATATGGAGCATGGTCTAGGAGTTGTGGGATGCTATTCTTGGATTATTGGTCAAGTTGGTAAAAATATATGGACCTCTATTTTTAGACATTGGGCGGTTTCTATTTTTAGACTGCCGGGCTAAAAATAGAACAGTCAAATATTATTACCCTTAATAATATTTAGACTATAAACATTATCTTATCCTCTTGGAGCACTTTAGTTTGATGCTTGGATGTGGCATATGCAGCTGACAGAAGGAAATACACTTTTCCTAAGGGTTAGTTGAGCTATTGCATGCTTGACTTCAGTTAGGACTCAAGTGGCGGAGTTTGGTGGAGTTGTGTTCTGTTTAAACTAGTTGTATTTAGTCTAACTGAAAAATACACTAGTGATGAGTGGTGTGAATTAATTATTAATTAATTCACTAATTATTAACTCATAAATCAACTAAAGAACACATCAGTTAACTGCAATGCATGGACAGTTCAGTGAAGAACAGTGTTAGAGGTGGGTGAAAGGGTGTGTGTGACTATCAGTTGTGACCATGATTGTGCATGAGATTTGCACACACATTGATGGATATTTCCAATGAGGATTGCGTAGTTGGAGCTAGTGGGATTCAAACTTGGATCTCATTCATTACTGACTTGGATTGCACAGTAGAGGCAGGCAGACTTGTGGAGGAGATTTGAACCCATGACTTGTTCAAATCTTATATAGTTTGTGTGTAACTATTGGAGATAGTACTGAGTACTTGTGAGGAGTATTGTACTATTTATTGTTACATGTTCTTTATCATTATATTATACATATAGTTGGGGGTTTTCAGCTATTTCTTTCCCCATTACATCCTGTGTTGATATGTGTGCTTGATTATGTTTTAATGAGCGCATGCGACTGCTTTCTATTTCCGCATATTGATGATCAATTGTAGAAGAGGTTATGTGTTATGCATAAAGATTAAATAGTGTGTAACCAAGATAATCTCGGTGAATGATTCAGCAAATTATTCAAATTTCTACACCATGTCCTACGCCTTTCACAACATATGTAATGTTGTTCAGCCGTACCTGGATGACCTTCCAGCTCATTCAACTCTACGCGAAGACCATCTGGAACATCTACGCCAAATTTTTCTCCGCTGAAAACACTACAACATCAGGCTAAATCCTCACAAGTGCGTCTTCTGTGTCAACTCTGGCCAGCTTTTAGGATTCATTGTCTCTAAAGACAAAATTTTCCTTAACCCTCTCAAGGTCGAGGCTATTGTTAATCTCCCCTCCCCATCCTCGTTGCATCAACTTCAGAGTCTTCAAGGGAAAGCAAATTTCTTACGTCGCTTTATCCCAAACTATGCAGAGGTGGCCAAAGGATTTACGCGACTTCTAAAGCAGGATGTTCCCTTCTATTGGGACGAGATTTCTCAGTGGTATTTCGATAAACCTAAGACGTTGCTTGTCAACACTCCTTTAATCTGTCCTCCAAATTATCATCGCGACTTTACTCTCTATTTTTCTATTGCATTCAGTATGATTTCCATGGTTCTGGTATAGGATGATGATGACAGTAATGAACACGTGGTTTACTATCTGTCTCGGAACCTCCTCGACACTGAAACGTGTTATGCACACGTCGAGAAGTTGGCACTCACCGCGGTCTAGGTCATTCAACGGTTTTGCCATTACATCCTGTTGCACACGGTAACCGTGATTTCTGACTGCAACCCCATGAATTACGTTTTCTCTCGAAAATTTCTGGGGGGAAAGTACTCAAAGTGGATTGTCATCCTCCAAGAGTTTGATTTGGAGTTTACTACTGTTAAATCAAAGAAATCGATGGTTTTTGTTGATCTCATTTGTTCTCTCCCTACCGACTATGTTCCTTCTCAATCTGAGGATCACATCCCGGACGAAACTCTCTTCTTAATCAACACTCTCAATCCATGGTACGGTGATATCATTGTGTACATTCAGACATCTATCTTTTGTTCTAATTTGACGAAGGATGCTCGACGTCGTGTTCGACATCAGTTGCAACCATATCGCATTGTCAGAGATACCTTATATCGTGTCGGAGTCGATTATGTACTCCGTCGGTGTTTGACCTTAGAGGAAGATGAGAAAGTTTTGAATGACTGTCACAGTGTCGCCTGTGGTGGTCACATGTCCGGTTATGCTACCACACAGAAAATTCTTTGTGTGGGCTATTTCTGGCCATCTATATTTAAAGAATGTATTGTTGCAGTATGAAAGTGTCACGAGTGCAAGATTTTCCAACTCAAGATGCCTGCACCGCCTCTCCCATTACATCCTATCATTACCGTAGGCCCTTTTTCCAAATGGGGAATTGATTTCATGACATGTAACCCTCACTCGGCCGAGGGGCACGCTTATATAATCGTTGCTGTGTTGGGAAAAATACTGAGAGGGGGGTTGAATCAGTATTTAGTGCAGACTGAAAACTTTTTACTTTTTCTTTCTCTAAAACCCATACGCTACTTTACTGAACCCAATTCGCGTATACACGCAGATATCCTTAATGAAACTTGCGTATTACCAGAGATCTCATTATGCAGATAATTCTTTTCTTAGATCATTGCATCATTCATTCATTAGATGTTTAGTAAGCAGTAAACATGTGCAGTAAGAACAGAGTAAATCATCACACATAAGCAACACACATGAACACCAGGATTTAAGGTGGAAACCCAATTCGGGAGAAAACCACCGCTACCGTCGTCTCAGTCTTCAATATTTATTATAACGAAAACATCTTACAACCATGTACTGGCGCAGACTCATACCAGCACGCAGGCACCCACATACAGAAGGCTACATCCTTCTCTCGTTTACCAGCCTTTCCTGGAAGGGAGCTACAACACCCTACTCTCATTTACCAGCCTCTCCTGGAAGAGAGCTACTACCCCATGCTCTCGTTTACCAGCCTCTCCTAGAAGGGAGCTACTACCCCCTGCTCTCGTTTACCAGCTACCACTGGAAGGGAGCTACAACCCCCTCACTGAAGGCTTTGACCCTCAGCACCATTGCGGACCACGTTTCATCAATTTTCATACTGGATCCAACAGCTTCCATACAACATACCTTGTAGGCCACTTTTCATCATATTTTCAGACTGGACCCACTCCACACATTTAAGCTCATCATACATAAAAATGAAACTTATAACCCCATCAATTCATTCATTGAATCATCAACCAATCAACCAACAACTTGATCTTTAATCAACATAATCAACAGCATAATCAACATTCAAACAACCGAGATCTGTATGAATACATCATTGACAGATAGCAGTAAAACAGTAGAACAGTTCAGACATTTCATTCCACATACTTCAGCAAAACCCTAGATTCCATACGCGCTTTTACTTCACTGAACCTGCGTATATACACGCTTTCATGCACACCAACCCACGTATACTTCTGTGCATTCTTTAGAAAACCCTAACTGCCCATACGCACTTTTATTTAACTAAACCTACGTATATACATGCTTTCATGCACACCAACCTGCGTATACTTCTGTGCATTCTTTAGAAAACCCTAACTGCCCATATGTGCTTTTCATGAAGTGGACCCGCGTATATACGCGCCTTTGCTGAAACGAACCTGCGTATAGATCTTCAGACATTTCAGGACTATGCAGCTCTTCAGATCAGATAAACAATTCAGATCTCATCCTCTTCTTCAGCAGAGATTCGCCAGACCACATATCTAAACATTCCATAAGCAGATCTAGAAAATACAAAGTCATTTCAGATCTAGAGATCCCTCTTCATCATTTTCTTCATCCATCATTGTATTCATAGGTGCATCATAGATTCAGATATATCAATTAAGAACAGAGTTCATCCATGCAGATATTCCTTAGAGGAATTTATTCATCAACAACCCTTACACTTGCACACCTTGCATTATGATTCTCTTCTCCTTAAATAGATTTAGCCTTTATCAATACCATGAGCCAAAATCACACCACTTCCAATGGTATTCTTGGACGGGATCAAATAAATAATCTAGCGCTCAATACTATGGGCCAATACCATGGTAATGCCCTTTGTTATTCTAATTTTGGAGCGCAAAAGACCATACGCGACTTGGCACGTATTTTCCCGCATGCATACACTACTTCTCCTTAACAAACCCGCGTATGCTTTGTGAAATACTATTTTTATCATTGCTCTGGCACTTATTGGAATTCCTTTCTTCTGTTACTTCTGAGCTGATCTATAGATACATCATTCTTCCTTATTTAACACAAGATACATCATCCTTACATATTTAACACATAGGTTTCTTATCATAGGCAACTCATCAAATAGGTTTCCATCAAGGACAACTTCATCAAGTAGGTTACCATCACTCATCAAGTAGGTTGCCATCCAGAGACAACTCATCAAGTCAGTTTCCATCAAAGACAACTTCATCTAGTAGGTTGCCACATCAAGGAAAATACATTGCATCATATTGCAACAATCTTACTTCATCAATTAGGTTGCCATCAAGGACAACACATTGCATCATATTGCCAACAATATCATTTCATTAAGTAGGTTGCCATCAAGGACAACACATGCCAACATGTCGTAGATTATTTCACCAAGTGGGTCGAAGTGATGCCTACACTGGCTGTAGACGGTAAGACAGCTGCAAAATTCATTTTCAACCATGTGATCACACGTTTCGGCATTCCTCAAGCCATCGTCACCGATCATGGCTCTCATTTTCGGGACTACATGATGGCAGAGCTGACATCAAAGTTGTGCTTGCATCACGACAGCTCGACACCATACTACACTCAGGAAAATGGCCAGGTTGAAGTTGTGAACAAGGTTCTTGTCACGATGCTTCAACGAAAAATTGGTATTCACAAATCAAATTAGCATCTCCAATTGTTCTCAGCTCTTTGGGCCTACCGAATGTCAGTGAAGAGTGTGACTGGATTCACACCTTTTCAGTTGGTGTATGGTCTGGAAGCTACTCTTCCGGTTGAATGTGAGATCCCTTCACTGAAATTGGATATGGAATTACTGCCTGATACTTCCCTAGAGGAAGAATGTCTCCTATATCTCGAAATATTGGATGAAACTCCTCACTTGGCTGCTTTAGTTATTGAGGCACAAAAAAAGCGGGTTAAAGCTTATTTCAATCAAACGGTTCCTTCGCGCTCTTTTATCGAAGGGAACCTCGTCCTCTTGTATGATCAACCCCATGATAAGCTTGGGGTAGGAAAATTCCAACCTATGTGGCATGGGCCCTATATCGTTAAACATGTATTGAAAAATGGGGCTTATGAGCTGATCAATTATGAAGGTCTTCCTTTGGCGCAACCCATAAATGGGTTGTACCTGAAAAAATATTATGCTTGAATCATTCTTGCGTAGTATATGTACATAGGTGATTTCTTCATTTTTTGCATGTGTGGTGTGGTGTGCTTTGTAAGCGTTTTTCTGCTGATTGGGTCTTCTTGATTGTGCAGATGTTTATTACTCCTTATGTTGGTTTCGCAGATGGTGCCTCCCGCAGCACCAGGAACCTGTCTTTGGCAGCCTAGGTAATTTACAATCCTGCTGGTGAGTTGATTAATTTACAAGGTGTTTTTCTAGGGCCTGCTACGAATAATGTCGTAGAGTATAGTGTCGTTTTGGAATTATTAAACGAGGCTGTTAACCTCGATATTTGCATGTTACTTGTACATCTAGATTCACAGCTTGTGGTTTTATAGCTCATTGGTCATTATTCAGTTAGAATCCCATGCATTTTAAGACTGTATCTACGTATTTGTTTACTTGAGAGAAATTTTTATTACATTACATATCAACATATACCAAGAAGAATGAATACACTAACAGATGCAGTAGCCAACATGGTATTAGATAGACATTTACGCAATTTATAAAAAAATCATCATATGTAAACAAGATCCATGTAGAAAATATGTGTATATATATATATATATATATATATATATGTCCAATGTTTACAACGAGTGCATCATATAAAACCAAAAATATACATGTTTGTTTCAAATTACATTTGGAGACAACATGTCTCTCAAAAAATATGCATATAAAAATCCTAGGCGACTAATCGGCATGGTGCTCATGGTAGCATGTCACTGCCCACACCAACCACCTCAGTAAGCGATGGAGTCAACTTGGCACCCCTAAGGTGTGCCTTTGATAAGCCAATGGAACATCAGATAGACGAGCATAGTCTGGGACTTCGCAAGCAATCCCCTCCAAGTTATGCACGAGCTCGTCCCCCTCGCCCCCCTCACCTTGAGGGTCATAGGCAAGAGAGGTCCTCCTCACCACTGGTGACATTCCGGCAGGCCTCTCTAGGCCAACATCTGCATACATATAGGATCAGATTTTAGAACATGCATCTATACCAAAAAATCATAAAATTCATAAAATTAAAAAGAGTCTTACCCAGCTCCTCATCCCAGTCCTCCCCTTCCGGGAGCGGAAGGTCTAGGTCTCCTGTGAAATTAGTACCAGCATAGGGCCAGTCCTCTACGATGATTAGCTGTCGTCGGAGCCATCCAAAGAACTCGGGCCGCCATGACATTTGTTGGCCGCCCCCTGCCTTGGGCATCAATGCTGCCCATTGAGCCATCCATGGCTCTCTTAATGGTGGGTTCGGGACTATAGCCCCCTGGTCCTGGAAGATAGGTAGTCATTCCAAGAAGAACGATACCAAGATTGACCCATACCCAAACTGCTTCAGCTTGGTATTTTTGCATTTGGTCAATTGTCGTTTAATGTTCATAGTTACAGCTGTGGCCAAATTAAATACTGTTGGGTTCATGCACTCTGACGCTAGAAGGAGCTCTGTTTTGGTAGCCTTGTGAAGTGCTTGTGACCCCGTAGCCCGGGTAATGGTATGTAGCACCACTCTTAGTGCTAAATCAAGAACTGTCTGAATATCGACCTTTCCGCTACCTGTTCCCTTTTGTGCCCCTCGGCACACTCTGTCCATGACCATTGTCATGTTTTCACTAGAAGGCCTGGTTCCTGTCATAATCGAAACTAGACCTCTACGTGATAGTTCAGTGATGAAGTAGACATTGGGCACTTTGAGTTCAAGTACTTGATCTCAGAGTTTAAACTTCTCTTCATCCTCATCCCAGATACTTATCAAATATTGTAGTAATTCAAGATGAGCCCTGAGACATGGTGTTAAGAATAATTTCTTTAAACCACAATTTCAAAGAGCTTTCATGCATTACTCATTCTCCATTTCCAACTCATCTTCTTCACTGTGCTCTCTTTCTTTCCATTCAATCACCATTTTTTCTTTATACCTACATCAAATTGGTCATAAGCACATTATAAGATCTCTTGGGTACTTAAACTAACAATTTATTGGTTGTATTTTTGTTAAATCTAAACAAAATATTGGGTTGCGTGGTTGGTGCTGCTGTTTTGATGACAGACGCACCACCTAGCACGGCCCCTTTGCAAAAAAAGGTCGATTGGTGCGGGTTTGTGCCTGATACCCATGCCAACCGCGGAAGCCCTAGTTTTGGAAATCCTCCCCTCAAGGATGCCAAATCACAATGAAAAGCTATGAAATATGGCTTAAAAAAATGGCTAATGGAGGTGGCTCTTACCTGGAAAATACGGGATCCGGAATAGTGCACTGGATTCTCCATGATCATCACCACAAGATCGCAAAGGAAATGGCTCACTATAGCTTTGCAAGAGGTAAAGAGGTAAAAAGTAAATATGTTTTTACCATTGGTAATATTTATAACTTTTTTGAAATCAAAATTAGGTTTTGGGACTTATTTTTCTGATATTGTATCATATTTTTGTCAAAAAATGGGTTTTACACTTGCTTTTTGTGCAGCGACAGGTTTTCATGTGATTAGGATGATGACACGAGTTGTATTTTATACTTTTTCAGACTCGGCGAAAACACGAAAAAAGTCACTACTGGAGTCAACTTTTAGCTCTTTTCTGACTCCCTAAAATTGAAAAGATCACTAATTTGCTTGTCGTTTTGAGCTCATTAAAATTGGCTACAAAATGACATCTACCCAGTATACATTTACCCCTTTTTCGGGTTGGGATAGATTATTTACGAAAAAGGAATACCCTAGCCTATCATGACTAGGAGGTTCTCTCAGACATAGTTTTCTAGCTTTTCGGATTTGTGGGACTATCTACAAAAAGGGACTGCTGGAGTTTTTTTTTCCGCTGTCTTTTCAAACTCTCTAAACATGAAAAGATGTCGAGTTCTTCCTTTGTCAGACTCGTTAAAAATTGATGACATCGGGCTCCGTTGTAATGACGTTACTCGAGTTCCTTCTTCCTAGGGCTCGTTAAATGTACTATGATGGATTTGTCTAAAGGAAAAACTTATATAGCAAGCACATGCTATCCCCTTCAAGCTTGTTTTCAAAAATAATTGGGGCACTTGCCAAAAATGGTGGGGGAAAATGGAACTAGTATTATAGTCGTGTCGGTTGTATGTCGCTCTTGAACATGGCACTTGTCTGCATTCGTGTCGGGTTGGGGACATCTCATCTTGTTATCTGCTTGCCTCCATGGGTTTGGGTAATCTCTTTTGACTTCTCATCTACTATTTTCCATGTTGCCATGACCTTAGATCCTTTGATGTAAAATACTGCGAAATCTAATGTCGTGTCGCCGATATGTTCAAGAGAAGTTGGCCTCTGCAGTTTTTAACCTCCCTCTGATTCTCTGTTGGTCTTGATTCACAAAACATTATGTCCCTCTGTCTCATGTTGATGATGTGGGAAACATTATGGCCCACCTTTGATCAAGGTCACTTCTTGTCGACTTCAGCTCATTATCCAGGAAGCTGATCTAGTGACTCCCTTCAGGTGCCTTGGAGCCTTCTTGCCTCAATGGCAGGTTATTTGCATTTGACGCAAGGTTTTCGTTATTGACCTTTGATCGGGTGATTCTGTGGGTGTTCGACACCAACTCACTATTCACATTCCGTGGATTGTACCTCTTGCACCTTGAGAGCTGTCGTCATTATTGGTGGTTTCTCTCACATCTGTTAATGACTTTTCATTATTGGCTGGTAATCAGGCAATGTTCTCGCATGTTCTACTTCAGCTCACATATTCGCGTGCTTGAACTTGTACTCTATTTGGGTCGAGATGGAGTGCAAGACCCTGGATTTTGTCTGATAAACATCCAGGCTATGGATTCTTTGTGGATTATTATGATTTATTACATGACTCATTCGATTGGATGGCTGCGACCATACCTGAGTCTACTTGTTGTTCCTTATTTACTAGATGGCTGCATCCATACCTTGGATCCCAGTTCCGGGCTATGGATTCTTTGTGGATTATTATGATTTATTACATGACTCATTCAATTGGATGGCTGCGACCATACCTGAGTCTACTTGTTGTTCCTTATTTACTAGATGGCTGCGTCCATACCTTGGATCCTAGTTTTTATACACTCTATTATGGATGGCTACACCCATACCACATATCATGTATCAGAGATATCAGTTTTATTTGTCTTCGCAGGTTGTCCGACGGCAATGTTTTCGGTTGGGCGCGTTCTCATAAAGCATTTCACCCCTCCCTCTCTCTCGGACCTCATGCTTTAGAGGGCATCTGTTACACAACATTTTGTCACCGTCCCTACAATCCCTCATCCCACACATTGGAGGACTATTATTGTGACCTATGAACAGTAAAATGTCCTGAAAATACCTTCATAACATCCTCCTGCATAAGGAATAAACATTCTCCTGAAGAACATTTCCTTTGGAAAACCCTAAAAACAGATGTTTTAGCCTTGGCACGACTAGCTAGTTCATCCCTCGTGCCGATGGGGGAAATCCACACTAGAGGGCATGCCAGTTGGCACTCTATCCCTGTGTTTCACTCACGCCAAGCCTATTAAGGAATGTTTTTTAAAAATAAATGGTATAATTTTGATTCTAACAAACTCCAGAATGAATTGTCAAAAGAAGTTGAGTGGTTTGGCTCTGGATCTCCATGTATAGGAAGTGGTTTTCCACCTCTCATGGAACTTTCCTAAGAGATAGGACCTATCCCATGATTATAGGGATCCCAACTTCCCTTCCTCCATCTATAAAAGCTTGCCCTCTCCATTAGCAAGCTAGCTGAACTTGTGGGAGGAAAAATATAGTTGGGAAAATATTGAGAGTAGAATCGAGGAGAACCCCGTAAGAGAGAGAGCTTTGTCCATATTCCCAACAGGCTTCATTGAGACGCACTCTGCTACAAGCCCCGCCAAAGGAAGATCATAGCATCAGAGCATTTGGTTGTAATCTCCCTTTTTTTCATCTTTAATATAAGCGACTCTGATTTTGGTTCCATTCGTGTGTTTACTCTTTTATGAAATGAAATGAATTATATCCTCTCTGACTAATATATAGTTACATGCTTTAAGTATTACGTTGTGTGTTGACGTTTCTTTGCATGTGTACAGGTGTTCAGACGGAGCAAATGGAAGGGCTATGATCTATCATGCTAGGGACGAAGAGCACTGCTTCTTCCTCGACAACAACAGCGTGGGATTTGAGGTAGGCTACTTATCACGATCTTTGTCTTTCTTGTAACTAGGAACCAACGTCATTGCCTGATTCTATTTTTGCTAGACCCACTCTAGGGCTAGTGGGATCGCCTCTGTCCACGGAGGGGATTTACCGCCTCAACATTCTCTTCCTAAATTGAGACAGTAATTTGAGATACATACTGATGTAGTTGACTACGCCATGGGCGCAATCCTAATGCAACATGGTAAGCCCATCTGTTTTCATTCAGAAAATTTTAATGGTGCATTGATTAAATATCCTACATATGACAAGGATTATATTCATTCGTGAAAAGTGTGAAAAAGTGGAAACACTACTTGATGGGTAAGGAAGAAATCATTCACATGGATAATTAGCCATTGCAATACTTTCAATCACAAAAAAATATACAGCAAGCGAGGAAATTCGATGGATGGAATTTCTTCAATAATTCCACTTGGTGATAAGGTATAAGAAAGGTATCTGTAACAACGTTGCTGATATGCTTTCTAGACCAGTTGTTCATGCATCCATTACTGTTAAGAATAATTATGCCCTACATTAGAGCTATGTTGAACAATATGCTTTAGATAATGATTTCGAAGATGTATATGTGACTTTATGTCAAGGTAACCAAGTAGAGGAATTGGATTATCATGTGCATGATAACTTCTTGTACCATCTTGGAAAGATTTGTATTCCATAGGGAGAGAGAGTCAACATTGTAATGGAAGCACATACTTCTCTTATTGCTGGTCATTTTAGTGTAGGTAAGACAGTGGCACAATTACAGAGGTATTGTTACTAGCCTAGTATGTTTGAAAGCGTGTCATGATTTGTAAGATGATGTTCATTATGTGCTATCAGTAAGCCTAGAAATAGAAAACTCAGATTGTATACACCACTTCCAGTACCTTCTCTTCCATGGGAGAGTGTTTCTATGGATTTTGTAGGAGGTATACATATGTATAGGAGAGGGCATGATTATATTTATGTCGTTGTGGACATGTTCAACAAAATGTGTATTTTTATGCCTTGTAAAAAGCAGGTTATCATTGAAAAAACTGCTAAGTTATTCTTTCAGAATGTATGGGTGCATTTTGGGTTTCCCAGATCCATTGTTAGTGATCGAGATTCTCACTTTGTTGGGAAATTTTGGTCAAGCTTATGGGGACTCATGGACACCAAATTGAAAAAGAGTACAATGTTCCATCTACAAATAGATGGCCAAATGGAGGTGGTTAACAGAAAGGTGATACATATTCTTCATGGGTATTTTAACAAGCACCCTAAGTTGTGCGATGAACATTTTCACTATATTCAACATGCTTACAACCGGGCTAAGCATCCATTGACTCAAACATCGCCATTTGAGGCATACTTGGGATACTTTCCCAAATATCCATTATATTTTATCTTTGGGAAAGACGTTGTTATTGATGTTCATAATGACATAGAAAAAGCCAAAAGACTCATTGAAAAATTTCAATTGGTACATCAAACAGTTCAGGAAGAGTTGGAAAAGAGTCAATTCAAGTACAAGACAAGACATGATAAGCATCTTGTAGATCACAGTTTCAAAGTCGATAATGAAGTTTGGCTTCACATTAGCAAAGAAAAACACCAAGGATAAGGTAAAAATATGAAACCAATTCAATATGGTCCATTCAAAATTATGAAAAACATTGGAAATAATGCTTTTAGGTCGGATTTGCCTTCATATATGCAAATTTATGCAGTTGTTAATGTTGAGAATTTAAGATTGTATGAGCCTCCTTCAATTGAAGATCAAGGAGAGAATATTTAGATTCCTTCAATTGAATATTTCTCTCCTGAATATCTTGAAGAATTATAGCAAGACATTATCCTTGAAAGAAAAATAAGGAATTCAAAATGAGGGAATGTGGAGTACCTTTGTGTGGGGCTCAAAGGAACAAATCCAAGTAAATCCAAATGGATTGAGATTGGAAGGGTGAGGGAACTATACCCTCATTTTTTTGTTAACTGAAAGTGATATTTTGGGTCCAAAAGTTTGTTGAGAATGCAGCAAGATGATGGAGCTTGGTGAAATGAAGTCGCCTTCACCAAGTGGGCCCGCAGGCGAATTTTGGCGCAGTCTATTTTTAGACTATGTCTATTTTTAGACTATGTCTATTTTTAGACATATGGAGCATGGTTCGGGGATTCCAGTTTGAGATTCTTGGAGCATTGGTCATGTTGGTAAAAATAGATGAGACTCTATTTTTTAGGTCGAAGAGGTCGAAGGCTATTTTTAGACTGCCTCTACTAAAAATATGGAAGTCAAATATTATTTACCCTTAATAATATTTGGACTCTAAACAGCAGTTTACTCTCTTGGAGCACTTCAATTTGAGCTACGGATGTGGCACATGCAACTGCCAGAAGGAAATACGCTTTTCTTATGGGGTATTGAGCTCATGCATGGTTGACTTCAGTTAGGACTTCAGTGGTAGAAGTTCGGTGGAGTTAATGAGACAGATAGTGGAGTTGTGTTCTGTTTATTTTAGTTGAACTAGTTGAGATTAGTTTAACTAGCTAATCAATTAGTTATGAGTGGAGTGAATTAAATATTATTTAATTCATTAATTAGTAACTCATTATTCAACTCAAGAATACATCAGTTCACTACAGTGTATGATCAGTTCAGTGGAGACCAGTGAAAGAGGTAGATGAAAGGGTGGAGTTAGCTATCAGTTGTGACTATACTGTTGCTATTTGCAACACACAGATAGGAGGAGTAAGCCCATGAGGATTTTGCATTTTAGGCTGGTGTTTTATCTATATAAAGAGGCCATCCCATAGCATTGAAACACGCAATAGAGGCAAGGAAATTGGCAGTGAGTTTTGAACCAGTAACCTGTTCAAAACTGAGCTAGATTGTGAGTAACTGTATGAGAAAGTACTGAGTACTTGTGAGGAGTATTGTACTGAGTTGTTACTTGATTTATCCATTATAATATACACAATAGCTGCGGGGTTTTCAGCTATAAGCTTTCCCCATACATACTGTGTTAATGTGTATGATGATTTGATGTGTTATCGCTTGATTTTATTTCCGCATGTGTGATGATCTGAGTTGAGTTGAGTGGAAGAGATTATGTGTTGTGTATGAAGTTCAAATAGTATGTGACCGGGATAGTCTCGGTGAATAATTAATCATTATTCAGCAAATTTCTACATGGTATCGGAGCTATTGAAGCAGAGATTGATCATCACAGTGATTACAAACTTATTTCGGTAGACAGAGTCTGCATGCGGGCCAGGTAGCCTCCGGATTCATCTTTCTTCGGAAAGTGAAAGGTCTGGTAAATGCCCCTTGTAGTTGATCTCTGTGCTAGAAATAATTTGTTCTCACAGATCTAGAGCGGTTGAGCTTTGAGGTGGAATTCGAAATTTTGCAGCAGTTTTGTTTTCTTGGTGCCGGTGTTGAAAATGTCTTTCAACGGTTTGCGACTCAAATATGCTCTTGAAGGCAGTTCGAATTATGTTTCATGGAAGGATCACATGGAAGCAGTATTAGAAGATAATGGTCTGAAGGAGTTCGTAGATACGGATGCCCAAAAGCCCACTGATCCTGCTGAAGTCGATGCATGGCAAAAGAAGATGGTCAAATGTCGAAGGATCCTATTGGAGGGCGTCAAGGATCATATTGTATCCAGCCTGCATGGAAAGGCTACTCCATATTTAATGTGGAAAGCTTTGACGGATCTATTCCAGAGTAAGAGTGACCAAAGGAAGCTGGCGCTCAAAGATAAGCTCAGGAACATCAAGATGGAGAAGGGCGACAATATTGCCAAATACCTCAGTATCGCCAAAAGCTCACTGATCGCATGCTTGGTTTCAAGTGTGCTGGGATCGGTATGGTTCTTGGACAACGGTGCGTCATTTCATATGACGGGAGATCGAGAGTTGTTCTCAGATCTGGAGGACAAAGATTTGGGTGTGCACATCGAGATGGGTGATGATGGTAGATACAGTGCGACTGGTATCGGTACCATATCCTTTCAGAGGGAGTCTGGTAAACCCTTTGTCTTGAAGGATGTCATGCATGTACCTGGATTGACGAAGAAATTGATCTCTGTGGCGATGTTAGAGGATAAGGGGTATGATGTGGTCTTCAGCGAAGGAAAAGCCTTCCTGCGCAGTAAGACTACTAGAGAGACCCGGAAGATAGGGGTTCGGACCAAGAACCTTTATCAGTTGCAGGTAGATGGCTGCGCAGCTATGGCATGCAAAGCGGGAGAAGTGGTGAGCCGGGATGATGAGGGCAAACTGTGGCACAGGAGATTGGGCCACCTTCACCATGGAGCTTTGAAGATTCTGTAGCAGATTTCTACTGGGCTTCCTAAGGGCACTCTTGCGAAGTCAAATCAGTGCAAGGGGTGTACTTTAGGTGTTACACCATTTTTTGGTCATCTAACTCTTCATCATTAGATGGACCCAAGTACACCATGTAAGACCAGTTTTACCCCAAGTAAAACTGCTTTCACTATGTTAATTAGGAAACCCCAAAAGGAATAATTAATTAAACCATAATTTAGTTATTATTCCCAGTCATGTTTAACCCAAAAACAAAGAAATTAATGAGATAAACCCATAGTTATCTTATTATTTTCTAGGAATAATTATTTAAGGTATTATGTGATCTTTGCTGATGATTTCTCTCGAAAGTGCTGGATCTTCTTCATGCAGAAGAAGAGCGATACATTCGCGAAGTTCTGTGAGTTTAAAGCACTGGTCGAGAAGGAGTCGGGGAAGAAGGTGATTACTCTAAGGAGTGATAATGGTGGTGAATTCATCTCGGCTGAATTCAAGGAGTTCTGCAGCGCAGAAGGGATTCGGAGAGAGCTCATCGCACCCCATAACCCACAGCAGAACGGGGTGGCTGAGCGGAAGAACAGAACGATCGTGGGTGCTGCACGGGCAATGTTGCATGATTAGGGCCTACCCCTTCACTTGTGGGCTGAGGCATGCAATACAGCAGTGTATGTGCAGAACCGTTGTCCTCACAAGGTTCTTGGCATGAGTACACCAGAGGAGGCTTATTCTGGCAAGAGGCCCGATATTTCCCATTTGCGGATTTTCGGATCTCCTGTCTACATGCATGTGACGAAGGATGCGAGAAGGAAGCTGGATCCAACTGCTGAAGTTGGAATATTTGTGGGGTACACCGATACACCTCACAACTATCGGGTGTATGTGCCAGACAGTCGCAAGACTGTTGTGCGACGGGATATAAAATTTCAGGAGGAGAAAGCCATGCAGTGTTCGCTTGAGAGGGAGCTACACTTGCATGCAGATGAGGAGCTGTTAGTTCCTAAGGAGGAGCTTCCTGATGTGGATCAGCCACAAGAGGAGGTTCAGGAGGTGGAAGAAACCACCCAGGCAGCGCCAACCATCAGAGGGCGCATGCGCACTACAGAAGCTGAGCGACTGGCTCGGGATGCAGAGAAGGTTGTATGACCACCTACAGCACAGCGCAGACAGAGACAGTCACCGGATCGGTACACTGGATACATGGCTCTTATGAGTCAATGTGTTGTGATAGAGCCATCCTCTTTTGAGGAAGCTGTGGAGGAACCCGCATGGGTTGATGCCATGATCGAAGAATATGATTCGATCGTCAGGAACAGTGCATGGGAGATTGTCCCAAGACCGGTGGGGAAATCAGTGGTGGGTTCGTGATGGATCTACAAAGTGAAGCAGGCGGCTGACGGGAGTGTGGAGAAGTACAAGGCGAGATTTGTCACTCGTGGCTTTTCACAGATCGAGGGGATTGACTATGAGGAGACCTTTGCACCTGTCGCAAGGTACTCTTCCATATGGACGATCCTTGCTCTCTCAGCGCAGATGGGGTGGCACATTCATCAGATGGATGTGAATATTGCGTTCCTCAATGGAGTTATTGAGGAAGAGGTGTACATAGAGCAGCCTGAAGGTTTTGAGATCTTCAGCAGTGAGTCGCATGTGTGCCGACTCAAGAGAGCATTGTACGGGCCGAAGCAAGCACCTCGTGCTTGGTACACTCGGATAGACAGCTACTTCACCGGGCTTGGATTCTCCAAGAGTGAGGCGGATCCAAACCTGTACCAGATTGTGGTGGAGGGGAAGCTGTTGATCATCGTACTGTATGTAGATGATCCGATTTTGACTGGCGATGAGCAGTTGATACTTTCATGCAAGGAGGATCTTGCACGAGAGTTTGAGATGAAGGACTTGGGCATCCTTCATTATTTCCCGGGATTGGAGATTTGGCAGCGCAGCGGAGGACTGTTTGTTTCTCAGGTAAAGTATGCCCGGGAGATTCTGGAGAGGTTCAACATGCAAGGTTGCAAGCCTGTTGACACTCCTCTTCCTGGTGGTTGGAGGAAGGAGGATGCTACTTCAGCGGAGGTAGTGGATGCCACTGTCTATCGACAGTTGGTGGGGTCGCTTATGTATCCGGTCAATACACGACCCGATATACGCCATGCAGTTAACCAGCTTTCGTAAGCTATGGTTAAGCCTACCAAGCTCTTTTGGAAGGTAGGCAAGCATGTATTGCGCTATATCGGAGGCACATCGGGATATGGTCTATGGTACAGATAGGAGGATGGAGCGAAGCTTTCTGGCTTCACTGATGCAGATTGGGCAGGGAGTCCAACGGACCGGAAGAGCACTTCTGGAGGAGTTTTTAGCATTGGGTCGACAGCAGTTTCCTAGTACAGCAGGAAGCAGAGATCCGTGGCACTCAGTTCAGCAGAGGCCGAGTACATGGCAGCAAGTTTGGCTGCATGCGAGGCTATTTGGATGAGGAAGATCCTCGCAGGTTTGTTCAAGTTGCATTTGGAGCCTACAATGATCTACTGTGATAACCAGAGCTGCATCAAGCTCTCGGCTAATCCAGTATTTCATGATAGGTCCAAACATATCGACATCAGGTACCATCATATCAGAGATTGTGTTCAGCGGAGAATCATGATGCTTTCATATGTTCCCACGGAGGATCAGGATGCCGACATCCTGACGAAGGCGCTCACCAGGAGAAAGTTCGAATTCCATAGAGGCAGGATAGGGGTTGCAGATAATCCATATCTTGCTGAGAGGGAGTGTTGAAAATGCAGCAAGATGATGGAGCTTAGTGAAATGAAGTCGCCTTCACTAAGTGGGCCCGCAGGCAAATTCTGGCGCAAAATCTATTTTTAGACTATGTCTATTTTTAGACATATGGAGTATGGTTCGGGGATTCCAGTTTGAGATTCTTGGAGCATTGGTCATGTTGGTAAAAATAGATGAGACTCTATTTTTGAGGTCAAAGAGGTCGAAGTCTATTTTTAGACTGCCTCTCCTTAAAACAGGGAAGTCAAATATTATTTACCCTTAATAATATTTAGACTATAAACAGCAGTTTACTCTCTTAGAGCACTTCAGTTCGAGCTACAGAAGTGGCTCATGCATCTGACAGAGGAATCACATGGTTCCCAAGGGGTTGCATTAAACTCTCGGCTAATCCAATATTTCATGATAGGTCCAAACACATCGACATCAGGTACCATCATATCAGAGATTGTGTTCAGCGGAGAATCATGATGCTTTCATATGTTCCCACTGAGGATCAGGATGCCGACATCCTGACGAAGGCGCTCACCAGGAGCAAGTTCGAATTCCACAGAGGCAGGATAGGGATTGCAGATAATCCATATCTTGCTGAGAGGGAGTGTTGAGAATGCAGCAAGATGATGAAGCTTGGTGAAATGAAGTCGCCTTCACCAAGTGGGCCCGCAGGCAAATTCTGGCGCAAAAGTCTATTTTTAGACATATGGAGCATGGTTCGGGGATTCCAGTTTGAGATTCTTGGAGCATTGGTCATGTTGGTAAAAATAGATGAGACTCTATTTTTTAGGTCAAAGAGGTCGAAGGCTATTTTTAGACTGCCTCTCCTAAAAATATGGAAGTCAAATATTATTTATCCTTAATAATATTTGGACTATAAACAGCAGTTTACTCTCTTGGAGCACTTCAGTTCGAGCTACAGAAGTGGCTCATGCATCTGACAGAGGAATCACATGGTTCCCAAGGGTTTGATGGCATCATGCATGGTTGACTTCAGTTGGACTTCAGTGGCAGAAGTTTGGAGGAGTTAATGAGACAGATAGTGGAGTTGTGTTCTGCTTATTTTAGTTGAACTAGTTGAGATTAGTTTAACTAGCTAATCAATTAGTTATGAGTGGAGTGAATTAAATATTATTTAATTCATTAATTAGTAACTCATTATTCAACTCAAGAACACACCAGTTCACTACAGTGTATGATCAGTTCAGTGGAGACCAGTGAAAGAGGTAGATGAAAGGGTGGAGTTAGCTATCAGTTGTGACTATACTGTTGCTATTTGCAACACACAGATAGGAGGAGTAAGCCCATGAGGATTGTGCAGTTCAGGCTGGTGGTTTATCTATATAAAGAGGCCATCCCATAGCATTGAAACACGCAATAGAGGCAAAGCAATTAGTGGTGAGTTTTGAACCAGTAACATGTTCAAAACCAAGCTAGTTTGTGTGTAACTTCATGAGAAAGTACTGAGTACTTGTGAGGAGTATTGTACTGAGTTAGTTACTTGATTTCTCCATTATAATATATACAATAGCTGCGGGGTTTTCAGCTATAAGCTTTCCCCATACATACTGTGTTAATGTGTATGATGATTTGATGTGTTATCGCTTGATTTTATTTCCGCATGTGTGATGATCTGAGTTGAGTTGAGTGGAAGAGATTATGTGTTGTGTATGAAGTTCAAATAGTATGTGACTAGGATAGTCTCGGTGGATAATTAATCATTATTCAGCAAATTTCTACAACTTTATGGATATCATCCACCGTCCATCACATCATCTTTAAGAGAAAATTATAAGTTTCAAGCAGTGGAGGATCACATCGAGCATCAACAATAAGTTCTCTAACTCTTAAAGGATAACATAAATTTGGCACAAAATCGAATGAAACAACATGCATATCAACATCGCAGCGAGATAAGTTTTGATGTAGGTGATTGGGTAATTTTACGGCTACAACCATACAAATAAATGTCCCTCAAGCAAGATAATAAGGATAATAAATTATCTCCAAAGTACTATGGTCCTTACAAGGTGTTGCAAAAGATTGCTACTATGGAATACATATTGGAGCTTATTGCATCTTCCCGAGTGCACCTAGCTTTCCATGTTTCATGCTTAAAGAAGGTTATAGATGACAAACTTCCAGTTCAAACATTATTTCCAGAACTTGATGAGGAGGGAAAACTCATATCGGAACTTGTAGCAGTCACGAAAACAAGAACTTGATAGCTACGAAATCAATCAATTTCATAGCATCTCATCAAGTGGAAGAACTTACCCAATGAAGATTCCACATGGAAGGATGAGAATTTTATATAGAAGCATCCATAACTACTCAAGCATTGAGGACAACACTTTTTTCAAGGAGAGGGGAATGTTAGGGCCCTATATTACTAGTGTAGTCCCTTATTGCTGTTAGTGTATCCCCCTTATTGTTATTTTTTTACCTCTGTAGTCCCCATATTGTTATTATTGTGTACCATAATAACCCACTATTGTTATTGTTGTGCGCTTACATTATTATTGTTAGGTCGGCTAGGATTATATTGTGACCCCATGGACTCCTATATATAGAAAGGATGTTTTTTCATTTTAATCATCCAAGAATTGTTCATTTATGTAATGTAAATGAGGTTGCCCCCTCGAAGTGGCTGAATTCTAAGGTGTTGAGCTAGTTTCATAACATCAGAGGTCATGCCACTTATTGTCATTTAGATTATTAGGTCAGTCATTCCATCTCCATCTAGGTATGTTGTCTAGGTGTCCTTGTTTTTCCACTGAAAAGTCCAAAAATGTCACCAAAAAGGGTGAACAAGGCTTCATTTTCATCATATTAGTCTTTTAAAGGGAGTTAGCATAGTTAGGGGAATAAAGTAATACACTTTGTCTTATTTCAAAACTTGTTTCATAGTCAAATTGTTCCAAAAAGGGTTGAAAGGATAAAAAGAGGTCAATTTTATTTCAAAGGATTTATCTTAAAGTATAGGCTTATTAGTGCATTTTATCCAAAGTTTGAGAAAAATTATAGAATATGCACTATTGGCCTAAGTTCGGGATCAAAATTATTTTATCCCAAGTTAGAAGGAATATGAATTTTAACCAAAGTATTCCGCATATGTAATAAACTTTAAAAAGTGACAAAAGACATTTGTCGCATGTGGTTAAGTCTCTCTCTCCATCCAACCTCCCGATCAATCAATCCACCAAATGATGACCCACAGCCTGTTTTGCACCCCCCTATCCATCCAACCTTTCGCACCCCACCTGAAATTTGCCAAACCAACCCATTTTACCACTCTCCTTCCCGTGCGATCCCCTCAACTCTCATCTTGATACATGGCCAAAACCATTAGTTTATTAAATGACTTCCTGGTGCAACCATTCAGGCTTCTAATGGACCCATGCCCCTAACTGACACATCGCCACCTCCATCATACCCATTTCACCAAATTCCACTTATACTATGAAGCTAACATACAACCCTACCTCCAAATTTTTTTTGGGAATTTCTCTTGGCTTCAATACCCTTCATCTCACCCTCCTAAACCTACCCTAACCCTGCTCTATTTTTCCAGATTTAGTGCACATTTGGTGATTTTTGCACTAAACTGGAAATGTAGCCTTCACAGATGTGTAGCCCCAATTTGTTACGCTTGTTACTAGGGCACTTAAATGATGAATGGATTACATGGTTGGATGCATTTTGATGAGTAAATCATAGATTAGGAACCCTTTTTCCATGACAAGATTTAGTTTGGAAGGAAAATCCAAAAAACCTCCAGTTTTCTACGTTTCTGCCAGTATTTTTTCCATATTGTTATGCATCTGGAATAGCATTGGGAGAATAAACTTTTGGAGGCCTTCCCATGGGTAATTTTTCAAATTCAAGATGTTCTGGAAACTAGACACATAAGGCTAGTTGAACTATCTTCTAGATTTGGATTTGGAGTCCTAAACTTCCCTCAAAATCAATTGTAAAAAGGTGTTACACATTTGCATAGGATTCCTTAGCACACTTGTCAAGCCTAGAAAAAGTCAGAATTTCAAGGTTTTGTTGTCCTTTGAGCTAGAATTGGAGTAATTGAGTTGGTTTTTGCCTCTTATAATGAGGAAACATGTGATTTAATGTGGGGGACATACACTCCTAGTCATTAGCTGAATTTCAGGAAATGGTTTCTAACCTCCCTAGATTCTAGGAAGTAACTCATCTAATGTATTTATGATGCATTTTGGATGGGATTTAGACCCTATGAGGTGTCATGGTTCATATTTTCTATAAGTAGACCCACTTTAGTCTTTTATTCTGTGGGATATTTTCTTTTTGCAGTGGAGCTATTGCACAAGATTTTTTTGAATGAATTCAAAGGCAATGTTGCAGAATTTGTGTTGAGAATCCTGTGGTATGCCTTGGAGAATTTGTTCTTTCTCTATATGTTTACATTATCATGTTGGGTGATATGTTTTCCTATTTCATATACATGCTTCTATGTGTTGATATTGTTAGTTTATAAGCAAAAATAATGTCTTTTCATGCTCGGTCTTAACAAGATTTACATTATATGTTTACATTCTTCTAAATGAATGAATCATACCTCAGTGCTCATTCAAATTTTCTATCATTTCATCCTATACAAAATGAAAAAATAAACATGATTTCAAGCTAACTACCTAGCCTCATCCATATTCTCTGCAACTTGACCTTGAAATTTGACCTAAAACCCTAGACCTAGTCTCCTTACTGTCATTCCTATCTAGCACAAAAATGCCAAACAAACACTCTATTTACTGAGATTATATACCTAGCTTAAGATCATTAGATATTCAATCATTTAATTGAATGAAAAGTGACATTGAGAGACCCCTCTCTAGTCTTGGTAGGGCTAGCTACCTGACCTAAAGCCTGGTTTATGGTTACCTTCCTGCAAACCCACTCTCAGCCTTGGAAATTCCGGGGGAGTGATAACATTCTTGGCATCGTTGCCGGGGAGTGATTGCAAAAATTTCCCTGGGATATTTCTTTAGTCCTATGAAGGTTAGACTTGTGAGAAGACAAGTTCTAGCATTTGAAACAGGTTGAGTTCTTAAATTTGAACCAAAGTCCAAAATTCCTATCTAATTTGGCTCCTAAAAGACATACTAGGTCAAATCTAGACCCAAATCTCTCACCAATTGTAAATGACCCTAAGAGTCTTTTAAGAAAGCAGAAAAACAAGTCTTAGAAAGTTGGAAGAGCTATTCCTCCACTTGTAAAATCAAATTCCTTGCCTACGAGATTTGCTTCATAATATTTGTCCTATAATTCAGAATTTGAAACATCTCTGTTCAGGTCTAAGTCTGAAAAATTTCTTTCAGAAACTATCTTTGATCCTATTTATTTTGAGACCTTTGTACCATTTTCTGAGTCTTCTTATTTTGAATTTTATTGTGAATCCTGGTCTAATTTCTACAAACTTAAAGGCTTGATGGATAAATCTCAAGAAAATTCAGAAATAACTTATTTCCAATACCAGCATCAGGCTTTTGCTTCAACACCTGCAATTACACCTTCTCATACAGCTACATAATCATCTCTTCCTTTCATTCGATCATTACCTCTAGAAGTTTTCACTCCATCAACACCTTTACAACCCCCTCCATTAATCATGGCCAAATTCGTTCCACTGATTTTACCCCAACAATTCACTACCTTACCTCAGAATTATGGTCAAAGATTGACCCTTTTTAATGGAACATTAGAGGTAACTGCTTACCAAAACATTTTCAAAGTGGTTGATTTCATATATCTTGAAGAGATTGGCAATGACGATGCCAAGATGCAAATCATTGCACAGAGTTTCTCAGGAGAGGTTAAGAAATGGTACCGCTTTGTCAGAGCTGGTTCATTAGCTACTTCACAACAACTGATTGAATTATTTATGAAAAAATGGGAGGAGAAGAAGAATCCATTGCAAATCTTAACTGAATATAGTGCCTTGAAAAGGAATCCCAAGGAGTTTGTCCAATACTTTACAACTAGATTCAATAAAATCTATGATTAAATTCCTAAGAATGTCAAGCCTCCTTCGGGCCTTGCTTTACTTCATTATCCTGATGGTTTCGATGCTGACATGGCTTATCATCTGAGGGAAAGAAATCCATCAAATCTTGAAGAAATGCAGAGAAATTCAGTCAACGTGGAAGTTAATTTGATCATCAAAAAGTCTAAAATTAAGACGGAGAAAAGGGTCACCATCAAAGAGGAAACATCTACTTCATCCAAGGGAAAATTAGACACCTTGATCAAAACCATGGAGAAGATGATGGATAAAATGTCCATCGCTGATAGACAAGCTGAAACCTCCATTATAAATCCCAATTTCAGGGGTCAAAATAAAAAACCTCAACACAGGGTCAAGTAAAGGGAAAAAAGGCGTTAGGACCTACAATGTCAACAACAAATTCAAACTCCATTTTAGAAGAACTACATAGAAGGTCCTGATGAAGAATATGAAGAATAAATTTCTAGCGAGAATCATTTATTTGAGGAAAATCAACAGCCTATTTTCCTCACCGAAGAAGATCAGTTTTCTGCAGAAATTTATGCACTGGACGATCAACAATATGTATTGTCAAATGATGACATGCTTCAGTACGGAAGGAAGATTATCATAGGGGATATCATAGTCGTCTTACTCAAGTACAACAGTAGTATGGTTTGAGGAGTAGGAATGTCCTTAAATATCCAATCAGGGAAAAAAAAAACAAAAACCGATACTCATAAAAAAGAGACGACTACTCCAAATCAAAGAAAAATTAAGGGACCTGTTGTTCCTAGTCTTGCAAAAGGCAATGAATCTTCCACGAGCAGTCATAAAAAAAATAAACAAGTTCAAGATGGAGGACAAAAGAAGGAAATTCCACACAAAGATCAACTAGAGAAGAAATATGCATCATTGAAAGAGTTAGAAAAATATTATTCTCTTTTTAGTCTTGAAAATGAAATCGAAAAGTTGAAACTTTCCATTCCTCTTACTAAAATAGTCAAGAATGATCAATACAAGTTTCAAGTAGCTAATTTTCTTAGGGTAGATCAGATGTCAGACATCGTCAATGTGAGTGATGATCACTCAAAACTTCTATTTGGTCCTGCTTTTGATGGATATTTAGAAGATAGTGAGGTCCCTTCATTTTGTCTTAGCCTTGAGGGCCTATTTATTATTTAGAAGCAATGGAAAACCCTAAAAATCGAAAACCCTAACCCTAGTTGATGAAGCGCCAAAACTATGGGCCCCGTTTGGGTAAATTGGTGTTTCAACTTCCCGCGGACGTAACTTTGGCATACGATCTCTGTTTGATGTGCAACATACCTCGTTAGAAAGATCTATCCAAGGACTTCTGATGGCGATCATTCTGTAACTTCCCTTGTGTCTATATGAACTGAAGGGGTTGGTGGTCTGTGTAGATGATTGTTTCCTTCCCCAAAATGTAATGCTTCTATTATCGAAAAGCCCGCACAATGGAATACATTTCTTTGTCATAAGTGGGATACTTGTGGATTGTGTCAGACAAGGTCTCACTGTGATATGCCACTGGATTCCCGTGTTGAGTAAGAACTGCCCCAATAGCATAGTAAGAGGCATCTGTCTTGATCTCAAATGGTTGTTGCAAGTTTGGTAATGTGAGCACCGAGGCAGAACATAGGCGATGTTTCAATTCTATGAATGCCTTTTGTTGAGATTCTGACCAAAATAATTTTTCTCTCACTCCTCCCTTGGTGACTTGATTCAAGGGCCAAGTGATATGAGAGAATCCCAACACGAACCTGCGATATAAATTAGCAAGACCCAGAAAGCTGCGAAGCTCTGTTAGAGTGGTTGGGGCTGGCTGGTCTCGAATGACTTGGATCTTGGTTGGATCCACATGCAGCCCCCTTCCATCAATAATGTATCCCAGATACTGAACCTGGGTCATGCCAAAAGTGCACTTCTCCAAATTGGCACACAACTTGCGTTGCCGTAGTGTTTGGACAACTTGTCGGATGTGGTGGAGGTGCTCTTCCCAAGTAAGGTTGAAGATCAGAATGTCATCCAAGTACACTACTACAAATAAGTCGGTGAATGGCTTCAAGATGTCATCCATAAAACTCATGAAGGTTGCGGGAGCATTCATCAACCTGAAAGGCATGAGCAACCATTCGAAAAGGCCCTCCTTGGCTTTGAAGGCAGTCTTCCACACATCAAAGGGTTCGATGGGTACCTGGTGATACCCATACTTCAAGTCGATCTTGCTGAAATATTTTGCCACTTTGAGTTGGTCTAGAAGTTCATCAATCTGTGGGATCAAGTACTACTTGTTGTCGTGCAGAGAAGCCATGTCTGGAGGTCGTGGCCATAGTATTCTTCTTCCCCCGGGGTCATATCATCAGGAAAATAAATTTCCTGTTTGGGAAATGAGCTTACTGCATTGTTTTTGAGTAACCAAAGAGATAGTGATAAGTGATGGTACCTTTGGCATCCTATACAACTTATTTCCCAAGGTAACAATAACAACACGAGGTCGTGACTCATACACAACATGTCGCTTCCACAAGTATGGTTGGCCTAATAATATATCAAAAACATCAGTAGGAGCAATGTCACATAATACCTCATCCGTGAAGGGCTTGATACTATAGGGAAGGCGACACTGTTGGCTGACACAAAGATATCGTCCTTGGTGTAGCCACCCGATGGTGTATGGCTGTGGGTGCACTGTGGTCAGCAAGCCCAACCGCTTCAAGACATCTGCTGAAATGAGGTTCTTTTGGCTTCCATTATCGACAATGAACTATAGTGGGGAACCCTTTACCCACATCTAGGAGTGGAAGAGACGTTCCGCCTCCTCTGGATCTTCTGGCTCCTCCTTCTGGATCTTCGCAGTGGCAACAATGGCGTTGGGCTCTGCATCAATAATCTATTTTCCTTTGTCATTCCCCTTGTTAGGTTCTATTTCAGAGTCGGAGCATGCATCTTATTCAGAAGCCCTCATCTTGGCCACGAGCGACTGCTTGGCCCGACACTCACTTGTGTTGTGAGTGGAGCTCTTATGGAACTCGCACCACTTTCCCATGTCCTTCTTTGGCTTCGCGGTGTTGTTATTTGCTTGTGGCTTTGGTAGGATGTCTTGGGACACCATGCCTTGGCTTTTTCCTTTGTTCTGCGGTTTGGGGGCACCTTTCCCTTGCTTTTGATTCGCAGATCCAATGTCTTGCTTCTTCTGCTTGAATTTCTGCTCAATCTTGGTAGCATATCGGTATGCCGAAAACCAAGCGAGGGGATGTCAAGGAACTCCATTTCCTCCTGAATGTATATGTGTAGACAACTGCGATAATTTAGCACCAAATGTTTATCCGAATCTTTGATACCCAACTTTGTGCATAGGGTATGGAACAGATTCGTCAACTCATGCACATCTTGATCTCTCTGTTGCTGCAGCGTGGTCCATTGTATGTACTTGTCCTCATAGCTCCCCACGGGATAGTATTGTTCCTTGATGGCATCTCAGAAAGAATTACAAGTGGGTACGACTGAGAATAGAGAGGGTTCTCTCTCATCCTTTTCCTCACAATAGGTTTCCCACCAGTCCTTGACATGGGGGTTATCTTTGAGGAGTGAAAAAATAATCTTCTCCCGATCGGAAAAGTCATGAACCGAGAAATATCCTTCTAATAGATTCAACCATCTATCTACGACATCTGCATCTATTTGACCCTCAAATATGGGAATGTCAAAGTTTACTTGTACCTTAAAGGGAGTCGTGCCTCCAGAGTGGCTATTGGATGCAGATGCGTCGCCGGTGGGCAGTGGTTGAAGGATTTGAACAAATTTATCCATCATCGTGTTCCTTTGTTTTTCGAGGGCCTCCTCGAACAATATTTTGATAGGATCTCCTGCTCCCTCATCTTTCTTTTCATCCCCCATGGGCAGTCGTCAGGGTTTGTGAGGCTGATCTTGCAAAGGTTCAACCAGATCGAGCCCTAAATCCTTATACCCTGACCTCGTTGGGACATGCAAAGAAGGATCAAGAAAAAGCAGCTGAAATTTTCTTACAGACAGAATAGAAATAAACTAGCTAGGGCGCTGGTAGCTTATCTTTGAGAAGAGATGTGGCAGCTATAGTCCTCTGAACTGAGTTATAATGAGGATCGAGGGCCTATTTATTATTTAGAAGCAATGGAAAACCCTAAACTTTGAAAATCTTAACCCTAGGAGATGAAGCGCCAAAACTATGGGCCCTGTTGGGGTAAATTGGTGTTTTAACTTCCCGGGGACGTAACTTTGGCATACGATCTCTGTTTGACGTGCACCATACCTCATTAGAAATATCTATTAGAGGAATACAAATTTTTATGTAAGTAAGATAGGCTTAATCACTCTCGGTTTTCCAAAAAAATGTCATTTAGGGCCTCAAAACGACTCCAGAAGTTCAGGACCCGAAAAAATGTAAAAAACAGTAAGTTTTGCTGAAAATGGAAAAATAAAAGAGACAACGGTTGGGCCCCAAGTGGAATAGGTGGGTGGCCACCAATATCCACTTGGATCATTCCTCCCCCCTTAGGAAGTAATGGTCCCCATTGCATTTAGTTCCTCCATAAGATGAGGAAACTTCTGCTGAACTTGGTCCCGGTGAACCACTTGCCTTGGTGCAGGAGTTGGCCAACTTTGACAACCCGATATAGTTGTATCTTCTGTTGGTGAGTGTTATTGATTTGCATGTCCCTGATACAATCTGTGGTGGCCTATTCCATGTAGTCTGGGTTTAACTCTGTTGTTGTGAGTTGTTCTGCAATGTCAGAGGTGTCCAATAGAGGTGGAAAGTAGGGACGAAGGCGGTCCACATTGAATACTTGTTGTAGACCAAGGAATGGTGGAATAATGAGCTAGAAGGAATTTTTCCCTACCGCCTTGGTGATGGTGTATGGCCCATATCAGAGCGGGTGAAGCTTGCGGTGGGGTCTAATGAGGCACTCCTTCTACAAATGTAGCCACACTTTGTCACCCACCTGGAAGTTGTGTGGTACTCGATGTTGATCATGTCGTTGCTTATACTTAGCATTGGATTTTTCCAATATGTCATGAACTTGTTGGTAGATGTGCTGAATGTGCTCGATGAAGCTGTTTTCTTTGTGAGCTTCAGATTGGACATGAGCCGAATCGTCCTTAGTAGACGCAAATGGAATGGCTATGTCAATGGGACATAGTGGATGGAATCCCAAGCCCACCTGAAAGTGGTTGTGGTTGGTTGAGCAGTGGAGATCCCAATTATAACTCTGTTGCACATAGGGGAGGATCTCATCCCATGTGCATGGATGTTTTGAATTGTACATGCGTAGAATGTGTACAATCATCCTGTTGATGACCTATGTCTGGCCATTCATTTGGGGATGGAAAGCTGTGGAATTGTTGAGCTTGGTGTCCAAAATTGACTAGAGGCTGGACCAAAATGTGCTGAGGAACTTGCTATCGCGATCTGATATGATAGGTTGTGGGATCCCAAAGTGCACCCATACTCGTTCAAATAAGAGTTTAGCAATGGCTTCTACTATGATATTCTTCTTGCAGGCCGCCATAATGGCCATCTTCGAGAATCTGTTGGCGAGCACGAAAACACAGTCGTTTCCATGCTTAGTAGAAGGAAGGCTTGACATGTAATCCACGGAGATGGATTCCCAAGGTCGACTAGGGGTAGGTAGCGGAGTATAGAGGCCTTGCTTCTTGATGGTCGGTTTGGCAGTGGCGCAAGCAGTGCAGGAACTGATGTACTTCCCATCATCCTGTCAAAGGTTCAGCCAATAGAAATACTTCTGTAGTACTGCCACTATTTTCTCGACCCTGAAATGCCCAGCAACCCAACTGTAGTGTGCTTCCCATATCATCTTCGCACACTTGCTTGAAGGAACACAAAGGTGTCCCAGGTGACATAATAGTGCATCTTGGCGGTGAAAATTTGGAACTTGCGTAACCCCCAAGAGTGCCTTGTATGTGTGGCCGAATTCTGGATCGCTCTTATAGAGAAGCGGCCAATCAGAAGTCTCGTGCCCACAAGAGTTGAGAACGGTGGTTAGTGCCACGATCGGTGGTCGGCTGAGGCAGTCTGCAACATTATTGGTGCTACCCTTCTTGTACTTGATGTTCTAATGAAACTATTGCAGATATGTGGACCACTTCTGATGGCGATCGTTCTGTAACTTCCCTTGTGTCTGTATGAATTGAAGGGGTTGGTGGTTTGTGTGGATGATTGTTTCCTTCACCAAAATGTAATGCTTCCATTGTTGAAAAGCCTGCACAATGGAATGCATTTCTTTGTCATAAGTGGGATACTTGCGAACTGTGTCAGACAAGGTATCACTGTGATATGCCACTAGATTCCCCTATTGAGTAATAATTGCCCCAATAGCATAGTAAGAGGCATTTGTCTCGATCTCAAATGGTTGTTGCAAGTTTGGTAATGTGAGCACCGGGGCAGAACATAGGCAATGTTTCAATTCTATGAACGCCTTTTGTTGAGATTCCGACCAAATTAATTTTTCTCTCGCTCGTCCCTTGGTGACTTGATTCAAGGGCCGAGTGATATGAGAGAATCCCAACAAGAACCTGCGGTATAAATTAGCAAGACCAAGCAAGCTGCGAAGCTTTATTAGAGTGGTTGGGGCTAGCCAGTCTCAAATGACTTGGATCTTGGTTGGATCCACATGCAACCCCCTTTCATCAATAATGTATCCCAGATATTGAACCTGGGTCATGCCAAAAGTGCACTTCTCCAAATTGGCACACAACTTGTGTTGCCATAGTTTTTGGAGGACTTGTCGGATGTGGTGGAGGTGCTCTTCCTAAGTTTGGTTGAAGATCAGAATGTCATCCAAGTACACTACTACAAATGAGTCAGTGAATGGCTTCAAGATGTCGTCCATCAACCTCATGAAGGTTGCGGGAACATTCTTCAACCCGAAAGGCATGACCAACCATTTGAAAAGGCCCTCCTTGGCTTTGAAGGTAGTATTCCACACATCAGAGGGTTTGATGGGTACTCGGTGATACCTACACTTCAAGTCAATCTTGCTGAAATATTTCACTGCTTTGAATTGGTCTAGAAGGAAATCAATCCTTGGGATCAAGTAGCGCTTGTTGTCATGCAGAGGAGCCATGTCTAGAGGTCATGGCCATAATCTTCTTCTTGCCCTGGGAGCGGATCATCAGGAAAACAAATTTCCTGGTTTGGGAAATGAGCTTACCGCATTTTTTTCCAGTAAACAAAGAGATAGTGGTAGGTGATAGTACCTTTGGTATCCTGTACAGCGTATTTCCCAAGGTAACAATAAAAAAACGAGGCCGTCACTCATACACAACATGTCACTTCCACAAGTATGGTTGGCCTAATAATACATCAGAAACATCAGTAGGAGCAATGTCACATAATACCTCATCCGTGAAGTTCTTGATGCTATAGGGAAGGTGACACTGTTGGCTGACACGAAGATCCCGTCCTTGGTGTAGCCACCCGACGGTGTATGGCTGTGGGTGCGCTGTGGTCAGCAAGCCCAACTGCTTCATGACATCTACTGAAATGAGGCTCTTTTGGCTGCCATTGTCGACAATGAACTGTAGCGGGGAACCATTTACCCACATCTGGGAGTGGAAGAGACGTTCCGCCTCCTCTGGATCTTTCGGCTCCTCGTTCTGGATCTTCGCAGTGGTAAAAATGGCGTTGGGCTCTGCATCAATAATCTGTTTCCCTTTGTGATTCCCCTTGTTAGGTTCTATTTCAGAGTCGGAGCACGCATCTTATTCATAAGCCGTCATCTCGGCTACGAGCAACTGCTTGGCCCGACACTCACTTGTGTTGTGAGTGGAGCTCTTATGGAACTCACACCACTTTCCCATGTCCTTATTTGGCTTCGCGGTGTTGTTCTTTGCTTGTGGCTTTGGTAGGTTGTCTTGGGCCACCATGCCTTGGCTTTTTCCTTTGTTCTGTGGTTTTGGGGCACCTTTCCCTTGCTTTTGATTTGCAGATCCAAAGTCTTGCTTCTTCTACTTGAATTTCTGCTCAATCTTGGCAGCATATCGGTATGCCAAAAACCAAGCGAGGGGATGTCGAGGAACTCCATTTCCTCCTGAATGTATCTATGTAGACAACTGTGATAATTTAGCACAAAATGTTTATCCGAATCTTTGATACCCGACTTTGTGTGCAGGGTATGGAACAGATTCGTCAACTCATGCACATCTTGATCTCTCTGTTGCCGCAACGTGGTCCATTGTATGTACTTGTCCTCATAGCTCCCCATGGGATAGTATTGTACCTTGATGGCATCTTAGAAAGAATTCCAAGTGGGTATGGCTTAGAATAGAGAGGGTTTTGTCTCATCCTTTTTCTCATAGTAGGTTTCCCACCAGTCCTTGACATGGGGGGTAGCTTTGAGGAGTGAAAAAATAATCTTCTCCCGGTCAGAAAAGTCATGAATCGAGAAATATCCTTCTAATAGATTCAACCATCTATCTATGACATCTGCATCTATTTGACCCTCAACTATGGGAATGTTAAAGTTTACTTATACCTTAAAGGGATTCGTGCCTACAGAGTGGTTGTTGGATGCAGATGCGCTACCGGTGGGCAGTTGTTGAAGGATCTTGAAAAAGTTATCCATCATCGCGTTCCTTTGTTTTTTGAGGGCCTCCTCGAACAATATTTTGATAGGATCTCCTGTTCCCTCATCTTTCTTTTTGTCCCCCATGGGAAGCTGTTGGGGTTTGCGAGGCTGATCTTGCAAAGGTTCAACTAGATTGATCCCCAACTCCTTATACCCCGACCTCATTGGGACATGCAAAGAAGGATCAAGAAAAAGCAGTTGAAATTTGTTTACAGACAGAATAGAAATAAACTAGCTAGGGCGCTGGTAGCTTATCTCTGAGAAGAGATGTGGTAGCTACAGGCCTCTAAACTGAGTTACAATGAGGCTCAAGGGCCTATTTATTATTTAGAAGCAATGGAAAACCCTAAACATCGAAAACCCTAACCCTAGGAGATGAAGCGCCAAAACTATGGCCCCGTTTAGGTAAATTGGTGTTTCAACTTCCCGGGGACGTAAATTTTGCATACGATCTCCGTTTGACGTGCACCATACCTTGTTAGAAATATCTATCCGAGGAATAAAAATTTTGATGCAAGGAAGATAGGCACAATCGTTCTCGGTTTTCCAAAAAAATGTCGTTTAGGGCCTCAAAATGGCTCCAGAAGTTTAGGACCTGAAAAACTGTAAAAAATAGTAAGTTGTGCCGAAACTAAAAAAATAAAAGAGACGATGGTGGGGCCCCAAGTGGAATAGGTGGGTGGCCACCAATATCCACCTGGATCATTCCCCCCCCATAGGAAGCAATGGTCCCCATTGCGTTGAGTTCCTCCATGAGATGAGGAAACTTCTGCTGAAATTGGTCCCTGGTGAACCACTTGCCTTGGTGCAAGAGTTGGCTAAATTTGACAACCCGATACAGTTGTATATTCTGTTGGTGAGTGTTCTTGATTTGCATGTCCCTGATACAATCTATGGTGGCCTGTTCCATGCAGTCTGGGTTTAACTCTGTTGTTGTGAGTTGTTCTGCAATGTCAGAGGTGTCCAGTAGAGGTGGAAAGTAGGGATGAAGGCGGTCCACATTGAATACTGGGTGCAGACCAAGGAATGGTGGAATAATGAGCTCAAAGGCATTGTTACCTACTACCTTGGTGATGGTGTATGGCCCATATCGGAGCAGGTGAAGCTTGCGGTGGGGTCTAATGACGCACTCATTCTGCAAATGTAGCCACACTTTTTCGCTCGCCTGGAAGTTGTGTGGTACCCGATGTTGATCATGTCGTTGCTTGTACTTAGCATTGGCTTTGTCCAATATGTCATGAACTTATTGGTGGATGTGTTGAATGCGCTCGATGAAGCTGTTCGATTTTTCAGCTTTAGATTGGACATGAGCCGAATGGTTCTGAGTAGACACAAATGGAATGGCTATGTCAATGGGACATAGTGGCTGGAATCCCAAGCCCACCTGAAAGGGCTATGGTCGGTTGAGCTGTGGAGAGCCCGATTATAACTGTGTTTCACATAGGGGAGGCTCTCATCACATGTGCATGGATGTTTTGAATTGTACATGTGCAGAATGTGTACAATCATCCTGTTGATGATCTTTGTCTGGCCATCCGTTTGAGGATGGAAAGCTGTGGACTTGTTGAGCTTGGTGTCCAACATTGACTAGAGGTTGGAACAAAATGTGCTGAGGAACCTGCTATCGCGATCTGATATTATAGGTTGTGGGATCCCAAAGTGCACCCATACTCGTTCAAAGAAGAGTTTAGCAGTGGCTTCTGCTGTGATATTCTTCTTGCAAGCCGCCATAATGGCCATCTTCGAGAATTTGTCGACGACCACGAAAACATAGTCGTTTCCATGCTTATTAGAAGGAAGGCCTGACATGTAATCCATGGAGATGGATTCCCAAGGTTGACTAGGGGTAGGTAGAGGAGTAAAGAGGCCTTTCTTCTTGATGGTCGGTTTGGAAATGGTGTAAGAAGGGTAGGAACTGATGTACTTCCCGACATCCTTTCAAAGGTTCAGCCAATAGAAATACTTCTGCAATACTGCCACTATTTTCTTGCCCCGAAATGCCTAGTGACCCGACTATAGTGTTCTTCCCATATCATCTTTGCACGCTCGCTTGAAGGAACACAAAGGTGTCCCAGGTGACATAACAATGCATCTTGGAGGTGAAAATTTGGAACTTTGATAACCCCCAAGAGTGCCTTGTATGTGTGGCCGAATTCTAGATCGCTCTTGTAAAGAAGCAGCCAATCAGAATTCTCATGCCTACAAGAGTTGAGAACGGTGGTTAGTGCCATGATTGGTGGTCCTCTGAGGAAGTCTGCAACATTATTGGTGCTACCATTCTTGTACTTGATGTTCAAATGAAACTGTTGCAGATATGTGGACCACGTCTGAACAGATTCGTTAGCTCATGCACATCTTGATCTCTCTGTTGCTGCAACGTGGTCCATTGTATGTACTTGTCCTCATATCTCCCCACAAGATAGTATTGTTCCTTGATGGAATCTCAGGAAGAATTCCAAGTGGGTACGGCTGAGAATAGAGAGGGTTCTGTCTCATCCTTTTTATCACAGTAGGTTTCCCACCAGTACTTGAAATGGGGGGTAGCTTTGAGGAGTGCAAAAATAATCTTCTCCCAGTCGGAAAAAATAATGAATCGAGAAATATCCTTCTAATAGATTCAACCATCTATCTACGACATCTGCATCTATTTGACCCTCAAATATGGGAATGCCAAAGTTTACTTGTACCTTAAAGGGAGTCGTGCCTCCAGAGTGGCTGTTGGATGCAGATGCGCCACCGGTGGGTAGTCATTGAAGGATCTAGACAAAGTTATCCATCATCACATTCCTTTGTTTTTCGAGGGCCTCCTCGAACAATATTTTGATAGGATCTCCTGCTCCCTCATCTTTCTTTTCGTCCCCCATGGGCAGCAGTTGGGGTTTGCAAGGCTGATCTTGCAAAGGATCAACCAGATCGAGCCCCAAATCCTTATACCTCGACCTCGTTGGGACATGCAAAGAAGGATCGAGAAAAAGTAGCTGAAATTTGCTTACAGACAGAATAGAAATTAACTAGCTAGGGTGCTGCTAGCTTATCTCTGAGAAGAGATGTGACGGCTACAGGCCTATGAACTGAGTTACAATGAGGCTCGAAGGCCTATTTATTATTTAGAAGCAATGGAAAACCCTAAACATCGAAAACCCTAACCCTAGGAGATGAAGTGCCAAAACCATGGGCCCTGTTTGGGTAAATTGGTGTTTCAACTTCTCGGGGACGTAACTTTGGAATACAATCTCCGTTTGATGTGCACCATACCTCGTTAGAAATATCTATCTGAGGACTAAAAATTTTGATGCAAGAAAGAAAAGCTCAATCACTCTCGATTTTCCAAAAAAATGTTATTTAGGGCCTCAAAATGGCTCCAGAAGTTCAGGACCCGAAAAACTGTAAAAAACAGTAAGTTGTGCCGAAACTAAAAAACTAAAAGAGACAATGGTGGGGCCCCAAGTGGAATAGGTGGGTGGCCACCAATATCCACCTGGATCATTCCTCCCCCCCCTTAAGAAGCAATGGTCCCCATTGCCTTGAGTTCCTCCATGTGATGAGGAAACTTCTGGTGAACTTGGTCCCTAGTGAACCACTTGACTTGGTGCAGGAGTTGGCCAACTTTAACAACCCGATATAGTTGTATCTTCTGTTGGTGAGTGTTCCTGTTTTGCATGTCCCTGATACAATCTGTGGTGCCTTGTTCCATGTAGTCTGGGTTTAACTCTGTTGTTGTGAGTTGTTCTGCAATGTCAGAGGTGTCCAATAGAGGTGGAAAGTAGGGACGAAGGCGGTCCACATTGAATACTGGGTGAAAACCAAGGAATGGTGGAATAATGAGCTCGAAGGCATTTTTCCCTACCACCTTGGTGATGGTGTATGGCCCATATTGGAGTGGGTGAAGCTTGCGGTGGGGTTTAATGAGGCACTCCTTTTGCAAATGTAGCCACACTTTGTCGCCCACCTGGAAGTTGTGTGGTACCTGATGTTGATCATGTGGTTGCTTGTACTTAGCATTGGCTTTGTCCAATATGTCATGAACTTGTTGGCGGATTTGCTGAATGCGCTCAATGAAGCTGTTCGCTTTGTCATCTTTAGATTGGACATGAGCGGAATCGTCCTCAGTAGACGCAAATGGAATGTCTATGTCAATGGGACATAGTGGCTGGAATCCCAAGCCCACCTGAAAGGGGCTGTGGTCGGTTGAGCTATGGAGAACCCTATTATAACTGAGTTGCACATAGGGGATGCTCTCATGCCATGTGCATGGATGTTTTTAATTGTACATGTGCATAATGTGTACAATCATCCCGTTGATGACCTCTGTCTGGCCATCTGTTTGGGGATGGAAAGATGTAGACTTGTTGAGCTTGGTGTCCAACATTGACTAGAGGCTAGACCAAAATGTGCTGAGGAACCTGCTATCGAGATTTGATATGATAGGCTGTGGGATCCCAAAGTGTGCCCATATTCATTCAAAGAAGAGTTTAGCAGTGGCTTCTGCTGTGATATTCTTTTTGCAGGCCATCATAATGTCCATCTTCAAGAATCTGTCGGCGACCACGAAAACACTGTCCTTTCCATGCTTAGTAGAAGGAAGGCCTGACATGTAATCCATGGATATGGATTCCCAAGGTCGACTAGGGGTAGGTAGCAGAGTATAGAGGCATTGCTTCTTGATGGTCGGTTTGGAAATGCCACAAGTAGTGCAAGAACTGATGTACTTTCGACATCCTGTCAAAGGTTTAGCTAATAGAAATACTTCTGCAATTGTAATGTTCCCAAAATTAGCATGAAGCTAATTGGAACATTGATTTTGCTTATGTCATCTAGGAGGTGAATAAAATGGGTGAGGAGACCCATGAGTAGGAATAAAATCCCTCATAGTGTGAAGGGGATCAATAGTGTAGCTTTATTTTTCACCTTCCAGTGTGAAAAGGGGTAAATGCATGAGGACAAGGTCAAGTTTGACCAAGTCAATAGCGCTGCCAAAGAGGGTGTGGATTGCTTGGGAAGACAACACAATTTGAATGGGAGGAAGGTCAATTGGTGTAGGAAACCCTAATGTGTGGGGTCCAAGGCAAGAAATATTTCATATGCATAAAAGGAGGAAGAGGCAGCGATAGAGGATGATGTTTTGAGTATTTGATTTTGGTCTACGTAGACTCTTTGCATTCTCGGGCTATTTAGCAGAGTTGCAGTGGAATTCCTGTTTAGGATTCCTTCTCCTTCTTGAGAGGCCTCTTGAAGGATTGCACTTCATTTCTCCAAATCTAGGCTCAAGGCCAAGCCATCTCCTGAGCTACAACGTTATTTCTGCTGTAGTATAACGTTGTGTTGCAGGGTGTTGCAGTGGAGGGTTCCATCACACCACTTCTAGAACTTATTGTTGAGTCCCAAAGATGTCCTTCTCTTTCACCAAATTTCACTTCATTTCCTTTGTCCTTTATTAGTTGCAGGCTTACAAGATCAATAGGATTGGTTAAAGTTACTTTAAGAATGTATATAATGACTAACTTGCTACACTTTTATGGTTCTGTTGTTGTAGTAACTTTTGAATAGACTTAGCTACAGAATGCAGCCATTCTGTAGCTAGTTGCCTGTTTCACAACTATCTTCATGTTCACACAGGTTCCAGGTGTCACCTCAAGGAAAAATGCATATGGTTGAAATCCATACCTCATCCACATCATTCCTTGCCCTCTACGAAGTTTGAGCAAAAATATCCAAGTGGTTATGCACGTGGGAAACCAAAGTTAAGAGGAAGACTTCTACTAGGACAAGGACTGTACATATGTCCTTAAGTACAGTACGAGGCCTCCACAAGAGTTCTAATTCGATTTTAATTGCAAAAGAAACTTATCCCTATATTTTCTCAAGGGAAGTTATGTATTTCTCTTATAAAAACAACTCGAGAGACCAAGATCTAGTTAGCTAGATTGATGTTTTATTGTTAAACTTGTCCAAGACCGTAATACTCTGTTTTGAAGCATTTTTCTTTAATGAAAGAGGAGAAAATTTAATACATGATTTGAAGCAATATTGAGGAGATTTGTATGCTAATCCGGTGGTAGAGGGCCCCTACTGCCCGAGAAGCTCTGTGCGTTTTGTTTAGATAAGTAACTCTAGCTTTGTTCTTATGAATTGTTCCAAAACATCACTAATGATGAATGAGATGAAGCTGTAGTGTTTTAGAAATTAATTGAATTTTGGTTCAACTGTATTGTTTTAGAGATTAATTTCATTCTAGTTCAGCTGTAGTATTCCGGAAATTAGTTGCGTATCAATTCAGTTCTGTTTAATGTATTGTAAGTTTTGTTAGCTAGTTGTACTTTAGTTCTGACTAAATTAGACCTAAAGGCCTTCATTATTTACAAACTGTTCTTGTTCTAAATCTCTGTTAATACATCATTATCATAGGACAAGGATTGGCAATGTCATCTTGAAGTCTTGACTATTCTGCAATTTATCATGATTTCACAAATTGCCTTTTTCCAAACCTATTCCAAAAGATTTCTAACACATGAATGAGGCTTAACAGTGATATTTTGAGTTGCAGCATGGTTTAATTTTAGTGTCACAAGTTCATTTAGAGTAGGGATCCTTACTATATTGTAGATAGTATTTTCTAAATGTGTTCCAACAAATGTCTAACCATAGATGATATTTTCTCTGTGATATTGTAAGTTATGGTTTATTTAGAAAAACCTCATTGCATTAAATTTATCATTTTCTCAAGCTGTTCCAACACACTCCTAATGTAATGAATTGGATTGAGTTCATGTTATGAGTTATTTTCCTTCTCAAGTTTTGCAATCTGTGAAGAGTTAATTTTCTTGCCAAGTTCTGCAATCTGTGAATTAGCCTTCTTTGTTTTTAGGTGTCATATGTAGTTTAGATTTTGCTCTATTTTAGTGACCAATAATTTCTCTTTGCCAACAACTTAGTTCCTGTCCTCTTAGCATAGAAACAAAAAACCAAAAACATTAGAAAAACACTAAACAACAACGAAGTAGGAAAAATATACCTAGGCACATATAGTGCACTCCACTTCAAGATTTTACTAGCCCTGGTTGACAATTTAATGACATCAATTTAGGAACACTAAGTTGAGCACACATTTTGGCGCCGTTTCCGGGGAAGTGTAACTAGGTAGCCTTATTTCTTACCTCCCAAAAAAAATGATATGCGTAGAGAAAGAGACTCAAGGGGTAGATTCATAAGCAGCATAAGCTTGATTCCTAGAACACCACTTGTTCCTCCAAGATCAAGAGGCAGCACACCTCCAACTTAAACCCACATCCCATACTCCACTGATCATAGGATTCTAGAGGACTTAAGATCAGATATTCCATCAGAAAGACCTTCCACTTCATTCACTGAACCTGTCTTAGAAGAATATTCAAGGACCCTTGCTAGAGACCTAAACCTTTCCACTTCCACAGGAGAATCCACCATGGCAGAAGAAGGAGGAGGAGGAGTATTTAATGGAGAACATACACTATTTGGAGGGGGTAGAGGTAGAGGTAGAGGAGAAGGAGGTAGAGGTGCAGAAGGAGAAGGAGTTAGAGGAAGAGGTATAAGAGAAATGGGAAGCTCTTTTGGGTTTCCTATAGTAGATGAAGAAACCAATACAACTATGAAAAATATTTCACCCTCTGTCCTCCCAAGCTTTTATGGACTCAAAAATGAAGATCCGGAAACCTTCTTGTTTGAATTTGAAGTCCTATGTATAACCTATGACTACTTACAAGATGCTCAAAAACTTAAACTATTCCCTTCAACATTGAAAGGAGCAGCATTAAAATGGTTTATGAGTTTGATCAACAGTTCTATTAGGACATGGGAAGACATGAAACAAGAATTTTTAGAGAGGTATTTGGATTAATGTATGCCATTCAACCATAAGGAGGAAGTGTTTAAGATGCTACAAAAAAAAGATGAAAACCTGGAAGATTTGTTGGAGAGGTTCAACTACAAAATCAAAAGAGAAAAAATGGAAAACCTAGACCAGGATACTTTGAAAGCTCTCTTGTTGAAGACTATTAGGGATGAATGGCTAGATATCCTTAATATGATGGGAAAAGGGGATATATCTCAGCTTACATTACCTGAAATAACTGAATTATGTATTAACCTTTCAAGAGGGAAATCTAAAACTGTAAAAGGACCAAGAGACCCTGCTCTTGCAAGAGCAAGTAAGTCTGCTTTTGAGATATTAAGTAGGGCTGAAATAGGACATATTCTTGATGAATTAAAATCTGACATCTTAGGGAGTATTAGTGAAAAAATAGACACCCTTAAGTTACAAAACAAGCAAAAAGCTGAATCTGATGCCCTAGCAATCTTTTGTCCTAAATGTAGAAGGAAGCATGCCTTGAGAGAGTGCCCTTTGGATGCAAAAGTTGTAGAGACTTGTGTAATTTGTTTAGAAAAACATGAGACCAAGAGTTGTCCTTCACTTCCTGGTCTTAAAGCTGTCTTTCAAGAAGAAACTCCTACAAATTCCATAGAATCTCTTAATTTTGTCTCTAGGAGGCCTTGGCAAGGACCTCAAATACAAGGATTCCATGATCAGATGTATAATCAACCCCCACCAAACTGGAATTCTTGGTAGCAACCTTGGCCCCAATTTCAAAATCAATCTCAAACTTGGGCACAAGGAGCACAAAATCCCTATGGAAGATACTCTCAATACTATCAATATCCACCATCCTATCCACCATACCCACATTTTTCTCCTCAACAAAATCTTCAACAAAACCCTCAACAGAATCCTCAAAATCCACAACATCAAAGTCAACCACTTCCATTACCATTTCCTCAGAAAAAAATTTAGTTGCCTGCCCAACCCATACCAATCCCCAACAATAAAAATCCTTAGAACACATACATGATAGAAGGCCAACAGTTTCCAACCTATTTGATTACTCCTTTAGGCCTTAATGATGTTCAACTTAGGTCTGGAAGAATACTTGAAAAGAAGAAACCTTCTGTAATCATACAAGAACAAAACAACTCTGAGGAAGATTCTCTACGGGCAAGTCTTGAAGAAGACACATCTTTCCAAGACCCAAATATTGAAAAATAAAAACAAAAAGAACCAATAATTTCAACTCCTATATTAGAGCAGCCAACAATATCTACATCTACACCTCCCTTTCCAGAAATATTACAGATTGATAGGGGTGTAGAAAAACAAATTATGGTGCCTAATTATGATTTCCTAGATGAGCTGAGAAATGTCTGTATTAAGATTCCATTATTACAAGCTATCAAGGAAATTCCAATTTTAGCAAAAACAATAAAGGAGTTGAGCATGAAAAAAATAGGAAAAAGAATCAAAGAGACAAAGAAAATTCAACTGGCAGGAAAAATAGCAGATATCATGATGGGTAAGATTGCCATTCCAAAGTATCTAGACCCAGGAAATCCAGTTGTTAAAATACACATTAATGGAACTGAGATCCAAAACACACTTATTGATTTAGGAGCAGCAATCAATATCATGAGTAGACAAATCATGGATAAACTAAAGCTTCCTAATCTTATTTTTACACCCACATTATTACAATTAGCAGACAGATCTGTGATCAAACCTGATGGGGTAATAGAAGACATTCTAGTGTCCCTAGATTCTTGGGAGTACCCTGTGGATTTCATGATCCTAACTCCTAAGAATAATCTAGGAGGGCATCCTATTATATTAGGAAGACCTTGGTTAGCTACAGCTGATGCTTTCATTAGTTGTAGATCTAGTGATATGTACATCTCTGATGGTAGTTCAACCAAGAAATTTACCTTGTATCCTCCAGCAAGAACAATTATAGAATTAGATGATACTCAATGGATAGAGGATGAGGAAGACTTACAACCTCTCTTCACAATTTCAGAAATTAGTGAAGATAGCCAGATTTTGAATACCTTAGAAAACTTTGAATCCTCTTCGGAATATAAGCATGAACAATTTCAAGAAGAATCCAACATTGAGTTTTTATCATCAAGGCAGATGTCTCTTTATTCCATGGATAAATTTGGCAACTCTACAATTGAGATATTTCCAGGAAAAACCTTAAACATAAACAAGAACTTAGAGAAATCTCAACAAGAAGAGCTAGTCAAGATTTTACAGAGACATTCTTCTGCATATGCATGGGAGTACACTGATATGAAAGGGATAAGCCCTAAGACTTGCACTCATCACATCTACATAGAGGAAAATTTTAAACCAATCAGACAACCTCAAAGAGAGATGAATCCAAATCTTAGGGAGATTGTTAAAGAAGAATTGCAGAAATTGTTGAATGTCAACTTTATCTATCCTATTTCAGATAGTCAGTGGGTTTCTCCTTTGGTAATTATGCCAAAGAAAAATGGTAAATGGAGGGTATGTATTGAATACCGAGAATTAAACAAAGCTACTCTTAAAGATCATTTTCCCCCTACTTTTCATAGATCAGGTGTTAGATACCTTAGCTAGAAAAAAGTACTTCTCATTTCTAGATGGGTTTAGTGGTTATAATAAAATTCAAGTAGCACTTGAGGATCAAGACAAAACCACATTTACCTGTCCTTGGGGTACCTATGCTTACCGATTATTTCCATTTGGACTATGCAATGCACCTGCAACATTTCAAAGGGCAGTACTAGGAATCTTTTTAGATCTAATACATGATTGTGTAGAGGTATATATGGATGATTTCACAGTCTATGGAAATACATTTGAAGAAGCCTTAGAAAACTTGGAAAAAGTTTTAAAGAGATGTAAAGAAGCAAATCTTTCACTGAGTCATGAGAAGTGTTTTATGATGTTTATTGAAGGAATTGTTTTGGGGCATCACATTTCAGGGGATGGGATTAGAGTTGATGAGTCAAAAGTTGAAGTCATCTCTAACTTATCTGTTCCAAGTTGTCAAAAAGATGTTAGGAGTTTTCTAGGATTTACAGGATATTATTGAAGGTTTATAGAAAACTTCACCAAGATAGCATCTCCACTTTTCAAATTACTTACCAAGGATTTTGAATTCAAGTGGAATCCTAATTTCCAGTTAGCCTTTGAGACCCTGAAAACAAAAATATCTGAAGCACCTATTTTAAGGGGACCTAACTGGAAATTACCTTTTCATATTTCAACAGATGCCTTAGATACAGCTCTAGGAGCAGTATTGGGACAAAAAGACCTGATTCCTTATGCCATCTACTATACCAGGAAAAATTTGACTCCCTCAGAGTTAAACTATACTGTAACTGAAAAAGAGTTCTTAGATGTTGGTCATGCCATAAATAAATTTAGACACTATATAACAGGCTATGAAACTTTTGTTCACACAGATCACTCTACAATTAAATATCTAATGAACAAATCAATTACTAATGGCAGAGTCATAAGATGGTTATTGCTTTTACAATAATTCAACATTACCATTCTAGATAGGCATGGGAAACAAAACACAGTAGATGATTTCCTATCTAGACTCCAAAACATCAAAGACAATACTCCTGTTGAAGATCATTTCCCTAATGAATACCTTTTTGCAATTTCTACCCAAACTCCTTGGTTTGCTGACATTGCTAATTATTTATTTTCAGATAAATTTCCTTCAATAATGAATGCAAGAGACAGAAGAAAGATCATTTATGACAGTGCAAAATATTCATGGGTTGCTAATGAGTTATACAAAACAGGTCCAAATTTTATCATTAGGAGATGTGTTCGGGAAGATGAGATGCCTGAGATCCTCAAGGCATGTCATGATGAACCTTGTGGCGGACACTTTGCTGATAAAAGGATAGCTTATAAGGTCCTTCATTTAGGATACTATTGGCCATCCCTTTTTAAAGATGCTAAAGAGTATGTCAAAAGGTGTGACAGTTGTCAAAGGGTAGGGAAATCTTCTCCTTTAGGTGAGATGCCATTGCAGCCTCAGCTACATATTGAACCTTTTGAGAAATGGGCTTTAGATTTTGTAGGACCTATTAGTCCTCCATCAAGACAAAAGAAATATATATTAGTTTGCATTGATTATGTTACCAAATGGGTAGAGGCCAAGCCATTACTTTCTGCTACTGAATTATCTGTAGTTAATTTTATTTTTGAGGATATTTTTACTCGTTTTGGTGTCCCAAGAGAAATTGTTACAGATCAGGGAGCTCAATTCACATAAAAGCTAGTGGAACAAATGGCGGAGAGGTACAAAATCAAACACATAAAATATACTACCTATCATCCACAAGCAAATGGTCAAGTGGAATCTACTAATAAGGTCATTGAAGGGATCCTAACAAAGACTGTTCATTTACATAGAAGAGATTGGGCAGATAGGCTTCCTGAAGCTTTGTGGGCCTATAGAACTACATGGAGAAGCACAACAGGTCATACTCCTTATGAACTTGTTTATGGAAAACAAGTTTTGTTCCCCATAGAGTTCCAGATTCAAACTTTTAAAATGGAAGTTCAGCTAGGACTTGATCTAACAGAAGCACAAAAACATATTTTGGATCAGATTAATGAATTGGATGAGATCAGACAGGATGCGGTCTAGAGAACAAATATAGTCAAGCAGCAAAGGACTAGATGGCATGATAAGTACATCAAGGAAAATAAATTCAAAGAAGGTGACTAGGCCCTCTTGTTTGATTCAAAGTTCAAGGATTTTCAAGGTAAATTCCAAACACATTGGCTTGGGCCATATGAAATTATGAAATTTTTTGACAATGGAGCAATAAAAATCAGGACAATAGATGAAGAAGAGGTCAATTTTCTTGTAAATGGTCATAGATTGAAACTGTATCATAAGCCACTTTCAAGAGAAGAATTTGTCAAGAGATTCCAAGAAAACAGTGATGTGAAGTTAATGAAGAAGAATCCTTCTTCTTCATCAACTTAATTATATTTTCTGAAATTAGATGATGAAAAAAAAATAAAAATAAAATAATAATAATAAAGTATAAACATGAAAAATAATCTTTGATTAGCATGTTTATACAGAAAAGATAAAGTGAAAATCAGAATCTTTCTGACACTTTACCTTTTCAAAATTGTTCTTTTTCCTACAATCAGCTATCATAAAATCATAAGTGATCACATTCCACTTATGATCCATTTCACTCCATTCATTCATATCTCATTCACTTCATTCATTCATTCTCATTCACTCCATTCATCCATACTTCACCCACTCCATTTCATGGTCCATCTCATTTCCATCTCAGATTTCTAAATTTGAACTCTTTCTGCAATAGAGTATTACAGATCATAAGTTGCAGACCACTTTTTACATTCCATTCCACTTCATAATTATGATCCATTTCATTCCATTATTCACTTCACTCACGTTCCATTCCACCATATTTCATGATCCATTATTCATCCCATACAACATTCCATTCATGTTTCAAATCATTTCACCCCATGTTTCAAAAGTTTTTTGTTACAGGCATATTCTGCAGCCAGACATTCTGTAGCCAGATTCTGTAGCCAGAAATTCTGTAGCCAGATATCTTGAAGGCAATTATCTAGCAACCACTTGCTCAGCAGCAAATTGATCCTACACACTGATGTCAACAAGCAAAAATGAAAGGGATTATGAAGACTAAAAGACCAATGATTTTCAAAAGAAGGCAGAGCATATAAAAACCACAAAGATCAAAAGAAGGACTAAGGTAACTTGTGAAATTATTATAATGACATATTATGAAAGTTATATCATAGTTAAGTTATATATATATTTCATAAAGTTATTTTAATTACTCGTATTGATCAAGCCTATTAAACCTATCATAAAATTCATGGACAAAATCCCTTCCACTCCGCCATATCAAATCATCATTCATTAAACTCAACGGTTATTACTTGAAGTGACCTATTGGGTCACGTCACTAACCCGAAGTATTCAATGATGATTTTGAAATTCACACGAGTATTTTCCGCAGTCTTTCACTCTATGATAGTCCTCAAGCTCATTTTTCGTGTAACTTACCCTCACCTCATTACACTCATTCCATAACCACTCCATTTCATTTTTACGTAGCCAATTCTTATCCAGTTCCGGTCTGTGAAACAGAGGAGTAACAGAGCAGTAATAACTCTCTACAGCCATTTTACAGTGAATAGAAGAGCAGTAACAGAGCAGTAATTTGAAGGTTGAGAAAGGGAGTTATGGGTCTCATTGTAAGGTCCGAACCAGTTGGAACCAAATACTTAGAGGGTTACCCACAGATTAGAGAAATGCTACAGCAGGTTGGATGGTTGCAATTTTTGGAAAAGTTCAATGGTTTTCATAAGGAGGTAACCAAGACATTTGCACGGTCCTTCAATGGATCAGAAGTTGAATTAGGAGATGTCAAATTCACTGTTATAGAATCCTTCATTGCAGAAGCAGCAAAATTACCAAGGCAAGGTGAACGATGGTTCAAAAACAAGGAATTTCATAATGAGGCATGGAGGAAAATGCTCAAAACACTAGGTATGGATATCTCAGTTTTTAAGAAAGGCATCCCTAGTTCAGCCTTAAAGAATAAGTGGCGAAATATGTTGTTAATTCTGCAGAAGTTTATAACTTGTAAAGGACGGTTTGGTACCCTATATGTTTACCATATTCGACTTATGATGCATTTCTTAGATGAAGAAATAAATTTACCCTTTTTCTTACTCCATAGCCTAAAGAGGATGGCCTCTAATGTACAAAAAAGGGTCCAATGTTTAGAAACCACCTTGTATCACCATGGCCTAATTAAAATCCTAATTGAGCATCATTTGAGAAAGGTGGGAGACAATTGGGATGAGTTCCTCATGAAGAATCACTTTGAATAACCCAAGGAAACCCCATCTGAAGGCAGACTTACAAGAAGAAGTAGGAGAGAGACAATTTCCAAATCTGTTGACATTAAAACTGGTAAATCCATACAAGAGGACAGTGAGGAGATTATTTCTGAGAAATTGGCTGAAATTAAGAAACAACTTAAAAAGGAGAGGATAATAAGAAAGCATGCTAAGGAGAGAGGTGAAGGACCATCCAAACTAAGGAGAAGCCATAGGCTTAGAGGCATATTGAAGAAAATAGGGGTTAAGCAAACTGGAATTATAAATATTGAGGATGAAGAGGCAACAGCTGATATATCTCCTGAGTGTCAGTATGAAGAGGACCTTGATAGAGGAACTCCGGAGGTAGACCCAGCACAACAACAAATTTATAATTATGTTGAGTTATTGGAAAAGAGAGCATTAGAAAGCAGAGGAAGAATTCCTAGCCCACAGGAATCCCCAATTGAAATGCTGAGAAGAGATAAATATGAACTGGAAGTACTTAATAGGCACATAAAGAATGAAAATGAAATTCTCAGGGAACAAGTCAAGTTTAAGATTAACATGAACACAACTCTCTCTCTGGAAATGGAAAAACTGTACAAGGCTAATGAGAAACTGAAGAAGAAAAATAAAAAGTTGAGTAGGGCACTTATAAACTTGAGATTCAAATTGTTCATAAGGAAGCCTAGGAGGCCATTGAACATCAGGCAAAGAAGAAAAAGGAAATTGGATGTCCTAGTAGAAGTTTCAGAGTACATGGATTAATTGCATGAGGACATGCAAGAGTTTTGTAGTGGGGGTATGTTGAGTCCCAAAGATGTCCTTCTCTTTCACCAAATTTCACTTCATTTCCTTTGTCCTTTATTAGTTGCAGGCTTAAAAGATCAATAGGATTGGTTAAATTTACTTTAAGAATGTATATAATGACTAACTTGCTACACTTTTATGGTTTTGTTGTTGTAGTAATTTTTGACTAGACTTAGCTACAGAATGCAGCCATTCTGTAGCTAGTTGCCTGTTCCGCAGCTATCTTCATGTTCACACAGGTTCCAGGTGTCACCTCAAGGAAAAAAGCATATGGTTGAAATCCAGACCTCATCCACATCATTCCTTGCCCTCTACGAAGTCTGAGCAAAAATCTCCAAGTGGTTATGCACGTGGGAAACCAAAGTTAAGAGGAAGAATTCTACTAGGACAAGGACTGTACAGATGTCCTTAAGCACAGTACGAGGCCTCCACAAGAGTTCTAATTTGATTTTAATTGCAAAAGACACTTATCCCTATATTTTCTCAAGGTAAGTTATGTATTTATCTTATAAAAACAACTCGAGAGACCAAGATCCAGTTAGCTAGATTGATGTTTTATTGTTAAACTTGTCCAAGACCGTAATACTCTGTTTTGAAGCATTTTTCTTTAATGAAAGAGGAGCAACTTTAATACATGATTTGAAGCAATATTGAGGAGATTTGTATGCTGATCCAGTGGTAGAGGGCCCCTACTGCCCGAGAAGCTCTGTGCGTTTTTTTTAGATAAGTAACTCTAGCTCTGTTTTGTTCCTAGTTTAAACAGTTTTCTGAACTTTATGTTTTATGCTCACTTACACCGAATGTTACAACCAGTCTTGCTATTATGAATTGTTCCAAAACATCACTAATGCTGAATGAGATGAAGCTTTAGTGTTTTAGAAATTAATTGCATTTTGGTTCAACTGTATTGTTTTAGAGATTAATTGCATTCTAGTTCAGCTGTAGTATTCCAGAAATTAGTTGCATATCAGTTCAGTTTTGTTTAATGTATTGTAAGTTTTGTTAGCTAGTTGTACTTTAGTTCTAACTAAATTAGACCTAAAGGCCTTCATTATTTACAAAATGTTCTTGTTATAAATTTTTGTTAATACATCATCATCATAGGACAAGAATTGGCAATGTTATCTTGAAGTCTTGACTGTTCTGCAATTTCTCATGATTTCACAAACTGCCTTTTTCCAAACCTATTCCAAAATATTTCTAACACATGAATGAGGCTTAACAGTGATATTTTGAGTTGCAGCATGGTTTAATTTTAGTGTCACAAGTTCATTTAGAGCAGGGATCCTTACTATATTGTAGATAGTCTTTTCTAAATGTGTTCCAACAAATGTCTAACCATAGATGAGATTTTCTCTGTGATATTGTAAGTTATGGTTTATTTAGAAGAACCTCATTGCATTAAACTTATCCTTTTTTCAAGCTGTTCCAACACACTCCTGATGTAATGAATTGGATTGAGTTCATGTTATGAGTTATTTTCCTTCTCAAGTTTTGCAATCTGTTAAGAGTTAATTTTCTTGCCAAGTTCTGCAATCCGTGAATTAGCCTTCTTTGTTTTTAGGTGTCATATATAGTTTAGATTTTGCTCTGTTTTAGTGACCAATAATTTCTCTTTGTCAACAAATTAGTTCCTGTCCTCTTAGCATAGAAACACAAAACCAAAAACATTAGAAAAACACTAAACAACAACGAAGTAGGAAAAAGATACCTAGGCACATATAGTGCACTCCACTTCAACAGTTTACTAGCCCTGGTTGACAATTTAATGACATCAACTTAGGAACACTAAGTTGAGCACACACTTATCTTTCAGAGGAGGGAGCTTCTAGTCCTCTGGGAGATCGGTGAGGAAGTTTTCAGAGCTGATTTTCATATCTTGGCATCAGGCCCAACATCGCCCATCTACTACAGAGTAGTCCCTCTCCTTGACTGCATTATTTCTGAGAGCATTTGCAGTGGGGATTGCATTGCTAGTTTGGAGGGTGAGATATTCAATGTTAGGATCAGCCTTTCACTTGGAAGATCCATTGGAGGAGGTTTACTTTAGATTGGACATCATATTCAGCCATCTCCATCCATTTCCAGTTTTGAGTTGCAGCTGCTACCCTGTAACTCCGACATTTTTGCAGTTTTTCCATTTGTATATATATTTTAGTTAATCCTTCTAAGGATTGTTGTACAATTGTTTCCAGCGGTTGAGAGCTTTCTCCCCCACATTTATTGAGCCTGATATTGTTATATCTTTGTATTATCATTCAGTATGTTGCAGTGTATCATATAAACTGCACAGTCATAGCCTTGGCTTTTTCATATGTAGCAGTGCACTTCATATTCCTTGTACATGTCCTTTGAGGTTCTTTTGCCTAAGCTTGAGTGATCATTTCCTCAAGATATTGTACACATTTTTCTGCTATAACGTTAATAAGATGGCGCTATGAGTTCTTCTGTCATTTTTTGAAGTTGATGCAACCCTGCTCTTTCATTATTTTGTTTTCATATTGCTGGATCTCCAATTTAGGAATACTATAAGATATTCCTAACATTGTAGATTTTCCTTATTTTGGGATATTACAGTGGTATCGAAGTATATTTCTTGGCTCAGCCTGTGAGTCTCAAGATAGAGATCAGAATAATGAAGAGGATGAGATTGCTCTCATCAGTTTTCAGATCCAGGGAGGACCTCTCCAAGGAGGTTAAGAAGATAGAAGAAGGAGAAGAGGAAGGACCATGCACTTCCTACTCTCACAAAGTAGAAGACGATAATCATGGAGGGTACTTGGATCAGCGGATCCTGAGTGAGTACCTTGCTGAGTACAAGTCTCAACCTAGAGCCTTCAAGGAGACTCTAGCCTTCCCAAAATTCATTCAACTGAAGGAAGGGAGGAGACACTGCAACAAGGGAGAAATAAAGGGAAATAAATTTCTATTGTCCACTTTTGATGGGACATCTGCAGCCAAAGCTTGGGCAAGGAGACTCAATGCCTTTTTCCTACTACATCCAGTGGTAGAGAGAGAAGAAATGGAGATTGCAGCATTGCACCTTGAGGGGGTAGCAAGAAAATGGTGGTTCAGTAATGTGAGACATGCAAAATTTTCTTCTTTTGCAGATTTCACTCAAAGGATGATTAAAAGATTTGAAGAAGAGAGATCAGGGGAAGAGAAGCCCTTACCATCTCTTGAGAAGACTTGTATCAACACTATCACAACCTTGCAGGAGCAACATTCAACATCAGTAGTTGAGGGAGCCAACACAGTGGAAGAAAGAACTCTTGCAACCATGCAAGGTGTTCCCAAAGTCTAGGAAGGTAAGATTGTATTTCCACTTCCTCTTATTGCAGCAAATCTTTTAGAGGGTTGTGGAAAATTTCTATTGCATGACCCAGAACCATCACTTACTACTGATCTAGAGTAGCAGAGTTTCACTACATTGTCCAAGAGCAGTAGTGAAGAAAGGAGAACCCATTCCTCATGGGAGCAATCAAATGACAACTTCATTCAAGAAGCAGTGAAGACAAGGGGTAGACATCTTGAGATGAGAAAAATTTTCTCCTCTCTAGATGACACTCTCTTAATGAGCATGCCACAACTAAAAGAGAGACTTCTACTTGCAGTAGATCCAAGACCCCATTGGTTTCGGAAGAATATGCATGAGGAGGAGGTCTCATCAAGAGATCCCATGGAAGGTGCACTTCAAAATTCCATGAAGTGCAAGGCTCTTCAAAGATTTGAGGAGGTTGGTGTCCTACAATGGGAGGATACCAAGTGTTTGCATGATGAGGTCCATGATCCACCGGTGGATGAATAGATGTGGATGGTGATCAAGAAGTGGGAAAGCTACTTGCAGATCTATGATACCAGGTAGCAGGAGGCTTGGCTGCACTGGCTACTCTTGAAAGAGTTTGGTCATCTTCCTCTTTCTAAGGGTATGTGGAGGAAAGATGTGTGGCAGGATACTTGCATCATTGAGCAACAAGGAGTATGGACACATTGTGTTGATATGACCTTATTCATATCAATCACCATGTTTTCACCGCATGATTTATATGATGGAGGTATGGGGAGGCAGAAAAATCTTTTGTTGCTTTGGATGTTCTTGGGAGAGCAAGAGCAGATTTGCTCTCACACTTTGTATGATGTTTCAAGAGGAGGAGATGGCATTATCCCCTTAGCCTTGGATGATCTGGAAGTACTTTCGCTCCAGGAGGAACTTCTTGTTTGTAGCAACATTATGGGAGATGTCTTTGACAATGAAAATTTCAAAGAAAGGAGCTATGTATTGGCAGGAGCCTATTTGCATAGGCCAACAACGCTATCACTCTGGAGCATGAAATTATGGATGGAGTGTCCCCAGGATCATTCCACTCTTGGTGCACTTGATGGACAAGGAGGAGGTGAGAAATATGGAGTAATGGATGTAGACATCTATTGCTATGATGTGTTCTTCTTGGCTTGGATTTCCAAGTACATGAGGAAGGATATTCATGCAGCACATGATTCATTTCTCTTCATGAGAGTATGTCATATCATTATGGAGAGTTTGTTCATGGATCCTATCATAATATTAACTTTATCACATGGTAAGGATCTTGTTGTTTCATTTAGTGATTTGCATACTCTTACCATTTCTATGCAGTGCATTGCTCCACAAGAGGGCAAGCTTTTCATTAAGCTCCATGATCAACAATGGGCCAAAATGTATGATGGAGACAGCCATCCTTTATATGGCCATGGGCAAGTGTTGTATTACTTCATGTATGTTCATTTGTTGTATACAACCATCTATAATTCATTAGTAAGTGGAATAACATACTTTGACCACCATGTATCCAACAACCACTTGCCTTGTGATTTTCTGAAGCTGCAATTGGGAAAAATGTGTTGTAACTTCATGGGAGACTGTTGGTACCTTCCTGCACCATATGAAGTCTACAGTATTTCCCTTTTCTTGATGCTAATCATGGTTCCAATTGCTGATGTTGATCTTGCTTTGGTGAGGAGCATGATTGGAGAGGAAACAGATTGGCTAGATGTGTTGTTTTGGGAAAAGGATTCCCACATTTGCTGCACTGCATGTTCTAATGGGAACATGAGAGGAGATATGGCCACCATGGCCAAACATTTGTTTCTTTAGGTGTGCCATGAGTTTGATGAGGTGCCATATGGTGATGATTTCCCATCCATCACATATGGAATGGTTTGGGTCAACTTGATTCACAATGTTGGAGAGGAGATATTTATAGATATAGTCTTCATCTTGCCTCTTGAAGGAAACATCATTGTAGCCCTGGATCAACAAACACTCCACACTTATCTTAAGTGGAGATATGGATAGCGTGGGGTAGACTACCTTGTCTACCATATGCATATTTTCAGCCCACCTACTTTGCATGAGCCAAAGGTGGAGGAAAGATTTCAGGAGTTGCCTAGTTGGGAGGTGACTCATTTTGCATGGCTAATATCTTGGGGATGGAGGATCCATATGGGGAAGATAGTTACCATTAGATTTCAGATCTTGTTCCTTAAAGGAACCTCTAGAAATCACTTTGTTATCCTCTTGAGTATTTTACCTTTACATGATGATAGCTTGATAGATGACTTGCATGCTAAGGAGGAGCAATGTGGAGATTTGATTGATGAGATAACATATTTTTACTTAGAGGAGTTCAACATACATGGATGCTACAGGGAGAGGAGGAGAAATAACTCAGTTTTATCCTTGCATTTGCTTGAGGACAAGCAATCTTTGAGAGGGGAGGACTATAATGTTCCCAAAACTAGCATGAAGCTAATTGGAACATTGATTTTGCTTATGTCATCTAGGAGGTGAATAAAATGGGTGAGGAGACCCATGAGTAGGAATAAAATCCCTCATGGTGTGAAGGGGATCAATAGAGTAGCTTTATTTTGCACCTTCCAGTGTGAAAAGGGGAAAATGCACGAGGACAAGGTCAAGTTTGACCAAGTCAATAGTGCTGCCAAAGAGGGTGTGGATTGCTTGGGAAGACATCGTAGTTTGAATGGGAGGAAGATCACTTGGTGGAGGAAACCCTAATGTGTGGGGTCCAAGGCAAGAAAGCTTTAATTTGCATAAAAGAAGGAAGAGGTAGCCATAGAGGATGATGTTTTGAGGATTTGATTTTGGTCTATGTAGACTCTTTGCATTCTTGGGCTGTTTAGTAGAGTTGTAGTGGAATTCCTGTTTAGGATTCCTTCTCGTTCTTGAAAGGCCTATTGAAGGATTGCACTTCATTTCTCCACATCTAGGCTCAAGGCCAAGCCACCTCCTTAGCTATAACATTATTTCCGCTGAAGTATAATGTTGTGTTGCAGGGTGTTGCAGTGGAGGGTTCCATCACACCACTTCCAGAACTTATCTTTTAGAGGAGGGAGCTTCTAGTCCTCTGGGAGATCAGTGAAGAAGGTCTTAGAGCTGATTTTCATATCTTGGCATCAGGCCAACATCTCCCATCTACTAAAACGCAGTCCCTCTCCTTGACTGTGTTATTTCTGAGAGCATTTGCAGTGGCGATTTGCATTGCTAGTTTGGTGGGTGAGATCTTCAGTGTTAGGATCAACCTTTCACTTGGAAGATCCATTGGAGGAGGTTTACTTAAGACTGGGCATAATATTCAGCCATCTCCATCCATTTCCAGTTTTGAGTCGCAGCTGCTACCCTGCAACTCCGACATTTCTACAGTTTTTCCATTTGTATATATATTTCAGTAAATCCTTCTAAGGATTGTTGTACTATTGTTTCCAGGGGTGGAGAGCTTGCTCCCCCACATTTCTTGAGCCTGATATTGTTATATCTTTGTATTATCATTCAATATGTTGCAGTGTCTCATATAAACTGCGCAGTCATAGCCTTGGCTTTTTCATATGTAGCAGTGCACTTCATATTCCTTGTACATGTCCTTTGAGGTTCTTTTGCCTAAGCTTGAGTGATCATTTCCTCAAGATATTGTACACATTCTGCTTCTATATCATTAATAAGATGGCTATGAGTTCTTCTGTTATTTTCTGAAGTTGATGCAACCCTGCTCTTTCATTATTATGTTTGCATATTGTTGTATCTCCAATTTAAGAATACTATAAGATATTCCTAACATTGTAGATTTTCCCTATTTTGAGATATTACAGCAGTACTGCCACTATTTTCTCAACCCCAAAATGCCCAGCGACATGACTGTAGTGTGCTTACCATATCGTCTTCCCACTCTTGCCTGAAGAAACACAAATGTGTCCTAAGTGACGTAACAGTGCATCTTGGAGGTGAAAATTTGGAACCTGTGTAACCTCCAAGAGTGCCTTGTATGTGTGGCCGAATTCTAGATCGCTCTTATAGAGAAGCGGCCAATCAGAAGTCTCATGCCAACAAGAGTTGAGAACAGTGGTTAGTGCCACAATTGGTGGTTGGCTGAGGCAGTCTGCAACATTATTGGTGCTACCCTTCTTGTAATTGATGTTCAAATGAAACTGTTGCAGATATGTGGACCACTTCTGATGGTGATCATTCTATAACTTCCCTTGTGTTTGTATGAACTGAAGGGGTTGGTGGTCTGTGTGGATGATTGTTTCCTTCTCCAAAATGTAATGCTTCCATTGTCGAAAAGCCTGCAAAATGGGATACATTTCTTTGTCAAAAGTGGGATATTTGCGAACTGTGTCATACAAGGTCTCACTGTGATATGCCACTGGATTCCCCTGTTGAGTAAGAACTGCCCCAATAGCATAGTAAGAGGCATCTGTTTCGATCTCAAATGGTTGTTGCAAGTCTGGTAATGTGAGCACCGGGGCAGAACATAGGCGATGTTTCAATTCTATGAACGCCTTTTGTTGAGATTCCAACCAAAAGAATTTTTCTCTCGCTCCTCCCTTGGTGACTTGATTCAAGGGCCAAGTGATATGAGAGAATCCCAACATGAACCTGCGGTATAAATTAGCAAGACCTAGAAAGCTGCGAAGCTCTGTTAGAGTGGTTGGGGCTGGCCAGTATCGAATGACTTAGATCTTGGTTGAATCCACATGCAGCCCCCTTTCATTAATAATGTATCCCAGATATTGAACCTGGGTCATGCCAAAAGTGCACTTCTCCAAATTGGAACATAACTTGTGTTGTCCTAGTGTTTGGAGGACTTGTCGGATGTGGTGGAGGTGCTCTTCTCAAGTCTGGCTGAAGATCATAATGTCATCCAAGTACACTACTACAGATGAGTCGGTGAATGGCTTCAAGATGTCATCCATCAACCTCATGAAGGTTGCGGGAGCATTTGTCAACCCGAAAGGCATGGCCAACCATTCGAAAAGGCCCTCCTTTGCTTTGAAGGTAGTCTTCCACACATCAGAGGGTTTGATGGGTTCCTGGTGATACCCATACTTCAAGTTGATCTTGCTGAAATATTTCACTGCTTTGAGTTGGTCTAGAAGGTCATCAATCCGTGGGATTGAGTACCTCTTGTTGTCGTGCAGAGGAGCCATGTCTGGAGGTCGTGGCCACAGTCTTCTTCTTTCCCTGGGGGCAGATCATCTGGAAAACAAATTTCTTGGTTTGGGAAATGAGCTTACTGCATTTTTTTGCAGTAACCAAAGAGATAGTGGTAGGTGATGGTACCTCTGGTATCCTGTACAGCTTATTTCCCAAGGTAACAATAACAACATGAGGCCGTCACTCATACACAACATGTCGCTTCCACAAGTATGGTTGGCCTAATAATACATCAGAAACATCAATAGGAGCAATGTCACATAATACCTCATTTGTGAAGGGCTTGATGCTATAGGGAAGGTGACACTATTGGCTGACACGAAGATCCCGTCCTTGGTGTAGCCACTCGATGGTGTATGGTTGTGGGTGCGCTGTGGTTGGCAAGCTAAACCACTTCACGAAATCTACTGAAATGAGGTTCTTTTGGCTGCCATTGTCGACAATGAACTGTAGCGGGGAACCCTATACCCACGTCTGGGAGTGGAAGAGACATTCCGCCTCCTCTGGATCTTCTGGCTCCTCCTTCTGGATCTTCGCAGTGGAAAAAGTGGCATTGGGCTCTACATAAATAATCTGTTTCCCTTTTTCATTCCCCTTGTCAGGTTCTATTTCAGAGCTAGAACATGCATCTTATTCAGAAGCCCTCATCTTGGCCACAAGCGACTGCTTGGCCCGACACTCACTTGTGTTGTGAGTGGAGCTCTTATGGAACTCACACCACTTTCCCATGTCCTTCTTTGGCTTCGCGGTGCTGTTCTTTTCTTGTGGCTTTGGTAGGTTGTCTTGGGCCGCCATGCCTTGGATTTGTCCTTTCTTTTGTGGTTTGGGGGCACCTTTCCCTTACTTTTGATTCGCAGATCCAAAGTCTCGCTTATTCTGCTTGAATTTCTGATCAATCTTGGCAGCATCTCGGTATGCCAAAAACCAAGCGAGGGGATGTCGAGGAACTCCATTTCCTCCTGAATGTATCTATGTAGACAACTGAGATACTTTAGCACCAAATGTTTATCTGAATCTTTGATACCCAACTTTGTGCGCAGGGTATGGAACAGATTCGTCAGCTCATGCACATCTTGATATATCTGTTGCAGAAGCATGGTGCATTGTATGTACTTGTCCTCATAGCTCCCCACGGGATAGTATTGTTCCTTGATGGCATCTCAGAAAGAATTCCAAGTGGGTATGACTAAGAATAAAGAGGGTTATGTGTCATCCTTTTTCTCACAGTAGGTTTCCCAACAATCCTTGACATGGGGGGTAGCTTTGAGGAGTGCAAAAATAATCTTTTCCCTGTCAGAAAAGTCATGAACTGAGAAATATTCTTCTAATATATTCAACCATATATCTACGACATCTGCATCTATTTGACCCTCAAATATGGGAATGTCAAAGTTTACTTGTACCTTAAAGGGAGTCATGTGTCTAGAGTGGCTGTTGGATGCAGATGCGCCACCGGTGGGTAGTCATTGAAGGATCTGGGCAAAGTTATCCATCATTGTGTTCCTTTGTTTTTCTAGGGCCTCCTTGAACAATATTTTGATAGGATCTCCTGCTCCGTCATCTTTCTTTTCATCCCCCATGGGAGGTCGTCAGGGTTTGCGAGGCTGATCTTATGAAGCTTAAACCAGATGGATCCCCAACTCCTTATACCCCGACCTCATTGGGACATGCAAAGAAGGATCGAGAAAAAGCAGTTGAAATTGGCTTACAGAAAGAATAAAAATAAACTAGCTAGGGCGCTGGTATCTTATCTCTGAGAAGAGATGTGGTAGCTACAGGCCTCTGAAATGAGTTACAATGAGGATCGAGGGCCTATTTATTATTTAGAAGCAATGGAAAACCCTAAACATTGAAAACCCTAACCCTAGGAGATGAAGCGCTAAAACTATGGGCCCTGTTTGGGTAAATTGGTGTTTCAACTTCCTGGGGACGTAACTTTGGCATACGATCTCCGTTTGACGTGCACCATACCTCATTAGAAATATCTATGAGAAGACTACAAATTTTGATGCAAGAAAGAGAGGCTCAATCACTCTCGTTTTTCCAAAAAAATGTCGTTTAGGGCCTCAAAACGGCTCCAGAAGTTCAGGACCCGAAAAAATTTAAAAAACAGTAAATTGTGCTGAAATTGAAAAACTAAAAGAGACAATGCTGGGGCCCCAAGTGGAATAGATGGGTGGCCACCAATATCCACCTGGATCATTCCTCCCCCCTTAGGAAGCAATGATCCCCATTCCATTGAGTTCCTCCATGAGATGAGGAAACTTCTGTGGAACTTGGTCCCTGGTGAACCACTTGCCTTGGTGCAGGAGTTGGCCAACTTTGACAACCCGATACAGTTGTATCTTCTGTTGGTGAGTGTTCTTGATTTACATTCCCCTGATACAATATGTGGTGGCCTGTTCCATGCAGTCTGGGTTTAACTCTGTTGTTGTGAGTTGTTCTGCAATTTCAGAGGTGTCCAGTAAAGGTGGAAAGTAGGGACGAAGGCTGTCCACATTGAATACTGGGTGCAGACCAAGGAATGGTGGAATAATGAACTCGAAGGCATTGTTCCCTACCGCCTTGGTGTATGGCCCATATTGGAGCGGGCAAAGCTTGTGGTGGGGTCTAATGAGGCACTCCTTCTGCAAATGTAGCCACACTTTTTCACCCACCTGGAAGTTGTGTGGTACTCGATGTTGATCATGTTGTTGCTTGTACTTAGCATTGGCTTTGTCAAATATGTCAAGAAATTGTTGGCAGATGTGCTAAATGCGCTCGATGAAGCTGTTCGCTTTGTCAGCTTCAGATTGGACATGAGCCGAATCGTCTTGAGTAGATGTAAATGCAATGGCTATGTCAATGGGACATAGTGGCTGGAATCCCAAGCCCACCTGAAAGGGGATGTGGTTGGTTGAGATGTGGAGAGCCTGATTATAACTGTGTTGCACATAGGGGAGGCTCTCATCCCATGTGCGTGGATGTTTTGAATTGTACATACGCAGAATGTGTACAATCATCCTGTTTATGACCTCTGTATGGCCATCTGTTTGGGGATGGAAAGCTGTGGACTTGTTGAGCTTGGTGTCCAACATTGACTAGAGGTTGGACCAAGATGTGCTGAGGAACCTGCTATCGCAATCTGATATGATAGGCTATGGGATCCCAAAGTGCACCCATACTCGTTCAAAGAAGAGTTTAGTAGTGGATTTTGCTGTGATATTCTTCTTGTAGGCCGCCATAATGGCCATCTTCGAGAATTTGTTGGCAACCACGAAAACAAAGTCGTTTCTATGCTTAGTAGAAGGAAGGCCTGACATGTAATCCATGGAGATGGATTCGCAAGATCAACTAGGGGTAGGTAGCAGAGTATAGAGGCCTTGCTTCTTGATGGTCGGTTTGGCAATGTCGCAAGCAGTGCAGGAATTGATGTACTTCCCAATATCCTGTCAAAGGTTCAACCAATAGAAATAATTCTGTAGTACTACCACTGTTTTCTCGACCCCGAAATTCCCAACGACCCGATTGTAGTGTGCTTCCCATATCATCTTCACACGCTCACTTGAAGGAACACAAAGGTGTTCCAGGTGACATAACAGTGCATCTTGGAGGTGAAAATTTGGAACTTGCGTAACCCCCAAGAGTGCCTTGTATGTGTGGCTGAATTTTGGATTGCTCTTGTAGAGAAGTGGCGAATCAGAAGTCTCGTGCCCACAAGAGTTGATAAGTCTCATGCCTAATGGGTAAATTGGTGTTTATTCTTCATAGGGATGTAACTTTGGCATACGATCTCTGTTTGACGTGCACCATAACTCGTTAGAAAGACCTATCCGAGGAATACAAATTTTGATGCAAGAAAGATAGGCTCAATCAATCTCGGTTTTCAAAACGTCGTTTAGGGCTTAAAAATGGCTCCGGAAGTTCAGGACCCAAAAAAATATCAAAAATAATAAGTTGTGCCGAAACTGAAAAACTAAAAGAGACAATGGTGGGTCCCCAAGTGTAATAGGTGGGTGGCCACCAATATCCACCTGGATAAAAAATGAAGTACATGATCAGTGGCAGAGAA